>CAMAPE010000013.1:3492500-4692500 GCA_945859875.1 Cuscuta europaea
ATAATCCTAAAGTCCTAAAATGTAATTTCATCCTATATCTAAAAGCACTACACTGGAGTGAGAAAATTTTCCCGCCTAAGCATTCTCCGCCTAAAATTGTTAGGTTTGCAATGGCCATTAATAAGAGTCACGGGCAATTGTTGAAAAAGGTTGTCATCTTACTTTGACGCCCCATTATTATTCACAAACATTTGTACGTGACAGTGTGGAAAGTAACAAGTTCATGAGATTGGAGTTTGTAATGACGATGATGGACAACCAACCAAATCAACATTGAATGTTGTTTACAAAGAAATATGTATTATAGAGTAATTTGTAATTTTCGTTATAATGTGGTGGACTTAAATGCACATCCATTTCATCGTGTGATGTTTTACATTTAGTTCTTACCATTTATTCAGAATCCTATTCCTAAATGCACTACACTGTAGAGAGAAATTCTTCCGCCTAAGCATTTTCCGTCTAAAATCCTAAAATGTAATTTCAGTTTCCGCAAAAAAAATCTCCATCCTCCTATCCTATACCTAAAAGCACTACACTGGAGAAAAAAAATTCTTGCGCTTAAGCATTCTCCGCCTAAAATCCTAAAATGTAATTTTACTTTGCACAAAAAAATCATCATCCTATACCTAAAAGCACTACACTGGAGAAAAAAATTCTTGCGCTTAAGCATTCTCCGCCTAAAATCCTAAAATGTAATTTCACTTTGCGCAAAAAAAAATCATTATCCTATCGTATATCTAAAAGCACTACACTGGAAAGAGAAAATTCTTCCGCCTAAGCATTCTCTGCCTAAAATCATGAAATGTAATTTCACTTTCCACAAAAAAATATCATCATCATCTTATACCTAAAAGCACTACACTAGGGAGAGAAAATTCTCTCGCCTAGGCATTCTCTACATAAAATCCTAAAATGTAATTTCATTTTCCACAAAAAAAAATCATCATCATCATCATCATTATCATCATCATCTTATACCTAAAAGCACTACACTGGGGAGAGAAAATTCTCTCGCCTAGGCATTCTCTACATAAAATCCTAAAATGTAATTTCACTTTCCACAAAAAAAAATCATCATCATCATTATCATCATCATCCTATACCTAAAAGCACTACACCGGAGGGAGAAAATTCTCCTGCCTAAGCATTCTCCGCCTGAAACCCTAAAATGTAATTTCAGTTCCCACAAAAAAAAAACATCCTATACCTAAAAGCACTACACTCGAGAGAGAAAATTCTCCCGCCTAAGCATTCTTTGCCTAAAATCCTAAAATGTAATTTCACTTTCTGCCAAAAAAAATCATCTCAATAACAAGTTCATGAGATTGGAGTTTGTAATGACGATGATGGACAACCAACCAAATCAACATTGAATGTTGTTTACAAAGAAATATGTACTATAGAGTAATTTGTAATTTTCGTTATAATGTGGTGGACTTAAATGCACATTCATTTCATCGTGTGATGTTTTACATTTAGTTCTTACCATTTATTCAGAATTTATTTAATGTTTTCAAATAATTCTAACACAATCATATTTTTTAAATATTTTTAAATATATAATTATATTTAAATTATTATGTGTGTGTCTCACTCCCGTGCAGCGCACGGGTGGAGTAACTAGTTAAATGTTAAAAGAATTCTTCTGACTGATTTTATCGAAATTCATCAAATTTTGGCTCAAGTTTCTGATTGGCTAATTCTACTGATAATTCTCGGCTACGATAACTTCAATCAATACTAGGGGTGAGCGCGATCCGGTCCGGTCTAATATTTTACCGAACCCGTACCCTGACCGTTACTATTGAAACAGTTCAGTTTGGTTCGGTCTTAGACCTAAACACGTTCGGTACTGTTCCATTTTGAAATGATCTGGTACCATGCCATACCAATAGATGCCACTTTTTTCGACAAATTAAAACTTAACCATCATCCAAAAATCCACACAATTATCAATTTTCATATTACATGGTTAATGAATTTCATATCCTCTCCTTAATAGCACTACAATTCTTGAAAAGAAGTTCCCGCTCACTACAACTCTTCCATCGTCCGTCCGATTTTATTAGTAAACTCAATCATACGGCTTCCACCTTCCACCTCATTTATATTTGTTTACTTCTCAAATCCCCTTGAATAATTCACCGACCCAGCCGAAACCTCCTCAAATCTCCTCATATCATCTTTACATCAATGAGTATACTCTTCTTCTTAAGTCAGAATCAGCAAATGTTGAAAAGTAATCTAGCCGAAATCATTGTTCTAGAGATGAAAGGGAAGGTGCTGCTCCGGGTGAAAGTGTGTTGCCTCCCTCTCTCGCTGTTGATTCAAAGGTTGCCGTCTCCGAGGTCCAAAAGCAAGATTGTAATCTCACCCATATATACCTCAGCAATCCCTCTTTACCCGTCACGGAGCGACGAGATTCAGAGGCTTCTTTCCCTAAACCAATCGACTTTTCACTCTAGACCTAGCCTCGCCGCTGATTTGAAGGATTCACGGGCTTCTGTCCTTAAACCAATCTACTATCCCCTGTATACCTAGACCAATGTATTTACCTCTGGAAACTTTCCAAGCATCTCGCGACCAAAAGGTATTTGACCATTCTATGTTTAATATCCAGGGTCTTATAATTATGCCCTTGCTTCTTTATGAGGGCTGTCTAGACTGATTTTGATCCCTTCACTGGAAATAGGTTGATATGATTAATAGAGGTGTCTGATGTTAACATTTCTTTTATGTAAATCCTTAGTATTATATACTGAGTACTTTATAAACCAGATTTTTACCTCTACTTTTAGAGCAGTAGAGTAAGGGTCTGGGGTTGTAATTTTTTTAATGGCGGGTTTATTGTTCTTCTTTACATGTATAGAAGTTCAATTAGAGAAACACCAAATACTTAGTTTGTTCGAGATTTTATGCATCATTCAGGGATTCAGATCACTTTCTATGAGAATATGAAAATTGTGAGAATGGCAACATCTCGAGAAGAGAGTAGTCATCTTAACAGATTTTGCATCAACTTAAATATGATACAAAATGATTTCAAACCGAACCATCTAAAGTTTAAAACAACCCTTTAAGTTAATGATTTTGAATTATTAACATTTAGCATATCATTCAGGGATTCAGATCACTTTCTATGAGAATATGAATATTGTGAGAATGACAACATCTCAAGAAGAGAGTAGTCATCTTAACAGATTTTGCATCAACTTAAATATGATACAAAATGACTTCAAACCGAACCATCTAAAGTTTAAAACAGCCCTTTAAGTTAATGATTTTGAATTATTAGCATTTAGCATATCATTTGTTCTTCATTTTTTGAACCTTCATATCAGCTAAGGACTCCGAGAGGATCTCACGTATTGCTTTAGAGGAGCATGAGAAATGGATCCCTGCACTTCTCTACTTGACATTAAAATCATGAACTAACATAATGCTATATACCAAGTAAGTGAGGCAACATAATTAAATTTTAAAAAGTATATCATTTCGGATTCGTAAAACTTGATTTCTAACCTGCGGCAGTTCAGATTTTTATCGCTCCATTTGTGAATATCAGTAAAAAAATTAACTCTCCCTCTCTGTCTGTTCGGAAATTGTTTAGTCCCTCCCATTTCCAACTTCTAAGTTTTTATTCTGATTTTTATGTTGTGTTAAACGATACATCCTTGACAATGAAATATACAAGTTTCCCTACAATTTTTTCTTTTACTTTTACAAATGTTAGTCATCTGAATTGTTTTTTGTTCATTCCAATGCTCACTAAGTATTTCCTTTTACCTTTGCTTTTTGTAACAGATAAGCAATGCATAGGAGTTGGTTGGTTGGAGATACATGTTTTCCATTATGAAGGCCAATATTACATAAACTGGTGTGTGAATAAATGTGTTGAATGTATTTTATTGACGTTGCTAGAATGCAGGGAAAACCGAAATTGACGTAGTTTAAACATTATTTTCATTTTGATGAAGCTCATGTATAAGTTTTAAGACGACGCGGAGATGTAGACGGTGTTAGGATGTATGTATAATTAGAGAGTGTTTACAACTGCTTCTGCTTAAAAAGTGTTTTTTTAATGAAATTTGAAAAAGTGATTAATTGTAAAAGCTGATAGTGTTTGGAAAAAGTGATTATACAAAAAAGTGTTGGAAATGGAGTGTTTGGTAAAAAATTGATTATTGATGTAGTTTTTTATTAACGTACAAAAATGCCCTTCTTTCATTAAACCTTTTGTGCCTGGAGTGATGTATAATAGAAAGAGAGAAGGGCATTAATGGGATACAACAACACATATTAACAATATAAATGCGCCCCTAATTACCAAGAATTACCAAATTACCAAGACCTTGAAAAATCTAGTATACTATAATAGTACAAAACATAAATAACAAACCGTTCACGACCACCACTCTCTAAGCCCCATTGGCTTCTCCGGACACCAACAGATGATATCCAAAGCTTCACTTCCCACTCAAACGCACATAATCAGTGTATTTTAACCCCCAACAAAAGCATTGATTTCATTTGCCACTTCTTTTAAAAAACAGTACATAAAATAATTTAAAGGTATTAACTATAAAACTATATAAATTAATAAAATTATAATTCAGCCCGGTTCGGTCCGGTACCGGTTCTCATTGTATGAGAACCGGTCATGGCATGGTTTGGATCCGGTCCGGTCCGGTTCGGGACAAATTTTTTGAGAACCATTTCAAATCCCGTTTTCCGGTCCGGTACCATACCGGTCCGGTTCGGCACCATACCGGTCCGGTTCGGCACCATGCCGATTCGGTCATTTTGCCCGCCCCTAATCAATACAGTCAGAAAAGTATCACCAAACTTATTATTATTACATATTTCAATGCGCGAAATCAAAACATACATAGTTAGTAAAATTGTTGACTGACAAACTGAAAAACAAAACTATCAAACGGGCTCTATATCATTTTAAAGTTTTAGAATAAGATTATTTTTTAAAGGGAAAACAGTCAATTTGATCCTCATACTTTCATGAAAAAGTCAATTAGAAACTCGTACTTTTAAAAGAATCAATAAATCCCCGAACTTTGTAAAAACGTTCAATTGAGTACATTTGCAGGTTACTTGTCATATCGGCAGGTCACATCAGCAAATGGCTGACCAGACTTCCACATGTATGCCACGTCAGCAAAATTATTACTGATTGGACCGCCACATGTGCACCGTTTCAGCAGGTGATCTGCTGACATGTCAAGTAACCTGCAAATGAATTCAATTGAACGTTTTTACAAAAGTACGAGTACGTAATTAATTTTTTCATTAAAGTACGCGAACTAAATGGATAGTTTTCCTTTTTATACAAATTTCTCGTACAGTCGTAGAGGCTAGCCAGCCCATAATTATAGGTATATTAAAAATACACCAATATTTTTATAAAAAAAAATACACCAATATTTTTATGAAAAAAAAATACACCATTATTTTTACGATTTCTCGTAATAATAATACAGAAAAATTGGGGGGATGGTGATAATGTACAGCTTTTAAAAAGGATATTGCAAAATTCACATCCTAAATTAGCGGATTGAGGTGGTCGTGGATCCCACCTCCAAAGCACATTGCGAGCTGGCAGCTCTCTATACAGTCTGTTTCCACGGCCCCACCATTCCACGCCTCTAAAACCCTGTCCCTCCCCCTCCTCCCTGGCCACCATAATCTTTTCCGCATTTTCATTTTCTTGATTTCAAAGTGTTTCCTTTTCTAGGTGCTTGAAAGTTGGAATGGCGGAAGAAAAAACCATGGATTCCACGCCCGCAGTTTCCGATGCGACGGTGACGGAGAAATCAGAACCCAAAGAACATCCGACCACCGAGAAGAAGACGGTGGCCGAGTGGGCTTCATTCAAGGAGGAGAGCAACAAGGTGGAGGAGCTTCCCACCCCGGAGAAGAAGGCGTTGGATGAATTCAAGCAGATGGTTCTGGAGGCTCTGAACAATCATGAGTTCACTCCTAAGCCCGTCCCTCCCCCGGCTAAAGAGGTGACGAAACCCGAAGCTGAACCGGCTTCCGCCGCGGTTGCTCCCGCCGCGGAAGACGAGCCTATATCTGATGAGAAGAAAGAATCCGAACCCGAAGAGAAAAATGGTGTTTTGCTCAAGGTTGAGGAAGGAAAAAAGGAAGAGCTCAAAGAAACTCTGCCCCCGCCTCTGCCACAATCCGCGGAGTCGGAAACACCAGTAGAGGTAGTCAAGGAGACCGTAGTCGAGGAGGGTGCACCGAAGAAGGGACAACAGGGGAATCCCTCCACCCCGGAAGAGCCCGAACCACAAGTCCATCCGTCGTCGCCACCAGAAGAGGTCTCCATATGGGGAATTCCCCTTCTCGAGGACGAGCAGAGCGACGTGATCCTCCTCAAGTTTCTCCGGGCTCGGGATTTCCGAGTGAAAGACGCTTTCGCCATGCTAAAAAGCGTCGTAGCATGGCGAAGCGACTTCAAACCGGATCAACTTTTGAAGGAAGAAGAGCTGGGTAAGGGCCTAGAGAAGGTAGTGTACATGCATGGAGTGGACAAAGAAGGCCACGCCGTCTGCTACAATGCCTTGGCGGAGTTTCAGGACAAAGAATTGTACCTAGCCACCTTTGCAGACAAGGAGAATCTGAACAAGTTCCTGAGATGGAGGATTCAGTTCATGGAGAAATCTATAAGGAATCTTGATTTCAGTCCGGAGGGGATTAACACTTTTATGCAGGTGATTGATCTCAAGAACTGCCCTGGACTTTTCTTCTTCAAGAAAGAGCTCCGGCAGGCTACCAACCGGGCCCTCCACCTTCTCCAAGACAATTACCCTGAATTTGTCGCAAAACAGGTATGCATGTTCCCTTTGATTTTTTAAGGTCTAATGTCAAGTCCCCCATATTGTTTGTTTTTTGTGTTTCATTAACATATGAACTTGAAATAAATGATTATCATAAATATTATATTGATATCACAGCATAGATTTTTATTTGGACTGAAATTTCCTAGTCTGATTTGTTTAAGTGTGGTTTGATCTTGTCTGTTCAGGTCCGATAAATATATGGTTTCGATCTATTTTATAACTATAGAAGTCTAGTCTGAACTGGTGTGGTATATTGTTCAAGTCTTTTCCGTTCTTGGACAAAAAACATAGTAAAACCTAAATGTGATAATAATGTTAATTTACTTTCAATTATCCATTCTTTATTAGTTACCTTAGTCAAAAGAGAATGAGAAAAAGTAGGTTAAAGTTTCTACATCGTATGAAATTTTTAAGAATGACAAGTAAGGGGGTACAATTAAAGAATGAAAAGTAATCTTGTTGTTGTTGATGATATGAATAGTATACGAGCAAAATAAATGCAATGATATCAAATATAGGCCGACAGAAATTAGTAGGACAGAAAAAGAAATACGGAGTATATGATATAAAAAGTGAGAAATTAGAAATATAAAATCATTGGTTTATTCTTGATTGTATTAAGAATTTTACGCGCCACATAGATAATTCTATACATTTCTATAAAAAGGTGACTTTTTTGACGAATTAGTTATATACACCGTGACACGGATAATATAAAAAAATACAAAATACAACCACATTTTTCTTAATATAGAAAAACAAAAATGATGTTTGTGTTCGCTCTTATACCCACTTTTATATTCACACATTTTGTGAAGGCCTTTTCTTTGAGCTTCGTTCACGGATGATTTTTGTTTGTGCAAAATTTGCACAGATAAAATAACACATATTTTATTTTTGAACTTGATTATCCATTAAAAAAACCTTCGGTGCGTATAGGTGGATATAAGGGTGGGTACATCAAACATTCTTCTTAGAAAAAAGACACAAACTCACTGTCAAACAATTGACAGATCTTATGTGGTTGACCTTCCCATAATCTGTTTGATATCAGATGGCCGGATATGGAATTGAACTTTTCTGAATATTACCTCAAATTTTAACTTCATCCGCCAGAGAGAGCACTATGTCCGACTAAGCTCCAAAACACACACACATAAAAATGTTTGGATTTTATCTTAAAAAAACGATGACACTTCATCGCCCAGAGTCACTAACACCGGCAAGACTGGGATTGAGAGGATATAAATTAGACTTTATCTTAACAATCCAACTAAGAGCCAAATTGGGGTAATATGCCGAAATTTGAGAAGTCGGGGCAAAAGCGGGTGAATATGTAGAATTGTGAAAACTTTAGATAAGCAATGTGACATATGGGGTATTTTATTTGTGAAGCAAAGCTAAAATTGAATGAGAATAGCTTAAATAGTTTTACTTGTCATTTCAGCTACTTCAGTCCAAAAGTAACTCTCACCTCTAAATATAAGGGTCTACTTGTCTGAGCTCATTCTGTCATTCATAAGCATTTTCATTACAATAACTTTGGTCAAGTACAGATCATTGTTTGAGTGCTTTTGCTGGAAAATTGATTATGTATATATAAAATATTTGTACTGATTTGCTGAAGTGGAATGATGGGATCTCTTTATTTATATCTCCAAATGGAGTTTTGTTGTCTTGCCAACGAATTTTGAGGTCCAACATTAATTGGAGTTGGTTTATGATATGTACAAAGGTGTTCATAAATGTGCCATGGTGGTACCCGGCTTACTATAAGATGATCAATGCTCTTTTCACCACAAGGACCCAGAGCAAGTTTGTCTTTGTAGGCCCTTCCAAATCTGCAGAAACACTCTTCAAGTTGGTGCCACCTTTGTGTTTTCATTAAGATGCTACTATTGTTTCCATAAATGCCCTTCTTCTAATCTATGTGTTTGTGTCATGGAATGGCTGGAAAAAATTGAAATCAGATACATAGCCCCAGAGCAAGTGCCTGTTCAGTATGGTGGCCTTAGCAGAGAGGGCGACTATGACTTCACTACAAGCGACCCTGCAACTGAGGAGTCCATCAAACCAACTTGCAAACACACTGTTGAATTCCCTGTTACCGAGGTAAGCTACGCTGTCGGTTACTCGGATTGTGTATAACAATAGCCTCCGAGCTAAGTGAAACATGGGAAACGGTAATTAAATACTATCATAGGACACGAAACGTGGGAGAACGGACGAGTATGAGAAATGGAGGGACATATTTACTACATGTTTTTTTTAGACTTAATATCTTACAATGACCTATTAAGCTCAAATGAGTAATCACTTCGCGTTCAACATGACTCAAAGATCGTATATAATTCAAGATTTGTACAATCACCATATCAAAAAGACGTAAAACTATGGCGCATACAGATAGTCCAATGCCGATCCATATGGGAACTGCCGAACCGATCCATCGGTGTTAGGCGAGGATTTTTATAGTAAGAGTTAAACTGTTAACACAAGTTTGTTTGTTTTCAGAAATGCACATTGGTTTGGGAGGCAAGAGTGATAGGTTGGGATGTGTCGTATGGCTCCGAGTTTGTTCCGGATGCTGAAGGGGCATACACGGTCATTGTAGAAAAGCCCCGAAAAATTGGACCGGCCGATGAGACCATAATCAGCAACACCTACAAGACGGAGTGTGCAGGAAAGGTGGTTCTTACATTTGACAACCAAACATCCAAGAGGAAGAAACTTCTCTTTAGGTCCAAGACAAAGCCTTCTAAATGAAAACTATACATACTTTGTGATGATGATTCATTGTGGCATCTAGTTCAATCCCGGTGGAAATGCAGTTCAGAATAAGAAGCTTTATTTATTTTTGTTCGTTTATAGATTATCATTTTTTGTTCCGTTTCATTTTTTTAAACTAAAGTTTCTATGATAGGAGTATTTGTTTTATATTTGTGGGGATTTTTTTTAAAGAAAAGCTGTTTGAGTTTTACTGTTTGTATGGTTTCTTTATGTAATGGAAAAGACAATGGGAATGCCAGGTAGTGACAGTGCTTTTGATACAACAGGTCTGTACTGTTTTCTGGATATATGTGTAAAGTTCATGGTGATCCAGCTTTTTTGTTTTTTTTTTTGTTTTCGAGTCCATAGTAACTAACTAGGCCGGGCAAATGGCTCGACCGGTCTTTGTGCATTTGGACCGTTGTGGTTTGTTAGGCTTTTATTGAGGGTTTATGTGTTTTTGTTATGATGATAAATTGATAATCTATCTCTCTAACATTGGGAAAAAAGGAAATGCGGGGATTACCAAAAAAAAAAATTGTGTTGTTGATATTAAATTAATAAAATGTAATAATAAAGTAAGAATGAATTGTAAACATTCAAATATTATCAAATCTGGTATTAGACAAACATAATTGATCCGACAAAAGAGATGAAATGAGACAAAGATATGGGGACGAATGGAGTAATACATGACAATGTTAACGGACTAAAATCCATTTACATGATGTAAATTTTTGTTAAAATAGATGAAAAAGAGAATTTCTTAAATAGGATTAAAACGAATACAAAGTACATCAATAAGATCATCATTATTTTCGTCCTATAATAAAATTCACTTACTCCTAATTTGGAAGTTTTATACTTTTGAGAGGACCATATTTCGATTAAATATAATTACTCAAATTTGTACATTTGTACGTATATATGTTGTACCTATTTGGAGCAATTTCTTTAAATAATTGGTTTAAGATTAGAGTTTAAAAAAACATTGAAATAAAACGTACCCCTTCTTCCAAAAAACATACGTCTCTCTCTCAAAACTGTGTTAAGTTTGATTCGCACGAGAAATAATAAAGTAAAGGGAACAATACAAAAATGATATTTCTGGTTGAGCGCGTATTCAGATAGAAGTATGTACTCCCTCTCCCTCCGTCCCGAAATAAATGTCCTGCTTTCCCAAAATGGATGTTCCAAAATAATTGTCCTACTTTGAAACTTTCCTTATTTGATAAACAAATCTATACAAAACAGTGTCAAACAGTGCCAAACAGTGTCGCTACAGTGCTAAACAGTGTCGCTACAGTGTGAAGTCAACTTCATTTTCTTAATCTGTGTGAAGGTCAAAGTAGGACAATTATTTCGGGACAGAGGGAGCATTTCATTTCTTAGCAAAGTGGTCACCATATTTTGATTCGGTTATCACTGGAGGGGTCTTGCATCTAATTCCGCTAAAAATCTTCAGATAAACACGATAAAAAATAATTTCAATTTTCAAAAGTTCCAGAAGAATTAGAAGAAAAATATCGAGAGATGCAGTTCGTCAAGACAACGTTCAAACCATGGATTTTTTCGACTTATTGGGATTACATTTTTAAAAATAATTCGTCAATATCACTTTTCCAGGTGGCTTTACGGCGATAAGGGTGTCTTGAAATCATTAACGAGGCGTTAGACGCATGACCCTCCAATAATAACGGAACCAAAACTATTTTATTGAAAAATGAAACACATGTCCCTATTTGAAAAGACACCTAGGCAGATGTATCGTTGGAGAATGAGACTTTTCCCAACTAAATAGAGTATCAAATACAGAATAGTTCACTAAAAATGAACTTCCATAATTCCTTGATGAGTTAACAGGTATTTGAAGTTTTTAGAACTTCCAAGGAATTGGAAAAAAATAAGAATGAAATAAAAAAATTACTAAACTTATTCGAGGTATATGTGAATACATTATTGTCTACAACTATTAAGTACTCGTTAAAATGAGTTTTAGTATTTGATATACAGGTCCCGCCAACGGTCCATCCTTACAATTGGTCGACCGTGGACTATTATTTAATTTAATACTCTCTTCGTTTCTTATTTAAGTTTACACTTTTTTTTATGTCTCAACCATGTTTACACTTCCTTATTTGACAAACAAATTTACATCAAAATAGGGTTGGATCCGGGCCGGTCCGGTTCCGGTTAGGCCCGGAACCGGCCCGGGGTGATACCGGATTACCGGGTCCGATCCGGGTCGGGCCTACCCGGCCGGGTAGTGGGTCGGTTCGGGCCAGGGTCGGGCTATTTAATTTCTTTGTTTAAATATTAAATTAAAATTACTTGGACATAAAAAAGTTAAAATATATTTATTTGAAATATGTAGTACAATTGAAAATTGAGCACAAATTAAAACATGAAATACACTTTATAATAAATAAGAATCAATCGGAATTTCCGTCATCTTCGGTTGTCTCTTTCATAAAGTGGCGGGTGGGTTCAATGCTAATTTCTTGAGTTCTACGTTTGGCCTTCAACCAATTGTGGAAGCAAACAAGCGTTTTAAGAGAGTTTGTTGTCACGCCCCAGATCACATCTAGGCGCGTGTACAACCGCCGTATGACCAAGTGACGTCACTCGCAAGTCAACGTGTCTTAATCATACAAGGCATCCATGAACATAATATATCCATACTCAGTAGTAAACATACACAACAACATCACAGTTTAGATTAATTGAATAGCGGAAATATTCAACAATTAATCATGGGCCACACATGGCCAAAACATAGGCTCGCAGGCCAAAACAATGTATTAATACAAAAGTATCCATGAACATAGTTTATTTTTTTTGAAATAGTAGAGGGAGCACGAACCACGTCTTCCTCTGGATTCTCTTCACCCGTGCAAAGGTGTAGATGACAAGCCTTAACTTCAACCTGAAATGGTGGGCCCCCCCTGAAGGGGTCAGTACAAGTACCGAGCGAGTAGCATGCTAAATATAGAATAACTAGCGTTTCAAGTATAAGACCCGAACATAGGGTGATACTTATGTAAATAGTCTTTTCCCCCAAGTTAAGAAATACTTAGTGATGGATAGTGTACCCGGGGGGTAGCTTATCCGAGGGGTTATTACGGGGAGTAACAAGAGAGAAGTCAGAGCAAGTAAATATAGAGAGAGAAAGTGTATTTAGCAAGTACGCAGTGTTTATGACTTGGTTACAAATGGGGAAAAGGGGTGCTATTTATAGTAGCAATAAATGCCGGACAGGGACACGTGTCAAGCGCCCATTGGCCGAGAGGTCACCTCAACTGGTTGGCGCTGGCAGCCGCATGTGGCCGCATTTAATGCGGCTGTTGGATGGGACGTTGTACATGGTACGGTGATCTGTACGCATGTGGCGTGGATATCATGTCGGGAGAGGAGCCCTCGGCTGCGGAGGACTAGTCGAGGGCTCTGAGTGCCGGGGACCCCTGGGTGCCGAGGGCTACTGTTTTCTGCCGTTTTTCCCAGTTTCTTAGTTTGCTTGAGAAACCCGTTCTGTGAGAGTTTAGAGCCTTCAGCCAGGGGGCCGAAGGCACCCCTGGTGCATCTTGCGGGCTGCTTGGTACTCTGGGCGCTGTGATTTGGGCCTGTTGGGCCTTCTGGGCCTGTTGGGCCTTTACTGGAGTAGTAGGAGTCTGTGGGCCGGGTGTTCCCGGGCCATATACTCCATCAGGAGTCCCTCACTCCTTTTGCCGAAAGGTACTTGAGGGAAAAGGAGTAATTTGTGTTTGTCCCCTGCCGTTGTTTCGTTGTAATCTCTGAGGTTGGTGAGGAGTTGTTGCTTGCATGTCCCTGCCGAAGGGAGTCCCTCAGTTACCCACATGTCGGGACTTGAGGGATTGCTTTGCCGCCTGTTGGAATTTTTCACCAATTTTGTATTTTAATGATTTTCCCGAAGGGGTTCTCCAGTCCCCCACTCCTTGAGGCACTTGTAAAGTGGTGAAAAGGAGTAGAGTTTAGTCCGTTGTAGCATGGGGCCAAAGGCTGACGCTTTTCGTTTCATTTTGGGGGGGTGCCTCGTTAAAAACCTCATTAGGAAAAACCCTGGGGGAAAAAATCCTAATGAGGGAAAAAGAGTGCACCGAATTCCCCCAACGATGAATCGAAAATGTGAAACCTTGGTCAAAAATGGAGAATAATGGTAATGCCGAAGGCTCTCCTTGTTCTGAGGGCTCATGTGTTGATTAGCCGAAGGCTTGCTGTTGATGTCCTGGGAGGTGCCGAAGGGTAGCCCCTCAATCTGAGGATCGAGGGCGTGATGGATGAGGGCAATAGTTGATCATCCCCCGTGCTTGCTGATTAGTTGGTGATGAGGATATCCGAGGGCTCTCATTACCTGTGTGCCGTAGGCTATCCGTCAATGAGGTATACTCCCCGGGGGCTACCCCGGCCCTTACAATGCTGAGGGGGAATCCCCGAGGGGTGGCCTGATATGAAGCCTTGGGCTTCTGAAGGAGTGATCCCGAAGGCGACTGTTATGTACTGTGTGGGCACAACCCGGGGGCGTCTCTGGGTAAGTGTACCCGGAGGCTCTCCTTGATGAAGTGGAGTGAAGTAAGAAATTCTGGGGGCTCCCAGAATATAGCCGTTGGAAATATAGCCGTTGGAATATGTAACGTCGGGATATAGCCGTTGGGGGGGTACACGTGGCACGTGATGGTTGGCTGTCCGTGGGCGGCGTCACCGGTTGGGCGAAGACACGGCGCGCAATGATGACGGTCCATCCGGAGGCCCGGTTTCCAGGCCCAAGCCCGGATTCCAGCGCCTATAAATACCCCAAGGCCAGGCACTCCTCCTTGTGCGAAATTCTTATAGCGAAGCTCTGCCAATTTTTCTAGAGAGAGAAATAGCAGCCCTCGATCAGATTCTAAGGTCAGTTCTCCATTCACATTTCACCTCTTAGCTAGCTGTATTTGTGGCCTTAGACTAGGTAGGTAGCTTAGAGCACTTAGCGTCCCCGAACCCTCGACCTAGTACAACAATGTCTTCATAGAGTGATTCTCAAGACATCTCGGGGGCGCCCTCGATGGACGATGAAGTCCTCTCGGATGTGGAGTCCTCAAACGAACAGTCCTCGGCCCAGGAGGACGTTGCGATGGCAGTAGAGGTGCAGAAGGAGCTGCTGGCTGAATTTGAAGCCGAGGGATTCGAGCAGGAGGTGGAAGACGAATAGCTGGCCCTCACCATGCAGGTTGCAGAGGAGGAGGAAGCAAAGGAGAGGACGAGGGTGACCGTGGCTGTCCTTCCCCCTCGGGGTGCTGGTGAGGCCAGTACCTCTCGGCCACTGAACGCAGTTCCCATCCGGGTGGCCCCCGGGAAGAAGAAGGCCAAGGTAGCTGTTCCCAAGAAGAAGGGCAGCGTTGCAGATCAAGGGAAGCCCCTCGATATGCCCGAGGGGTACTCCTACCTGAACACCGCCGCCTTGGAAATAAGGTCGAAGGTTGATGCGGTGGAGATCTACGTCACTCAGCTTCACGTGGGCCCCTCAGCCACCGTGGTGACACCGGGTCCAGATGACGTCCTCTCCCGGACACCCGAGGGCTGTATAGCGGTGCATGTTTTCTCGGTGTCCATGGGGCTCCGCTTCCCCCTGCACCCTTTCCTCCGGGAGTACCTTCGGTTCGTGGGTCTGGTCCCCTGCCAGCTGACCCCGAACAACCATTCTTATATTACTGGCTTCCTCCAGCTCTGCAAGTCCAGGGGGGTGACGCCTAGCCTGGACCTCTTCTTCCAGAGCTTCAATTTGTGCCGGGGGGCACGCGAATGCCGAGGGCTTCGCAAACTTGCAGCAGGTGGCCATGTTCAAGCTCTTCACTGAGGCGCCCTCCTCGAACAAGGGGTGGAAGGACCGGTGGTGCTACGTGAAGCTGACCGAGAGCCCCTTCCCGAGGGAGTTACGTGACCGTTTCAGGAGGCACGAGAAGAGGAGGAGCGCCGCCCTCGAGAAAGACGGCAGGATTCTGGCCATGATCCCGGAGGGCCGGGACAAGAATATCACCATTAAGGAGTGCACCAAAGAGGGAGATCTCTACACCCTCGGGTTCCGGAGGTATCGCTTCCTGGGGGAAACAGATGAGAAGTTCCCGGTGTTTGAGGGAGCCTCCGGAGGTAGTGGCTGAGGGCAATAGTTCATTTGTTTGTTTGTTTTATTCTTTATGCCCTTTGTTAGTGACCCCTCGATTCTAACCCCACATTGTTTTTGCAGGTATCCCAATAAATATGATGAACGTCAAAGGCCTTGCCCGATTCAAGAACAAGCCGGCCAAGGATCCGAAGGGGTCGGACGCGGGTGGCCAAAAGCCCGTCGGTACGCTTTTCAAGAAGCCCGAGGGCGACGCTGCTGCCGCGAAGAGAAAACCGACGGCAAAGGAGTCCCCCCAGGCCACCAAGAAATCGAAGAAGGGGGACGCTGCGCAGAAGGACCCCCCGGTGGTGATTGTGGATGACTGCCCCGCCTCCGGGGTGCACGAGGAGATGTCGGTGGCGAAGGTGCCGAGGGGTGTCCGGGAGCCATCTCTTGAGGTCCTTACGCTCTCCCTCCCGGCTGGTACGGCCGTGTTGAATGGCACAGCTGACCCGAGGGCGCTTCTGAGAGGTATAACCCTCGACATTGACAGGGCAGCCCTCAGGGCCAATGATGACTGATCCCTCGAGGATAGGATCCTCCGTTCTTCTCTCACGGTAAGTCTATGACTGTTATATTTCTATTTTTTCTCCGAACTAGGAAATTATGTTCGGCTCTGCTAACTCCTTTATTTTTGCAGACCTGCATTGCCCTCGGGGAGCAGGCCCGACGGCTGGAGGAATGGCGCCTCCACAAAGCTGGGCAAGACTGATAGCCGTTATATTTACTTGTGTTTAACATAAGTATTTATAAGTATTTGTTGAAGAAAAGAAGAGAAATTGGGAAAACAACTTCAAAATGAGAGCTAAAGCATAAAACATTGTGATGAACGGCTTTTGGGACCAAAAGGATGACGTTTTGCCCATAATTTGAGTATAACGTATTTTATAGAACTCGAAATCACTCGATCCGAGATTCATGTGAATTCTAACTCAATAAGGAACAAATGTTATGAAGACGTCATGGCCAAAATATGAAAGGAACAATACTCAATCAACAAACAAAGTCAGATGTTGCTGGTGGGATTTAAGGATGCATACCTCTCAGTGTTTTAGCCATAACGTTTGATTGGATGAATAAAATCACGTTATTAGAGTTTTGGTGGATAGAAGACTTCATTATATACAACTTTAGTGAAGGAATCATGTCCAAATTCGTAGCGGAACATCCCCAAAATCCCGGTACAAAAACCGACACTTTCTGATCCATTTCGGAGGAAGAGAAAGGAAGTATATTTTTTGGGCGCAGCAACCGGCGCCGGTCAGCCATGAACCGGCGCCGGTCGGAACGTTTTTTCACGCACAAATGAGCCTGTTTTCAACCGGGGCCGGTCATCCTACCAACCGGCACCGGTTGGGTCATTTTTCTGCTAAAACACAACGACGTGCAAGCTTATTCTTGATGGGAAAACTTCATCTTCCTCATATTTGATCAAATATCTCCTCCATACCTGATTGTTGGGTTTGAATAGACTAAAAGATGCCATTATTTAGCCTTTATAAAGCCTTCAATTCATCAAACATAAAGATTCCATTCCATAGATAAATTCTTAGCTTTTATATTTTTGTTCTTGATATTTTCTTCAAGTTCTTGAGGAGGGAAGTTCATCCTCCGAAATCATTGGTGTTTATGTATTATTTCCTTTGTAATTTCATGTTCCATTACATTTATTATTGTATTGTGATTAATATGAGCATTAGAGGCTAATTTCATAGTTAAGGCTAGGGATGAACTTCTATGCCCACTAGGTGTTTGATAAAAGTTCTAAACCAATAAATTGTGATTTATCCTTTATATATTGATCGTTTATGACTATGGTGTACAACATAGAAGTATGTTAAATTTAGTTTATACTTGCAATTAACGTTGAAGTCTAAACTATGAACACTAAAGGATAAACATATATAGTACCGAGAATAGAAATATATCCGGTCTTATATGATACAGGTGTGATGTCTTGATATTCAATGGGGTTTTCGGTAGATGAATGTAAGTCGTAACGGGACTTACACGTAACGAAAACCACGCTCTCGCTGCCTTAACCGGAGTTGAGAATATATTAGCGACATCGTATTCATAATTATTGGCAAAGAACTAATATTCAACCCTATTTAAGCATTTAAGTGATTCCCGAAGCCTTAGTTGTTGCTATCATTTATCTTGAACTCAAAGTTAGTTAACAATTATCTTGTTGAACAAAAAGTGAAAAAACCAAAATTATAAAACATAAATCAAAAATCCCTGCACTTTATTCAATTCTTCATTTAAAGTTATCTACTCTCGGACTTGAATTAAACAACGTTTCCTTGTGGATTCGACCCGGTATTTTACTGGAATTTATTACTATATCGGCACTTGTACACTTGCAAGTTTAGCCCGGTCAAAGACGCCAAGATGAAGGAGCTAATTCTCAAGGACTCTAAGGCCACGAAGCTGATGGCCCAGCTTGAAGAGGACCTCCAGCTTGCGAGAGCGGAGGCCGGAAGGCTCAGGGAGGAAAAAGCCAAAGCTGAGGAGGCTGCTGCGGAGGCCGCAAGGAGAGCCGCCGAGGAGGCCGAGACCATCAGAGCGAAGGCTGTCGCCACAGCCCGGGAGGAGGCCATCTCCGGGTTCCTGGATGGGGGGTGGAAGGCCGAAGGACACAAGGAGTGGTTGTCCTCGGTTGTGGAGGCCTCCGTCGATGAGTGGTGCGAGGGCCCGGGAGAGGAATGGATGGCCCGAAAGGGCAAACAATATTATGATGGGGGCGAGTTTTTCACCCAAGCCCTCATCTATCGGAGGATGGCTCGCCACTTGAAGATTGAGCCGAAGGACTTCGACCCGGTGGCATACAGGCTTCCCCCCCCCCCCCCCCCCTTCAGCCAGACATCCGTGTTCCTCTCCCCTCCGATGTCGAGAGGCCAGACCTGGAGGATACTGAGCTCCGGAAGGAAGCCAAGGGTGACGAACCTGAGGCCGATGCAGAGGTCACTTCGAAGCCATCGGAGGAGGCGGCCCCCGGGAATGACGTTGTTTGATTTGTAATTTGTACTTAGCAATTTGAACACACTTTGTAATGGTCACACTCTTATGCTTTCGGCCCCGGCCATCATTGTAACAATCACACTTACTATTTTTTGATGATTGATGAATGTTAGCCCTCGGGCCTTGTGTATTTGACTTGCTTTCTTTAATTTATTTCCTCTCGAATGTATGCCGTCATTTTTTCTTGAGTGTATGCCTTCGCCCTTTTTGAATGTATGTTTAGGACTTAGAATATTTTCTAAGTGTTTGAATAGAGTTGTAGCCTTCGGTAGTTGGGCACCCTTCCCTGGATATACAACCGAGGGCTCAGCAATAATTAGGACTTAGAAAATTTTTCTAAGTGTACTCTCACCAAACCTTCAATCGTGTGACCCCTCGGGTTGCAGGGAGATTCGGGACTTAGAAAATTTTTCTAAGTGTAGCACACCATAGGGCCTTCGGGTGTTTATAGTTCAATTGTTGTGTGATGATTAGGTTGAGAACCCAATCCTTAGGACTTAGAAAAATTTCTAAGTGTAGTTTGCCCTTGGAAGCCCTCGGCTGGTAGCCTCCTTCCTGATGTGTGAATATTGGACCGAGGGCCCAATATACAGGGCTTAGAAAATTTTCTAAGTGTGTTGTAGATGTTGAACCTTCGGTCAGTGAGGAGTCTGTCCGAGGGGGGAATATTTAGGACTTAGAAAATTTTCTAAGTGGATCTCAGATGTTGAGCCCCCGAGCGGTCCTGATAGGAGCCCTCGAATCATTGGGTGAACCTCCCTGTTGCGTGGATATTTGGCCGAGGGCCAAGTATTTAGGACTTAGCCTTACTTCCAAATGCATGGTGTCAAGTAGCCCTCGGCTCCGGGGTGATAGCCTTCTCCTTGATGTATAAGTAGTTTGACCGAGGGAAAAATATGTAGAATTTAGAAAATTTTCTAAGTGCTGTTGCATCATGTAGCCTTCGGCTATCACGGTCCCTCGGTTGAAATAGTGATCAGGCCGGGGGCTCAACCTTCAGGACTTAGAAGATTTTCTAAGTGTTGCTTCCTTGTGTAGCCTTCGGTTAGTAGTGTTTTCCCATTGAGATTTCCCGGGGCGACGTCATTTTGGAATAATCCCCCTTGGTTGGCCTTTGATGATTTGTAATAGATGCCTTCGGTCGTTGGGTGATATGTGAGCCTCCGGCTGTTGTCATTTTTTCAAAAGTGTGGACTTAGGAAAATTTGTAGGATATTGATGTTGTAGTGAATGCTGGTGGGATATAGGTGCCCTCGGCATTCGTTTGAAGAGTTCCTGAGCTGCCTTAGTCAGTTGCATCCCCTTTTACAGGATAGGACCCCTCGGCAGCAATGGATGACCGATGATAGGTGCCCTCGGCACTTATTAGAAGTGAACTTATCCCTTTGTTTTGTTGAGTAGTAACCTTCAGGAAATAGGAGCCTTCAGTTACCGGAGGTGTTCCCGTAGGGAACCCTCGGTATGTTGTGATTTGTTGGAGTGTTGTACCCACTGATTTCTCGATAAGTCTACACCCCTTCACCCACTTTTTTTTTTTGGTTGGTGGTGAAGGGAAGGCATCAAGAAACTTGGTTTCTTGGTAAGACTGGGCCTATCAGGAGACCATCAGAATACACCAATGGCTCTCCTCCCTCGGGTTAACCTTCCGAGTTCCGAGGGGATCGAGGGTCGTTTCCTGGGCACAAGATATGGTGGTCTGTAACCTGCCTCCCCTTGGGGGATGGCGCGGAAAGCGCCTCATTTTTGAAAGTCGTCCCCTCGGCGCTAGACATAGTCCGTGGCCTGCCACACCCTTAGGGTGGTAGCGCGGGGAGCGTTTCAGTTTGGAAGTCGAATCCTGGGCATTTCTCGTGCCTGTCACACCCTTGGGGTGATGACGCGGAAAGCGTTCCGTTTTTGAAAGTCGAATCCTGGGCATTTCTCATGCCTGTCATACGCTGGGGGTAGTGAAGCGGAAAACATTTCAAGGAAGGGTTTTCATTTGCACACTAGTTGCAAATGGCCGAGGGCACTACGTGCCGCCGGCACCGATGGTGGCGCCTTCGGTATATGCGTCCTCGTGGGGTACGGCTTTTAGAAACAACACTTGGTGTTAGTTTCGATATGTAGCCCCCCGATACTTGGTACCGAGGGGTCTTCTGTAGGAACACTTGGTGTTCTTCTTCTATTTGACGTTGATGGGTGAGATGTGTACCCCCTTTACTTGGTACCGAGGGGTCTTGAAATGAAACACTTGGTGTTTCCTATTGCCGGTGATGGGAGTCCCCACCTTCGGTACTTGGTACCGAGGGGTCTTGTTTGAAACACTTGGTGTTTTCACTGTTGTTGAAGGTGTTGATGGTGTCCGCCCTCGGCACTTGGTGCCGGAGGGGGTTCTTTTCGTGGTGAGGACTGGGGCCTGTAGTTGGTATGAGGGCTTGGCCGCTCATAAGTGTTTTGCGGTCGTTCTTGGTGTCTTGAATGTGTCTTCATTCCTCAAAAGTGGAGGCCTTGGGCCATAGGATAGTACATTCACTAGTTATGAGGGCTTGGCCGCTCTTACATTATTGATAAAATTTAACTAAGTGGTGTACATTCCAGTGCATAGGGACCTCTTTCCCGTTGGGGCGTTTGAGCTTGTAAGTCCCAGGTTTGATGATGGCTGCTATGATATAGGGGCCTTCGAATTTTGGTGCCATTTTTCCTCCCTCGGTCGGTTGGCTGGCTTCCCTCCTCCGGAGGACATAGTCCCCCACTTGGAATTCTCGGGTGCGAACCTTGGCGTCGATGTAGCCTTTGACTTGCCTTCGGTAGTTTTCTGCCCGGATGAAGGCTTGATCCCGGCGTTCTGAAAGGAGGTGGAGGTCGAGGGCCATGTTGCTGTCGTTGACCTCGGGGTCATATTGGATCACCCTCCGGGTGGGAAGGGTGACTTCCGTAGGAGCTTTGGCTTCAAAACCGTAGCAAAGGGAGAAGGGTGTTTCACCTGTTGCTCGCCGAGGGGTGGTGCGGTAGGCCGAAAGGATGTTGTGGAGTTCTTCTACCCAGCCACCGCCCTCGGCCTCCAGCTTCTTTTTGAGGCCCTCGAGCAAGGTCCGGTTGGCGTTCTCTACTTGCCCGTTGCCTTGAGGGTAGGCAACGGAGGAGAAGGTGTGTTTGATGCCCCATGCCTCCAGAAGGGCACAGAAGGGGGCTGCCTCAAATTGTGTTCCGTTGTCGGAAATGATCTGCTGGGGGACGCCAAACCTTGTGAGGTTGTTTTTGAGGACGAAGTGACGGCACTTCGCCTCCGTGATACTGGCGAGGGGCTCAGCCTCCACCCACTTGGAAAAGTAGTCGACGGCCACGATGATGTACCTGTTGTTGGAGGTACCCCTCGGCAGAGGGCCCACAAGGTCTATCCCCCATCGAGAAAAGGGGTCGGATGTGCTGATGGGGGCATAGTTGACCGCTGGCCTGCCTGGGGCTTTCTGGAAATGTTGGCATGCGGTGCACCTTCGGGCAAGGTCAGCACAATCCCTGGCTATGGTTGGCCAGAAGTAGCCCTGGAGAATGAGCCTTCGGGACATGGAGAAGGGTCCCTGGTGAGCTGAGCAAGTGCCATTATGCACCTCCTCCATTGCGACCTCGGCTTCATCCTGATGAAGGCACCGAAGTAGCGTGCCATTGTAAGACCGTTTGTAGAGCCTTCCGTCTTCGATGGTGTAGCTAGGAGCCCTCAGTTTTGCTAATTTAGCGCGGGTCTCGTTCTCGGGTAGCTGCCCTGTGGACATGAAGGTGATGATATCCGAGATCCAGTCCTCTTGGCGTTGTTGTACGTTCATAACGGGGCTTGCATGGATACTTGAGAGACTGAGTTCCTCAATTTTAGCAATCTTGGAGATGTGCTCGGGGGAGTCGGCCGAGAGCTTAGATAGTATGTCGGCCTCGGAGTTCTGAGCCCTCGGTATTTGAGTGAGAGAGTGTGCCTCAAATACCTTAAGCAACTCCATGGCCGCCTCTTTGTACTGTTTCATTCTTCCCTCCTTGTCCTCATATTCCACGGAGATTTGGCCAACGACCAACTTGGAGTCGCATTTGATATGGATCTGCCGAGCCTTCATGTTGGCAGCCAGCCGAAGGCCACATAGGAGGGCCTCATACTCGGCCTCGTTGTTGGAGACTTTGAAGGAGAAGCGGATTGCATAGTAGGCTTTGAAGCCCTCGGGAGTAATGAGGACTACCCCTCCCCCGCATGCTTTGGTCGCGGAGGAGTCGTCGGTGTAGAGGGTCCACCAGTCGTTCGGGGTAGCCGAGGGCTCCCCGTCCGTGGCTGCCCTTGCGGTACACTCCGTCACAAAGTCCGCCAGGGCTTGACCCTTAATGGCAGGCCTCGGACGGATGTCAATGTTGTACTGGCTCAAGAAGATAACCCATTTCACCATGCGGGAGGAGCTGGTGGGGCTCCTCATGAGGGCGCCGAGGGGTTGATGAGTGAGGACCTGAACCGGGTGAGCCTGAAAGTAGTGGCCCAACTTCTTGACGGTCCAAACGATGGCTAACACCGTTTTTTCCACAGGAGAGTACCTGAGCTCGGCCTCCCTTAGGGTCTTGCTTACATAGAAGATGACATGTTGGATGTCGTCTTCCTCCCGTATGAGTACGGAGCTGATGGCTGCCGGGCTGACCCCAAGGTAGAGATAGAGGGTCTCCCCTACCTTTGGTTTGGAGAGCACATGGGGTGAGGATAGATACCGTTTGAGCTCGTCGAAACCCCCCTGGCAATCTGGAGTCCATTGAAAGCCAGTCGTCTTCCTCATGATCTGGAAGAAGGGCAGAGACTTCTCCGCTGATTTAGATAGGAAGCGGTTGAGGGCTGCCAGGCGGCCCGTCAACCGTTGAACTTCCTTCACATTGCGTGGGGGCTCCATGTTGATGATGGCCTGGATCTTCTCGGGATTGGCCTCAATACCCCTTCGGCTCACCATGTAGCCTAAGAATTTGCCCCCTTGGACGCCGAAGGTGCACTTCTTCGGGTTTAGCCGAAGGTTGAACTTTTGCATGATGGCGAAGATTTCCCGGAGGTCGTCGGCATGGCTGGAAGATTGTTTGCTCTTGACGATCATGTCGTCAACATAGGCCTCCATGGTGCGCCCTAGGACGGCCTGAAAGACTCGGGCCACCATCCGGGTGTAAGTGGCCCCTGAGTTCTTTAGGCCGAAGGCCATCACTAGGTAGCAGAAGATGCCCTCGGGAGTCATGAAGGCTGTCTTTTCAGCGTCTTCCTCATGCATGAAGATCTGATGATACCCGCGGAATGCGTCGAGGAATGACATGATTTCACACCTCGCGGTCTCATCTACAAGTTGATCGATATTGGGCAAAGGAAAAGGGTCCATAGGGCACGCCTTGTTGAGATCCGTGTAGTCCACGCACATGCGGAAGGTAGGAGGCTTCTGTGCGAGGACTACGTTCGCCAGCCATGAGGGGTATTTTACCTCCTTGATGTGCTTAATAGAGAGGAGCATGGCGACCTCCTTCTTCACAAATTCCCTCCTTTCGGCGGAGAGGGGTCTTCTTCGTTGTTGTACTGCTTTTGCCGAGGGGTCCACCGAGAGGCGGTGGGTGATGACCCTTCGGCTTATTCCCGGCATGTCCTCCGGCCCCCATGCAAAGACAGTGGAGTAGGCGCGGAGGGCGTCGGTGATACCGGTCTTCAGATCTTCAGGGAGCTGGGCTCCAATCTTCACGACTTTCTCCGGCTTGGCCGGATCGAGCGCGAAGTCTTCTACGTCCTCGGCTGGTTCAGCCCTCGGCCTCTTTTCTTCTTCGTCGATGGTTCCGGTGATGGTGTCAACACGGAACTCCGTCTTACTTACTTTCTTCGTGACTTGAAGATAGCAAGCGCGGGCAATTTTCTGATTCCCCCGGGAGTAGCCAATGCCCCCCTCGGCGGGGAACTTGAGGCAGAGGTGCCTCATGGAGATGACGGCCTCGAGGTCCTCGAGGGCTGGCCGGCCGAGGATGATGTTGTGGGCGCAGTCGATGTTGACGACGACGAACTCCAATTCGAGCTGGGTTCTATGGAGCCCGTCGCCGAAGATTACCGGGAGGGTTATTACCCCCTCGGAATCAATAGTATCGCCGGTGAAGCCGGCAAGAGGGGTCTTAATGGGCCGAAGGGACCCCCTTTCAAGGTGCAGCTCTCTAAAGGTGCTGAGGTACATTACATTGACGGAGCTGCCCGTGTCAATGTAAGTTCGGTGAATGATGGTGTCGTTTATTTCAGTCCGAATCACCAAGGCATCCCTGTGAGGAGAAGAAGTGGGAGGGAGATCTGCTTTGGTGAAGGTGATGGGTTCCTCCCTCAGCCGCTTTACCGGGGGCATATGAGTGACTTCCCCCACGTAAAGCGATTGAGCCCACTTCTTTCGCTGGCTGGTGGAATCGCCCCCTGTATTGCCACCGGTGATCATGAGGATGTGGCGTTTCTTCTCCTGGTAGTGGGGGTACTCCTCCTCTTCCTCCTCCACGTTTCCGATCTCCCTCTTCTTGCCGAGGGGGATGGTGTTCGGGTTCACCCAAGCGTTCACCTTCGTGTGGTGCCCTCGGGGAGGTCCCTGATGAGAAGGTCCCTCCTGCCGAGGGCTCTGGATAAATTGGGACAGGTGCCCCGCTTGTATCAATCTCTCGATGGCCGTCTTTAGCTGATGGCAGTCATCGGTTCTGTGCCCCTGGTGCCGATGGAAACGACAGTATGGGAACTGAGGGTTGATAGCATGTACCTCCAGGGGTGCGCGAGAATCGCGCTCAACGAGGCCCCTCTCCTCGGCAAAATCAAGGATGATGCTGACGGGGTGCGTCAATGGTGTCCGGGGGTGGTCCAGGAGAATGGGCTGTGCCCAAGTCTTAGGGCTGTTCTTACCTCCCCCGGGCTTGGCTTGGCCTTGCCGAGGGCGGTCATCAGAGGGTCCTGAGGCCTTGGGGTGGTTTGGAGGAGCCCCCGGCCCCCGGTTATTCTTGTTGTCAGCCTTTGGGGGTTGCTGATCTGGATGCTGGTGGTATTTCTCCACCTCCTCGGCCTCAGCATATCGGTCCCCCCGCTGCAGGGCCCTTATGTAGTCGCGGGGGGGGGGGGGGGGGGTTCAATGATGAGGCTCCTTGAAAAGTTGCCGGTGCGGAGGACGGTTTGTAGCAGGGCCAGGAGGGTCCCGTCGTCAGCACCGTCGACTTTGTCGGCTTCCGTTCTCCAGCGCTCCAGGAAGTCCCGAAGGGTCTCATCCCTCTTCTGGCGTATGGTTAGGAGGTGGGAGAAGTGCTTCCTCGTGCGACGCCTCCCGTCAAATTGCGTCAAGAATCGCTGGGCGAGTTCTTGCCACGAATCAATGCAGCCTTCGGGCAACCGGTTGAACTATTCATATGCCGGCCCCTCTAAGGTGGAGAGGAACCAACGTCACAAATATTCGTCCGACGCCCCTACCATCATCATGCTGTTCTCATATTTGCTGTAGTGCTCCTGGGGGTCCGTCTTCCCGTTATAGGGCTGTATGTGTTGCCCTCGGTATTTTTCCGGGATCCGGGCCGCCAATACCCTTGGGGTAAATGGCGTTCGGGTCCGGAGCTGGATGATGGGTTCCCCGGAGCCCTCGGCTACCTTCTTCTGCAATTCCTCCATTTTGGCCATCATGGCTTTGTATTTGAGGTCTGAATGAGGGGTGGAGGTGGTGGCGTGAGCTTTGTTGGCCTCCATTTCATCAAGCCGGCGTTGGAGGGCCGCAATAATCTCGTCCCAGGGGTCCTTCGGGAGGGTCTCCGCCCCCTGCGAACGAACCCGGGCCGAGTGGGCCTGGTTGATTTGGTGGCGAGCATCGTCGGCATGAAGGGGTGCCTTGCCTTTGTCCCGAGGGGGACGCTCCTCGTCTGCCCTCGAGACAGACCCTCCGCTTTCTTGGGGCCTTTGGAGTGCCTTTCCTCCGAGGCGGTCTTGGACCCCTCGGCGGTCTTGCCCCCCTCCGAGCCGGTTGAGGGCGGAAGTGTGGGGCCTTTCTCTGTTGTCATTGTGGCGGTCCCCGGACTGGACTTCCTGGGAGGCCGTATCTTGGGCCACTACCCCTTCGTCATTCCTAACCCGAGGGATGGGGTTTCCGAAGGGGTGTGGCAGAGGGGGAAGTACGATGTTCTCCCCAACCTGGGGTTGAGCCGGAGCCAGGGTGCCGAAGGCACCTGGGTTCAGAGTGAGTGTCTGGATGAAGGCGGAGAGCGCCGAATGAACGTCAATGGTGAGAACCGGAGGGCTGATTTGGTCATCACTCCGGTTCTTCTTCTTGGCCTCGATGTCGAGGCGGGCATCGGGGGCATTCTGCTCGATCTGAAGGCGTAGGTCGTCAGCCGCCTATTCCAGCCCAGCGATGACACCGCCCTCGGGAGCCCTGTGAGAGGCTTCGGGGGCGTTGACGTCGCCGAGGTCCAGGTTCTTGTCTTCTACGTTTTTGGAGTTGGCACGTGTAGTTCTCACCATTTTGGTAGAGGGCTAGTGTTTGGCGAAGGGGGGGGGGTTTCTTACTTGATCGTTCGACCTCTCAACGAGAGCACCAAATGATGGATAGTGTACCCGGGGGGTAGCTTATCCGAGGGGTTATTACGGGGAGTAACAAGAGAGAAGTCAGAGCAAGTAAATATAGAGAGAGAAAGTGTATTTAGCAAGTACGCAGTGTTTATGACTTGGTTACAAATGGGGAAAAGGGGTGCTATTTATAGTAGCAATAAATGCCGGACAGGGACACGTGTCAAGCGCCCATTGGCCGAGAGGTCACCTCAACTGGTTGGCGCTGGCAGCCGCATGTGGCCGCATTTAATGCGGCTGTTGGATGGGACGTTGTACAGGGTACGGTGATCTGTACGCATGTGGCGCGGATATCATGTCGGGAGAGGTGCCCTCGGCTGCGGAGGACTAGCCGAGGGCTCTGAGTGCCGGGGACCCCTGGGTGCCGAGGGCTCCAGGTGCCGAGGGCTACTGTTTTCTGCCGTTTTTCCCAGTTTCTTAGTTTGCTTGAGAAACCCGTTCTGTGAGAGTTTAGAGCCTTCGGCCAGGGGGCCGAAGGCACCCCTGGTGCGCCTTGCGGGCTGCTCGGTACTCTGGGCCTTCTGGGCCTGTTGGGCCTTTACTGGAGTAGTAGGAGTCTGTGGGCCGGGTGTTCCCGGGCCATATACTCCATCACTTAGTAGTACATATACACTTGGAAAATACTCGATCCGTAGATCACCGTTTTATTTGAGAAAATATTAATAGTCAATATCCTTGACTAAAAAGCCCAACCCACTCATATACCTATGAGTGTATAAGACTCCTCATTGTCCATACTTCAATATCATAATCTATGAGTTTTGAGGATCAAAATCCTTGGGTACTCCACCAAATTTTTATTTGAGTGTTAAAGACTTTCAGTTCTAGGGTCCTCCACCAATTTATTATCCGAGTGTTAAGGACTTTAAGTCCTAGGGTCCTCCACCAATTTATAATCCGAGTGTTAAGGACTTTAAGTCCTAGGGTCCTCCACCAAAATATGAGTGTTAAAGACTTTTAAGTCCTAGGGTCCTCCACCAAAATATGAGTGTTAAGGACTTTTAAGTCCTAGGGTCCTCCACCAAAATATGAGTGTTAAGGACTTTTAAGTCCTAGGGTCCTCCACCAAAATATAATCATATGATCAACCTCCTATCAACCTAGATATGATCTATATCATATTTATTCATTCATAGCTAAATCAATACATAAAGCTTATGTATCACAATCCATGCAAAGTCATGCGTTTATATAACTTCATAATTAACTAATATCATCCGGTATCAATTAATCCATTATCCATCGGTCAACGTTTTCGTTGACCGCCATTTCAAACCTTATACGTATCAACTTAATCATCATATAATTAAGTTAAAAATGTTCATTTGTGCTCCTCTTACGCTTCAAGCAAACATGCATTTTATATAATTCCTCATAACATATTTCATGCATAAACAATTAATTCCTTTCATACAAACTTAACCATATTGGCTAATCACATGTTTAAATACCTTTTAAACATAATTATGAACACATATAACATTTATGTAGGTAATTTCGTAATTAACCCAAAAGTTATAAGATATTAAGCCGTCCACTCACCTTAAATGAGCTTAAGCGCGTTCTACGCTCCTCGGTTGAACTCCGGCGAAACTCCGGCGAACTCTAGAAACCCTTTAGTCAAGTTCCTAATAAGGTTTTATCATCATAAAACCCATATCAATACAAATAACCCCTAAAAGGTTATTTTCCGGTGAACCGGTCATTTTGGCTTCTAAGTCCGTTCTTTGACTTAGAACTACCTTCCAACCCCTCATTCTACACTTATAAACATGTAGAACAATCCTAGGGTCTCCTCATATGTCATATATCTCATATGGTAGAAGAAAAATAAAGGAAAAGTTAATACAAGGTCATTACCTTACTTCTTCTCACTTTTTCCTAACGTTTCCCTTCTCAAACCTCCTTCTTTGGACCCCTATAGCTTGAGCTCGAGTTGCAGCAATGGAGAAAGGTTGGAGAGCTTTTTCTTCCTCTTTCTTGGGTGGTCTGGCCGAGCACATAGGTTGGAGGGAGAGAGGATGGCTCACTTTTGTCTTAATTGACAAATGAGTGAGGGAGGGGTCCCCTATGTACCTTTGATGCCAAAGGGAAAAGTCCTCCTCCACATCTTCCTTTTCATGCCAGCCCTCATATGATTTATTGAGTGCACAAAAAACGTGGGGTGGCCCCCACTCATGTGGGAGGTCATCCCTTTGTGTCATGAAGTGTACAACCGACCTCGAAAGTTGTATTTTTCGGACTGTTTTAATCATATTTTATTTTATCGGTTCAAATAAAATATATTATGTGTTTCCCATCATTATGGACTTTTGGAATGAATAAACATTCCTCATCTTTAATTTAGATGTCTCCGAAATTCAATTCGGACTGTTATCCGGTAAATTACCAATACCGGTAATGGGGCTTCGTTTGACCGACGGGTCAACCCTAAGCCCTTTCTATGGCACAACTAAAATATATATACCATCATATAAATATTATCTAGATAAAGATGAATATAATATGTGGTCCCGGGTTTACTGGACGGTCCCCGCTCCCGGTGTGGGCCCCACGTGCAGTTCACTATTCACGCGAAAAAAATAACCAAAAATTTACAACCACGTAAATTCACGAATCATTATTCGAGGTTTATTACATGATTTACTAAAAGTAAATATACTTGGGGACGGTGTTACATTTGCGCTCAATCTCGTTCTATAATCCGTTAGGACGTTGCCGGCCGCACTAAACTCTTGTTCCACAACAACTGTTGATACCGACATTGCTAGCACTTGCTTAGCCATCTTTGATAAGATCGGGAACGTTCTCTCTTTTTCCTTCCAACACTGAAGAACGTCAAAGTCATCCCCTTCTTCATACTCAACAGGAAATGTTAGATACAAAGAAAGCTCGTTGATCGAGCTTTGTTCATTAACCGGAGTTGATTTACTTTTTTTCATAAGATTTCCAAATGCAGATTTCAAAATTGATTTTCCTTTAGATGAAGAAGATGTTCATGGCGGGGGAGAGTCTGTGTTACCATATTGTGCATGAAACTCATTAAATAATTGATATAATAAATTACTAAACATTGCTCCAAAGAAGCAAGTCTAAAATGAGGATCAAGAATAAATGCAATACTATATATATGGGGAATATAGGAATAATATTTTAAAAACTTTTGTTTCATGAATAAGTGTGATAAGTGAGAGTGTATAAGCAATTAGATAAGTAGATAATAAGTGTATAAGTAGATATACTTAATATATATATATATATATATATATATATATATATATATATATATATATATATATATATATATATATATTTATAAGTAGATAATAAGTAGATTAAGTGATTAACTAGTAATATATAATATTATGTTTATAGTATTTATAATATAAGTATATTACTATAACTCTATAAGATGAGTAATACACTTACATATAATACTTTAATATATATAAGTATATATTAAGTATATGTAATATGTAAATATAAGTAAATAAATTAGAGATAATTATATATGTAATATGTAATATGTAAATATAAGTAACAATAATATAATAATTAGATATTAATATAAGTAGATAATAAGTAGATAATAAATTTTATAAATATAATATATGTAGTTATAAATTTGAGAAGATGAAGATGGAGAAGATTAGTAGAGTAGAGATTAGAGAGTAGGAATATTTGGAGAAGATGTGTAATAAATTGTATAGAAAAAATGGAGTATTTATAGATTTTTTGAACCTCACCCCCGGGACCCCCTAGCAGGCTCCCAACGGCTATAGAGCCGTTTGGTTGAATTACAACGGCTATAATGCCTGTTTGGTTGGCCAAAAAAATTCTTTTTTAAAAATATAGTCGTTAGGCCCGGACCGGACCCGAACCGGCCAAGCCGGGACGCCATTTTCGTGAACCGTGCCCGAACAGCCCTACCCCCGGCCGGGTCAAATCCCGAACTTCCTATAAATTACCCGGGCCGGCCCGATTTGGTCCATCCCTACATCAAAACATCGCAAAACAGTGTCACAACACTGTATTCTACGGCAAATTTTTTGAAGATGTCTCAAGTCAAAGTCTCAAGTTAATTAAGAAACGGGGAAGTATAAAAAAATCTGAGATGCAGTTTAAAAGATAAAGAACTCTTGAAATTGTCATTTGACCTTACAAAGAAATACTCCATAAATATAAGTATCTTTAACATAACTATTAATTTTGAGTATTTGACCGTGGTAATAGTTGTTTGAAATGCTGCAACTAACATATTGTTATAACTGAAGAATAGATGGTTATTTTTACATTCACATTTTAATACATCGATTTTTTTACTCCAGAGGGCGTCTAGGGATGGGGACTAGGGGCTGGAGTAATCAGGACTGAAACTAGTTCCATTGAGTTTGAGGCTATGTTTGGCACGCATAAACCTCTGCCTTGTAGCTTTTGTATTATTCAAAAAGTCTCAAAAAGCTTCTAGTTTTATGTTTGGCATGACAATTTTAAGATCTTTTCAAAAATTAAAAGATCTTTTTTGAGATGCTACAGGGAGTAGCATCTGAAAAAAGCCCGTGACTTTTATTACTCCTTCTGTCCCTTATAACTTTGCCAACTTTCCTTTTTTGGTTGTCCCAAAAACTTTGTCACTTTCCCTTTTAATCAATCAATTTGTGGTTCCTGTTATTTCTCTCTCATCTGCACAAATCTCTAGCACACAGTTTTTACTTTATTATTCTACGTGCCAGTCAAACTTGGCAATCCTTTTAGGGACGGAAGGAGTATTAATTAGTCCTAACAGCTTGTATACCAAAACGAACTAAATCAAACAGTCAGGTTTTTACCAAACAACTACCACATTTTCCCTTTAAGATCTTTTCGGTCACTAAATGCTAACACTTATTAAAAAGCTTACAAAAGTATCTTTTCAGCTAGTAGTGCCAAACATACCCTCAAACCCTTAAGACCTCTCACTGAGCACGGTAACATCACAACCAGCCGGACCGGAATACAATTGTATATTGTTGTTGATATGGATAACGCAATGAGTAACAATGGTGATTAAGAGACAAAATTGCTGCATAGAATCCCAAGTAGATTTAAAGGTTATATACTCCATTAATGGTTGTGTAATTTTGTCATAAAATAACTTAATGCAACATGCCTAAAAGAATCTTTCAAAAAGAAGAGAGACGAGAAAACCATATCGTTAATAAATAAGCTCATCAATTTCGTCATGACTAAACTACTCCATGGCCAACAAAAGTAGTCCCCAACAATTATTGTAAGAAGAGGTCAAATAATAGGACAAGGTCAATAAAGAAGCCGCAAAAATAAACAGTTTCTTCCGCCATACAAGGCTCCGTCTCTTGCATACTTTAGATATGGTCGGATGGTCCTATGGAAGCCATTTGTTGTGTCTCGGTATATAGGTAAATAATATAGGGAGTATCAATTTAGAGTCTCTTTACTCTTTAGTAGTGTTCAGATTGAATAAATTAGATGAATATATTGAACTTGTTCAAAAGGGTGAATGTACTGAATTATGAAAATATATTTTGTTAATAAACTAACTGTATGAAATATAATTAAAAGTAACTACAATCTTAGTTAATTTGATTATTAAACAATTCAATATATATATATGAAACTAAACATTAACGGTTTATATTTGGTGAAAACATAAAGTTGCTTCTTAAGCAGAAAATGTAACTAAAATCTATTCTATAATAAAGATAAATAACATTATCATATCATAGTCTTGTTTTATTATTACAAGGTTCCCACAGTATGATTGAGATCCTCTCCCGTGCGGTAGAGGTGCCTTGCGGCATCAGACGGATGGAAGAGGAAGTATACCTCAAGATGCGGTGCTTTCAAGATCTGCGGTCGTTGGTTTGTTGATGAGATGGCTCCCTAACGCCAACTCGCCAAGCACCCTACCTTGCGGCGAATAAAGCAAGGCAGAGGCTCGTGATCCCCACGGTATCCACTAGAACCGCATTTGGAAAGATATATGATCATTACTCATTAGGATTGTTGTATCAATGAAAAACTCTTGGTTTTTAATCACCAACGTCCAATTACCGGATGAATTAAAATTGTGTGTACAAGATTTGATTAAAATTGAGTGTACAACATTTGATTATTAATATTGAAAAGCATATTCTTATTCAAAAAGAAATGAATACGAATTGTAGGATCACTAAGGTGATGAATTAGATGGTTTTATATTATCATGATCAAGGAAATACGATTATATTTCTCAATTATTTAAACTAAAAAATTGAAACGATTGTCATTCATACGAACTCTATATATCTATTCCTATTGGGGCACCTAGTGGATTTTCAACCATTGTTTTTCTTCTAAAAAGGATGAATCCCCGACCTCAAGACCCACATGCCCCGACCCGTCAAAACTTTTGAAAAATATAAGAAACGGTAAATCAATTGGCTCAATGGTGATAGACCTTGTAACATTCACATGGTCCATGTGAGTTTCGATCATTGGTCATTCATCGTCTTGACTCTTTTATTCTCCCTTTTTATCTTCTTATTTTTAATTTTATTACTTTTCATTTTTTGTCAATGTTTATGTATTTCGTTTTTCCTTCTTTTTCTTCTTCCCGTTTATTATTTCATTTTCATTTATATATATATTTTCGGAGTACTTTCCTTATAAAAGATATTTTTCTCACCGTACTAACTTTTTAATTTATTTTCATTTTACTTACACTTATTTATTTCATTTTTCCTTTTCTTACCTTTATTCTACCACTAGTATATATTTGAGAAAATAGCCCCAAAATAGGACTAAATTAATCCCCAAATGTACAAATAGGACTATGTTATTTATCTTTACTAAAGTACCGTCTATCTTCTTATTCTAAATTTCTACCCTTACCATAACTTAATAGGGTAATCATATTTTACATTATAATAAAATACTGTCTATCTTCCTATTTTACATTTATACCCTTACCATACCTTTCTTTTTATTTTGTTACTATATTTTTATAAATTGAAATACCTTTTGTTATTTTTCTTTTTTATTATAATGTAAAATATGATTATCCTATTAAGTTATGGTAAAGGTAGGAAAGTAGAATAAGAGGGTAGATGGTATTTTATTCCTATTTTGGGAAGATAAATAACATAGTTCTATTTGTGTGTTTAGGAATTAGTTTAGTCCTATTTTGGGGTTTTTTTCTCAAAAATATATTAGTGGTAGAATAAAGGTAAGAAAGTGAAAAGGAATATAAGTGTAAGTAAAAAGAAAATAAAGTAAAGAGTTAGTACGGTGAGAAAAAGATCTTTTATAAGGAAACTAATCCGAAAAAATATAAAAAAATGAAAATGAAATAATAAATGGGAAGAAGAAGAAAAGGGAAAAATGGAATACATAAACATTGAAAAAAAATTAAAATAATTTGAAAAGTGGTAAAAATAATAATAAGAAGACAAAAAAGGAGAATAAAAGAGTCAAGACGATAAAAATAAAAAGGGAAAAGTTTTAGGAAAAAAAAAAAGAAAAATGATATGTGGGCCGTTTGGAGAAGATTTGTGAAAGATCGGATTTATGGTTGAATAATTTGTAAAGAAAATGAAAAAACCGGGAATAGGAGGTCATCAACCGGTCAGGGACCAACGAATGAAGATGATGTGCAAAGATTGGATTATTCATGAATAACGATAAGGTGAGATCAACGAATGAAATCCGCTAAAAGGTTGGATTATTAATTTCCATTTTACCTATTTTTTATTTCTCCTGTCGACAGGAGAAGTAATTTTATCCTCGACTAATTTCATAAACCATATCTTGCACAATAATTTGGAAGCTGAAAATTGTTGAAATGTTAAATCTTCTTATCTCAGTAGATCAATTCACACCAAATACTAAAAAGTGCATTATGATCTTCTTATCTCAGTAGATCAATTCACACCAAATACAAAAAGTGCATTAACGTAATTGTTTGCCCTAATTGGGTACATCAGTTACTTTGGTTCTCAAACAACTTCCCACTTTCCTTTTCGGGAAATCCCGAAATTAACTTCACACTTCTTCTTATTTTCTTATTTGGCAAATTAAATTATCTACACCAAAACAATCCAAAACAGTGTCAAACAGTGCCAAACAGTACCAACAGTGTCAAACAGTGTCAAACAGTGTCAAACAGTGTCCAAACAGTGCACTCCACAGTAAAGTCAAATTTATTTTCTTAATCTGTGTGAAGTCAAACCGTGAACCTCTTTGAGAACCGGAGGGAGTATGATGGTTTATATTTAACTTTGAGTTTTATTTTTTAATTTTCCATTAAATATAACATGTTATTTTATTGATTTAATGTTTTCAGTTATTTAATTCACTGTCAAGTATTTATTACTTTTTGAGTAATCCACCTAAACTTCAATGTAGACACTTTACTCTCGTGCAACACACGGATGGAATAGGGCTCTCGCCCTGTGTGCCTACATGTTTTTCATTTTTCTTAGGGGTGGGATTTTAGAACCGAGAACCGTAGAACCGGTCGGAACCGAACCGTTATAATCCGGTTCGGTTCATACAAATGTGGTATTAGTTGTTAACAATTCGGTTCCTAGTTGTTACTAACGGTTCGGTTTCTGGTTCCTATAAAAAATGTGTGAAGGGAACCGTTAAGGAACCGTTATTAAAAAATAAAACTAAAAATAGTAATAGTAGTAGTGATAGTAATAACAATAAAAGTACAATTAATGATATTTAGCCAACAATTCTAATTTAACCAACGAAAATAAAAGTAATCAATATTGCGCATGAGATTGAATACGTTAAGCTCACTTTTACAAAATCAAGTTTTGTTAAATCACATATATTTTATAAATAATAAATAACTCAAATAACTTGTAGTTGATTGCATATATTTTACTTTACTATCTTCATGATATTCATAACTATTAGATTTATTGTAAATTGTACTTCTAGCAAATAGACTGTAATGATGCTTCTATAACTATACATGTAAACTCAATGTATTTTTTTTTGTTTTGAAAAACTTGAAGTGGACGTCATAGCTTGCAACTGTGATGATGAACAACCTTCATTGTTACCACATAGGCACATAACTAAGATTTTTATGTTCTACTTATTTCTACGAAAATTGAATCTTTCTTTTATTCTATTAAGTGTTCACTTAGTTAAGTTTGAGTTGTGATGTTTGAAGTTATTAGAACTTTATATAAAATTTTAATAGTTGTGTTTGATATTTTTTACATTGTTATGTGGTAGAAAGCAAATAATGTGCTCATTTATTAGATGAGGAAAAAAATTATTTGAGGAACCGATAAAAGTAAGAATCGAACCGTTTAGTATTGGTTCGGTTCCATAACGGTTCTTAATTTTTTACATAAGAACCGAACCGATTTCATAAGTGAAAATTTTTGCAACGGTTCCACTATTTTTGAGTAAGAACCGAATCGATCACATACCTAATTTTTCTGAGCCTAGGGCCCTCACCCCTGCCTCCTAGGGCCACCCTACACACAGGAGTAAAAAATAACTTTTTTTACTCTTGTGAAATATAGACCAACCAACATGATTATGTAATGAAACAAGGTTGATTGTTATCAAGTTTGAAAAACATGTGATGGAGACAAAGCTCTATCATTATTATTGGAAGAAATATAGGGGATAATGTTCACATTCCCAAAGTGTCATTTTCTCCGTCCAACGTAACACTTCCTTTTAGAGCAGAAACATGAGTTAAGATCAATCTTTTATCTCAGGTCGGATTATATCTCGAGGAAAATGTCTTTACACCACACTCAAATGTATGATGTCATAACAAGGGTCAAGAACAAAGTTCGATTAAAGGTTTTAAAGGTTTTAATTCGCTCTAATGATTATCTTTAGAGGGACTTTTCAGAAGTCAAAAACACGATCTTTCAAGAATTTGTATCTCTTAGTCATTACAAGTTGTTATAAATTCTGTATTCTTTATTATTTTATTACTAGTATATTATATCATCATATTAATAAACATTTTAGTGTTTTTGTCAATGAAAATTATAAATTCCAAAAATCATATGAAAGAAACATTATGTATATACAAACAATATATAATTACAAATTCCATATGGAAATTTAACCCGGGGCAAGGCCCGAGCACAAAACTAGTTAGTGTATCAAACCAGGTCATAATCGACACATTTGTCCGGAATATAATTTTGCACCGGCCACTACAAAGTAGGTTGAGTTGATTTTATGTTGCTGATTGAATACATCTTTCGTAATTTATTTGTGATATTTAGTTATTATTTATTATTGATTGATTCTAATACTAAAGTTTTAAACTGGCTTTCTTATGGTGCTAAGAACTCGTTTAATTTTGGCACTAGCACTAGCACTAGCAATCAGTTCACAGAAAATCAGTTCACAGAAGAGGATTCAAAAGGTGAGAATTCGAATCCTAAACCGATTCCAATCGGATTCCCATACGGTCCCGATCCGACCGGAAGTGAAATCGAACTAGTCCAGTCCCAATTTGGCCGGGCAAGAACCTTTCATAGTATGGGGGCTACGGATATTGAATCTCATATGATCCCAATCATCCCATTAATCAGATTCAAGTCAAAGAGATATGCCGCCCTAGTATCAGCCAGTACTATATAACTGTCTAAATTTGGTCTGTTCTCAACCAGACCAGATCCGGGCGGGCAAATCCAAACCGAACACCCATTTTTCAGTTCTGAACCATAATAGAGCTGGTCTAAACATATTCCAGTTCCTTCACAATCAAACCAGAATTGACGACTTCTGTATCCAGTGTTTTTCTAATAAGCTAAGGAACCAAAACAAGTTGTGCTGGATTGATCCATCCTACTCCACTCATGAATTGAAATAACGCAAGAAATATTCAATTGTATATTGAGCACTCAAAACTAGCATAATACACAAGTGTCAAAATGTTCCAAAAACATTAAAATAAAGAAAATAAACAGCAGAATGCAACCATACACAAAAGCAAATTGTAGAACAAACAAACCTCTCTCAGCCTATGTACCTTGCCCTGCTTATCCAAACAATCATCATCTCCTCTGCCCCCCCCCCCCCCCCCCAGATCCTGTCTTCTCCATATATCTGCTGTTATACATAAGATCCAAAGAGGAAAGACCCATTGCATGTGAATGACCACTGATGGAATTATGCAATGGACAGAGATCTCAAACTCATTTTACCACATGCTCCATAACAAGGATCCTCTCAATCAGAGAAAGGAATGTCCTTGAACCTGTAAAGGAGGTGCTTCTTCTTAGATGTCGGGTTATCGATGGTAAGCAGTATCTTACCAAGCTCACTTATCTTGAAACTGCTGGAAACTACAGGCTCGTCTGTCGGTGCCATCTTCCTAGGCTTTTGTATGTTTATGGTGTAGCTACCTTCAGTACTCGGCACAAATTCAGCGCTATAAGTTACCTCCCATCCCAATACACGTAGCTCCCATACAATGATGCACTTCTGTCAATCAAATTAAAAGAATGCCTTTGTTATTGATTTCATCAGTATATAAATGATTGTTATCTTTGTGCCATTATTTGAATATAATATGGACAAATTTAGTAGATAAAATCACACGGGCTTGAAAACTAGTTCATAAATAAATCCAGTGAAACGCAAAAGGGGGGAAAGCATTAAACTTCACCTCATTTACAATGATTTCCACAGTTTGCTTTGTTGCGGGTTTAACAGTTATCTCAGTAGCTGGATGATCAGCAGTGAAATCTGGGTTGCATTCACAATAATCTACATTAAGGCCCCCATATTGAATTGGCACTTGTTCAGGAGCAATGTACCTGATTTCAGTACATTACAACAAACTCAATTCTGGCTACAGGACATTCCAACATACTAGTATTACAATTATCCCTGCTAACAATTGGGTATGAAGGAAGCAAAGGATGAAATTGTGACATACTTGAAAAGGGTTTCTGCAGTCCTCGCTGGGCTGGCAAACACAAACTTGCTTTTGGTCCTCTGAGTCAAGAATGGACCAATCATTGTATAAAAAGCCATATACCACCATGGGACATTTATGAACACCTTCATCAATCAAGATTAGAAACTGAATTAAATTCTATACTTGATATTTGATCATGCTTCAAGAAAGATTTCACAGTGCAAGTAATAAGTAAGGCAGTGAGTGATGTGTACATAGTCTTCTCCATGTAAAGGGAATAGGATTTTAAACAGGGTAGTCACCTTTGTTAAGGAAAGAGGATTTTAATACTAAATTATATTGCAAATGGATTCTTTTCAGGGAAGGGGAATAAACAGATACACACCAACTTGGATTCTACATATTGGTCAGTGCCAATGTTAAGTTTTTTCTTTTTTTTTAAAGGGGAATGTTAAGTTATCACACAGGGACCAAATACAAATTCACATACAAGACATTAGGCTACACTTGTGCATATATATTAGAGCCGATTAAGTTCAACTCTTCACACAACAGTTTAAACGACGAATCCATTTGCCAAAGACTTGAAAGAGCACACAACATTCGAGACCGGGCTTATCCATCCTTCTATTGTGTTTACCTTTTAGAATAACTCCAAAGCCGTGACATAAAAAATGTAAAGCAAATTCCCAAATGATTTAAGAGAACTGCAGATTTGTCAATCACTTATTTAAACAATCCACAGAAGATATGATCAACTAACCATGTGTATCTTCTAGGAGGAATTCAATAGCTCACCATCAACAGAAAATGCTTGTAAGGATTAAATAAAAGGGATACCTGCTTTGCCACAAACTCGGGATAATTGTCTTGAAGTAGATGGAGGGCCTGCCTGGTGGCAATGCGAAGCTCACGTTTTCCTGGTCCTGGTGAATTCTTAAGATCACTGACCTGAAAGACAGTATTAATCCCACCGGGAAAGAAATCTAGTTCTCTGATACTCTTCTCCAAAAACTGAATCCGCCATCTCAGGAATTTTGACCTCTTCTCCACATCAGCAAATGTTTTGTTATACAGCTCCTTGTTCTGAAACTCCCCGTACACATTGTAGCAAACAGGATGACCTTCCTTGTCGTGCCCGTGCATAAAGACAGCCTTGTCAAGATCATCTCCGAGATCCTCTTCCACAACGTCATCGATCTTGAATTCTTTCCTCCAACTTAGAGTGTTCTTTAGCATCGAGAACGATTCCTTCACCTTGAAATCACGAGCTCTGAGAAATTTCAGCAGAACCACATCGCTCCGCTCATCTTTCAGGAGTGGGATTCCCCAGAGTGATACTTCTTGAGGCCAATTCGAGACATCCGATGGCGAGGATTCTTGGGTGGACTTCAAAAAAATGCGATCTTTAAGAGCTTCTTGTACTAAGTTTTTGAACTCCTCGAGTGCTTTAGTCTGTGAATCGGAGAGATCTGAGACTATGTTACTCTCTTCCTTGAATGAAACGAAAGATTCAGGCGCTTTTTTTACTTCTGCCAGCTTCGACGTTACCGGTACAGCAACAGTCGGTTCTGGGACCCCTACTTCCGCCGCCGGCGGTGGTTGCTCCTCTTTTTCTTGATGTACAGTGACGGAAACGCTCTCCGCGGCCGCGAACGGTTCCGATGACGGCGGCTCTGCACCTAGAGGGGTCTCTCTCTCAACAACTGTAACAGCAGCATGGTGCTGGGGCTCCACCGGAAGAGTTGGCGGTACGTCTAGAGAAGCAAGAGGCGATTCCTCCTCATGTAGTGGCGGTGGAGTTTGTTGCTCAGCCGTGGAGGGCGGTTGAAGGGTTGGTTCATCGGCCATTTTGGGCAAGGGGAAAGTATATGATAAAAGTGAAAAGAAATCACGAGAAAGTGGTCACCTTTTCCTACCGATTGCGGAGTATCAGTGCAGAATATGCCAGACAGAGCATAGAAAGCTAAAAAGTTCCCAATGCATTCGAAAAAAAATAAAGGGGGGGGGGGCGAATGCTTCGTATGTTTTTTTGTCAGTGATGAAGTGTTAACGTCGGAATTTGACACGATCGATCGTTGTTTGGACATGGAGAAAGAATCCAATGTGCCGCAAAGTCTAGCGCCTATCCCTGTGGTCTTATCTTGTTTTTTCTTTCCCACTTTTCTTGTGCTTCATAATTACCTAGTGTGTCACATTCTTCTTGTGAACATGAGCATGAGTGCATCCGTGTTTTATACGATGAGGTGTTTTTTATGCTTCATAATTATTCTCCAAAGTTCCTACACGGTTACGTCTGGATATAATCAAAGTCAATCTCGTTGTTACTGGCTTCACAGGGCGAATTCGGTAGGACTTTCAAAGCCTGCCCGTATAGCCCAACTGCATCCAGGAGGTCCTCCTACCACACGAATCCACAAAGCTGCATTATCATCCTCCTTTTTAGCCTTTGAGGTAGGAAGAATTATTGGAAGCAAGACATCTTATCTTCCATTTGATGCATAGCGTGTTTCAAACACGAGACCTCACATATGCAACGGTAATTTCACAACTAGCTGAGCTGGTATGCTCGGTTATCAGTGGTTTTTAAGTGGGATAGATTGATTGAGGATTACCATGCTCTGATGCTAAAGAAGATGTCACATGTTCGAGTCTCATCCTAATTAAGGATGTTTATATTAACTGGAGCAAATACTATAGTAGGTTTAGAAGGAAATTTAAAAAAAAATCAAAGTTTGGGAAAAAGTCATTTCTACACAAAATTTGTATACATTTGTTATACACACTTTTCTAGTTGCATTTGTACACAGACAACTCATTCAGAAGCTCCTATGTGCACAAACAACTATGCAGTGTGTACGATAAATGTGTACAAATTACATATACCAAGTAACACTCCCTTTTAAGTATTGTTTCATAAATGTTAAATGTCCATGGGTCTCTCCGGCTCCGGAGGTGGTTATTGAGGGCATCTCCAATGGAGAGGTCCATTGTTGTTCCACCTCATTAAATGCACACCATGAAGGGAATTGTCTGTTAAACCCAGTATTTAACAATCAAACAATTATAACAAGAAGAATAAGCAGATAGAAAGATATCGAGAAGATTAAAACTGAATCTGGTATACCGTATGAAACCCCGCTGCTCTCCCTGGAGAAGGAGAGCAGCGGAAACCCTACTCTCTCTCTATCTCGTCTCTGCGTCTCTAAAGCCTCTATCGATTAGTTAGGGTTCCCGTAAGTTAGCCTCCTTTTATAGGAGAAGTTGGCTAACTTACGGGTTACAAGGAAGCCCCCAGGCTGATACACATTTGTGGCCCGTATTACACGTTTAATTAATAACTACATAAATACAAAGATATTTAATTAGATTGGACACCATAAAATATTCCTAACAATCTCCCCCTTGGTGTTCAATCGTGTTGAATCAGCATTGCAGCGCAAATATCTTTGTCTTTGTTGTTATTCAGCTTCCTTTTACTTTGAACTTGACTTCTGAGGAAGGCTATCTGAAGAAATCCTTGCAATCTCCCCTTTGATGTCTTCTTGACAATTTGATCTTTGATGCCGGGGGTTGAGGGACCTTCTGTATCTTGCATGTAGTCCTTGCCTTCCAGAAGTTACTCTTGATCAGCTTGGATGAAGTTCGGTGACGCCTCTAGAATGAATATTCTTTGGAGAATAGGAGACGCCCATGGAATTCATCTTCAGGACACGAGTATTTGACCTCTGTCTCCTCCACAATGTAGTCTTTTTGACTATTTGGAATGAATGCATTTGAGAAGAACTTGTCGGTGGCACAGCGGAACATAATGATTGTTGATTTGTGAGTGTAGCTGACCATTTGATTTGAGTTGTAGAGATAGCAGAGAAGGTGTTGATTTTTGTGATGGATTGTTCAGTGTGATTTGTTCAGTGTTAACAGCATGTGGACCACTCTCCCCCTCATGACGATCCGATGAATCGGGACGTCATGCTTTTATTCTTTTATTTTGCGGAAATAAAACAGGAAACAAACAGAAAGAGTAAATGATAAAAGCCCCTCGGGGTCGTGTAGACACCCGTTTTCATCACTATAGAGATAAACTCTAAAGCAATGGCCTGAAAATGTTGGTGATTCTTATGTTGCAACAGCAGGACTTCCTTCCAATTATTGGTCTACATCTGTAATAGATGAGCCCTATGGAAGTTCTCGCGGGTCATGTAGACATGCAACTGACTCTAAAAGTGCGTCTGTGTCCTAGAAAAATTCAAAACATTTGGGAGTGAGTAACTAGACACGACGTGATCAATGAAAGTTCAGTGGCATGGGGCTGGGGCCACTGTAGTCAGTATTACTTGCCTCGGAAAGAGACAATAATGAGAGATGTGGTTCCTCGTGAAGTATGATTAAACATCTATCTGTTGGGAGACAAGTGGGTGGTCTTGGGTAGGGTTCAACGTGCATTGTTGGACAAGATGCAGTGACTTCTACCCGGTATCTGATTAAATCAGTCCTGAACCACTAGTACAAAAAAGGCTTTTTACATCTCCTTTTCTACATGTGTTATTTTAAAACACGTGTAGAATACTAACATGGGTCATTTTTTTAATTTTTATAAATGTTTTTACATAGGTTGCAGTTATAACCCATGTGAAACACCAAAACGGGGTACTTTTTTAAATTTTAAGAAATAATCTAAATCGGTTATAATTGCAACCGATGTGAAAAAAAAATGGGGTAATATTCATAATTAATGAAACTTTATTTTAGATCGGTTCTTATTTCACATGCTTTTACCCGATCTGGATGATTTTAAAAAAATTCGCTTAACCCATTTCACTTAACCGATTTCAGACCTAGCCTTCGGAGAGACGTTCGAGAGAGACGTTCGGAGAGACGTTCGAGAGAGACGGAAGGCCGGACTGGACTTCGGAGAGACGTTCGAGAGAGACGGAAGGCCGGACTTCGACGGACTTCGACGGACTTCGACGGACTTCGGACGGACTTCGAGAGACGGAAGCGAACGACGCTCGATTGGACTGCGGACGGCGGCGTTCGAGCGGAAGCGGACTGCGGACGGCGGCGTTCGAGCAGACAACAGAAGGGTTCGAGCAGACAGGGTTCCAGCAGCGGCTTTCGAGTTCGAGTCGACGAACCTTCCTCTTCGGCCTATCTTTGAGCGAGCGGACTTTGGTTAGTTGGCTATTTTCTCTAAAGGTATAATTTTATTTGTTTTTTAAACTATTTTTACCATGATTCTGTTGCTATATTTGAAACTAAATGTCTGAAATCTGCCGTTGGAATGTTAGGGATTGAATACTTCATAATTCTAGAATGAATACTTCATATTTCAACAATTAGAAAGCTTATTGTGGTATTGAATACTACATAATTTGAACTAAACCAGTTTAATCTTTTTTTAGAATGCTAACTTCATAGTTTAGTAAAATGTATGTCGGTGAGAGTCAATTAAGAAGTAGTAACATGGACATACAATTTAATGGTTTTACTAGGATTACCCGTTAATTAGAAAAAAAGGGATGTTTAGTTGACAATTGACATGGAGCCTAATGTCAAGTCTGCATGGCTTGGAGTTCAAAAATTTGAGAAGGGTGGTGATGAGGAAAAGGATTGTCATTTAGTTTAGTAATAACTAAGGTAAACTATGTACCTTGTACAGAAAACGGCAATACAATTGTTATAGATGGAACTGTCAGTCTGAATAATAGGGAGGGGGCTGGGGAGCTGGGGGAGGGGGCTGGTAGGATGGGGAGGGTCTGGTGAGCTAGGGAGGGGGTTGGGGAGGTGGCTGGGGAGCTGGGGAGGGGGCTGGTGGGATGGGGAGGGTCCGGTGAGCTGGGAGGGGGCTGGTGGGATGGGGAGGGGGCTGGTGGTGGAGTTGGAGAGGCGGATGTGACGGTGTTGGGATATCGATTAGAAAGTTTTATAAAAGTTCTGTAATTTATTTTATCTTCACTTCAACTTGCTTAAACTAAAAGATGTTACTGTTTCAAATCTATCACATGAATAAGACTTCTTATAACTTATAAGAAAAGGCCCTCTCCGCTTGAGTTTTATAACCAACCACCAATAAAAAGACAAAGGGATGGGATCATGATAGGAATCCACTAGGTTTTTGGGGATAGAGGGACAAAGTGACTCGGCCGTTTAAGTCATCATCTCATACAAATTTTAAATGATATGTTTGATTGAATATGTTACAGAAGACACTGTGATTATGGATCGTAGCTGGATAAATTCTAGACAGACTAGTGCTGAGTATGAAAATGGAGTGCAAGAGTTTCTAGAATTTGCCCAGAAAAATCTTCGTGACAGTAATAATAAATTTTATTGTCCATGTGTTAAATGCATAAACTTGCGACAACTGCATGTTGAGCTTATACGAGAGCATCTTATTTGTGATGGATTTTGTAAAAGCTACACAAAGTGGATTAGGCATGGTGAGTCAGTTAAAATGCCAAGTATGTCTTCACACAGGGAGGAAGTTCGTGGAGATATGTATGATCATATGGATGACATGATACGTGATTTCGGTGTTGAGTCATTCGCACGAACGCATGTATATGATAAGTTGTGTACTGACGCTGAGTTGCCATTGTATCCGGGTTGCACTAAGTTCACACGGTTGACAACAGTGTTAAAACTTTTCAATATCAAAGCAACAAATGGTTGGACTGATAAGAGTTTCACTGAGTTGCTCCAGTTATTAAAAGACATGCTACCAGAAGGTAACACATTACCTGACCGGAATTACGAGGCAAAGAAGATCTTGTGTCCGATGGGTATGGAGTACAAGAAAATACATGCATGTCCTAATGTGTTTCTATTCATGCTAAATATACATTATGAAGTAAATAAATTTAACTAATTCTTTTATTTATTTATTTTCATAGGAAAATGAGTGATCCTCACAGACCTCATACTAGCACTGGGTCAGATCTTGATCAATCTTCACCCAAAAAAATCTGGCAGAGGCTGCACGCGTTTACCAGATTTGACTCTCAATCGCATTGGTATGTGATTACTTTTAACATTATGTTAATCATATATTACTACGTGGACATATGCACTCTGAATCAATGTGTACACATGCAGCTGATCAACGCTTACCAATTGAATTTGACGATCACTGGAGACCTATTGGGCCAAACTATGAGAAGTACAATAGTTACTTGGCATTACTTGGGCGTAGTAGGGCCAGTATCTTACGTGAAGATTGGCCGGATGTAGAGGAAGCTGTGAAAAATCAGATTTGGCATGAGCTTACGTTATTTTTTATTGTTACAATGACATCAATTATATCATATCAAAACATTCATCAATGCTAATGTTTATTTATAATGTAGCTTACTTATGATGTTCCAAATAATCATAAGTTGAAACGGAAAGTGATCTCATATGCTGGTGAGCGATGGAGGGCATTTAAGACTTATCTTACTTCTACGTATGTGTATGGAACCAATAGTGACAAATAACCATGTGAAGCTCATCCATATATTGATGATGAAACATGGTCTGAGTTTCTTAAGAGCCGGTTAGAGCCCGCGTTTCAGGTTATATTTAGTTATTGCATTCTACATTAATAATATTTAAGTTTAGTATGAGATGCTCTTAGTTGTTATTAAAAAAATACTCTTAATTGTATTACATACAATGTTGTATAGTTGCTTAAACTTATAAGTCTAATATAGTTGCTTATTGTGATAGGAGAAAAGAAGAAAGGGGATAGAGACTCAAGCACACAACGTCCACCCACACAGAATGTCTCGTGGAGGGTATGCACTCCTTAAAAAAAAGCTCAAAGAAGAACAATTGAGGAAACAGATGGAAGAATCACAATCTGACCCTCCAGTGTTGCTTAGTGACCCACCATCCCCGCCTAGGGTGCAAACTTGGAAAGCAGGTCGAGTGAACAAAAATGGAGTGTTTCTTCGTCAAGAGACAGCTGAAGTTGCTGAAAAGATGGTAATACTTTTCTTGTTGCTTAAGTTAAGATAACTTATGGTGTTTTGAATTGGTGCTTACGTGGTAAATGTTTGACAGGATTTGTTAGAGAAACAACAAAGTGAAGGAACATTTGTTCTTGAAGGGCGTAATGATATAATCACCACTTGTCTAGGTCCAGAGCACTCTGGTCGTGTACGCACTGCCGGAAGAGGTGTTGGTCTTAGAGATTTCTATCTGTCGTCATCCTGTAAGAGTACTGACTCGAACGAGAAGTTGAAAGAGGTGATAGAGACTTTGAAAAGAGACTTCCAAGAAGAATGGAAAAATGACTTCCGAGAAGAATGGAAAAGAGAGGTTTATAATGACATGCGTGCTGATCTTCTTAAGGAGCTTCGCCAAGAAATGAAAGAAAATAATACCTCTCATTCTAAGGAAGAAGATCATATCATTCTGAGGCGTGTAAGCACGGGAGGAAGTAATTTTATGCCTGAGTTTGATGATGGTGATGAGAGTGATGACGACAATGATCTTCACGAGTTGTTCATTGATACCCCGCCTCCCCACCGTTTAGTTGCAAAGGGAAAGATACATGATTTTGGAGATAAAATTCATCATCAAACGGTTGGCTCGAGAAATGTGAGAGTGGAGGTAGTTAAAGTTCTAGAAGCAAATGCTCCAGTCCCAATTCCAAGTGGAGAGGTTCAAACGGTGGGGCAAGCTCCTAAGAACTTCATTGCATGGCCAAGAAGACTATTAAAGGATGTCAAAACGCAGGTTCCATTACTATATATTATTGTTAATGTTTAAACTTTTAAGCAATTTTCATTAAAAAAGTAATTGTGCATTGTTATTTTATATAGGATAAAAAGGATGCACCTAAGTTCAAGTCCAAAGGTGTAGATGATCCTTTGTCGAGTTTGTGTTTATTTTCTAAGATCTTGGGGTCAGATATTGTACCAGTGTATTTGCCCGAAGATGTGATAGGACGTGCCCCTATAGTAAGCCATTGTAGTTTTAGAGAATTGGTTGAAGTTTCCATGGGTAGAGATCTCCTTAGTGCGATTATTTTACAAGTGTGGATATTGTAAGTTATCTCTATTTTAAGTTTATTCAAGTTTACTCATTAGATTAGTTAAAATAGCATTTTATTTACTTGAACCTTTTTGTGTTAGGTATCTACACCGCTTGTGCATATCCAGAAATATTGGTCATGTGTATGGATTCATTGATCCACACACCATTCAAGAAGTAGGCAATTCTTTAAATGAGGTGCAAACGTATATATCTACAAGATTAAATGAAGGTGGAAAGCAATGTTACTTGGCTCCTTATTACTACCAGTAAGTAAAAGTTACTAGAACACATACTCGGCTCTATGTACCCCTATGTACTATCTGTTGTATAAATAAATCACAAATTTACTTCATGGTTCTCCATAAAACCCTATTTTATATTTTTAAGCATGAAACTGGTGCCTTTTCTCACTCTTGTATCATTAGTTAATGAATTAATGTCTTTTAGGATCGTTCTGAGATCATATAATCTAGGTGATATTCTGAATACGATACTTTATGAGCTAATGTTTCTTGAATGGATAGATAAGATTTATTTGTTTATTGTGGGTGGGGAGCTGGGGAGGGGGCTGGGTAGCTAAGGAGGGGGATGGGGAGCTGTGGAGGGGGCTGGGGGCTGGGGAGGGGCTGGGGTGCTGGGGAGGGGGCTCGTGGGATGGGGAGGAGCTGGGGAGCTGGGGAGGGGGCAGGGGAGGTGGCTGGGGAGCTGGGAAGGGGGTTGGGGAGGGGGCTGGTGGGATGGGAAGGGGGATGGGGAGCTGGGGAGGGGGCTGGTGGGATGGGGAGGGGGCTGGGGAGCTACACCTTTTCAGATTGTTATTCCAAAAGGGTCACTTTAATGATGCAAGAGAAATATTGCAAAGTTGATACTTGATATAACTCCTTGGCTAAGAGGAACTAGCGGGTAATGCATTCTTTGCTACAAGTGTTTCCTTAGATGGATAAGTTGTTAGAGTAAGATTTTCTTTTAGATGTTAGAGTAAGAAGTGTACACTATAGTAAATATTTTTTTTATGTATTATTTTTTAAAAAAAAATTATTGTTTGTCTTTTATCCTTTTTATATGTATACAGGAATCACTGGCAGCTCTTTATTCTCTCTCCTATCCAAAACACTATTGTCTTCTTGTGTTCTTTGGGGAATAAGCCAAATAGACAATTCAAAAATATTATTGATGCGTAAGTATTTTGTACATTCCGTTTTAATATCTTAATTACATAAATAAATTATTATTATATATATATAATATTATAAATTACATAGTGCAATGGAGGCAAGCCGTAGACTCAACTCAAGAAAGGGAAGAGTGAAATGGATTATTCTGACGTGCACTTGTCGTTAGGTGCACTCAAAATAAATACAATACAACGAATATACGTAGTATAACGAAGTAAGGTTCGTATCCACAGGGAAAGGAATACTTTTCTTTTATATAAGTAGTAACAAGGGGGGTTTAGATTTGTTTGGTTTAAAAACACTAAGATAAACAACCTATATGAGTTTAATTCAATGAGATGAGGACTTGGTTTTGCTTTTATCCACTTAATGAAATGTTCGTCGATCCCGGTTATATCTTTAACTATCTTCTTCTCGAATACTCAATCGAAGAGTATATCCAGTTCATCGAGGGTAGTTATTAATAACGAGATGCGTTCATTAATAAAACTTACTATCGAGTCAATATAGAACAAGTGTCGTATATTAACTTGATAGTAGCAATAAACTTAAGATGAAAACGATTGAGATTGATAACCTCAACACAAGCGATTTATTGGTTTAATCAATATAATTAATTCCCCTTGGCATATTAACCATGAGATGCATGCATTAATATTCCAAGTTTACTACCGTAGAAAGAACCAAATTAATAACAAGTGTATTAACCGATCGATTCTAGTAATAATTAATATGAGAAACAATACTAGTTGATACTTTAAGTAATGTTTAAGATATTAACATGAAATATGAATAGGAATTAATTAATACTCAAGGAAGAATATTAAAGAATATGAATCCTACTATGATTAATATCAAGATGTTAACTAATTGTCATCTTAGTAACACTCCCCAATATTAACATAGAGGAAGAAATAGCTATTACTATAACCAATGTCAAGATGTTAACTAATTGTCATCTTAGTAACACTCCCCAACTTTGATATAGAAATAGTATTTTAAAGGAAGAATTAATATTCAAGGAAGAAGATTAAAGAAAATAACTCACAACTTACAAAATCATTAAGCTTCAAAGTAGCAAAACCAAGATGAAAGAGTTTAGCTCCTCATTTGGAGACTAAACATGATGAAAAATATAAAGAAAGAACTATTCTATACTGAGCTTAGATGTACAAAGGAATTGGATATTTTTTGTGAAGGAAAGAGGTGTATTTATAGGCTTTTGGGAGCTGCAGGGGCTGATACCCGACCGGGTATATAGGATACGCGATCGGGTATCTTTAAGAAATTTCCCGGAAAGCCACATTTCTGGACATACCCGGTCGGGTATGTCGGTTTACCCGATCGGGTATGTGACAAATCTTTACGAAAATTTGCTCCCACGATCCTTTGTTCCCGGATTTGATTTGGACAACTGAATCAAGCAAATACCCGATCGGGTATTGCCTATACCCGACCGGGTATAAGAGTAATTTTTCCAAATCGAAATCTTTCATGTCTCCTTGCACTTTCCTTGATCTTTTGAGGTCCCATCTTGATCCCTTGGATGAGTTTTGACCTGTTTAGCTCAGAATAGTCCTAATCTAAACAAATTACAAATAATTATGAAAACAAAGTATTACACCAAAAATGTGTAATTTCCACAACTAGAACTAATAAAAACTAGTTAAAAATACAAACATACATGATAGGAAATTCACACTATCATATTCCTATGGTAAATACTTACTACTTTACTTTGTATGTTATTTTTACTTTCATTTGTGTAGCACCAAGTCGAATACCGTAATTTCTGATTAGTAAGTATGTTGTTCTGATTTGTAGTCTCGGATGCAAGTTGGGAGTTATGAATGTGGTTATTATGTAATGTTGCATATGTTGAATATTGTTTCGGCGGTAATTCTTGAAATGTGGGATGAGGTACATTATTATTTTATTTACATTCAATAGGTTTGCTCCAGATGTAATGTTTTTTAATAACCTTCTTATTTAATTTGTAGCGATTCGCCAATCCGGAACCATTCTCATCAGAAGAGATTGATGAAATACGGACTCGTTGGGCATCATATTTCTTAGAAATGACGCAATCCATCAACGACACATGATGAACGTGTTTGTTTAAGTTTTTGAGTGATGATGTTAAACGAGTACAATGTGTTATTACTCTAGACTTGTGCAAGAATTGTTTTATTTTAGCTTGTTATTATGTACTAAGTTGTTACTTGAACTTGTTTAACATTTGTGAAAGAATTGAAAATTAGCTTGTGTTATTGTTTTAGATGGATCAAGTGAACAGGTGAAAAATTGTGCTATAGTAGTTGATGATACTGTTAATGATGTGATTATAGTATAAACAAGGGTCATATTGCAAAAAATTTTCATGAAAAATACCGAAAAAATTGAAGCTTTTCACATCAGTTGTGAAATAACCGATGTGATTGCTTTTCTACATGGGTTATAACCGATGTGAAACACATATGTTCCGAAAAAACGAAGCTTTTCACATCAGTTGTGAAATAACCGATGTGATTTCTTTTTTACATGGGTTATAACCGATGTGAAACACATATGTTCCGAAAAACAACGAAGCTTTTCACATCAGTTGTGAAATAGCCGATGTGATTTCTTTTTTACATGGGTTATAACCGATGTGAAAAACCAATGCTCCGGGAAAAATTAAAGCTTTTCTACATCAGTTATAAAATAACCGATGTGGTTTCTTTTTTACATGGGTTATAACCGATGTGAAATATCATTAAAAATGTCGTTTCGGCCTATCTTCTAGATCGGGCACTAAACGACCGATGTAGAAATTTTTTTAACATCGGCTGTTTGACCAATGTCAAAAGTCAATACTTTTCACATGTGCTGGAACCACATCGGCTGTTTGACCGATGTGAAAAGCCTTTTTTGACCGATGTGAAAAGCCTTTTTTGTACTAGTGAACCTATTTGGGAATTGTCCAGAGTATTTGAGTGGCTAGGAGTAAATGTTCAATTCATAGCAGGCAGTTGAGGTAGCAGACTCATCAATGATTATTGTATTCTTGCTCACTTGAGCCTTCTGCTTCCTAACGCTCATAATGTTCACTCACTCACTCGCTCACTCACTCACTTACGTTCGGCTTTGTCCCTTGGGTAGGTTTAGTTGGGTTTACTAAGCCATAGGAACATGTTCTCTCATTGATTTTCTCTCTGTACTCCCCCTCAACTGGAGCACTCAGTATGCTTTGTCATTGTTAGGCACCGGGGAGGATAACATTGAACACTCCCCCTAGAATGTTGCATCCGTTGAGAGATTCCTTGCTTGTCGGTGTAAGGCGCCATGAGGAGAAAACTGAAACTCCCCCTCAGAATGTGCAAGGTTTGATTGCTCACAGCTCCTCATACCCGCCATGTGTGTGGAGCAATTTAAACAAGTACCACACATGACGGTTTCCCTGAGCTCATCATGTAGAATTTCAGCATATTGATGATCACATAATGTTGATGAGTCAGAGGAGACTTCAGTGGTTGATTGTTAATTGTTGTAAGATGACCGTTGACGCGAGGTTGATTGAATTATCTGCGATTTTTGGACCTTTACAGTGGAGCATAGAAAAGCTTTGACCTCAGGGTTGACATTGAAAGAATTTGAACAGATTTGCCTAAGTTTTGACATGGACATCGGTGATTTACAATGTTTGTCGGAAAACTAACGTTTTGACCCTCAAAGACTGCGAGTGAGGGCGCGTGAGAAAGGGTTCGGGGGCATAGCCTGAGAATTAATGTAGATCTTTTCGTTATCTTTCCAACAAAAAAAGTTTTCTCAAATCGGATCACCGAGTCAAAAGTTATGGCCAAAACAATGCGGTGTCGCAGAAAATCTCTAATTTTGAGTTTTTGAGGAATTTCTTCGAAGTTGAGGTTCTCGATGTTGAATATCGAGAGCAGGTGGACTTTAAACAAAATTCTAAGACAATACCTCGAAATCCTAATCTCGAGGTTTAAATCTCGAGATTACAATCTCGAGTTTTAAATCTCGAGATTACAATCTCGAGGTTTAAATCTCGAGATTACAATCTCGAGGTTTAAATCTCGAGATTACAATCTCGAGGTTTAAATCTCGAGATCTTAATCTCGAGTTTGCCTCGAAGAATAATGGCGAAATCCACCTGCAAAACAAACCTCAGAATATCGAAATCTGCAGAATTTCAAAATGTTTGGAACATCGAAAACTTTGGAGTTTCAAAAACATTAGAAAATCGAAAATTTGCTGTTTGAAAAACATCAGAACATCGAAAACTTCTAAAAACTTTGATAGGCAGAGATTCATTCAGATATCTAAAAATGTAAAGCTCCGAAGTATTCTGAACATGAAAGATATCAAGTTTAGAAGAATTCAGTGATCCAAGAAACTCCAAACTTTGAAAAATTCAAAACATCGAGAAATTTTGAAAATCTCAAAATCTTCAGAATGTCGAGATCCAAAACATCGAGATCCCAAATGTCGAAATCCCAAAACTCAAAATTCCAAAACTCGGAGTTTCAAAACTCGAGATTTCAAAAACTCGAAATTTCAAAACTCGAAATTTCAAAACTCGAGATTTCAAAACTCGAAGTTTCAAAACTCGAGATTTCAAAAACTCGAAATTTCAAAACTCGAGATTTCAAAACTCGAAATTTCAAAAGTCGAGATGAGGAAATCGAGTCCCTAAATGTCGAGATCCTGCAAAAAGAAAACTTCGATTTTTTAAAATCCGAAACCTGTTCTGAAAAGCCCTAAAGGTCGAGATTCTCCTGTATCAGTTTCAAGTCAAAAACGTTTCTGCAGCAGTGAAAAATAAGGATTTCGATATCTCAATGTAGAAATCTTTGAAATATAAAAATTGCAGAAAACGAAAAATAAGGTATGCTGCTGGATCGGTTTTGAAAGGCGAGTCCAACAGTATGATTTTTACAAAATTTCGTTCACAAACAAGATTACAGGAGCAAATCTCTACACCAAAGAAAAACAGAAGAAAAGCAGAGCATTTCTTCGTTAGATCCAAAAAATCGCAGATAGATTCAACCTGTTTCACGCCTCGGCTCTGATACCAATTGTTAAACCCAGTATTTAACAATCAAACAAACATAACAAGAAGAATAAGCAGATAGAAAGATATCGAGAAGATTAAAACCGAATCTGGTATACCGTATGAAACCCCGCTGCTCTCCCTGGAGAAGGAGAGCAGCGAAAACCCTACTCTCTCTCTATCTCGCCTCTGCGTCTCTAAAGCCTCTATAGATTAGTTAGGGTTCCCGTAAGTTAGCCTCCTTTTATAGGAGAAGTTGGCTAACTTACGGGTTACAAGGAAGCCCCCGGGCTGATACACATTTGTGGCCCGTATTACACGTTTAATTAATAACTACACAAATACAAAGATATTTAATTAGATTGGACACCATAAAATATTCCTAACATTGTCTACTCCAATGCAAAAAGAAATGGACATGGTGGAGCTTATGTGGCAATTAACAAAATGGAACAAAGTCCAGCACAAGGTCCATAAATGGACCTTCGGTGCAACCTTGTGACAAGCAAGAGTGGGCCTATATTTATGTAATGCCATACATTTGCTTTTCTCTTTAGATTCCAATATTTACTTTTTGTTTTGTATTTGACATCATTGTTGCGCATTGGAGGTCTCATTCAATGACCCATCCTTTTTGTGAACAGTGGACCAACTTTTCTAAATAGACCCAGATTAGTTTTTTGCCACTTCATCTGCAACGGACCAAGAGCATTGGAGTTGCTCTGAGGGCATCCACTATGGAAGCTCAATTGGGATCAAAACTACAAGTTCGTGGGAGTAAACCCTCACTATGGGAGGTTAAATGTTGATCGGTCAACATCCTAGATCAAGAATGAGTTCTGCCAATTTTGCTTTCAATACAGTCAAGTGGCCTTTTTTGCGGAGGGAGGTGTACCGGTGGAGCAAATGGGAGGAATTCTTCTCCCACATTTCTATCCACAAATCCCACCAACCTTTTAATTTAAAATTTTATGAATTAAATTAATTTATTTTACAAAAAAAATTATACCAAAAAAATAGATTTTTTTCCTTCTATAAATAGACACCAAAGATGGATATGTTTACTCACTTCGAAATTTAGCACTTCTTTCCCTCTTGCATTTGATTTTATCTGTTTAGATTATTTTTTCTCCCTAAAATGGATCCAAACCGTTCTCCTCCTAGATACTACACCAACAGCCTCTCATTCCGAAGAATTCCTCATTCTGCACAACAATCTTTCGTAAAAAAAATTCAAATTGATCCTACTCATCCAAAATTTGGAATGGCTATGCAGCTATTGCAAAATAATTCTAATTCTGTAGAATATTCCCATGCTACTGGTTTGTTAAACGTCTAGTCTCTGTGCATTTTATAATTACAGAAGTCTGGTCTGGTCTGGTCTGGTCTGCTTTGGTCTGGGGTTGAAAAACAATCCAAAAGAAAATATCTCAAATAAATTAATAAAGGTGAGATATATAAAAAATAAAGAGAGAGAGTGTGAAAATTGAAATGTGACCTAGGTCACCATAGTGTAGAGAAATTGTGATAGGTTAAAGGGGATTAAGTTCTTAAAAGAAAGTGATGTGGAAGAGAGAGGTGGGATCAAAATCCACCACCATTATAGATGCTCTGATCATGATAACTCAGTTAAGATGGTTGTGTATAAGGAGTTTATCACTTTGAGAAATTGGTCAAATACTCCCATACTACATTGGACACAATTGGATCCTCCAAATTTTCATCCCATATTCTTAACTACTACTACCTTTGTCCCACTAAGATTGGGACAATAGAAGGTGACACGATTATTAAGAAAAGTGGATTTGTGTGGTTGATATTAAATTGATAAAGTAAGAATAAAGTAAGATTGATAGAGCCACACACATTTTGCTAAATTTGATATGAGACTATCTTAGTGTGATTTCTCGAAAAGGTAAAATAGGACAATCTTAACGAAAGGGAGTATGGTCATCATATGACATATAAACTACCTACCAGCATATGATACGTAGTATAACAATTGGAACTGCTATGAGTTCACGATACAAATTATTACAAATTTTCATATATATATATATATATATATATATATATATATATATATATATATATATATATATATATATATATATATAAACCATGCTTAACTTATATATATATATAGGAGTGAGATCACATACAAACCATGCTTAACTTACTAATCTACAAACTCAATATTATGCAATACTTTGAACTTCAATATGCAGTACAAATAATGTAAAGATGCACTCTTTGAATTTTAATATGCAATGCAAATAATGTAAATATGAAACTGTTATTTTCTGGCTTGAATATTATGAAACACTTTGAACTTCAATGTGCAATACAAATAATGCAAAGATGATTTGAATGGGAAGACTAGTTTGTATGTGATCTCACCCCTGCATCTTTACATTATTTTTACTGCATATTGAAGTTCAAAGTGCTGCATATTATTGAGTTTGTAGGTTAGTATTTTAAGCATGGTTTGTATTTGATCTCTTATATATATATATATATATATATATATATATATATATATATATATATATATATATATATATATATATATATATATAGGGAGTGGTTCCGGTAAGAACAAATCTTAGGAGAAAAATGAGAATGAATCTGGACTGTTGGATTGTATTATGTGGAACCAAATTGTGCATTTGGTGAAACTGAAATGTGCATTAAACGATATTGAAATGTGCAAAATAAAAATTTAAACTCGAGTGTGCATTAGATGAAACTGATATGTACGAAAAAAAAGTTCAAAAAATAACATCACATTGACTTTTTATCCTGCACATTTCAGCTTCACCTAATGAACATTTCAATTTCACGTCATGCACAATTCAACTGCACATAATGCTACTCTATTGCATCCTTTGTGATGCACATTTCAATTTCACCTAATGCACATTACAGTTTCATCTAATGCACACTGAATTTCACTTGAAGCAAATCTAACGGTCTAGATTCGTTCTCATTTTTCTCATAAGATCGTGTTCTTATTTGAACCAAAACCTATATATATAGTCCATTTAGAGCGAAAGTGATTGATTATCCATTGCCATGATGTATTCACGTACAAACCAAAAGCTTGAATCTAGATAAATTAGTTGGGCAATCTTTCATGCATAGAAAGTTAGAAACATGAGATCGCAAGATTATTCGAGTACTTATTATTTCTAATGATGTTTATAATTTTTAGTGATGGTTATTGAAATGCTACAAAATTGTTGGCTTAGAATGGCCATTGGCCAGGAATGTGAATCCCACATCTAACGACGTAAAGCTAAATCAGAAAACAAGAAACTTTTAACATTATTCATTTTGTGCTTCACCCGGCCTAGAGATTAAGAAAACGAGTATCATGTTTAATCACCATTAGTCATGTCCGTTGCATATCTATCTAAATAATCCTTATTTCTCATTAACATCACACGCATTCAACTTTTTTAGTTGTAGTCATTAGTCTATAGGGTGCACCTAACATTGTTTACTTCATTGTTTAATAAACCATGCTTATTAAGAACCGTGTCTTACTAAACTGTGTCTTACTAAGAACCTGCATATATAGTAAGAGGTGTTGACTATTTGATTATTTGTTTGCTTTTATATTACAAAAAAAATCTATTTGTACACGTTCTCTTATACACGTTTTTATACACTTGTCTGTGATAGGTCATTTTTTGTCTATGAACGAGATTCACAGACAAAATTTGTCTGTGGATATTTTTTTGTCTGTGACAGACAAAACACGTCGATTCACAGACAAAAAAATGATCTGTCACATATAAGTGTATAAGAACGTGTAAAAATAGAATGACTTTTATATTACTACTCCGTATTTGTTTGCCTATCACGATTTGTTTGGCGTGGTGGTCAACAATCTGATTTTTCCATTTTAATCGCAGTCATGCTTATTTTCAATGTCGGTTAGAGAAATTAAAGATTGGTGATTTGGGGATGATGTTTTGCGGAGAAATGTCAGGGTCAGGATTAGATGGGGTATCGCCGTACCAGTGTAAATAAATATCGGATATTGCCAAAAGCAGGGACACACCGGTCAATAAAAAAAGCTTAACTCAAATTTGATGTTTGCAAATTCTTAGGTGCACCCTATAAGCTTAACATACACCGCTTCTCCTTTTCTTTATCCCAAAAGTTGGAAGCTGCTTTTTTCTAATTCTTGGTAATTTGGTAATTCTTGATAAATAGGTGGCATTTATATTTATTGTTCCAAAAAAGGTGGAATCTCCCACCCCAGGAGCCCCCCATCCCGACCTGACAGGATGGTGGGGAGGTTTGTCACGGTTACTCAGTCAGCACAATGGCAGTAGACTCATACACCCGTGCGCACCAGAGGCCTAGCCTTATTTCAGACCAGACCAGATCAGATCAGACCAGACCAAAACAGACCAGACCAGACTAAAACAGATCAGACCAGACCAGCAAATTACAATCCAAGTAAAAACATCCTTAACGACAAAATAATCCATACATAAATGGGTCATATTCCTCTCCATTTTCTTCTCTCCATTACTCTCTCCATTTCTTTTTCACTCTATCTCTCTCCTTTAAAATAATAATTAAACATATTTTTTTCTTTTTCCCTACCCCACCTCTCTCTATCTCTCTCCTACTAGACTATTCCGGTTAATGGAGATGAGCAAAATCCTACATAAATAACTTGGACTCAAGAAATTAGCATAAATAGCTCTAGCAATGTATATACTCAACGGGATCTCAAGTCATTGCCGGGCTCTCAACAACTCACCTACATTCTGCTACCCTTTATGATCTCCCATCTTTTATTAGGAATGAAGAATTTTTATCTTTATTTTTTATATTTAGAGTTCTATTGTTTAGATTTTCTATTTGTCGGACCATTACCGGGCCCTCAACAACTCACCTTGATTAGTTCCAAACGGCGGTCGTTCGAACAGTATGTTAGGTTCCCAACATTCCCAACAAATTAATCTCAACTAATTACATGTGTCAATTTATTTATATCCACGGAACTAACGAATTTTTTTCGAAGTAATGTGGATTAAATAAATAATTATCGAAATAATGCTCGGTTAAAAATATTTATTGATCTACTGTTGAGCTTAATCCGGTTGGGGAAAGTCGCCAAATCGTTTGACGACTTTTCCCTCTGCACCTGCAAAAACAAAAAACATAAAAAATAGATCAAAACATACGACAATTTGATAGAAACATGGTGACAAACACAAATCAAAACATACGAGTAATAACATCAATCAAGCTTCACTTTCCATTTCCCATCATATGCATAACCCAATACATAAACGCATCATAAACAAATGATTAAGTAACTAATATCAAATACTTTGCAGGTGAACATATGTCATAAAGTAAAGTGTTTCACAGATTCAAAAATATCTACAAAGCCATTGAAATAGGCTGATAATGGTGAGTAGGGAGCCTGAAAGAAGAAGAGACAAACAACAGTGATAATACCATATCATGTAGTCTACAGAAACAAATGTGAGTAATGTCAACGTCCCAATTACAACAAGCTCCGCTCGCCTCTCCCATATAGCGCCGTATCGCACATGTCTGAGCGACCAATCCTCTGTAGGCTTCCCCTCGCCTATCCAACTTATGCAGATCCACACATGTGTCCACATCTGTTGGAATGACCTGCTCATAACCAAATTTGTGAACTAGTGCACAAAAAATCAAAATATTACATTAAAATTCACATTACACAACAAATCCACAACAAAATCAAAATATTACATTAAATTCAACATTTCATACATATCTACATTACACAACAAATCAATTCCTAATTTACAAATTCAAAAATTATACATTCTAAACCCTAACATGAAAAATGAGATGAAATGGAGATTTCACTTACCTAGAGGAAAGAGTGTCGAAGAAGATGGAGGTGGAGTATCCTTGGCAAGGTGAAGGGGTCTCACCGTCGATGCAATCGCCGGAGATGGAGAGGAGTTCGAAGATCGCCTTTTGCTGCCAGAGGTTATTTTGGGAAGAATGCGTTGTGTCTGCAATATGGACTGCTCGACCCGTTGTGTGCTTTAAAAAGAAAGTCGACAAACGGTTTGGCGACTTATAAGTCGCCATCCCGATTGGCGACTTATAAGTCACCAAACCGTGTGGCGACTTTCTCCAATCCGGGTTAAGCCCAACAGTAAAACGGTAAATACTTTTAACCGGGCATTATTTCGGTAATTATTTATTTAATCTGCATTAATTCGAGAAATTTAATCGAAACTAACTTGCAAATTGCTATTTAAGGCAAAACAACGATCTTATCATGCTATCACTTTTCCTCAGATCAAGATAATAGAATCATTATTCGATTAAAACCTCTTCAATTTCATCTCATTTGTGACCTTGATTCAAGATCCCTAGATAAAAAAACTTAAGTGTAGGATATGATCCACTTACGGTGGTAAACGAATCAAATAATTTATACTCGATTCGCGATTCAAATTCGTATAAGGCTATTCGAATTCAAAAAATTCAAATACAAATACAAATAAGAATACTAAATTTGATTCGAATTGTTATCGAATACAAATAAGAATATCAGTGTATTTGATTCGAATGTTAATCAAATATATTCGATAAATAATAGTGATAATATTAAGGCGAAATTCACAAAAATAATCTCTACTTTTAGGGATTCTACAATAATAATCCCTACTGAAAGTATTCATAAAAATAATCCGAACTAGCATTAGTGTCCACAAGAATAATTTGAGGTAAATTAAAATTATTTTCCATTTAATTCTCCGAAATCTTACCTCTACTTTCCCCTTCATCACTCTTCTTTTTTGGTAACACTTCTATCTTCTATCCTAGAAAGAACCACATATGGCGGAAATGACATTAAGATTAAATGAGTTTTAGTTTTACTTCACTTCGATAAGAAGAACGATGAAGAGAAAAATGAAAGTAGGGATTGATAGTATTAAACGGACATTAATTTGAATTCACTCCAATTTATTCTTGTGGACACTATTGATAGTTCGGATTATTTTTATATACACTCTCAGTAGGGATTATTATTGTAGAATCCCTAAAAGTAGGGATTATTCTTATCAATTTCTAATATTAATAATAGTGATAACATTATAATAATTATTAAAAGATAACTATACCCGCAAAATGTAGCCTATATATACATTTACGTATACGAATTTCAAGCCTATTTGTAATAAATCAGAAATACCATACGGAGTAAGAGTTGTAAATGATGCAAATAATTTTAATTCGATTCGTGATTTGGATCTAAGAATTATGATTCAAATTTGAAAATATATAATATATATTTTCAAATTAGCTTTTGGTTCAAATATCTTTCAAATACGAATACAAATAATTATGTATTCAATTCAAAGAATAATCAAATATATATTCGTTTATACATATACAAAATCAACTACTGAATATGCATGTGTGTGCATCAACTATCCACTATGTGTGTATGTGTGTATATTTTAATTATACTCCTTATATCTTATGGTTTTTTATTAGCAACAATGCTAAATATCTAACATAAAATTAGTGTCGTTTGACTTTAGTATATACAATTATCAATTTATTTCACATTGTAAGTATAATTTCTAATATGTGTGTGTTAGTGTTTATTTTAAAATGTTTGAAATAAATGTATATTTAAAAATCATAGTTGATTCACTTAATTACATTGTACACAATCTAAAAATGCATTGATCCATTAATTTTTAAGAAAATGTAATGTTACAAATCAAATTCTAAAAACACATATTAAGTCATAGCATGCATTTATGACATAAAAATATAGGAAAAGTTATTTTACAGTGATATTTGGCTAATATTTAACTTATGCTCAAATCGATTCGATATTCGCAAACGATTTCGTTAACTACTCATATTGTCAAACAAATACAAATCGAAATTAATATTCATTTCATATTTGAATTCGAATTTGAATTCGAAAAAGTTAAACAAATACAAATACAAAATCTCATTATTCGTATCGATTAGTTTACGACCGTTTCATCCACTAACCATTCAACGCTTTAAGCAGGTCATGACTCATGTCTTTCTATTGAAAGAACCTTTTTTTACTTTGGTGTCGTTGGTAGAATTAAAGCAACCCTACTGATTAGTGAAAAGTGAAATCATGGGTATTTGATACGAAGTCCATAAATATTTCCTACGTGTTTTTAATTAGATGGAGCTTTTGTCTGGTCTATTAAATGTCTACTTCATGTTATACAACTGTTACAGTGTGACCTGATCTGATCTATTTAAATTCAATCTGATCTGATCTATTTAAGTTTAATCAGCTATGTTCTAATCTTAATTGAAACCAATTCAAGTAAAGGTATCCTAAAAGAATAGCTTCCATATAGTTTTCCATTCAAGCTTTTGGCACAAAAAAAACGTTTTCATTTCTTCTAGATAAGTATGATAAGTACGTCCATGGGAGTGGTACGGTGGTACCAGTGTACCACCACCCTCTAACTTAGATTGCACACACATAAACCGTTGGGTCACATTACTGTTAGGGATCTACCTATGTTAGGAGAATTGGGCTTAATAGAATGTTAGGAATTGGGCCTATTAGAGCAAGAATAATAATAAGTGTATTAGATTAGTATAAATAGAAGAAGTTGGGAGAAGTAAAGTAGGCTTTTAGACATTTGGTCTTGGGACCGGGAAGGATACGAAACTGAACGTCTCTATCTTTTGGGGCTTCGGCTTTGGGGGGCTTTGGCCTTTGTACAGATTAATGTTCATCTTCTTCAATAAAGATTTTCCATTGTTCTTGATAATAATTTCTGCAATTTGTGTATATTCAGGAGGTTTTTAACAATTACTCACATAGAAACATTTTCACTCACCCAGTTCAGACAGTATTTCACACATACAATTATTAAAGCTTGACTGCGCACACAATTATTGGTGTATGCCCAATGCGTGTATGATAATGTCATCCCTTTGTGCTCTTGAACGATATATTAAACCTTTCAAAATAGTCCTGCGATCATGAAAGCAAGATGGCCAACAACAATCTACACAAATTTTAAAAAATGGGGTCTGTTAAACGACCCACCAAGGCAAAGGTTACTTCATTCCTACTGGCTGCTCACCTGCACTAACAGAAAGATACAGCCATGAGACGAAGATAAAATAGATCACTTCATTTACTACCCATACGATCAAGTTTATTAAAATCGCAATTTAGATCGAACAAATGTATGATTCTAAGATTTGACCTTAATGAGTCGATTCAAATCGCATACAAAGTCACAAATCTATAGAGTATTAGTAAAACTGGGGTAGAATTGCAAAAATCGTGAAGAGAATCGTATATTCGTATGGAATTGCAAGTGCAACTGAATTGTATTGATGATACTTTTAATAAGTGTTCATATTAGTAATGATACCGACTATGAGACTAAGACAGGTAAGTCCAATGGCGATTAGAGGTCAAAACAATTACAGGACAATTAGTAATTGTTTTCCAAGTACAAAACTTGGGTTTCAAGTATATTTTAGGACTCATTTGTCAAATGTTTTGATAGTTATAAATGTTTTTTGATGATTTACATTTCAAACTCCAAACTACCAAACTGGTTTTCAAAACACTATCGATTTGATTAAAAAAATACGACTTTAACAACCTAGCATAGGATAACCCATACTAAACAGCATAAAGAACAATCCTATAGAGGAAGCTTGACTCACTCGAGGGCTTTTGTACTCTATTGACTAATACTCTTTCTAATAGTGTATCTTCGAAATGTATCTTTAAAAATGTATCTTCATACCACTCTACATAGAGCTTTCATTTCATTGAAACACAAACACAGACTCACATTCTATTCATTATATATTTTGTAGATGTTGTCATCAATTTTGCTTCTACATGTTTCTGGTGTACTTCAGAGTCAATATTTTGTTGGAACATTAAAATAAATTGGAAGTTCCAATTTTCTACAAAAGGGAAATATATTTAACTGATTTGATAACATAATTAACTCCTTAGTTGGTGGTTTTATAGTTTATCAGTTAGGATGTTTTTACTTGGACTGCAATTCCTCCCAGACCAGACCAGTTCAGACCAGATTTGGATAGTTATAAAAATACAAAGAAACCAGACCAGTTTAGACCAGACCAACAAATTACAGTCCAAGTAAAAACATCCTTACTTCCCCATGGATCACAATAAAGTCATTCTAGTTTTAGATAAATAGCAAACCAGCTAAAGTACACCATTCAGAAAAAAGAATAGAAAGATCCAACTGTATCAAGACATGACTCTTCTTCCTAAATAACAAATTACTAGATAACAAGACCAAATGAGTTCACCAATTTTTTTAGCCACGGTAAAGATATCTATGGGCGGTACATGCCCCGCAGCGGACATGCCATTTGGTGAATCATAAATTGTGAAAAATGAAACCTATTCTCTGTAGTCTGTATATACAGTAACTAATTTTATCTACAGGACTGTGTCGGTAAAAGAGATAATCAGGAGCTTTGAAATACAAAGGGTTAGCATTCACTCATTAAGTGACTAATAGTATAAAGGGGAAATGCTAAAGTAGGGTGATGTTTAGGCCATCAGAACCATGTGCCCATTATATACCGAAACATTTTATCCTAGGGAGCAGGTTGGCAGGGTGAGACCCCCAATGCATGTCGCCGTAGTTAAATGCATCTCTTAAGTATGGCAGTGAACAAAAGTACTAGTAAGATTACCTTTGCAGCACTAGAATCATGTGTAGCAAGTGAGCTCCCATCTTTTGCAAATTTGTAAGAGCATTCTTTGTATGCTGATCCAAGACCTATTCCAGCACCAAGATTTATACAAGCCCAACGTGCGGCAGGACTGCCTGAAATGCCACTAAGTTAAGCACTTTTTATTTCAATAAGTCAGCTTTTAATTTGAAGGCGCATAGACAAATTGACCATCATCAAGATTCAGCATTTTTCGGAGAGCATTTACAAAGAAGCCTCCAGAAAAATGAAGGCTGTGTAGTGTATACTTTATCAAATAGAACCTTGTTTATTTTTCACTTTTCCAAGTTCCAACAGTGAATTAATGCCAGCCTAAGTTTGGTACAGTTAACCATTGCATTTGTTTAAGATGTTCTCTTCATGAAGCAAAAAAGATCATTACATTGCATTATTAAATGAAATGCAATTATCAATTACTCCGTGCTATATTTTGCATCTGAATGTAACACAAGTAGTCTTGCTATATCCATGTATTTGTAAATTCTGCCAATGTGCCAAGTATTGCAGCTAGATGATAATAGGTCTACATCAATGCTTGAAGTTGACTATTAAACTCAATGTCATCTTTGGAATAATACATGCAACGAAGCACCAAATCACCTTAACATTGCATTCAAATCTTAAAATAACAAATATACTACCATTCAATAATAAATAGCGAGATCGTCAGATTACGCCACAAGAAGAAAACTTTATGCAGCATTTCAAGTGAAACCCAAATAGTTTTTAAGCAATTGGAAGACAGGAAAACAACGGAGGATTTGTTGCACAAAAACTTACGGAAGCAAAGAAGTCCACCAAAAGCGCCAATCAAGGAAAAATAGATGCCGCGGCGGAGGAACAAATCTAAGCAAGCGTCCCGCTTGGCGTTCAAGGCATCTACTGGTGATGGTACGTATTCCGTGTGCCCCTTGCTCTCTTCTGCCATTACTGCAATTTGAAGCTCTCTCCCGCCCTCTTTCTAGATTGGAAATCCGAGGATTGATCTCTCTCTCTCTTATTTTGCTTTTTCCCCTGGAAATGTTTTCTTTCCTTTTGTACATCTCCGTCCTTTGGTGTAGAACCAGAACCCCCGTTTCCCGTTGATTTATCTGTTGCAATGATCTTAATTTATTAATTTTAACACAGTAGATTTTCATTCATAATAAGTACAATAATTATTACGTACATATTTATGATTAGAATAATTTTTAATTTGATGTACACACCCTTATAGACACCTTATACACACCATGTTTGTGAAGCTTTTTTTGTCTGTGAATCCGATTCACAGACAATATTTTATTTGTGCAAAACATTGTCTATGAATCGATGTTCACAGACAAAAAACGAGCTTTCACAGACATAGGTGTGTACAAAAGTGTGTATAAGAGTGTGTACAAACATCATTTTTGTAATTTTTTCTAACATTGTTATTGTTCCAAAAAATAACAATGTTAGAAAAAAATATATTCTAAAATCATGGACTTATGTTAATATATAAACTTAAGTTAATATAACACTATATTCTACGGAGTATTAACTTAAGTTATGGACTTATGTAAATAAATTTTCACTTCTACTAGACAATACGTTGTGTTTTCATAGGTGTTCAAATGCAACTATCATAAACATTGAAATAAACTCGATAGATTTCTAACTTTTTGATGTTTTAAAAGTATAATGTTGGAAATTAGTGATCAACACTAATGAAGCAATGAGTATAAATATTGAATCATTATTTTGATATTTGATAAAAAAAAATGAATTTAGGATATGACTCTTGGGTATAAACTCTCCACCACTCATATTTTACAAATGATATCTATTTATAATTTACTAATAAGTACTCACTAACCTTATGGGGCATTATTTGTTACTCCAAAAAGTCTCTCACTCCGTAATATCTCAAGGAAAAATGAAAAGGAACGATCTCAATTATTGATAATTCATTTGACAAAATATCAATTATTTCAACAAAATCTCGACTAGGAAAAAGGAGCAAATAAGTCAACATCAATTATTTCAATAAAATCTCAACTAAGAAAAAGGAACAAATAAGTCAACGTACTAACAAAAAATGTCAAATAAACTCTTATATAAGAGGCTTTGTGGGCTTATTGAAAAAACTCTCATAAGGACATCGTTATCCGTGACATTATTTGAAGATTATCTTGATTATTCAGAAGATCGTTTAAGAGATTATGATTGAAGAGATGAAATTATTTTAAAAGAATTCTTAGATAAAAAGAATCTGATATCAAGTATTATCTAAAATATTGATACTTGAAATTATTTAAATAAGTCACAGGAGTATTTTGAGATTTTTTAAATAAATGATACAAGTATTATCTAAAATATTGATACTTGAAATTATTTAAATCAAATCATTATTATTCCATAATATATACAAAACAATAATTTTGGGAAATAATGATGTACCCGATTGGGTGTCATGAGGTAATATTTATACTAAACACCGTTTAAGAAATTACATAGTAATCCTTATATAAATACATTATTACACCCCCCTCAATATGTGCAGGGGAAACAACGCACAGATTGAAACGTAAAAACTCAAAACGCTGACTGGATAAATTTTTAGTGAAGATGTCAGCTAGCTGCAACTGAGTAGGAATATACTTCACTACAAGATCACCATGAACCACTCTCTCGCGAACAGAGTGATAATCAATTTTAATATGCTTGCTCCGATCATGCTGAACAGGATTAACCGCTAAGTATGAGGTAGAAACGTTGTCACAATGAAGTTGTATTGGAGCCGAAATATAAATGCCCATGTCGGCTAAAAGAGACCTGATAAAATGTGTGTCCTGAACGGTATAGGCGATGGCCCTGTATTCGGCTTCAGTGGAAGATTTGGACACCGTGGGCTGCTTTTTGGATCGCCAAGAGATGAGATTGGATCCACGAAAAACAGCATAACCAGTAGTAGAACGAGAACTATCGGGGCAACCAGCCCAATCTGCATCAGAATAAGCCATAATAACAGCAATATTTTTATCGGATTTTAGCCATAGGCCGTGAGCTCATGTCCCCTGTAGGTACCTGTAAATTCGCTTAACAGCCAATAAATGAGTAGTACGAGGAGCATGCATAAACTGGGAAACCAGATGAACAGCATATGTAAATACTGAAGAGCACCTACCATACTGCGATACGCAGTAACATCATATAAAAGTTCCCCATCTGTGAGAGAGAGAGAGTGGTGCGTGGGGGTAGAGGAGTACACAAAGGTTTAACTGTATGAAGATGGAAGCGATGCAAGAGATCGGATATATACTCTGCTTGAGACAAAAACAAACCATTCGGCGTGCGGGTGGTCTGAATGCCCAAAAAATAATGAACATCACCCAGATCTTTCATGGCAAACCGAAGAGATAATGTATGTATCACAGATAAAACAAACGATGTAGAAGAACCAGTAATGAGAATATCATCAACATAGAGAAGAATATAAACAACTTGTGACTGAGAGCGATAAGCAAACATAGAAGAATCAGATTTACTTTGTGTGAACCCCCAGCTCATTAAAAAACCACTGAATCGATGAAACCAAGCTCGTGGAGCTTGTTTTAGACCATAAAGAGTTTTTTTTAAGCGACATACATGGTTAGGAAAAGACGGATGAACAAAACCTTGTGGTTGACGCATGTACACCTCCTCAGTTAAATAGCCATGTAATAAGGAATTTTTCACATCAAGTTGTCTAACAGACCACCATAAGGAGATAACAATAGACAAAACAAGACGAACAGTAGTGAGTTTGACGACAGGACCAAATGTTTCAGTAAAATCAATGCCAGCCTGTTGTTTAAAATCCTGAGCAACTAATCGAGCTTTATGGCGCTCAACAGACCCATCAGAACAATATTTTGTCTTATAAATCCACTTACAACCAACCACATTTTTAGTGTGGTCCCAAGGTACCAAATCCCAAGTCTTATTAGCAACTAAAGAATTAAATTCATCTGCCATGGCTGCCCGCCAAACTTCACATTTATTTACTCGTGTAAAACAAGTTGGATCATCCGGGGGAGGAAAAACACTTAAATTAAAAATTGTTTCGGGTTTAAAAATATCATCCTTAGCACGTGTACGCATGGGATGGATATTAAGAGGAGCAGTGATTGAGCGGGATGGACTGGCTGAGTGAGATGGACTTAGTGGCTTGGTGGGATTGGCAGAAGGTGGATTGTCAGGTGAGGTAAGGTCACGACCAGGTGTAGAGGATAGGGTAGAAACGACTGGTGATAAGGGGGGATCAGGAGGGGAGATGGTCGTTGGTGAGGTAATTTGTGGTGAGATGGAAGCGGGTGAGGGAATTGGTGGGGAAGTGGACGGCAGCAGTGGAGTGGGTGTGGGAGAGGGTAGACGCAAATGGTCTGGTGAGGAGGGTTGTGGTCTACGGGTGAAGGAGGACAGCCATGAGGATGGTAAATCGGGATTGGGGATAGGAGAGGTAGAGATTAAGGAGGGATGTGGAAAAACATTTTCATGAAAGGTGACATCCCGACTAACATAAACACGACCAGTACTCGGAGAAAAACAACGGTAGCCCTTGTAGCCTGGTGCATAGCCAATAAAAACACAGTGAATGGAACGAGGTGATAGCTTATTATGAGATGCAGCACGTAATATATTATGAGGTGCGAGAATATTGTTGTCAAACTCACCACCACCATCACTATGAAAGCCTTGATTTTCAGGTTCAAAAAATTTCCAGGTTCAAAAAATTTTCAGCTAACCTTTGAAAATTGCAGAAATGACTAAAAACTTTAAACTTTCTACGCTTAGGATAAATCCAGGTATATCGAGAAAAAGCATCAATAAAAGATACATAATATTTAAAACCAAGGTTTGATAAAACGGGCGATTGCCAAACATCAGAGTGAATGAGTTGTAAAGGAGCAATAGAGTCATGAGTAACATCACTAAAAGGAAGTCTGTGGGACTTGCCCAACTTACAAGAAACACAATCATGACCAAAAGCAGAATAACTAGAAATTAATTTATGCTACCTAAGTCTAGTAAGAACTCTATCACCACAATGCCCCAACCGCTTGTGCCAGATCGGACCAGGAACCACACAGGCTTGAAGGGCATGGAAAGGATAAACATGGTCTGTATTACGTGCCTGAAGTAGAAGCTCCCCCATTTGGTTGTCCTTAACAAAAAAAATAATTTTTATCAAAAATCACTTGACAGGCACTGCCCGCACACAATTTTTGAATTGACAGTAAATTATATTTAATATGTGGGACATGATACACAGAGTTTAGATTTAGCGGCCGACCATGGGTGAGGAGCTTTAAGTGACCAACATGAGAAATGTGTAATTTAGTACCATTAGCAACACAGACTTGATTGGGCATGATAAGGAGTTTTATAAGAAAGAATACCTTCATGAGGAGTCATGTGAGTCAAAGCCCCCGAGTCAGGATACCAGACTGAATCATTGGTTTCACCTGTAGGAAGAGCAGACAGAGCCGGGGTATGTGAAGATGTAAAACGGGAGCATTGAAGCGCCGAGTGACCTGGAGAAAAACACAACTGACAAACAACTGGGGGGAAGGAGACTGATATGACTGATCCACGGATGGAAAACCTGCATAAGTGTTGTGAGTAGCAGTAGGAGAATAATAATCAGTATAATTACTACCATAAATAATATTACACAACGCCGAACCTGGTACCCCAGGAAATGCGGATGCTCGCGGCTGCGGATGAGCAGGCTGTCCTTAATAAGGACCATGCGACTGTGGTGCGGCTCCATATGGACCATAGGGATGCTGGTAGTAACCCCTCGGCCTCCTCGGCCTCTACCCCCTCGACCACGGCCCCCTCTCTGTCCTCGATCTCGACCATGAATCTGCGGAACACCCCCTCCCCGTTGAGCACCCCCGCGGGGCAGCATGAGGTGCTGCAAACGCCTGATGAGGAGCTGGGACCGATTCTTGAGACTGGAGAAATAAATTGCGCTGCTCCTGGACTTGCAAAATGGGTCGTATGTCTTCAAGTGTAGGAATCCTGGACATGTAGTCAATGGTGGTAATGAGGGACTCATATCCACGACCCAATCCAATAATAGCATATTCAATCAAATCACGTGCACTTACAGGAGAATTAATGGCCCAAGAGAGTCAACTAACATTTTAATTTCTAACAAATATTGATTCATAGTCTGAGAGTCCTTTTTAACATGAGATAATACACGCTTTAGCTCAATAGAACGAGAAATACAAGCATACATGAATTTTTTGTGGAGTCTATCCCAAATCAAATGAGAGAATTTTAAATCAGACTTCCATTAACACATCTCTAGCTAGCGTTGCAAAAAGCCAAGAGTGAACAATTTGATCAATTTTTAGCCAGTGGTGATAATCAGCATTGGGAATTTCCTGTATGGACAAATAATATGTAGTAGAGGATGGGATCGGAATCGATCCATCAATAATACCCAACAAACTGTGAGAAACTAACAATGATTCAAGTTGTGTCCTCCAGGGCAAATAATCTTCTACCGAAGAAAGGCGGGTGGTCACAATATTATTAACATTCGGGGTAGAGAAAACCAATTGTGATGCCAGGGAAGATAGATAACTGGTTGGAGAATTAAAACCTGGTATGGAAGAAATCGTTGGGTGCTGCAGTGGAGCCACGCCTGGCTATCCAGAAAAAGTCGGGCCAGAAAAAGTAGTGGATGATCGGCATTGGTCCTGGAACACTGGCGGCGGTGGGAGGGTTGCAACCGTGGAAACTGACGGTGCCCAGGTGAATGGCTCGGGCATGTTGAACAAGTGATAGGAATCTAGAGCTGGAACTCTGTGGAGGCGCTGCGATAACGAGACCGGCAGAGGCGAGCGATGTTGCGCGGTGGAGAAGGGGCCGATCGGCGTGGATACCTGTGGGAAGGACGCTGGTGTGCTGCTCGAACCAGACGGTGATTCCGTGGTGAGCACGACAACATGTATAGGAGAAATGCCGGAGAAGATGGGCTGCACCGCCGTGACGGGCGCCGTACCGATGGCGGCGATAGGGTTAGCTTGGCCGGCCATAAGGAAAAAATACCTAAGCGTCTGATACCATATATAAAACAATAATTTTAGGAAATAATGACGTACCCGATTGGGTGTCATGAGGTAATATTTATAGAAATTACTCCAAATAGGACTAAAATTATGGCAAAAACTCAAAATAGGACTTACTATGATTTTCTTTTCAAAATAGGACCAAATTAGTCCTATTGGAAACATACCTATTTTTTCCTTCCATTCTTACCCTTCCTTTAAATATGAGTTAATTAAATGTTTAATTCTTAATAAATTCGAAAAAAATTCAAAAATTCGTAGAAAAATAATTAAAAAATATATAAAATATTTATAAAATAAAAAATTTAAAAAAAATTTAATGTTTTTTTTTATTTTTTTTAAAAATTAATAAAAAATAGTAAAACTCCATAAAAAAAATAAATTAATTATTATTATCGAAATATTTTTATTATTTTTTTAGTATTTTTTACGAATTTTTATTATTTTTTATTATTTTATTATGAATCAAAACATTTCAATAGCTAGAAGGTATATTTGTCCAAGACAGACATAATTAGTCATATGAAAACATAGTTTAGTTTTTGATCCTATTTGTGTAGAGTGAATGACTTTTAATCCTATTTTGATAATTAACCCTAATATTTATACTAAACACCGTTTAGAAATTACATAGTAATCCTTATATAAATACGTTATTATAATAGTCGGGAATCTGGATTATTACCATAGTGGGGATTAATATCAACTTTTCCGTATCTTAATTACTCCGTGTATTCTTGTCAAAAAACACAGCAAGCATTAAACACGCAGAGTCCTCCGGTGTTCCAACTCCCACCTACCCGGCTGCTCGAAACTCCGAAGTGAACGTGAGAAGTACATGTTTTTCGAGATACAGAGAGATATTTCTCGGAGAGATTAAAGAGGTTCAAGAACGTGGCAAAAATGCTGTTTTTTGTGCTGCTTCTGCTCTCTTCTGCGGCGGTGCTACCCACCGGAGATGCGCTGTGGCTGGACTTGCCGAGCTCGGGAACCAAGTGTGTGTCGGAGGAAATCCACAACAACGTCGTTGTTTTGGCCGATTATTACATCATCGGAGACGAGGCACATACAGTCATCCCGACCATTTCCGTCCAGGTAAATGAAAGAGAAAAATATATAATTGCTTTCTGTTTACTGAGAATATTGAATTGAGCTGAATTCATAACAAAAGAAGAAAGGAAATGAAGAGACTATAAATTTGGGAAATGATGAGTGGTGCAATGGAAAAAATTAAAGAAGAGTTTAGGGGTTAGTGTGGAATACGCAAGAGAGGGTCAAAGGGGAGTGAATATGTTTCATTTTGAAAAATTATGAATTAATTACCAGAAGTCCAGAACTATGATTAAAAATAGCTGTTTTTAAAGTGAGGCTATTGTGATTTTTTTCTCTAAATAATACTTCCTCTGTGCGAAAAAGATAGGATCTTTTTAGTTTAAAGTTGTCCGAAAATAAAGTTAATTAGCTCCTAATAACACATCAGTTATTGTTGATAATTGAAATAACTAAATTTATATATTTTGAAAGTAAATTAAAAGTTTTATTGATGCCCAAAGGCCAAAGTAGTCGAGTGATGAAAAAAATTCAAAAATTCAGAATTACTAGGAACTGCCTGAATACTTATGTTACAGATCATTTGGGACAAAACCACTACCTATGTAGTTATGGAATTACTAGTTGTCCTACTTGGGGATTACTGCATGTTTTAGTCATACTGTGCGAAAGATTTCAAAATTCATAGCTTTAACTCGGCCTTTTTTATAAACAAATACTCGTAATATAAAATGATAACTTAGTATATATTACATGTTCTAATCCAAAACGCAACTCCCAAACATAGCCATAGGGTTCGATTTAGGCCTTTAGTTATGCAAACAAGGCAAGAAGAGAATGATGGCAAATTAGGAAGAGGGTACTTGGATAATTAGTTTTCCAAAGAGGAGTCAAATTTGTATATGGAAGTAAGAAGACCTATAATTTCATATCAAGACTGGATTTTCCATGGGATTAGTACTTTTCAAAATTCAAATAGAGATTGTAAGAGTTAATTTAATTAGCAGTGGTTGGAAAGTTAGTAATTCATGTTAGAGCATACAAAACAACAGCTTTGGTAAATAGTAGTATTGTGAACGGATAAAATTTTAACTTATTGTTCCAGTTAAGTTAGACAACTGAATTAACTTGTAAAGATGTACCCAAATCCTAGGATGATGACTTCTGGTCTGGTTGAGTTGATTAAGTTGTGTTAAAATCAGTACTTCATATACAACATCATTATATGACCTCTATCCATGTGGAAAAGCAAATACTCTGTCAAAATCTGCTAGATACCCCCCAAATGCCTCTGTGGCAAGTGCCACTAAAATTTTGTACCTACCGGTATTAACTAAAAGAAAGTTGGAGCCTTGGAGGCTTAGACTGTCACATTTTTTACCTCACAACTCATGCATACTCCATTTGCTTTTAAGAAAAATGCTAACTGACTTGTTGTAAAGATATTATCTAATAATATGGATGTATATATATCACAGTAATATATTTTGTGTGAGCAGAAAGGAGTTGGGATCATTGGATGTACGGTTTACTCGAGTGCAGTTAGTTTGCTGAAGTCCATGTCGTTCATTCATTGGCTAAGAATCAGAGTTACGGAGGACATTCATGAATGTGTGGTTTCTGTTCTAGAAACCAGCCTTCATGCCAGTCGAGTAGTAGGCGGCAGTCAGACACCCCAATTTTAGTCTATTTGGTCCAAAAATCATTCTGCAGATTAGTAGGGTACCATGAAGTAATCAATACTTCTGAGTTGATTTAGTTGAGTTAAAATCAGTACTTCGTATACACCATCATTAAATGACTTCTATGCATGTGGAAAAGCAAATGTTCTGTTAAAATGTGCTAGATAACCCCATGAACATTTGCTACTCCAATTTTGTACCTACCGGTACTAACTAAAACCTACTGAAAGTTGGAGGCTTGGAGCGGAGCATTTCATACCGCACAAGTGCACAACTCATGCATACTTCATTTGCTTTTAAGAAAAATGCTAACTGACTTGTTGTAAATATATTTTGTAATAATAGGGATATATATATCTATATACCACAGTAATATATTTTGTATAATCAGAAAGGAGTCAGGGTCATTGGATATACGGTTTACTCGAATGCTGTTAGTTCGCTGAAGTCCATGTCATGCATTCATTGGCTATGAATCAGAGTTAGGAAGGATATTTATGAATGTGTGGTTTCTGTTCAAGAAACCAGTCTTCATGCCAGGCGATTAGTAGGCGGCAGTCAGGCACCCCAATTTTAGTGTATTCAGTCCAAAAATCATTCTGCAGATTAGTAGGGCTCAATCACCCATTTTTTAGATTCGAACTCACAACCTTAAATATTTAGTATTCATGTCGGGAAAGCAACTGGCAAAGTAAAGCAACAACTATGTCCTGATTAGAGAGGGTCAGAACCAAAGCATTCCTCTAATCCTCCCCAAACAACTCCAAAACTCTCCTTCCATTGATTTGATTCACACTTTTAACCCCCCCCGTTGGATTCAAATTTGTCTCCATTAAATTGTCTCATGTATTGGAGACAAATTAGAATCCAACTTGGGGAGTTGGGAGGGGGGGATTGAAAAGTGTGAATCAAATCAATGGAAGGAGATTTTTGGAGTTGTTCGGAGAGGATTACAGGAATGCTTTGGAGGGCCTAGTCTATTCCTTGATATACATTTGAGATACTATAAAGTTGAAACATTAAAATAATATGTAATCGTATAATATTTCAATCACCTTTTGTTCGGTCTTAGATACATTCTATTTATCATTGATGTAGGTTTGAAGAATTAATCTTCCATGTATTATTGAGCCATCCGGCAATGATATAAATACAAGATTACAGATAAGCTAAGGTTTGTTACAGATCCTAAATATTAGGATCTATCTATTCTTATCTACACTGCGAGCTAATCTAAGAGTTAGAGCCCTAAATCAACTCTAATTCCTATCTATACAGTTTCGGATGTACACATAATAAAATAACATGTATATGCTACATTTTTCTACACCCCCCCTCAAGTTGGTAAGTATATATCATACATTCCCAACTTGCTTATAAGAAATTCAAACACTGGTTTAAACAGCCCCTTTGTAAAGATATCAGCTGTCTGCTCTTTAGTAGATATGAATGGTGTGCACACAATTCCAGCTTCAATCTTCTCTTTGATAAAATGCCTGTCCACCTCAATGTGTTTAGTACGATCATGTAGCACAGGATTGTGAGCAATATTAATGGCTGCTTTATTGTCACAATATAACTTCATAGGTAGGTCCATTTCCATATTCAACTCTGTCATCATTCTTTTGATCCAAAGTAGTTCACAGATTCCATTAGCCATAGATCTAAATTCAGATTCTGCACCACTTCTGGCAACAACATTCTGCTTCTTACTTCTCCAAGTCACCAGATTTCCCCATACATAAGTACAATACCCAGATGTAGACCTTCTATCAGTTATTGACCCAGCATAATCTGCATCTGTAAAGGCTTCTACACTTCTATTGTCACTTCTTTTAAAAAATAATCCTTTCCCTGGACAACTTTTCAAATATCTTAGGATCCTGTAGGTAGCATCTAGATGTTCTTGGAATGGATTATGCATGAACTGACTAACCATACTGACTGCAAAGGCAATATCTGGCCTTGTATGTGCCAGATAAATCAACCTTCCCACCAATCTTTGATATTGGTGGATATTAACTGGTACTCCTTCCTTGACATTTCCTAACTTTTGATTAGGGTCAATTGGAGTATCTATTGGTCTGCAGGCACTCATACCTGTTTCATGAAGTAGGTCTAGTACATACTTCCTTTGGGATACCACAATTCCCTTCTTTGATCTGGCTATCTCCATGCCAAGAAAATACTTCAATTCTCCCAGGTCTTTGATTTCAAATTCCTGAGCAAGCTTCTTCTTCAGGTCTTCAATCTCTTCACAATAGTTTCCTGTAAGAATTATATCATCCACATAAACAATTAGTATTGCAATTTCTCCCTTAATGGAGAATTTCATGAATAGTGTATGATCTGCTTGGGCTTGCTTGAATCCCTGCTTCTTTATGAATTGAGTAAACCTTTCAAACCAAGCCCTTGGGGACTGTTTAAGCCCATATAATGCTTTCTCTAGCTTGCACACCTTTGAGCCATATTGTTCCTCAAACCCAGGAGGAGGGCTCATGTATACTTCCTTTTCAAGCTTCCCATTTAGGAAAGCATTCTTCACATCTAACTGTTGAAGAGGCCAGTCTAGGTTAGTAGCTAGAGATAGTAGGATCCTTATAGTATTTAATTTTGCAACTGGTGCAAAAGTTTCTGTATAATCTATGCCATAGGTTTGTGTGTATCCTTTGGCAACCAATCTGGCCTTATATCTTTCAAGTGTACCATCTGCCTTGAATTTAGGGGTAAACACCCATTTGCATCCAACCCTTGGTTTGTTTTTGGGTACCTCTACAGTCTGCCATGTCTGATTCTTTTCAAGGGCATTCATTTCTTCTAAAACAGCCTTCTTCCACTCAGGTATAGATAGGGCTTCCTGTATGGTTAAGGGAATAGAGACAGTGGAAAGGCTAGAGGTAAAGGCTGCAAATGATGTAGATAACTGAGAATAGGACAGATAGTTTGAGATAGGGTATTTAACACATGACCTTTTTTCTTTTCTGAGAGCAATGGGTAGATTTAGATCATTGAAATTATTACCTTTGTCATTTTCTGGCATTGAGTCAGATTCATGGACAGTGGCAGGATCAGGGATGTCCTCTATTCTGTGATTTGGAACTCTCCTTTCATAAACCTTGCCAAAAAACTTACTTGTCTGCTGTTCATCATCTTTCCTTGTTTCAGAATTTTTTTTTTCATTTTCTTTTGACTCTTGACTATTTTCTAGTGCATCTAACTGTCTATTGTACTGTGCATCTAGATTAATGTCAAGGGGTTCTAGTTTTTCATGGATATGCGATACATTATTACCATCTTCATTAGGAATCTCCCCCTGAAGATGAGTACCAAAAAAAGGTTGATCTTCTACAAAAACAGTGTTCATAGATATAAACATCTTTTTTGTTATAGGGTCAAAACATTTATAGCCTTTCTGAGTTGAAGAGAGTCCTAAGAAAACACATTTTTTCCCTCTAGGATCAAATTTACTTGCAGTTCTGTCAGGATTGGTAATAAAAACTGTGCACCCAAAAATTTTTAGGGGAAGAGAATTAATTAGTCTAGTTTCAGGAAAACAAGCTTGAAGAGTATCAATAGGAGTTTTGAATCCTAGAGTTTTTGATGGCATCCTATTAATTAGATAGGTAGCATGTAAAACAGCTTCTCCCCATAAATATTTTGGAATTTTAGCAGAAAACATAATTGCACGAGTGACTTCAAGTAAATGTCTATTTTTCCTCTCAGCTATTCCATTCTGAGCAGGTGTATTTACACAGGAACTTTGATGAACATGTAAGATTGCAGGACAGTTTAGGAACATGTAAGACTTTGGAAAGGTTAATGGATGAGGAAATTTTAATATTTCCCATCCCTGCTATGGCTGAAAAAGAGCCATCTGCAACTCTAACTTTCTTATCTCCTGCACAAGGTTGATAAGAGGAAAAAAACTTTGGAATGTAGGTCATGTGGTCTGTTGCACCTGAGTCAATGACCCAGGTGTTTTTAGGTTTTTCAGAACAAAAATATGATGTTATTTTACCATTTTGGGCAAAAGAACAGGTAGGGTTTTCTTGGTTGGAGATTTTCTGGGTGGGTATGAATTTGAGTAGGTACTCTATCTGTTCCTGAGTGAATGGTAGCTGTTTAGGTTCAACTCCTGCCTCTTGTTGAGTCTCAGTCACAGTAGTTTGTAGGGCCCTTTCTACTTTCTTCTTCCCAGCCCCTGGTGGTTTTCCATGGAGTTTCCAGCATGTATCCCTTGTGTGCCACAGTTTCTTGCAGTGATCACACCAAGGTTTTTTCTTGTTGTCATTACTTCTGGCCACCAAAGCTGAAGATTCCCCAGGTTCCTCATTAGGTGCTGGGGTGTTGTACATGACCTTCTTCCTGCTATCCTCCATCCTGATTTCAGAAAATACCTCCCTGATAGAGGGTAGAGGTTTTTTTCCAAGTATCCTCCCCTTAACTTCATCCAGATCCCTATTGATCCCTGCTAGAAACATATAGACCCTATCATTCTCTTCTTTTTTCTTATGTCTGGTCAGATCCTTAGCACTCTCCCACTCTTCATCATCATATCATTGATCTAATTCTTGCCACAGAGATACCATCTCATTGTAGTATGAAATAATATCCCTATTTCCTTGTTTAGATTGCCACAGTTTGGTTTTGAGTTCAAAAATTTGAGAAGAGTTCTCAAGGTCTGAATAAGTTTCCTTAATAGAATCCCATACCTCCTTTGCAGTTTTCATAAACATATGAGGTTTGGCAATTAAGGGCTCCATGGAGTTGAGAAGCCAAGCTGTTATGAGTGAATTCTCTGACCTCCATGTACTGTACCCTTCTTCTGCAGGTAGTTTTGGTTGGATTTCTCCTGTGATGTAACCCAGCTTTCCCCTCCCATCAATTGCAAGTCTGACAGATTGAGACCACTCCAGATAGTTTGTTCCATTCAATCTATGACTAGTGATTATCATAGATGAATGAATAGGAGACTGGTAATTTGTCATAGAGCTAATTTGGGAGTTAGGGTTGATAGTTTGTGAGGAATCAGCTTCACTGGTTTCTACCATTGTTTAAACCTGGCTCTGATACCATGTAGGTTTGAAGAATTAATCTTCCATGTATTATTGAGCCATCCGGCAATGATATAAATACAAGATTACAGATAAGCTAAGGTTTGTTACAGATCCTAAATATTAGGATCTATCTATTCTTATCTACACTGCGAGCTAATCTAAGAGTTAGAGCCCTAAATCAACTCTAATTCCTATCTATACAGTTTCGGATGTACACATAATAAAATAACATGTATATGCTACATTTTTCTACAATTGATATAGACTAAGCCTCCATAACCTTCCCTCCAAAACCCTCCATCCAAACAAATTCAGACCTAGAACTCTACATCTCCTATAAGGAGCCTAAAACTTTGCAATTCAAATCTGGTCATCACACTAGTTCCATCAAAAGTCTTTACTTATGTATATTTTATAGGTGACATCACCATATGGCAACAGTCTTCACCATCAAAAGAATGTAACACATGGTCAATTTGCATTTACAACAACCGAGACTGGTTACTACTTCGCATGTTTTTGGATGGATGGAAACTTATCAGCGACTAACAAAGGCGCAACTGTTGGCCTTGACTGGAAGACAGGAATTTTTGCAAAGGATTGGGAATCAGTTGCAAGAAAAGAAAAATTAGAGGTAATGTTCCTCTTTTATGAGTTGGCATTGAGGTGGGAGCGGCCCATATATATAATATGGGCATGCATGTGTGTGTGTGTGTATGTGTGTGTATATATATATATCATGTTATATCCTGATTTCTGGCTCATATGTGATCATTTTTTCCATCCAGGGAGTCAATCTTGAGTTAATGAAACTTGAAGGAATAATTCAAGCCATCCATGAAAATTTGAAGTATAGGAAAGAGAGGTAACTGTTTACGTGCCAGTACTTGCAGAATGATTATTCATTACATAAGAAACACTGTTTCACTTTTTTCTAATGTTATATGGCTAGCCTTGTGCATATCAAATATTTGCCTCCACCTATACTTTTTGCAGTTTATTAACCTTTTGAATGCAAACAACAGTAACTGCGATGGCCAATAACAATATAGAGGTTAAAACCAACAATTTTGGTAGCTTATAGGCGCCCAAATTATCCCCCCTGCGCTCCAATTCTTTGAAGTGTTTTGAGTGGTTCATTAACCTCTTAAATGGTTTTTCATGTATACACTAAAGTGCATGTATCAAGACTTTATGATAGAATTTAGGACTAGACTGAGATGATTCAACTAGGCCATCAAGCCCTTAGTTCATTATAAGGCATGATAAACTTATTTTTTCTCTCTCATTGGTATTTGGGATTCTAACACTATATCTATGTGGACCTTTGATTTGAAAGTATGTGAGGAAGCCACTTAACAAAAGAAAGAAGAAAAAATAATTTGTTGGTTGGGGAAGTGGTTGAACTAACTATTACTGATGAGTGGTGTTCTATAATGTGTGCAGGGAAGCAGAGGCAAGGGAGGTGAGTGAGAAAACCAATGCGAGAGTGGCTTTGTTGAGTATAATGTCCATTGGCATCTGTGTATTTGTTTCATCCCTGCAACTATGGTATTTGAGGAACTATTTTCAAAAGAAAAAGCTCATATAATATTCATGCTTCTAAGTTCTAACCTTTTCCTTATAGAATGTCTCAAATACTGGTTGTCACCTTCAATTTATACGTCTAAATCTGTATCAATGATAAATATATGTCACACTTGCTTTCGAGCCTCTGTGATCGGCTACGGTTGTAATCTCATTACAATCATGTCATCTCGCGTCATAGCCAAGGACGGATCCAGGATTTCGAGTCAAGGGGGGCGAAACTTTTCGTTAGTGTAGGAGATAAAAAAAATCATTAGTGTAACGGGGCGAATTTTTTTTCCCTAGTGTAGCGGAGCGAAATTTTTCACTAGTGTAAGGCTCTGCGGCTATTTTTATTCAAAACAATTCATTAATACATACATGACGACATTTAAATCTAGATATTACATTCTAAGTTTAGACAATGACAAAATAACTTTAATTTTATAATTGGAGTGTTCTAGAAAAAAGTATTGATACATTAAAACATAAGAAATGACAAATCAATGGAAAATAATACAAAAATAAAAAAAGGATATATAAAATTTTATTTAAATATAAAGAGTTTATAAGGTACAGATTCACCAGTACTTTTAAAATAACTTCAATATTGTTTAACTACATATGTCTTACAGAAATAAAGAATTGATTTTTGAATTACAATTTTTGTCTACCATGGAGGGTGTTCATAAGTCACAAACAGTTCTTTTAATATTACAATAGTATGTATGATATTATTATTTTTAGAATAATATTATATTGCTAATTCATATATATATATATATAGTGCATATTATATTTGTATTAATGCTAAAATAATTAAAGTTTATTATCTATACAATAAAGTCTTTTTAGAACATAAGAAGTAAATGAATAATGTAATTCAATGTCAATAAACATTTATAATTTGGATTCACTTCACATGATCTAAAAACTTTGTAGTTAGAGTGTCTGGTATTTAATATATTTTTCAAAATTGTTTACTAGTTATCGAATAAAGATAATTAAACATTACAAAATTAAGAATTTTTATATAATAAGTATCCTAAATCTCAAATAATGAGTTCTTCTATTGTTTATTCAAGTTATGTAAATTATTTTAGATGTTCCTTTTTTAAATCTCCAATTAAGTATTACATTGTGTAAGACTATATATTAATTTTAAAAATTAAAAGTTAAGGGGGGCAATGTTCAACAAAAAGTTAAGGGGGGCGAATCTAATTAAAGTATCAAAATTTTACAAAAATATTACATATATAGTAGAAAAATTTGAAAGTCCAAGGGGGACGATCGCACCCCGCGCCCCCCCTTAAATCCATCCCTGGTCATAGCTGTTGGGGAGGAGTTACTCCTTGTAAAAACCAACTTTGTTTTAAGAGTCATAATCAAAAGCTTTCATGATATCATATTATCATCTCCATTTATGTAGACTAATGGTTTGAATGCATGTTCTGATGTTCAGTACATGAATAAGAGTAAAGGTATTGTACTATTAAATTTGAAAAAAGTAACTCCTACGGGTGTTGGGAGTATTTCTGTAATTGAATAACTCCTTTTGGTAAAAGGTGTGGCTGAGATGTTGCAATTTGCTTAATTTTGAAAGTGTGGTAAATTCATTTCAGATTTCAACAAAACAAGTGAGTACATGACATAGGCACAGACAAAACAACAAACCCAAATTTGAATGTTTTCACCCCATGAGATACGTGTTCACTCAGGAATATACAAAGAAACAATGGCACGGGTATTACCTCCCAACTTTCATCTCACAAAAATATGATTGAATTTGATTTTTACAAAAAAGTGACCACATCTTATCTGCTCCTAATCGAGATCTACGTTACTCATTCTGTCCTCACAATCGCACAGGAGCAACCTCCATCTCTAGCGAATGATCCTTCTCTCCTCCTAATCGAGAACTACATGAGCAGTATCGTAGTCTCCTTTATCTCTCGCCCATCATCGAACTCACAGTCGCACGCTTCTCCGACGGTCTTCGTCCCCCGCTGCTTTGCTCCGATGGTCGTTTATGACCGTTGCCCAGCTCCAACGATCAATGGGGAGGTGGATGAGAATAGAACGCCTCCGTCTTCATCCATGTAGCCTTAGTTGTCACAGTTGCTGGTTTAATAATAGCAGTTGTGGCAACATTATTTGTTCCATCTGCGTCGGACGATGGCAGTGACAAAATGGGAGCGGCGATGTGGCTAGATCTGGACAGCTAGGGTTGTGGATGGTAGGTCACGACGTTTGGAGAAGGGGCTGGGGTTGGATAGGTCGGGTAAAGAGCTGGCTGGCTGTCAGGAAGGGTGTTATGGATGGAGGCTTTGGCAAAAGAAGGGCAGGGGAAGAGGTTGGGGGGCTGGTTGGCTGGGAAGGGGGCTAATGGGTTGGAGAGGGGGCTAGTTGGCTAAGGAGGGGGCTGGTTGGCTAAGGAGGGGAGCTGGTGGGTTGGGGAGGGGGTTGGGTGGCAAGGGAGGGGGGTTGGTGGGTTGGGGAGGGGGCTGGGTCACTCGGTGGCAAAGGAGGGGCTGGGGGGCTGGTGTGTTGGGGAGGGGGGCTGGTTGGATGGGGAAGGGATTGGTGTGTTGGGGAGGGGCTGATGGGTTGGAGAGGGGGGCTGGTTGGTTGGGGAGGGGTCTGGTGGGTTGCGGAGGGGGGCTAGTTGGCAGGGGAGGGGCTGGTTGGCTGGGGAGGGGTTGGGGAGGGGACTGGTTGGCAGGGGAGGGGCTGGGAGGCTAGTTGGCTGGGGAGGGGTTGGGGAGGGGGCTGATTGGCAGGGGAGGGGCTGGGAGGGGGCTGGTTTGCTGGGGAGGAGGCGGTGGGGGCGGGGAGGTGGGCTGGGGAGGGTCCAGTCCCGGTGTGATTACGATTTAGGTGCCGGCTGTCAAAGGTGGTGTTTTCCGGGTGTGTATGCGGGACGGATCAACTGTGGTGTCGGTCGTGGAGGGGAGGGGCTGGGGTGCTCCGGGCTAGGGGCTGGGGGTGGGGTGCACGTGTGACACGGGCGGTGGCTACAGTGACACGGGCGGTGGCTACAGTGACACGGGCGGTGGCTACAGTGACACGGGCGGTGATTGTAGTGACACATGCGGTGGTTGTAATGACATGGGTGGTGTTTGTAGTTACAAAAAAACGAACACGCAATGACATAAATTTTTTGCAATTATATCATGTTTTGTAATTGCACATATATTTCTTGATCACTTTTTTGCCCCTTTTTAAAAGTGGTCACTTTTTTGGATAATTGGTTCAAAATTAGTAATATCCAAGTAAAAAACCTCTTATTATGATCTCCCATTTTATATTTTATAGTCCATCTATGATGTCCCATTTTACAAGTCTCACTTTCCTTGGTCAAACTTTGCTAATTCTTCACCTCTTATATTTTTATTATGAGTTCCACTTTCGTAATATTTATTTTCTTAATATTAGTGGAAAATAGTTGAAACTTGAAACCTAGAAACTGTAATATACTCCCTCTATTCATACTTATTTATCAGGATTTGCATTCTGCGAGAGTGAGAATAAGGTTTGTATATGTGGTTTTTACTTGGATATTACTAATTTTGAACCAATTACCCAAAAAGTGACCGCTTTTAAATAGGGGCAAAAAAGTGATCAAGAAGGTCATATATGTGCAATTAGAAAACATGAGACTTTAGAAAAGTGATCAAGAAGGTCATATATGTCCAAAAGATGGGACATCATAGATGGACTATAAAATATAAAATGGGATATCATAATAAGGATGTTTTTATTTGGACTGTAATTCCTCCCAGACCAGATCAGACCAGTTCAGACTAGGTCAGACTTGGATAGTTATAAAAATACAAAGAAATCAGACCAGACCAGTTCAGACTAGACCAGACCAGCAAATCTCGCTTTTTGTGCAAGATTTGAATAGTTTAATATAGTCACACAGATGTGAAGTTATATACGGAGTATTCCTTAATATATACGGAGTAGTAAAATTGTGACATCATTATTATTAGAGGTATATACGGTGGACTTCACTACTGGGCTTCTAGGATCGTTGTTCATTGCGAAGGGGAAGGAGAGAAGATGAGGGAGAATAACATGCACAGGGGAGGAAGTGTGCGCAGGGGAGGAAGAATGACCGGCGGTGTATTGGTCTTCGCATGACAATTAAAGAAGAAGGAAATAAGGGTAAATAGGTAATCTAGTCTTATTTAGGGAATAAAAATATAGATAGTCCTATTTAGGAAGTTCAAGAATAATTTAGTCCCATTTGAGGTAAAAAGGTCTTATTATTATTATTATTATTATTATTATTATTATTATTATTATAATAATAATTATTATTATTATTATTATTATTATTATTGAAGATTTTTTTGAACCCGTCTTTTTTTGGCAAGCCATCTATTCCGGTACAAAGCTGCCTACTTGTTTTGCAGCTGGCTACCAACAGGCTCATAAACCGATGGAGCTTCCAATTCAACGCAGTAGCACACTAGCACATATGGACACAAATCTTGAATCTCCCCGAGTGTCCAACTTTGCTATTGAAATTGAATTACATAGACAGAACCCATTCCACTAAGCAATAGGTCTAGTCAAAATTTGATAGAACCGTAGAAAGATTGTAGGTGTTAAATTCGGTTCGGTTCTAGTAAAAAATGTACTTGTTAAATTTGGTTCGATTATAGTTATATTTGGTTCGGTTCTTACCTTTTTCGGTTCCTTATAAAAATTTATTATTCTCCTAAAATGAACACATTTATCTTCAATTACATAAAAAATTCAAATTTCAAATCATGAAAATGATTGTCGAAATTATGAACATTACATTATACATACTACGTACATAATATCTCAATGTTCAACTATCACAAAAATATTCAAGTGCAATCATTAAATTCAAACATAACAAAAACATATGGTTTAAAATAGGCATCAACTACCAAGCAAAAAGGTCTAATTAGATATCCGTGACAAAGCCCATGACAAGCCTTCTTCGTGACAAACCCAAAATATCCGTGACAAAGCCCGTGACAACTTTGGCACGGCCCAGATCCGTGACAAACTTCCGTGACAAACGGGCTGTTTTTTTGTAGTGTAATAGCTCTAAGGTACACGTCAAATAACAGGTAGTTCAACCCCAAAATAATATTCATATCCTAGTATTGCACCATAAGTACAAATAATATTGCACCATAATTTGAAAGTACGTAGTAATAAATGACCGGTAATATTAATAATTTACTATGAACAAATAACAATGTAATCAGAAGAATTATAATTCATTTTATGTGAACTCAAATAAAAAATAAAATTACAAACAAATAATAAATATAAAAGTATACTAAAGTAGTAAAATAACAACTACTCGGATTGGCCAGGTTCATAATATAATAGGTATATTATGCAAGACACATATTCCTGACAAGAATTTCCTGATCGGAACGCCATCTGGCCACCTTCATTTGAGGTGCTTCAGAGTAGATTTTTTTGATTAGTTTTTGTGAGCATGTTTTACATGAAGTATAGATTATATTCACCAAATTTCAGCTTAAAATTCAATCAGGAAGTGAGTTGAATAAAATATTGAAAAACATTGTGTTTCCAACTTAATCAGTGAGCTGCAAAACCTTACTTGTGTCAAAATAGATATTCGCTAAAATAAAATTCAGTGATGATTCCTCTGATGCGAAACCAGAAATTGGTCTGGATAGAGGACAAATGATTGATGTGTGTTAATTATGTTCAGTTTAGGTCGAGTGAGAAAGGAATCAATAAAGCGAGGAATTAGCTATTTTCAACCTGAAACGGGCAATTGAAAGGGAGCAATAAAAGCGTTAATGGTTTTGGAGAGAGAAATATGAAACGGCTTAAAGAGAGAGAGATGAGAAGTTTTCTTTTATTTGGGGGTTGGGGTGGGGGGATTCTCCTTTTAGGTATATATGTATATGATTTGCTCTTCAAAATTAGCCAATGGTTTGAAACTCTAACAATAAATACAAAATTAAATACTAATAATAGTTTTTTGACCAAAGCGTAAATGAAGTACAAGAAATGAAATCCTTGTGCACAAGAGTTGAGAATTTACTCAGGTTCTATATCAAGTACTCACATTACTCTTAATAGCAGCATCCTTGGTAAATAAAAAAATCTTTTGGAATATGCACAAATTTAAAAAGAATAAGATAGAACTTAATGCTCCTTTGTACTATCCAAGTTAAAACCAAACATTAACCACATTAACAAAGTCAACAAGCAATTGAATCTATTGTTGCATAATTTCCATCCATCAGGGCAGATGATCCAATATGCAATTCATTGGTAAAAATTCACTTTGAATTCTTTATCCAAGCTCACTTAGCATCAAATACGTACACAAATATAGAAAAGTTGACATGTTCTCCATCAAAACAAACATATATGGATATGAATTACACATTCTACACCAAAATAAGGATGGGTTGCAAGCATTCAATAGCTATTTGGAAACAACGTACACATTTAAATGAAATGAAGATCCCGTGGACTTTGGAAGCTCAGAGCGGTCAGTGATGTGTTCTCCTTTCTCATTCCGAATTGGGGAACTATTAATTAATTTTATTTCCCTTTTAGAACTCAATGAGTTCTACTTCAGACAAAAAAATAGAGATACCCTTATAGAGATACCCTTATTAATTTTATTTCCCTTTTTTTCACATATGTATGTATTTTTTTGCAAGCAAAACAATTTTTTTATGGAGGCAGTCATGGATATACTCACATAAATCAGTAAGAGGATGAGAGGACCACATATCTCCCCACCCAGATGTGATGAATCAAAATAATACAGGTATTGGTTGGTTTTAACTTTTAAGAGAGTACCAGTATAAGTACCTACACAAACATATGACTAATTTGTGATTTACAATATAGTTTTGATATTTTAATACCAATATTATAATATCATGTTTAGGCTCAGTAAATGGACTTGAACACCACTAAGCAACCACAATATGAGGTTAGAAAACAGCGCCGAAACCAGCACAACAACCAGACTCGAAGAACTCAAAGAAACTGCCTTACAAAGTTATTCTCAAGCGTAGACAGCCCTCGCTGCCCCATTAGTAGGTTATTCTTCCTCGGATGAGGAATAATCCAATATAACTTTGTAGATTTGTTCTTTAAACCACTCAATGGAGGACTGCTTCTTTTGTTGAAATATGACTTTTATGGGACAAAAATAATAATCTAGAAGCGATGTTTTTTTTGTAATCTGTTGAGCTTGCTATGTCGTTTTTTGTCAATGAAGAACAGCCCCCTGCTGATTCTAATTAATGCAGAAGCATGCTCCGCATTTTCTATCCACACGACCATGATGGCCCAGTCAACGATCATTGCTAAATACCAAGATATATAACCAATTCATCTCTCATTGCAGCACTTGAAAGACATGTGCAATTCCAAACCTCACAGATGTAAGTATAATAATAAAAGAGTTGTAATTATATAGTATTCCCTACAATTACATATAAATATAAATAACATTACTAGAAGGGGATGAGCGATTTTCAAGCTTCCTACTAACCAAATTACATGCCCTATGTACAAAACCATTCTATGTTTTTTAGTTTTCATAAATCAACAAGTTTTAACCAACCTACATGTTGCCGAACTAAACGGTCTTACCAAAATATCAAATAAGCTAAATGCTTAATATTTTCAAAATCCATATATAGAGATTCTAGAAAGATTAAAGTGAATGACTGGATGACAACTAATGAAAATCTAAATATTTAAAATTGTGGAAAGACTGCATCAAAATAAAACAAACCTGTTGTTCTCACTCAATAAATACCAAATTCAACTAGATATACACGAGTCTAAGAAGCTAACCTCATACGATTTCTGGGTTCTAGTAGGAGTTGTAGCAATGAAGAAACAATTTTGAATGAGTGTTAGATTAAGTTTGATTGTGAATGCGTAATTGCACTAAAATGAAAAGCATGAGGTCGGATACAAGCAACACCTTTCAAGTATTGAAATTAGAGCTACACCTGAGGTGATAGCCTTCCTGGCCATCTTGGATCGTGTGCACTTCTGTGACCCCATCTAGTATTATCTACTTTTCCTGGGTTTCGTGAGCTTGTTTTGTACGATCAACTTGTCTCCCCTGAACCCATTCATTCAAAATAGTAAGTAAATTTGTTTATGAAATCTAAAATTTTCATATTCACTTTAATTGTAGAGTGATTCTGTGCAAGTTGGCATAATTCTTGGACAATGAACATGCAACAACACATAGTCAATATCAGTCACACATATAATTATATATTTAGCAATATGATTTGTAACTTATATACTTATTTTCTTTCCTATTTTTAGTTTGTATGTTGGTGGACCATGGTAAATGCATGAGACTCTTTCCTTCCGTAAGCTCACGTGGAGTCGTATATATTAGACCATACATGTACGAAACAAAGCAATAAAGTAAACAATTTTTTTATCCTTCATACATATTGTGTCCACTTTCTCATGGTATCAGAGCGGGACGACCTCTAAGGAACAAACACTGCTGTGCGACAAACATAAATGGGTGATCCCGCAAACAAGACGAACGATCACACAATGATGGAAACCGAAAAAAATTTCTAGGTTGAAGGAATAGTGATGGAAAGTCAATGATCCAGCCTCACCCTTCTACTTACCAAATAATGACATCTCTGATGTAAATATGTGTGGGATTACACTGAAAGGAGTAAGTAATTATACGGAGTGGTCAACTGTCATGCGTAATACTTCTAGAGAAAAAAGGAAAGTTATTTTCCTTGACGGGACGATCAAGATGTTCGATGATGATGATTTGGATGATTTCGATGTTAGTGGGATGGATAATGACATCCATTGACCCATCCTTACGGATGACTATTGGTTACATGTATTATGTTCATGAGTTATGGGAGGATTTCAAACTCCATTTGAGGTCGCTAACAGTGTGCGTTTTTGACAACTGGAGGATGCCATTCAATTGGCCGCCTAGGAGGATTGACGATCACCGAATACTTTGGCCGCCTAAAAACTCTTTGGGATGAATTTGTCAGGTATCGTAAAGTGCCCCGATGTGAATGTGGAGGTTGTAAGTGTGATTTAGAGAAACGATTCTTAGCTAGAGTTTTATAATGAAAAGGTACATGAATTTCTATTGGGTCTAAATGGTGCAGCGTGTGGATGACTCCAATTTAATATTCTTGGCATGCCCAAATCACCATCATTAAGCAAAGTGTATCATATGATGATACGGAAAGAACGACATAAGAACATAACGAGGATGCAAGATGTCAAGGAAGAAGTAGAGGCATTTGTCGTTCAATTTGATTAATGCATGAAGTAAAACGAGGAGAATATATATTGTTCCTTCTGTAAAAATGATGGGGATGAAAGAAACAATTGCTTCAAGTTGACTGGACAATATCTGGAGTGGTGGTTTGTTAACAAAGGAGGACGGGGACGTAGGAACCTCCTGGTTTCGTATCTAGACATGACAAATGAATGGGTTTGAGGGGAGAACATGCACATGTTGTTTTGCGTGAAGAAATTCCTGTGGATGAAAAGAAAAATAATAAAAGTGATTTTTCTAATACAACACCGACCTCCTGGTTTCCATTTCTTTCATTATAGCACCGACCTCTTTCCACTAAGAAATGCGAAAGTTTCTTTCATTGTAACGCCATCTTCTTGCTGTACATGTACACTTCGGCTCCACTCTCAAGTCTACAGTCAAGACCTGCCAAACCTACCGATATGAGTCCACTCTTAGGATCACCAACAATGGCCTTAACGAGGTAAGTCCTGGCGTGTCTTGATTAATTCCCAATTCCGCAATTGTTCATTATAAGAACATTGATGGCCAACAAATCAACCTCATGTGTAATTTCTTCCCAAATTCTGTTTTGTTTGAAAATGTATTAGCTTGAAAGCCTTCAAAGCCCTGAGAAAAAGTCATTTTAGTTATACTCTAAGATTTAATTATGTTCTGTTTTGATTCTTAATATCATCTCTCTGTTAAAAATTATCTCCATACTAATAGATCTCATTTTTTGCTGACTGTTGATACTCGATACACATATTCATATTGGTGTCACAATCAAATTTTTCGAGCACCATGTGATTGTGGATTGCAGCACAACGTAATTGATCATTACAAGTTTCTGTTTTCTTTTATCTGTACAGATCAAGCTTTTTATTGAATGTTATTTTCACAGTTATGATATCTGTAGTATTAAATATGCATAGTGAAAAAAATATGTGCGTAGTGTTACAGGTGAATCTATTTTTCTATCAAATAAGTTTGCAGTTGTTAATTAGATCAACGTGTTATTAACTTTTCATTTTACAGAGTATGACTTATCATGTGTGGTTTGCATAAATAACAATTGGAGTACTTTGTGTGTATATAAAGTGCATATATATAAACCTTGAGGCAAGTGATTATATATTATATACTGTATATATGTTAATATGAATGTGACTACTTTCACATGCAATTTTATCTATGGAATGAAACCCATAATTGATTACATATAAGGAAATCACTAATCAGAATAGAATTATAGGAGTACAAAAATAAGGAAACCTTTAAATTCATCAAGGAGTTGGTGCAGGTGTGTCTATTTGAAAATATTTTACTTGGCATTTCATATTCAATAATGAAAATATCTAAGAGTACGTTTGTTTAAATGTCCTATGGAATCACGTCAATCACAATTTGGATATTATTACTATTTCGTGTTCTGCAGCAGGGGTAGAACTAGATAGGTATGGAAATATTGGATTATACTCACTTATGAATTGAATTCAATCAGCTCTCAAGGTAAGAATTGTGGGCGGAAGCGCTACTCTTGACATACTACCTTCTATGTAAATAAATACATATGCTATTGTGAGCAATATACCTTTCAAAACTACATTTATGTGCTAGGGAGTTTTCATAGAAAATTGGCATGTCGATGGCTTCAAAATGTTGGCACCGTAAATCTCCTTCATTGGAAAGTATAGAGCCTATTTTCTGTCAATGTGAGCTGGCTAGAATAATTTGGAAGCAGTCCACTAAATTCTTTAACAAGAAAAAAGAATTTGTTTATGTTAATTACTATCCTCATATGTACTTGGGTTTTTATGATGAAAAACAAATCGAAAGTTAAATTTCATATGATGAATTTTTAAAATCTCATAAATACTCAATTTCATGCAAAAATCAAAGTTATTAGAACTGATAATGGTACTGAAGGTATGTTTCCATCTTTTTACACTACTCATGGGATTATTCATCAATTCTCTTGCGTTGAAACTGCTCAACAAAATGCTAGGGTTGGAATCATTTATCAGGAGAATGACATGATATCCACAATGAGTGCAAATGATAGAGGAATTCTTTTTGTAATTAGAATTTTTGACTTGGAAAGCAGCGAAATCAGCATTGGATGGATCATAAGTGGTTGAATTATCAGAAGGAAAAGGAACAAAATTAAGTGGACGTTAAAGTGTTCTTTGAGATTCTTGTTGGAGAAAGAAAGAATAGGCAACAAAGAGGATGGGAAAAGGAGTTTGAAGAAGAATTTGACTCCTCAAATTAGAGCAAGATTCATTTAAACCAACAAGAAACTTTTGAAGAGATTCTTTGTCAAGGAACTCTTGATATTTTTCATGAACTTTATAAGTGCAAGACCACAAGAACAGGATTGAAGCGCTTTGAAGTTAACATATTCACCCCAAAGGCCCTTGAACATATTGTAATAAGCCGTAATAGTTTGAGTTCCCTGAGATATATTTCCTAGGTTTTTTTCAAGGTAAAAGACTCTACGATCATCACTTTTTCCATATCTAAGTTGTATTTCGTCCCAAAGTTCGTTAGCAATAGTGAAATATAAGAAAGTGGAACGAATTTCAGGGGCAATGGATTAAATCAGCCAAGAAAGAAGAAGAGCGTTTATATGATACCTGACTGAATATGAACAAGCATCATCTTGACTTGGTTGCTTGATGGATCCATCCAGAAAGGCCATTATGTTCTTCACAGTGAAAGCCATAGTGACCGATTTCTTCCAAGCGTTGAAATTATCTCCATTCATCGTCTCATAGATAAGGCGAAGACCAACGTGATCACTCGGATGCAGGCAGTAAGGAGGTGAGGGATCCTCAATAGGATTAAGAGGAAGTAGATGAGTCTGATTCATCGTAATGAATTTTATGCAGAGTTAGGGTTTCTGAATCAATTGAATTCAGACAAGAAAAAAGAAATTTGATTATAGAAATCGAAGAAGATGATCAAATTTAGGAAGATGATGAACGATCGAATCCTAATCTAATACCATGTTAACGTTTGAGCACAAGAATTGAAGAAGATGATATGTTCGTATTATTCAGAGCTGATGAGCGGGAGAAGAATACAATATAAATAAAGCTAATACCTAATTTACATCAGGCCAATCTAATATATACTAGCTAAGTACAAAGAGGCTCCAAAGAGGCCCGGAGAATAATAGAAAAGCCCAAATAACTAAGAATATCCGCAGTCCAGCGTTTTAGTCTTTATCATAACTAGTGGAAACCAACTATGTATATAAAGAAGTTATGGTACCTTTTTAGTTACATAATGTAAGGGAGAAGTTAATAGAGCTACAGAGTTGTCAATTGTTTGGCCTTTTGATGCTGCAAGAGATTGAACTCCTTCACCCCTGGTTGTTTATAATACACATTAATGTGGATTTTTGAATATTATAAGTTTCTGTTTTCATAAGGGAGTATGAAAGCTCATGTTAAGATGAAATTTATAAGGGAGTATAAATTTCATCTTAACACAATCTTTCATACTCCCTTGGTTGTTTAGAATACATCATTAAAATCCAGAGTTGTAATTTGTGTAGCCCCTTTACCATAGAGGAGTAGGAAAGCTTGTGTTAAGATGAAAATATAAGTTTCGAACCATTTCATTTTGACTTTTGAATGGCTTTTTGAGTATTGAATGGCTTGTGTAGATAGAATGTGGATTGGTTTTTGCTTGCATTTTACTTCTCTGAAAAATGTGAAATGTATTGAAAATGTTTTAACTGCTGGAGGCATGGGGGCTTAACATGTTTTGCTAATATCTGTTCAGTGTAATGGCAAATTCATCATTTTACATCTATCACGGTTTTAGCATGGTATTTCTTTTAAATTTGTCAGCATAAATATGGTTTTATGAATTGGGTTCAATTATAATAGATTCTCTTCGAGCCCGTTTGGTGACCCCTTTTTTCGGCTTATCAGGTTTATCAACCAATTTTTTCACTAAACACGTAACTTTTATTTTCGCGCGCTGAATTTTGTAATAAGCAGAAAAAGTAAGGTCGGAGTTATTTTTCTGGCTGTATTGGCTCAAGTTAGTGTAGAGAATCATTTTAGCTATTTTTCATATAATTTTTTATTTAATTTATTAATAACAAATATTTTAAATATTTTTTTTATGAATCAGCAAAATCAGTCAATACAGTCACTTCAGCCAGAACTTCATAAGTTTCGGCGAAATCAGCCAATTTTAGTGTTACCAAACAGATTCTTTATTTGTTGTTTTATTTTTTATCATTGTTTTATTACCAAACGGAGTATCATTTATTTTTTACCGAGTATCATGTTTATACATTCCAAATAGATTCTTTTATTTGTCAGCATCCCTAGTATCTAACGATGGTGTAGTTTTGGACGGGAGAGGAGGCGAAAAACACCCGAATCAACCGTCGCCGGGGACTGCAGACCAAAACACGAATCTCGATGATAGCCTTCGTCGCTTCTTCCACCCTCGTCCCGCCGCTGTTGGAAGCCATCGTTCATCACCCGTCCACCACCAATTTCCCCTTTCACGAATTCCAAATCCGCCAACGGTTCACCCTCAAATCTCAACCTGCTGGCATCATCGACCCCAGGAGAAACCTCTGCGTAGTCTATGCCGGGGAAAACAATGGCGACAGAGATGTGGCAAGCACGGAAGAGAAGGGAAAGGAAAATGGCCAGAAGAATAATATGCAGGCTACATTGAATTTGAAGTGGGTTGAGCTATTGCTAGATCCGGACCCGGAAAACATTGTGGCGGTTGGGTTAACGGGTCTGCTGGCGTGGGCGGGCGTGCAGATCTTGTGGCAGCTGTTCGTGATCTCTTTGGCGATTCTGGTTGCTGCACTCAAGTATTCCTTCATAGCCGCACTTCTCATCGTCATCCTCATCACTCTTCTTTGATCCCAGCGGAAACTCAAACTCTTCAATTTGTCATTTCTGGTGATGGAAATCCAGGCTTTTCTGCCCATGTGATGTCGTTATGCGAACCCCCACGCGTATTTACAAGTGATTGTCATTTTGATCTCAATCCAATTTGAATATTTTATCTGAATCTAGAGAAAGTGGACACAATATGTAAGAATGAATAAAATAATTAAAGTTTTCTGGTATTGTTACCCGTGCCTTGCACGAGATACACAATACGGAGTATTTCAGATTTTAAACCTTAAATAAATACTCGGGAAGGTTCTCAAACAACTTCTCACTTTCCTTTTCGGAAAGTCTCGAAATTAACTTCACGCTTCTTCTGATTTTCTTATTTGGCAAATTATGTACACCAAAACAGTGTCAAACAGTGTCAAACAGTATCCAAACAGTGTCAAACAACGCACTCCATAGTAAAATCAAATTTATTTTTTTAATTTGTGTGAAGTCAAATTGTGAAGCTCTTTGAGAACGGGAGGGAGTATCTTCATACCAATAAAAGCTTGATTTTTTCATATTGAAGAAGCTCACCACTTCATAGTATCTTCATTTTTTTTAAATACGAAGTACATTTCAATATGATGAAAATAAGCTTTAAAGCGACTAGCGTCTACCAAGGGTGTTTCTTCTAATCCACCAAAAGAATGCAACACACGGCCAATTTGCATTTACAACAACCGAGACTCGTTACTACTTCACATGTTTCTGGATGGATGGAAACTTGTATATATAGAGTTTATGGCTGAAATTTTAATCTCCTTGTGAAACTTCACATATAGAGTTTATGGCTTTATGCTTTAGAAAACCAACTTTGTTTTAGGAGTCCTAAACTCCTAATTAGAAGAAGCTTTTATGATATCCATCTGCATTTCACTAATGGTTTTAATGCCTGTAAAAGTAATGTGGCTGATGGAATTTGCTTAATTTTGAAAGTGTTGTATCCAAACAAGTGAGTGCAGAGTGAGCTACTGTGCGGGCCCGGACTGGACCGGGCCCGGATGACCGGTTCAGGGCTTTAGCCCGGTTTGGGTGGGCCTGGCGGGCCGGGCTCGGGCCTTGATTTTCATGAACCGGCCCGGTTCATTTTTTTTTGTTTTTTCAATTTTTTTCTTTTCCTTGGGTAGACTGGCCCGGCTGGATGTTTTGGAAGGTTTGAGGGGTGGGGGTGAGGGGGGGAGGGTTAATTAGAAAGCCAAAAAAAATACATTGAACCGGCCCGGACCCGGTATCAACCTGGGCCGGTTCCGGGCCCAACATTCCGAAAAAAAAAGCCCGCCCGGAGCCTGAACCGGCCGGGGACCGGTCCATGCCTAAGTTAGTACATGAGATGCGCACAGAAAGAAAAAACAATAACCCTAAATTTGAGCTTTTCACCCTGTTCATCCCATGAGATGGATGTGGTCCAAAGTCCAAACAGTGCCTATGCGGTCTCCAAAGGATAAGAGTGGAATAGTATGTGGTATAACACTTTGTAGACATGGTTTGGAGAACCTAGTTTTTTTTTGCGCCGTAGGTCACTTATGAATATACAAACTTTTTTTCACAATTTAAATATTATTATATATTTATTCCTAAAAAAAAATTATTCCTAAATAATTGTCTAGCTTTCCTAATTCACATGTTTCAAAAAATTATCTGACAATTTTGGAAAAGGAGTATACCCAAAAACTCTACATATATTTTCTCAAACTAGGCGACATATATTCCAGTTTCTAGGTTTCAACTATTTTTCACTAATACGGAAAAAAACAAATTATCACATTACAATCCCTCTAAAAAGTGGATCTCGTGATAAAAATATAAGAGGTGAAATATTAGGAAAGTGAGACATGTAAAATGGGAGATGGACTATAAAAAGGCATAATCCCAACTTGCTTTTGTGGGACTTGAATTAGTGTAATAGTCACTCAGATATGAAGTTATATAAGGACTACTAGGTGACATATAATGAAAAATGACATCAATATTACTTGATGTCATTATAAGGAATGTACTGAACTTTCTAAATGTTTTTGGAGACCCGTCTTTTTTTTGACAACCCATCTATCTCAGTACAAATCTACCTATTTTGCAGCTGGCCCAACAGGCTCATAAACTAACGGGGGCTTCCAATTCAAAGCAGTATCACATATGAACACAAATCTTGCATCTCCCTGGACCCTGAGTCTTCAACTTTTGTGTTGAAATTGAATTACATAGACAGAACCCATTCTATACCAAGTAGAAGAAAAAACTCATTCTCCCAATGCAACCAATATCTTCTTTCGAACAAGCTCAACACCCAGTCGAGGAGACAACCTAGGTAGAACTTCCTGCGATATAATGTAAAACATTATTTACATAGAAATCATAAACTATTTCAAATAATGACTTGATGATATTTTATGTCAAAAGACTGAAGAATATGAGAAAAAATCATGTACAACATGTTTCAGAAGCATTCAACGGGAAAGTCAAATACTCCGTAATATATTTATTTACATAGAACTCATAATTTATGAGTTTATGAGTCATAAACTATTCGTAGATCACACTGCAGTAGTCAGTAGTCAGTCTAAATTGGTATATATTTCATGTGACCTATAGCTCATATTGCTTTATTGTGCTTGCAATGTTTTCCGATGTATAACCATGTAAAATCACTAGTCACTGGTACACTATTATAGCAACATAAATATGTTGGTAGTATTTAACAGGGCTCAACAATGGAGCACATGTTTATCAGAGTTATATCAAGCCCACCCCTGCAGTTGAATGGAAAAATAGTACATGAGGCCCTAAGAATAGTAGATGGAGTCCCTTACAGCATCTTCAAATTCTTCCAAACCATGTAATTACATAGTGATGCACATTCTCTCCCTTGTTTTAGATGTTTTTTGTAGCTTTTCTCTCCATGATATACTACGTATGTATCATGGGTTCAACATACATGTATATAATCTAAAATTTTATAATGAATTGTTCAACATACGAAAAGTTCTAAAATAGGAGTGTAAGAGTCTTATATCCGAAAGAAAAGAGTCCTATTTTAGAAAGAAAAGATTACACTCTTAGTTAACAAAATTTGTTATGTTTAACTCCTATCTAAGGATTTTTCTTAGAATCACACAATACTGGACATTGTGCCCAACATAATACCAAGTCTAATTAATTCATAATCTATTTATTCATACCACGTCTAATTACACAATACTGGACATTGTGTCCAACATTATGGAGAATAGTTTATTAAAAAATAGATAAAAGTGAGTTATTTATTCAATTTATGTGTATTATCTCTGCGCGTTTACCAGTTGTGTTGTAAATGATCATAGATAAATAGATAGATTTAGATATGTGCAAGGAAAACATATCTTTATTGCAGCAGAAAATTTGGGCAAAGTGAAACCCCATTCAAATTCAAAAAGTCGATAATTTTTTAGGTGAAAAAGAATCCCAGGGCAAGTATGAATGCATACGAAAAATGCAGATTCATAATGGGGGGAAGTTACCTCGGTGCCATCGGGTCGGAGTTTGGCCAATACAGGAATCTCAAATTGGTAAGCCTGTTCCCAATCGGAATTGGTCGTAATATCTCTAACCTCTAAATCAAAAACGCATTCGGCGGCGGTGTTAGCGGCGTGAAGCTTTTCTTTCAGACCATCGCACAAACAGCAACCTGGCTTTGAGTACAGTATCAGCTTTCTCGAAGAAGAAGAAGAATAGGACGATGAAACTGTATGCAACCATTTACGGCGGCGATTGAAGGAGAGGAAGGTGTTTCCAGAAGCAGTTACAGTTGCTGCTTGCCTTAGTACTGCGGCACTCAGCACCGCAGCTACTGCCACCACCATATCCTTCGATCTGAACCCGAAATCACCGGAAAGAGTAGACTGCAAAGTAGACGGCCAATTTTTAGTGTTAGCCGTCTAAAAAAATAAGTGTTAGACTGCAAAGTACTCCTTCCCTCCCTTGTAACTAGACATGGACTGGGCCCAAGACGGTTCATAACGGGCTTTTTTTTTTAAACATGGGCCCGTAACCGGCCCGGGTTGGTACCGGGATCGGGCCAAACCGAGCCAGGTCAGTCCGGACCGGTCTAATGTGTGTGTGTGTGTGTGTCTATATATATATATATATATATATATATATATATAGGGAGCGGTTCTATTAAGAACGGACTCCCAGGAGAGAAATGAGAACGAATCTGGATCGTTGGATTGTATTATGTGGATCTGGATTGTGCATTTAGTGAAACTGAAATGTGCATCAAATGATATTGAAATGTGAAGAATAAAAATTTAAACTCAAGTGTGCATTAGGTGAAACTGAAATGTGCGAAATAAAAGTTACAAAAATAACATCACATCGTACCTTTTATTTTAGCACATTTTTGTTTCACCTAGTGCACAATTCAACTTCACATAATGCCACTGTATCGTATCATTTGTGCTGCACAATTCAATTTCACATAATGCACATTACAGTTTCATCTAGTGCACATTGAATTTCACTTAAAGCAAATCTAACGGTCCAGATTCATTCTCATTTCTCTCCTAAGATCATGTTCTTATTTGAACCAAAACCTATATATATATATATATATTGCTTTCTAATTAACCCCCGACCCCCCCCCTCACCCCCCCCTCAAACCTCCCCAAAACACCCAGCCCTACCCAATGAAAAGAAAAAAATTGAAAAAATGAACTGGGCCTGGCCCGGTTCAAGAAAAATAGGGCCCGAGCCCGGCCCGCCAGGCCCGCCCACACCGGGCTAAAGCCCGGAACCGGCCATCTGGTCCAGGTCTGGTCCGGACCCGCACAGTAGTGGCCGGTACGGTTCACGGCCCGGTTCGGTCCATCCCTACTTATAACTTTGCAAACTTTCATTTTTTAGTTGTCTCACTAACTTTGCTACTTTCCTTTTCAAAAAAAGAATTTGTGGTTCCTAATAATTCTCTCATCTGCACAAACCTCGATCACACTATTTTTACTTTATTATTCTACGTGTCAGTAAACTTTGGCAAAGTTTTGAGGGACAGATGGAGTATTACGTAGGAGTAGGAGTGATAGGACTTCAAAACAATGTGTAGACTCTGTTAAATATTTATACGTTTTCTATACATTTTCAAAATGTTTAGGACTAACATTTTTTGCCTATATACCTTTGGGTAATTCTTGGTGTAAATAAAATTTGTACACAAATTAAACAATGCCTATATACACAAGTATTTTGACATAAAATTCTACCTTTTTTCAAACGAATTGGCTATGTACACAAGCAACTATGAGTGTTGTTTACTAATTTTGTGTACAACTAGATTTTTCATATATCTTTATGTAGCGGGAAAAAAGCGTTTGTCAGAAAAATCAATTTTATGGACAGTAAACGTCTGCACATACAAAACATGACAATGCCAAAAAATATTACCTCATCTGTTTATCTAAGATTGTCTTATCTTTTCATTCTGTTTCATCACACTAAAATCACACTAAAATTGTCTCATATCAAATTTGGTAAAATTTATGAGATGATGATAGTATAATTTTTGTACACACTTTCAAATCATATTGTTCGGCACTAACGGTGCCAATAATTTTTTGGTCCTGACAAAAAGGGTTTAGACTATGTGAGACATTTATTCTTGTAAAAAGGGTTTTAGGTGACATTTTGTATTTGTCACCTAATTTCATAAGAAAATAATGTGCCAGAAAATGTACAGGGAGAATAAATGTCGTACATTTACCTTTTATTATAGTACAAAATAATTATTAGCAGTGTCGATGTCATACAATGTGTTTTAAAAATGTGTAGAAAAAATTAGGCTGTTTTGGGCACTCTAGCCTCATAATAATTTTCTGGGTGTAGACTATTGTCTGTAAAATTGATTTTTTTGGTTAGTGTGACAAGTTTGAAAAATGTGTACAAAAAGTATAAACGTTTAACTTGTTTGAAAATTCATTGTATGTGTGCCAGACTTTTATAATATGAACATTTTGATTTTTTCGATCGACATATTTTGCATGTGGTCCACTTTTACCGAAAAATTGCTGGTGAAAAGAGAATTATGACAACATCTAACAAATGATACTCCCTCCGTAACACTCAAATTTGTATATGTGTCGAGCATTTATTGGCTGCTATCAAATTTGATTTTTTATCGACATTTTTATCAGAGGTATAACCTCAGAGATAAAAACTATGAGTACGAAAAGTTTTTAAAACATTACATGTAGTATAATATTGTCTCTAATGATGTCAAAAGTTAACTATGTTAACTTATATTTAACCGCGATGATCACATTTACAAAAGTCAAGATAATTGATATAGGTGACATTTCAATGTGGATATTGATACGTACTATTTGAGGGAATGCAAATACGATTTCCCTTTTTCGTATTTTAATATTTGAACTAACATACAAAAGCTCATTATTATTATATACACGAGTGAGACTTATAAAAACAAAAACATAGGAGTGACATTTCAATTTGAGCATTATTTGAGACATCAAAAATGCGATTTTCTCTCTTTCTCTTTTAAGAGAATATTACCCGAAATATGACTAAACAGTTTGAAAATTCCAAAATAGGACTCTCATGTTTTTATTCCCAAAATAGGACTAATTACTGTCATGTTTTGGCAGTACTAGACTTTAAACATGGTAGTATTTTCTAAAATGACAGTAATTAGTCCTATTTTGTGAATAAAAAACATGACAGTTCTATTTTGGAATTTTGAAAATGTTTTAGTCTTTTTTCGGGAATTTTCCCTTTAATATAAGTATTATCACTAACACTTTGATACACTGATGTTATATTATAACCTTTGATAATTTCATAACATATGAGTTTGATTTGGGGGGGGGGGGGGGGTATAACACTTCTATTCAAAGATTATAACATTATTTCAAAGAGGAAATAATTTATTTATTAATGATAAAATAGTAAGAAAATAAGCAATCGGCCGGGTAGCTTAAGATTATAAATTATAATGAGAGGAGATACAGAATTGAAAGAAGTCCGGCGAAGATGAAGAATACCCAACATCTATACAGAATTGCCATTTTTTTCTTTTTTGTTTGGAAGAAGATGAGAGATAAAGAGAACGGAAGGAAGGCGAGACTGCCGGGATCTGACTCTCATCGGCGCCGGGGCCCTTTTTCGTACACAAGCACGCCAACAATAGTGCAGATAAGTAGAAAAAAACATCCAAGAGCTACGCCTATTATTAAGTCTCCGGAATTATCATCAGACGATGAAGATGGTGGAGATGCTCCCATGGAAGAAGGCTCTTGAGCAGCACTCAATCCGCCTGAGACATTACTAATAAGGCCTACAAACGTGCTAATTGTAAATAATGCGGTGAAATCTGTTTTCATTTTTTACTTCGTCTATGCAAGTATTTTCATAATCTACCACCATATATACACCCTAATGAACTTTGTCAAGTTTGACCGACACGAGAATTAATAACATAAAAACTGTGTTGTTGAAGTTTGAGTAAAGGATAAAGAATTATCTGACAAAGTTAATGGGACATCCAAATAAGGAAAGTTGACAAAGTTTAAATGGACGGAAAGAGTACTAGGAAATAACTTTTACACTCTATCTAGGAAATACTCCCTCCGTCTCACAATGAACTTCACAGTTTGACCTACACATATTAAGAAAATAAACTTATCATGAGATAAATTTTACTGTTTTGACACTGTTTCGACACTGTTTGGCACTATTTTGCATTGTTTCGACACTGTTTGACATTGTTTTGCACTGTTTGAAACTGTTTCGATGTAGATTAACTTACCATTTAAGGAAATGAGAATTTGTTTCTGGGACATCCAAAAATGGAAAGTGAGAAGTTCATTGCAGGACGAAGGAGTTAACTTTTTCACTTTGACTTGCAACATTTTATTTGAAAGCTAAAGCGAAAAATTAACTTTCAATCGGTACTCCTACTTTATGTCAAATAAAATAAAAAAGTATAGATTGTGTAGATACTAAGAGCCCGTTTGGTGAGCCCCTTTTTCGACTTATTAGGTTTATCAGCCAGCTTTTTCACCAAACACGTAAATTTTGATTTCACGCGCTGAATTTTGTTATAAGCAGAAAAAGTAAGGTTGAAGTTACTTTTCTGGCTGTATCGGCTGAAGTTACTGTAGAGGACCATTTTAGCTATTTTTACATATAATTTTTTCTTTATTTTATTAATAAAATATATTTTAAATTCAATTTTTTCATGAATCAGCAAAATCAGCCAATACAGCCACTTCAGCAAGAACTTCATAAATTTCAGCAGAATCAGCCGATTCAGCCGATTTCAGTGTTACCAAACGGGCTCTAAGTCTAGCTTTTGTTTTTGAAAAGTTATTTCTCATAAAAATGAAAGGTTTATTGTAAAGAAATTGTCCTAAATATGAGAAAACGTTTTGTAATTTTAAAATAAGACTGATATGTTTTTCTTGTCGAAATATGAGTCGTTATTGCTATCATTGAAAATATTGTCGGCAGTGAATATACATTGTCATATTATGTCTAGTTCTGCAAATATTTTCACAATAATGACTCCAAGATGATATTTAATTCTATCATATCACTTCTATTTCTGAAAAAATATAACAGTTCTATTTTGAAATTTTAAAACTTTTTTACTCTTACTTTGAGAATTTTCACTTTATTTTAAAACATTTAAATAAATAAAATGAGAAGTTATTTTGAGAACTAATGTGATATGTCTTTTTCCCGAATAACATCTCTAACCTATATAGTATGTGTGAAATAATAAAATTTCTAATTCTTGACTTGAATTAAACTCCAATCTTAACATCTACTTTGGGAGGAAACCGCAACACCATCAAATTATCAATGTGCTTGACATATGTCATTATTTTCAAAAAAATCACTTCATACGAGCATATAATAAGGGCAAGAGAATCGATCATAAATTGGAACGGAGAGTATAAGCTAAAGAAAAATGTTGTTTATACTCACGTTTATATTCACTTTTATACACATAATGTCTGTGAAAGGTATTTTTGTGAACTCCGTTCATAGAGAAAATATGTTTTATTTTGTCTATGCAAATTTGCAAAGATAAAATAAGACATATTTTGTCTGTAAACGAGATTCACATATAAAAAATATTCTTGCAAATGTGAGTAGAGTAGAAGAAGAATGGTTATAAACTAAAATTGCGCCATTACGAGCCATGCGACAGTGCATGACGCACCACATTGCCATTATGATGAGAGAAAAAATACGCCGTTTTAAAAAAGTTGGTACTAGATCGACTTTACGTGGATCAATGACTTTTGGGGTAAATCCATAATTAGCATACCGCAAATTTGATGCATTTTAGCCGTTTATCGGTAAATCCGCATTTAAAAAATATTTTTGCTCATTCAAAAAGGAAAAACATATTGAAGTGTCAAGTTAAATTTGGATCATAATTGCTACTGATTGCCCCCTAAAAGTGCTTTGTGCTAAAGTAGTTTAATTTATATCATAATTGCTTGACCGGGGTGTTACATTTGATTGTCATGTTGAAAAATCTCATATCTGAAGTACTTCCTCTGTCCCGCAATGAACTTCCCACTTTCCTTTTTCGGATGTCCCAGAAACAAGTTCTCATTTCCTTAAATGGCAAGTTAATCTACATCAAAACAATGTCAAACAGTGCAAAACAGTGCGAAACAGTGCCAAACAGTGTCAAAACAATGTCAAAACAGTAAAATTTACCTCATGGTAAGTTTATTTCCTTAATATGTGTGTAGTTCAAACTGTGAAGTTCATTGTGGGACGAATGGAGTATAAACATTGATCACATATATCGTTACTTGAGCATTACACTGTACTAATTACATACAACTCCTACCGTTCTATTAAGGATGAGTCTTTTTAATGATTTTGTTCCTGTAACAAATATTTGTGTGATTATTTTGATATCTTTATATCCATAACTAGCAGGATATAGTTATCAACTAATATACATATTAGTCTATGAATATAATTATTGATGTCTGATATCAATAATATAACACCATGCATTCATTAGAATATTATGCTTATAATAAAATGTAGGATTTTACGCTTAAATCTTATGCTTCATTAGCTGGTAAGCATATTAGTTAATGAAGAAACTCATGAATAGATACTACAATATGGAGAAACTCATTTCCGAAGATGACATTGAATGCTTAGTCAACCAATCGGTAGAAATGTAGAATCCCAAAATTGCAGTTGAAGTTAACCAAGTAACCAACTCTGCTGCAGCGCATAGGTGGTGCAGGGCGAGAGAGTGTCGACGCCGGGATGTGAATTTCCATTGACGCAATCAGAGCCAAGTTGACCCGCCCATTTCTTTGACGGGATATAAATGCGGAGTTTTTACCATTTCCAGTCTCCCTAGTATTGAATCATTGACACTTTTGATATTTGATTTTTTATTTTTTCAATTATAGTTTTTGACTATTGTACTTTGGACACTTTTAGTCATTGACTTTAAAGGTCCCATAAATCGAGGTTGAATTGCAATTGGGTAATCCAATTAAGTGTCTTAGGACTGAACGAGGAGGAAAATATATGGATCCCCGTTATTTTTAATCCGTTGGAATCATACATGAGACCATGGCTCTGTATACACCACAACAATTTGGTGTGGTTGAACAGAAAAATTGAGTTTTAAAGGAAATGATTAACTCCATTCTTTTTTACTCGAGTTTGAGTGAAGGGTTTTGGAGAGAGGCCATGCTCACGGCATGCTATGTTTTGAATAGGGTTCCGAACAAACGGAACAAGACAACCCCATATGAGCTTTGGTACAAGAAAGCACCAAATTTGAAATATGTTCGGATTTGGGGTTGTAAAGTGGTTGTAAAATTGCTCAAGCCCAAAAAGAAAACTTTGTGGGGGGGGGGGGGGGGGGGGGGATTGATTTCATATGCATAGGATATGCTGAAAATTCTAAGGCTTATAGGTTTTAAGTAATAGAACCTAACAATGCGTTAACGGTTAACACTGTGATTGAGTCTCGGGATGTGATCTTTGATGAGATGAGTTTTTCATCATTTCAAAGGCCAAAAAAATTACTTCCAAGCACTAGTAAGGTGCAAGGTCCAGGATGTTTGGATTGTCTTTCGAATTTGGAAACACCACAAATTAGGAAAAACAAAAGAGGCCGCATCGTGAAAGACTTTGGTTCCGATTTTAACTTGTATTTAGTGGAAGGTTCAAGGGACGAAGTAGGGGTACAATATTCATATTGTTACCAAGTTGAGGATGATACAAAGACGTTTAACGTGGCAAAGGAGCCCGAGATGTTACATTTTGGAAGGAAGCAATTGATGGTGAAATGTCATCAATTTTGGAGAACAACACTTGGGTGTTGTCGGATTTGCCACCGGGTTCTAAACCTTTAGGTTGCAAATGGATCTTCAAAAACATGATTAAAGTGGATGGAACAATTGACAAGTTCAAAGCTCGATTAGTCATTCAAGGCTTTAGACAAAAAAACGGAATTGACAATTTTGACATGTATGCGTCGGTTGTTCGAATTACAACCATTACGTTGCTAATTGCTTTGGCGGCTATACACAATCTGATTATACATCAGATGGAAGTCAAGACAGCAATTCTAAGTGATGATCTTGATGAGGAAGTTTACATGAAACACCAGGAAGGTTTCATTATGCCCGGAAATGAGCATAAAGTATGTAAACTTGTTAAATCATTGTATGGGCTGAAACAAGCATCCAAACAATGGCATCAAAAGTTTGATGAATGAAGTTATTTTGTTCAATGGTTTCAGTTTAAACCAATCAGACAAGTGCGTTTATAGCCGATTTGATACTTTAGAGGCGGTAGTGTTTATATGTCTCTATGTTGATGAGATTTTGATTTTTTTGAACGGACCAAAATTAGGTTGATGAAACTAAAAAGTTGTTATCTTCAAGGTTCTCCATGAAAGACATGGGGGAGGCAGATGTGATCCTTGGAATAAGGGTAAAATGAGTAAACAAAGGGATTGCTTTGACACAAGCTCACTATGTTGAGAATATTCTCAAAAGGTTTAATTATAGTGATTGTTCACCCGTTAGTACACTCATGGATCCTAGTGTGAAGTTGATGCCTAATAAAGGGAAGACAATATCACAACTTGAGTATTCTCAAGCAATTGTTAGTTTGATGTATGCCATGACAAGCACCCGGCCGGATATTGCTTATGTTGTCGGTAGGTTGAGTCGGTATACTAGTAATCCACGTACTCAACATTTGCAAGCAATGAAGAGAGTATTCAAGTATTTAAAGGGAACCATTGATTATGGTTTGTGCTACATTAAGTATCCTTCGGTGTTAGAGGAATATTCGGATGCAAGTTGGATATCCAATGTAGATGATCATTCTTCTAAGTGGTTGGATATTATTGCTTGGGGGAGGTATCATTTTTGGACATACAAGAAGCAAACTTTTATCAAAAGTTCAACAGTGGAATTTGAGTTTGTTGCATTGGTTACAGCCAGTAAAGAGGCGTAGTGATTAAGAAATTTAATTATTGAGATTCCATTGTGGGAGAAATAGTATAATGAAGAAATCCATAAAAGATGTGCAACCTAAATTAGGGAAATGAAAAAATGCTTGGGTGAATACAAATACCTGTTGTGGATGAACCTATTGGCAACACCTCACATGTTGCCGAGGTTCATCGTACCACCCATCCCAGCCGAAGTTGCAGTACTAGACATATGAGTGTTGGCGATTGCTTCAACTTTAAAAAAATGTTTTTTTAAAATGATCTTAGAGAAATGTTATTTTAAAATTCCAAAATGTTTCAAGTCCAATAGGTCAATTTCCCTAAAATAAACCTTTTATTTTTATGAAAAATTACTTTTCAATATTAAAGTTTTACTATTTACACATTTTGTACTTTTTATTTAATTTGACATAAAAGAGTACTAATGGATAGTCGATTTCTGAATTTAGCTTTCAAGTAAAATGTTGCAAGTCAAAGTGAGAAGTTATTACCAAGACACAACCAATACTATTAAAATGAAGATGTTGGAAAAAACACGACCTCTTATATAAAGTAACTATATTAGTAAATTTTTGTAATTACAAATAAGAGTAATCTTCCGGTCAAGCCTTTCTGATTGGAATTTTTTGATGAAACTTTTTGGGCATCCACAAAAAATATCGGCTAAAAATTCAATCGGAAGACAGTCAAATAATTTTTGGAAGGAAATCTAATTTATATTATGCTTTTTACTAAATTTAATCTCAGATTTTATTTCTTAATAGAATTTACTCCTAGCAATGAATATGTAAACTTTAATTATGAATATATATTTAAGTACAATGTATTATATTACGGAGTATTATTTTAACTTTATCATATCAAGAAGCATGCACCAGCCCTACTAAAAACTAAGCTACCTTCGTCCCAATTTAAGTGGCGTCTTTTTTGGGCACGCAAAATAATAAAATGAGATTAAATGTACCCCTAAAATTCCTTTGCTTTTACTGTGGTAGTGAAAAGTTAAGTAAAAATATAATACTTACTCCGCCCTCCGGTCCTTAATTAAGTTCTTGGTTTGACTTCACACATATTAAGAAAATAAAATTACCGATAGGTAAATCTTACTATAGAGTACACTGTTGTGACACTGTTTAACACTGTTTTGGCACTATTTTGGTGTAGATTTGTTTGCCAAATAAGGAAGTGTGAACTTATTTCAGACATCCAAAAAATGAAAGTGAGAACTTAAATACGGATGGAGGTAATAACAAAGTTAAACGTGAACTTTATTTTGAGACCGCCAAAAAATAAATATGTAACTACTATGTACTCTAATTGAATATAAAAATAGATATTTTTTCACAATTTACATCATTTGAGAAATGGTGTTCATTAAGTGAATATCAAAAAGTATAAATCCATACAACAAATATTCAAAGTAAAAAAACTTAAATTAAATTCTTCTTCATGTTTTTTAGAAAAATTCTTCTACTCAATTTTTAGTCCGCTTATCTTCTTATACTTAAAAGCACTACGTCTGATATAGAAAATTTTCTCGCTCAATAATTATTAGTCTGCTTATCTTTTCATCTATACTTAAAGGCACGACATATGTTATTGAAAATTCTATTGCTCAATTATTAGTCTGCTTATCTCATACCTAAAAACACTACCTATGAGAGAGAAAACTCTTCCGGTCAATTACTAATCCGCTTATCTTACACCTCAAATCACTACATATACAACAACATTCAAGCCTTAATCCCAAAAGAATTCGGGGTCGGCTAACATGAATCAATCTATGATATCAAAACCAAACAAAGAAAACGGATAAAATAAAGATAAATAAATATAAGATAACAATAACATAAGAATTTAAGAAAAATAAAAGATAGAAAGAGACAACAATTGTCCACACGGATGTGCGTCATCCACTTTGCTCTCTCCAAAGTTATACTCTCGTCCAACCCCAAAAAGATGCATATCAGTTCTGATTCTTCTAATCCAAGTTTCTTTGGGTCTTCCCCTCCCTCTCTGCCTCTTCTCCCCACGCATCAAGTCGTCTAACTCCAAAAAGATGCATCACTCGGTCTTCTACGCACATGCTCAAATCACCGCAAACGAGACTCCTGCCTCTTCTGTAACACGCTGCCCTGTAGGGCCCGAGGTAGTTAGTCCCACACACCCTCCAATCCTCTAGTACTGTCCTCACAAATCGCCACTAGCCTTTTTCGCGCACTTTATCCTTACTCGTGCGCACCCTGAGAAACTTCTCAGGGGATCACCCATCCCAAGACTACTCTCGTGCAAGCACACTTAACTTTGAAGTTCTTAGCTGATGAGCTCCCTGAAAGGAGATGCACCTTGTCCGTATGAGTATTACTATTACATCGTTTGAATTTAATTTCAAGTATTACAATCACACCCACTTAGGAACACAACGTTCTCGTTGCGCCCATAAACCAATTTCAATCAAATCCCAGAGTCTTTCCCCCTACTAAGTGCATGCCTAATATCCAATGGATCAACACATTGTCGCAGGAACTCCCCCCTACTAATCTTTGTGTCTCAAATTTGATTGCAAATACAGAGCTACAGTACACGCATGTACTGTTGCACACATAAGGGTTTTTAACCCTCTTCCTTAATATGTGACCCCAAAAAGTATGAGACTTTCATTTTGGGACAAAGGGAGAGAGAGTATCATGTTCAAAGGCTGATAATATCAAACATGACAATAATTATTCTTATTTAAAGAATAAAAATATGTCGTTCCTAGTTTGGAATACACAAACGTTTTAGTTCTATTTAGGGAAATTTCTAATAATTGTAATACATTTAATTAGTACTACTTTTATCTCAAAAAATTCTGTCACACTTATCTTTTCTGGAGGTTTTAAAAGTTTACTTTAATTTGTTTCCTACTTTCTTTTTAATGATTTATCGAGTAGCATTCATTCACGTACATTTTTTACCTCATTGATCAAGGACGGATCCAGGATTTCGAGTCAAGAGGGGCGAAACTTTTCGTTAGTGTAGGAGATAAAAAAATCATTAGTGTAACGGGGCGAATTTTTTTTCCCTAGTGTAGCGGAGCGAAATTTTTCACTAGTGTAAGGCTCTGCGGCTATTTTTATTCAAAACAATTCATTAATACATACATGACGACATTTAAATCTAGATATTACATTCTAAGTTTAGACAATGACAAAATAACTTTAATTTTATAATTGGAGTGCTCTAGAAAAAAGTATTGATACATTAAAACATAAGAAATGACAAATCAATGGAAAATAATACAAAAATAAAAAAAGGATATATAACATTTTATTTAAATATAAAGAGTTTATAAGGTACAGATTCACCAGTACTTTTAAAATAACTTCAATATTGTTTAACTACATATGTCTTACAGAAATAAAGAATTGATTTTTGAATTACAATTTTTGTCTACCATGGAGGGTGTTCATAAGTCACAAACAATTCTTTTAATATTACAATAGTATGTATGATATTATTATTTTTAGAATAATATTATATTGCTAATTCATATATATATATATATAGTGCATATTATATTTGTATTAATGCTAAAATAATTAAAGTTTATTATCTATACAATAAAGTCTTTTTAGAACATAAGAAGTAAATGAATAATGTAATTCAATGTCAATAAACATTTATAATTTGGATTCACTTCACATGATCTAAAAACTTTGTAGTTAGAGTGTCTGGTATTTAATATATTTTTCAAAATTGTTTACTAGTTATCGAATAAAGATAATTAAACATTACAAAACTAAGAATTTTTATATAATAAGTATCCTAAATCTCAAATAATGAGTTCTTCTATTGTTTATTCAAGTTATGTAAATTATTTTAGATGTTCCTTTTTTAAATCTTCAATTAAGTATTACATTGTGTAAGACTATATATTAATTTTAAAAATTAAAAGTTAAGGGGGGCAATGTTCAACAAAAAGTTAAGGGGGGCGAATCTAATTAAAGTATCAAAATTTTACAAAAATATTACATATATAGTAGAAAAATTTGAAAGTCCAAGGGGGACGGTCGCACCCCGCGCCCCCCCTTAAATCCATCCCTGTCATTGATACCATTATAAATTTTCATTTTAACTCAACTATATTAATGATTGTCTCATATCAAAGTGAAAGAATTTTTTGGAATGAAAGAATACCGTATACGGAGTGTACGTACGTTTACCCCAAAAGTCATTGATTGAACAACATGAAGTGCCAACTTTTTTCAAATTGGTGCCGTAATTGTTTTCCAAACTCCAAAAATAATGCAATGTGGTGCGTCACTGTATGCGTTTAACTTTGGTAATATTTCACGAAAACCCTTTTTTATAATTATATCTAATAATGTAGTATGTAATTTTCTATTATGCTGTTTTTTAATACTTATATGATTCTGTTTTTTTGAATATTTATATGATACAAGTGCATTTAACATGGCATAGTATTTTTAATTATGCCAATATTTTTCATGCATGGCAGTAACAATTTCTATTTTGGAAAAAAAAAACATAGTAGTCTTATTTTGCAATTCCAAATCTCATTTACACATATTTTGAGTAATTTTCCATTTTGAAATTCATTACGTCAATTTTCTCTGTGAGAGCATATTGACATACTCTATATATTTACTCATAATATTATAATAGAAATTTATAAGTCATTTTCTTGCATTGTTAACTCACATTACTATTATCTTCATTACCATTGGACTATACATGAAATAGAGAAATTACTAGCATTATGACTTCATGATGTTTATTCACACATAGTCGTATAGTTCATCATTTAAATAAAGTTGGACAATAAGTGTAGTTCATACTCAATTACTCCAATATAAGTGTAGTTGGACAATAGATTTAATAAAACAGCATCATATAAATATTCAATGGTAATGAATATTTATTAAAATATTAGTATATGTTTCAGCTTTATCACCTACTTCAAATGAGATGGCATATATATGCACTAGTATATATTTGATGGTAGATGTATGAAAAATCTTGCATATCTATCCATCAGTTGTACACAATCACGGCCAAAACAATGTTATTTAGAGTTAGCACGTTTCTATGCCTTATCATCGATCAGTAATGTCTCAAGGGGCTGAACCAGTAGTAGTAGTTCATGCTCAAGCCCCCTCTCCGACACAGCCACCTTCCTCGTCTGCTATTTTCACAGACGTACTTATAGGTGTATTTATTGCAATTCTTTCTATATTTGTCAGTGTATGTTTTATACGGTGGGTTCTAAAGAAAATGAGGCAACAGAGGGACACAACTACGACCAATTAAGCAAAGCACATCGCCTTCAATTCATCCTACACAAATGGCTTGGAAACAATCTCCCTGAGGCATGAATAGAAACAGTGGCGCAGAAGCCAGGATGCTGCAGGATCTGTGTTTTGGAAGATGGTGATGTTCCATGAGCAATAAAGTACTCCGTATCAAATTAAAGATTTTCTATGCTTCCGCTCTTTTTTAATTTCTACTTTCGAGAGTTTTGTCCGCTTCATGTGAACGTGTGGTATGTTTTTTTCCTAGCGATGTCTAGGAGTTGTGGATTTCTCATCGGTGTAATTGATCTGGTGAGTTTTCCTTGTTCACGATTGACAAAACTTTTTCAACATTGTCATTCTGAGACTTGAATTATTAACCCTCCACCTAAACCACCACCTCGCTCTGGGAAAGAGATAGCGCTCAACTGATCTTCTTTTCGGTGGTTGGTCAAACCGATGATTCAGCCAATTTCGGTTCAGTAAGGTTTTCTTTGTTGGTTGCAGGTCAAATCAATTCTCCTTTTCCGGTGGCTGGTGAAGTCGGGTCTTTTATTTGTAATTTTTTATTTTTTATTTGGAGTAGCAAGTGCAACAAGGCTGTTAGAATAGACTACATTATTGCGGGATTAGCGATCTAGAAGGATTTATGTGATCTTTTCTGTTCAAAGTCTCATTCCATTGTAGCCTTATGCTATTCATTTACGTGTTTCTTTGTTATCATTATATATGAATAAATTAGTTATTTGATTTTCAAAAATAAAAGAATATAACATTCCCCTGAAATCATACTATTTGATTTATATTGAATGATTTATATAACATTCCCCTGAAATTATGAGTGATCATCTACAGTAACTTCAGCCAATACAGTCAAAAAAGTAACATCAACCTTACTTTTTCTGCTTATTACATTATTCACCACGCGAAACCAAAATTACATGTTTTGTGAAAATGCTGGCTGATAAGCCTGATAAGCCGAAAAAAAGGGTCTCTAAACAGGCTCTCTATAATACTTCTACTATTTTTCTCTTAAAATATGTGACCAAACTGAAAGAGACAGTTATTTAAGAACGGAGGGAGTAATAATTTGATCTAATTTCAAACCTTCATATGTTCTTGCTAAATCTTCAATTGCACCTCTGTAATTGTTCTATTAGAAATTGCTCTAAATAGGAGTAAAAACGTTTTGAAATTCCAAAATGGGAGTATCATGTTTTTTATTTCTTGAATAAGAGTAATCTGACAAGTTTGGAAAAAAATGACATGTTTAAAAGTCTAGTATTGACAAACTTGTCAGAAATTTACTCCTATTTAGAGAATAAAAAACATGATACTGTTATTTTGGAATTTCAAAACTTTTTTACTTCTATTTAGAGAATTTACTCTTGGTCTATATGTAACGGTACATGTATCATGTATGCATTCTTCTGTCTAGATCATTTCAATTTGATCGTTCTCTATGTAATTCAACATGTTAATATGTTTAGTTTCATAGTTGCTTTTCCGGTCTACCAATCAGAAAATCAGAGTTTCCTTGTTCAGAATTTGCTGGATTGTTGTATACATCAGTTTGATTCCATTTCCAGGATAACCATATTGTAGTCTGTAATGAGCGGGATTATACTTTTCACGTTAAAGCTTATTTCATAACAAGTTAATAACATTTGAAATGAAAAGAGGAAATTAAATTAATATAAAAGGGATAAGTAGTTCAGCTTATCCTACTGAAATTGAAATTAACCGTTGGAAAAATGATTTTACAAATATATTATTTGTAGAAAATCATTTTGAAATTAATGAAAATTGTATCCCGAAATACTCTTCGAAGCCATATTCGTGTAGGACTTGTCCCGCACCGCCGCTGTCCGGCCGGCTGGACAGGTCGGGTCGGGATTCGGGTACAGGTGGGTACCCGCGTGACTTTAAGACTTAAACATAAGGCATTTTTATTCCAATATTACTAAAATGAATGAAAATGACAAAAATGTGACTAGTTTTAAATTTTCCCAAAAAAGTGACTAAAAGTCATTTATTCCTATTATTTAATCATACATATATTATTTTAATAATATTCCTTTGCAGCCACCAGCACCTCTGTGACCGCCGACAACGCCACCGCCACCACCACCGCGGCCGCAGCCACCACCACCTCTACCTCCGCCGGCACCGCCGTTGCTCCGGTCACAGAGACTCCGGTCGCAGTGACTCCGCCGTCACAGTGACTTTGTCGTCACAGTGACTGCCCCACCGGCCACAGTGACACACCGACCCCGACCACAGTGACACGCCATTGCCGGTGTCACCTGCCCCGAACCTCCCCTCTCCCTCAGCCCCGTTCCTAGCCTACCCCCGCCCTAACGCCACCGCTACCATCACCGGACCCAGAGACTGCCACGCTCCGTCTAGTGACTACCACAAGCCACCCCCAATTACTGACTGCCACCGCCGCAATGCCATAGTGACATGCCCGCCAGCGACAGCACGAGGACACCTCCACAATTACTCCCGACCATAGTTACTCAACCCAACAACGACCAAAAGCGTCGCCGCTAACTGCTGCCACCGACCACCGCCTACCACTGCCCCGTCCATTACTCTACTCCGCCCCCAGCCACCTTCCCAACCCCAACCAACTCCCAAGCCCCCAGCCAACCCCCCCCCCCCACCCCCACCCCCTCCCATCGCCCAACCACCTCCCCAGCCCCCTCCCATCTCCAAGCCACCCCCAAATCGCTGTTGCTCTGTAACACCGTCCCCAATTATATTTACTATTAAGTAAATAATGTAATGAACCTCGTCAAATGGTTAATGAATTTACGAAGTTGTAAATTTCCATTATTTCTTTCGTGCGAATAGTATATTGCCCGTGGGGTCCACACCAAGAGCGGGGCCGCCCGACATTCCCGAAACCATACATTTTATTCATCTTGGTCTAGATAATAAATATATAGTGGTGGATATTTCATTTGGGCCATGGGAAGGCCCAGAGTTGACCGATTGGTCAAAAGAGGCCCAAATTACCGATATTGGTGATTTAACAGATAACAACCTGAAACGGATTTCGGAGACATCTAAATTAAAGATGAAGAATGTATATCCATTCCAAAAGTCCATAATGATGGGAAACACATAATACATTTTATTCGACCCGATAAAATAAAATATGATTAAAACAGTCCGAAAAATACAACTTTCGGGGTCAGTTGTACACTTCAGGACACAAAGGGATGACCTCTCACATGAGTGGGGGAAACCCCACGTTTTTGTGCACTCAATAAGTCATATGAGGGCTGGTATGACAAGGAAGATGTGGAGGAGGACTTTTCCCTTTGGCATCAAAAGTACATAGGGGACCCCTCCCTCACTCATTTGTACATTAAGACAAAAGTGAGCCATCTTCTCTCCCTCCAACCTATGTGCTCGGCCAGACCACCCAAGAAAGAGGAAGAAAAAGCTCTCCAACCTTTCTCCATTGCTGCAACTCGAGCTCAAACTATAAGGGTCCAAAGAAGGAGGTTTGAGAAGGGAAAAGTTAGGAAAAAGTGAGAAGAAGTAAGGTAATGACCTTGTATTAATTTTTCCTTTATTTTTCTTCTACCATATGAGATATATGACATATGAGGAGACCCTAGGATTGTTCTACATGTTTAGAAGTGTAGAATGAGGGGTTGGAAGGTAGTTCTAAGTCCAAGAACGGACTTAGAATCCAAAATGATCGGTTCGCCGGAAAATAACCTTTTAGGGGTTATTTGTATTGATATGGGTTTTATGATGATAAAACCTTGTTAGGAACTTGACTAAAGGGTTTCTAGAGTTCGCCGGAGTTTCGCCGGAGTTCACCGGAGTTTCGCCGGAGTTCAACCAAGGAGCGTAGAACACACTTAAGCTCATTTAAGGTGAGTGGACGGCTTAATATCTTATAACTTTTGAGTTAATTATGAGATTACCTAAATAAATGTTATATGTTTTCATAATTATGTTTAAAAGGTATTTAAACATGTGATTAGCCAACATGGTTAAGTTTGTATGAAAGGAATTAATTGTTTGTGCATGAAATATGTTATGAGGAATTATATAAAATGCATGTTTGCTTGAAGCGTAAGAGGAGCACAAATGAACATTATTAACTTAATTATATGATGATTAAGTTGATACGTATAAGGTTTTAAATGGCGGTCAACGAAAACGTAAACCGATGGATAATGGATTAATTGATACCGGATGGTATTAGTTAATTATGAAGTTATATAAACGCATGACTTTGCATGGATTGTGATACATAAGCTTTATGTATTGATTTAGCTATGAATGAATAAATATGATATAGATCCTATCTAGGTTGATAGGAGGTTGATCATAGGATTATAAATTGGTGGAGGACACTAGGACTTAAAGTCCTTAACACTCATATTTTGGTGGAGGACCCTAGGACGTAAAAGTCCTTAACACTCATATTTTGGTGGAGGACCCTAGGACCTAAAAGTCCTTAACACTCATATTTTGGTGGAGGACCCTAGGACTTAAAATTCTTTAACACTCATATTTTGGTGGAGGACCCTAGGACTTAAAGTCCTTAACACTCGGATTATAAATTGGTGGAGGTCCTTAGGACTTAAAGTCCTTAACACTCGGATTATAAATTGGTGGAGGACCCTAGGACTTAAAGTCCTTAACAATCGGATAAGAAATTGGTGGAGGACCCTAGGACTAAAAGTTCTTAACACTCAAATACAAATTTGGTGGAGTACCCAAGGATTTTAATCCTCAAAACTCATAGATTATGATATTGAAGTATGGACAAGGAGGAGTCCTATACACTCATAGGCAGATGGGTGGGTTGGGGTTTTTAGTCAAGGATATTGACTATTAATATTTTCCCAAATAAAATGGTGATCTACGGATCGGGTATTTTCCAAGTGTATATGTACTACCAAGTATTTCTTAACTTGGGGGAAAAGACTATTTACATAAGTATCACCCTATGTTTGGGTCTTATACTTGAAACACTAGTTATTCTATATTTAGCCTGCTACTCGCTCGGTACTTGTACTGACACCTTCGGGGGGCCCACCATTTCAGGTTGAAGTTAAGGCTTGTCATCTACATCTTTGCACGGGTGAAGAGAATCCAGAGGAAGACGTGGTTCGTGCTCCCTCTACTATTTCAAAAAAATAAACTATGCTCATGGATACTTTTGTATTAATACATTGTTTTGGCCTGCGAGCCTACGTTTTGGCCATGTGTGGCCGACGATTAATTGTTGAATATTTCCGCTATTCAATTAATCTAAACTGTGATGTTGTTGTGTATGTTTACTACTGAGTATGGATATATTATGTTCATAGACGCCTTGTATGATTAAGACACGTTGACTTGCGAGTGACGTCACTTGGTCATACGGCGGTTGTACACGCGTCTAGATGCGGTCTGGGCGTGACAATTAAGTGGTATCAGAGCCATCTCAGTTCTAAACTATGTAATCAACCTCTCACGAGAGATTTTGCAAAAAGGAATTTTTACCGAAAACCATGAACATTGTATTTTGACGTTCATAGAACTATTGTTACCTAGGTTGCAAGGTCTCTAATTGTTAAGATGGTACCCTTAACAATTGGTATGGCGGTGACTTGGGCCAATATGTGTCTATAACGTTCTTCCGTCAATTGACATTGATAGGAGTCTAATGACTCGTCCAAATCTTATTTCAGAAATGTAGGGTAGGCGAATGGCAACGAGGAACAATCCGAGGGGGCAGGCACCGGTAACATCCATGAGGGGTAGCCGGGCTGCATCTCGGGGGAGAAGAGGAGGCCGAGTAGGCCGTGGGGGCCATCGGGCCCAAACAGTGAGCGACGGCCACATAAACTCGATGTTTGAAACTAACACTAAGGACTATGACTCGACTTTTGTTCCCGACACGGAGCATGAGGAGACCCCATATGACGGGGGTGACTTCCACACTGATGAGGAAGACAACGATGAGAGTGATGCCCGATTTTCTCAAATGGGTGAATTGCTTGAGTGGTATCAAAAAGAGAAACTAAGGAGAGACCTTAGGCTCCAAGCAAGGCACGGCTCTCGTGGTGGTTCAGTTCAAGGAAGTCGGGGAGCTTCAAGGGCCACTCCAGCGGCGTCACAAGGTGGGAGTGAAGGAGGGTTTTGTGTGAGAATCTCCAAGTACCTCAAGGAGGCTAGGGCCTTGGGGTGTAACTCCTTCAATGGCACCGGTGACATTACCGTTGCCGCCGATTGGATCAAGAAAGTGAAGGATGCATCAAGGGATATGCAGGTCACACCCGACGTGAAGTTGACTGTTGCTTCACGTTTGCTTGAAGGAATCGCTTCTACATGGTGGGAGAGTGTAGAAGAAAGTACCGGGGGGCATCACATGGGCGAACCTCGAGCAGGAGTTCTACGCCCAATACTACTCCGATTACGAGGTTAATGTCAAGCGTAGGGAGTACACCAACCTTAAACAGAAGGAGGGTGGTTCTGTCAAGCAATTGGAGCAAGATTTTAGAAACTTGGCTAGGTTCTTACCGGAATACGCGGTCGATGAGGACCGCATGTCGGAACACTTTTGGGACGCCTTACTCCTGGACATCCGTGACCGAGCTACGTACTCTCGTCATATGACGTTTAGCGAGGTGGTGGAACAGGGCCTACTTGGGGAGGCTCAGTGGAATGAGAGGAAGGAAAGAGACGCCGAAGAGGCGAAAAAGAGAAAGTTGCATAAATCGGGGCTGCCCGAGCAATCACGAAAGAATAACCACGGTATAGGTAGTGGTTCGTTCAAGACGCCGGCATCACCGGAAAAGAAGAACAGGGATGCTCGTTTGCACTCATCCTCCTCTCGAAATACGGGACCTCCTAGGTGTGCCAACTGTTCGAATAATCACTTCGGGAAGTGCCACGCACCACCGAGGTGTTATCAATGTGGGAACACATGCCACGTGAAGGCTAATTTCCCACAATTGGGGGGAGGAGGAGCTCCCGGGTCCGGAGGGGGTGCTTTGACGAGTAGAAATCGTACAGGGCCGTCAAACGGCGGCACGGGAAGAGGTGGTGCATCAACGAGCCATGCCGCGTCCGTTAACCAAGGCGGGGCCCAAGCAAGGGTCTACGCGATGACCGAGGCCGATGCTCGGGCCAACCCCGACTCCGTTGTAGGAACACTCTTGATCAATGGAAGAAACGCAAGAATTCTCATTGATACCGGGGCGTAACGTTCTTTTGTGAGCGAAGCGTTTGCCGAAGGTCTTGACGTGCCATTGACGCCGATGACTCAGACCTTGTTAGTCTCCACACCGTTAGGAGATGATGTGGAGAGGGACCATTATTATGAATCGTGTGAGGTAGAAGTGACGGGTCAACCTTTGACTTGTGATTTCGTACCTCTAAGTATGTTGGTGTTTGATGTGATCCTAGGGATGGATTGGCTCGAAAAGCATCATGCTAGAGTTGATTGCTACACCAAGGTCTTAGAGCTTGAGGATGATAAGGGAAACACCATACATTTCGAGGGAGATCGAGGGAGATCTCAAAGTTGTATCATATATGTGATGAGAGCACGGAAGATGATGAAGAAAGGTTGCCACGCGTACCTTGCTTACGTGGTAGATGGGATCAAGAAGGAGGTCGACATCAACGATGTACGTGTTGTGTGTAAGTACCCGGACGTCTTCCCCAAAGACTTACCGGGGCTTCCACCCGATAGAGAGATCGAGTTCGTGATTGAAGTTGAGCCGGGAACTAAACCCATTTCGATTCCTCCTTATCGATTGGCACCGGCGGAACTTCAAGAGTTGAAAGTTCAATTACAGGAGTTATTGGATAACGGGTTCATTAGACCTAGTCATTCACCGTGGGGAGCACCGGTACTCTTCGTGAAGAAGAAAGATGGTGCACTAAGAATATGTATAGATTACCGACAGTTGAACAAAGTCACGATCAAGAATAGGTATCCTTTACCGAGGATTGATGACTTTTTTGATCAACTGCGGGGGGCTATGGTGTTCTCTAATATTGATTTGAGATCGGGCTATCATCAGTTGAAAATCAAGGAGAGTGACATACCTAAGAGTGCTTTTCGCACTAGATATGGTCACTACAAGTTTCTTGTGATGTCATTTGGTTTAACCAATGCACCGACGGCATTCATGGATTTGATGAACCGTGTGTTCAGTGAGTACTTGGATCAGTTTGTGATTGTATTCATTGATGACATCTTGATATACTTTAGGGACGAAGAAGAACATGCACATCACCTAAGGCTTGTGCTTGAAAGGCTAAGAGAGAAGCAACTCTTTGCCAAGTTCTCAAAATGTGAATTTTGGCTTAAAGAGATTGGCTTCCTTGGACATGTCATATCCGGATCGGGCATTGCGGTGGACAATGCAAAGATAGAAGCTATCATCAATTGGGAACGACCCAAGAGTGTGAAAGAAATACGTAGTTTCCTTAGCTTAGCGGGGTACTATCGTAAATTTGTGGAGAAATTCTCCGTGTTGGCGTCACCACTTACGAAGCTCACGAAGAAAGGGGTTAAGTTCGTATGGTACGACAAATGTGAGAAAGGGTTTCTTGAGCTAAAGAAACGACTCACCGAGGCACCAGTTCTTGCCCTACCCATACAAGGGATAGGGTATGATATCTATAGTGATGCTAGCATCCAAGGGCTTGGATGTGTGCTTATGCAAAACGGGAAGGTAATTGCCTATGCTTCTAGGCAATTGAGGAAGCACGAGGTGAACTACCCTACCCATGACTTGGAGTTGGTAGCGGTAGTGTTTGCGCTAAAGATTTGGAGGTTTTATCTCTACGGGGAGACATGCCACATCTACACCGATCATAAGAGCCTGAAGTATGTATTCACTCAGAAAGAGTTGAATATGAGGCAAAGGAGGTGGATGGATTTGATCAAGGACTATGACTTGATCATCGACTATCACCCCGGGAAGGCCAATGTAGTGGCCGATGCACTGAGCAGAAAGGGTACATCGGGGGTGTTACTCACATGCCTACGAGCGTTACGGGCACACGTGGAGGTGTCCTCGAGCGGGGCACTCATAGCGAGATTTGAGGTTAGACCTACGTTCCTGAGTGAGATCAGTAGAGGTCAAGGCATTGATGAGGAATGTCAGAAGGTCCGCGAACGCATCCTTGCGGGACCCGTTGAGGATTTTCGGGTACGTGATGATGGCCTTTTATTGTTCAAAGATCGCGTATGCGTACCACATAATGAGGAACTCCGGAAATCCATACTCGAGGAAGCCTATTCTTCAGCATATGCTATGCATCCAGGAGGTACAAAGATGTACCGAGACCTGAAGGAAAGTTATTGGTGGTCCGGTATGAAGAGAGACATCGCGGAGTATGTGAGCCGATGCCTTACTTGTCAACAAGTTAAGGCGGAGCATCAGCACCCGGTGGGACTTTTGCAGCCACTTATCATTCCAGAATGGAAGTGGGAACATGACACCATGGACTTTGTGGTAGGGTTACCACGGACGGTGAACAATTACGGTGCAGTGTGGGTGGTGGTTGATAGACTTACCAAAAGTGCACACTTCTTGCCTATCAACATCACTTATCCTCTTGAACGTTTGGCCAGGTTATACATGGAGGAGATTGTGAGGTTACACAGAGTTCCAATATCCATCGTCTCGGATAGGGACCCAAGATTCACATCTAGGTTTTGGCCAAAGATGCAAGCATCATTGGGGACTAAACTGAAGTTTAGCATGGCGTTTCACCCTCAGACGGATGGACAATCCGAGCGGGTGATACAGATTTTGGAAGACATGCTTAGGGCGTGTGCTTTGGAGTTCCAGAGGATTTGGGACAAACATTTCGCACTAGTGGAGTTTGCCTATAACAACAGTTATCAGGCGAGTATTGGCGTGCCTCCATGCGAAGCATTGTATGGGAGGAAATGCAGGACGCCGTTGTGTTAGGACGAGGTTGGTGAGGCCAACCTCAAAGGTATAGAGCTGATTGAGATCACCAAGGCTAAGGTGAAGGTTATTCGGGATAGACTTAAGGCTGCCCAAGATCCGAGAGGACTAACAATATGCGGTGGAACCGGTGAAGATAGTGGGTCAGAAGGTAAAGAAGCTTAGGAACAAAGAGATTCCTATGGTGAAGGTTCTTAGGAGGAGTGATCGAGTCGAAGAAGAAACATAGGAGACCGAAGTCTCAATGAAGGAGCAATACTCATTTCTCTTCGATTAAACACGTGGATTTCGGGGACGAAATCCCAAATAAAGGGAGCTGAACTTGTAACACCGTCCCCAATTATATTTACTTTTAAGTAAATAATGTAATGAACCTCGTCAAATGGTTAATGAATTTACGAAGTTGTAAATTTCCATTATTTCTTTCATGTGAATAGTATATTGCCCGTGGAACCCACACCAAGAGCGGGGGCCGCCCGACGTTACCGAAACCATACATTGTATTCATCTTGGTCTAGATAATAAATATATAGTGGTGGATATTTCATTTTGGCCATGGGAAGGCCCAGAGTTGACCGATTGGTCAAAAGAGACCCAAATTACCGGTACTGGTGATTTAACATATAACAGCCCGAAACGGATATCGGAGACATCTAAATTAAAGATGAGGAATGTATATTCATTCCAAAAGTCCATAATGATGGGAAACACATAATTCATTTTATTTGACCCGATAAAATAAAATATGATTAAAACAGTCCGAAAAATACAACTTTCGGGGTCGGTTGTACACTTCAGGACACAAAGGGATGACCTCTCACATGAGTGGGGGCCACCCCACGTTTTTGTGCACTCAATAATTCATATGAGGGCTGGCATGACAAGGAAGATGTGGAGGAGGACTTTTCCCTTTGGCATCAAAAGTACATAGGGGACCCCTCCCTCACTCATTTGTCAATTAAGACAAAAGTGAGCCATTCTCTCTCCCTCCAACTTATGTGCTCGGCCAGACCACCCAAGAAAGAGGAAGAAAAATATTTCCAACATTTCTCCATTGCTGCAACTCGAGCTCAAACTATAAGGATCCAAAGAAGGAGGTTTGAGAAGGGAAAAGTTAGGAAAAAGAGAGAAGAAGTAAGGTAATGACCTTGTGTTAACTTTTCCTTTATTTTTCTTCTACAATATGAGATATATGACATATGAGGAGACCCTAGGATTGTTCTACATGTTTAGAAGTGTAGAATGAGGGGTTGGAAGATATTTCTAAGTCCAAGAACGGACTTAGAAGCCAAAACGACCGGTTCGCCGGAAAATAACCTTTTAGGGGTTATTTGTATTGATATGGGTTTTATGATGATAAAACCTTGTTAGGAACTTGACTAAAGGGTTTCTAGAGTTCTCCGGAGTTTCGCCAGAGTTTCGCCGGAGTTTCGCCGGAGTTTCGCCGGAGTTCGCCGGAGTTTCGTCGGAGTTCAACCGAGGAGCGTAGAACAAACTTAAGCTCATTTAAGGTGAGTGGACGGCTTAATATCTTATAACTTTTGGGTTAATTATGAGATTACCTAAATAAATGTTATATGTGTTCATAATTATGTTTAAAAGGTATTTAAACATGTGATTAGCCAACATGGTTAAGTTTGTATGAAAGGAATTAATTGTTTATGCATGAAATATGTTATGAGGAATTATATAAAATGCATGTTTGCTTGAAGCGTAAGAGGAGCACAAATGAACATTATTAACTTAATTATATGATGATTAAGTTGATACGTATAAGGTTTGAAATGGCGGTCAACGAAAACGTTGACCGATGGATAATGGATTAATTGATACCGGATGGTATTAGTTAATTATGAAGTTATATAAACGCATGACTTTGCATGGATTGTGATACATAAGCTTTATGTATTGATTTAGCTATGAATGAATAAATATGATATAGATCCTATCTAAGTTGATAGGAGATTGATCATAGGATTATAAATTGGTGGAGGACCCTAGGACTTAAAGTCCTTAACACTCATATTTTGGTGGAGGACCCTAGGACTTAAAGTCCTTAACACTCGGATTATAAATTGGTGGAGGACCTTAGGACTTAAAGTCCTTAACACTCGGATTATAAATTGGTGGAGGACCCTAGAACTTAAAGTCCTTAACACTCGGATAATAAATTGGTGGAGGACCCTAGGACTAAAAGTTCTTAACACTCAAATACAAATTTGGTGGAGTACCCAAGGATTTTGATCCTCAAAACTCATAGATTATGATATTGAAGTATAGACAAGGAGGAGTCATATACACTCATAGGCATATGGGTGGGTTGGGGTTTTTAGTCAAGGATATTGACTATTAATATTTTCCCAAATATAACGGTGATCTACGGATCAGGTATTTTCCAAGTGTATATGTACTACTAAGTATTTCTTAACTTGGGGGAAAAGACTATTTACATAAGTATCACCCTATGTTTGCGTCTTATACTTGAAACGCTAGTTATTCTATATTTAGCCTGCCACTCGCTCGGTACTTGTACTGACCCCCTCGGGGGGGCCACCATTTCAGGTTGAAGTTAAGGCTTGTCATCTACACCTTTGCACGGGTGAAGAGAATCCAGAGAAAGACGTGGTTCGTGCTCCCTCTACTATTTCAAAAAAATAAACTATGCTCATGGATACTTTTGTATTAATACATTGTTTTGGCCTGCGAGCCTACGTTTTGGCCATGTGTGGCCCACGATTAATTGTTGAATATTTACGCTATTCAATTAATCTAAACTGTGATGTTGTTGTGTATGTTTACTACTGAGTATGGATATATTATGTTCATGGACGTCTTGTATGATTAAGACACGTTGACTTGCGAGTGACGTCACTTGGTCATACGGCGGTTGTACACGCGCCTAGATGCGGTCTGGGGCGTGACAGTTAAGTGGTATCAGAGCCATCTCAGTTCTAAACTATGTAATCAACCTCTCACGAGAGATTTTGCAAAAAGGAATTTTTACCGAAAACCATGAGCATTGTATTTTGACGTTCATAGAACTATTGTTACCTAGGTTGAAAGGTCTCTAATTGTTAAGATGGTACCCTTAACAATTGGTATGGCGGTGACTTGGGCCAATACGTGTCTCTAACGTTCTTCCGTCAATTGACATTGATAGGAGTCTAACGACTCATCCAAATCTTATTTCAGAAATGTAGGGTAGGCGAATGGTAACGAGGAACAATCCGAGGGGGCAGGCACCGGTAACATCCATGAGGGGTAGCCGGGTTGCATCTCGGGGGAGAAGAGGAGGTCGAGTAGGCCGTGGGGGCCACCGGGCCCAAACAGTGAGCGACGGCCACATAAGCTCGGTGTTTGAAACTAACACTGAGGATTATGACTCGACTTTTGTTCCCGGCACGGAGCATGAGGATACCCCGTATGACGGGGGTGACTTCCACACTGATGAGGAAGACAACGATGAGAGTGATGCCCGATTTTCTCAAATGGGCGAATTGCTTGAGTGGTATCAAAAAGAGAAACTAAGGAGACACCTTAGGCGCCAAGCAAGGCACGGCTCTCGTGGTTGTTCGGTTCAAGGAAGCCGGGGAGCTTCAAGGGCCACTCCCGCGACGTCACAAGGTGGGCGTGAAGGAGGGTTTTGTGTGAGAATCTCCTTATATGGATAGAAAAGACCTTTTAATTATTTAACATTTGACATTACTTATTTGGACTAGAAAGCATTGCATTGTAGATGCTCTTAGAGCATCTCCAATGCTACAATATGCACGGTGCACATGTGGCATGAGAGATAGCCACATAAATATTAGTAAATAAATTCTTTATTTATCTCCTTATTTGAATGGTTTTATGTAGTTTTGGTAAGTTTTTCTCAACAATGTCAAGGAGACCGTCTACATGTTGACATTGCAGTTGATATTGCAGGAGAAAATTTACCAAAATTGTATAAAATCATTCAAATAAGGAGAGAGATAATTTATTTGCTAATATTTGTGTGGTTATCATTCATGCCACATGTGCACCATGCAGACTATAGCATTGGAGATGCTCTTAGCGTATCTCCAATGTCGCAATGTACATGGTGCACAGTAGTATGAGAGAGACGATCAATAAAAGAAACTTTGGGATTGCTATGAAACATAAATATTAATGAACAATATCGCTCTTCTTATTTGAAAGGTTTTATATGTTTTTGGTGAGTTTTTCTTCACAATGTCCAGACTAGTGTGTAGATATAGACATTGTAGTTGACATTATTGTGAAAATCTTATCAGAATTATATAAAACCGCGGAAAGAGAAAGATAGAGATGTGAATGATTTGTTTTTATGAGTGTATATTTGGCATGTCAGTATGCGACATGTGCATCGTGCACATTATTTCGTTAAATATGCTCTTAGAATAGTTGACAATAAGATTTTGGTATTTGCTTCAACAAGTGAAAAGGTTGAAATTGAGATATGAAGAAGCCTTGATTGATACTCAATATTTTATTTATGAAGTACTTCGTAATAGTTAGCAAACAAATACCAAAACGAGGAAAATGCCTACATAGAAGTAAAAGTTGTTAAAATTCCCAAAAAAATGACTAGAGTTGTTTGTATTCATCAATCCGACTAAAAAGTCAAAAAAAATACATCCCCCATAATAAATAGCATGGCCGGACATGCCGCCCCCATAAAAAATAAAATGGCCAGACATGTGTGTAAGTTATAATTTAGAAAAATAAAGATTTAAGTAATATTATGAGAAAGGAAATCATTCTTAGTCATATGAGGGATAAATTTCTCATACGAAAAATAGTGGGCCAATTGGAATATTTTTTTAGATTAGGTGTACAAAGTGTGTAAACACGAAATTAAAAGGATTTTCTTACAAACTTGAAAATGGCAGTTTGTATACCTTAGGTCATTCATAGAGCATTTAAAAAGAATCAACCGAAAAATGTTGACAACATACAGATTAATTGTTATTCGCAACTTAAGTGAGGTGGTGAAGAGAATAATGAAACAAGTGAAACAGGAAGATGTAGAGGACATATGAACTATCACTGGGCAACTTCAACTCGGATTTTTTTGCAACTATGTCAAAAAGGTTAATCATGTCAAAAAAGAAAATGTCTTTCATTTTCGCATTCAAAACAGTACGAGGGGGTTTCAATCTAAAAATGGGAGGTGTGAAACCATCTGTAGAAATGAAGTTGACAGGGAACTTGTGAAGAAAATATTTTGGAAGCACTTACAATATCGGTAAAGCGAAGTGTTGTTCAAAATGCATTGATGAATTATAACAGTGAAGACCCAAAAACAAAACAACGAGATGGTGTTAACCTTGCTCTACTCCATGCGTTATGACAAGGCTTCTTTGGGAACCAAGTGAGAAGGGAATTACCGTCTATGTTGTCAATTTGGTTGAAATTTTGGATACATTCAATGAATATTAGTGGGAGTGATGTTTGGGGAATTAGATGTTTGATGATGTCACATTGCTAGAATGATTTATTACAATCCAGGTGTGGGCATTTGAAACCTTCACAGGCTCGGAGAGACAGAGATGTGCAATGCCATTGAAGGGCGAGAAACGAGAATAACATGAACAGGTAATACATATGACTTACGGAGTATTTATTATGGAGTACTTAACAATGTGAAAAACAAAAATTGCATTTAGCTTGGAATTGTGATATTTTTTTCTTCATGAGACTTTGAGCGGACAAAGATGGAGCCTACAAACTTGGGAAATGACAAATATCAAAATTTAGTGTGTAAGCAATAAATTGAGAAGTGGAGAATGTTTATTTGGTAAATTTATACTCCCTCCGTTTCTAAATCAAAGTCACACTTTACTTTTTTTGATGTTTCAAAACAAAGTCACACTTTCTTATTGACAAAGAAATCTATATCAAAACCGTGTACACTACAATAAAATTTACCCCTCAGTAACTTTATTTTCTTAATAAGTGTGAAATCAAAGTGTCACTTTGATTTAGAAATGGAGGGAGTATGTAGGGGTGGACTGGGTCGGTTCTACCCGGCCTGGAACTGGATCGACCCGACCCGGTTGCCCAGGACCGGGCCCAGGCCTAGGGGCTAGGGCCCACACCGGGGGGTGGATTGGGTCACGGGTTTGGAGTTCTTTCGGCCCGGCCGAACCGTGCCCGGTCCGAGCCAATTTTTTTTTATCTTTTCAAATTCTTTGGGAGGTAAATGGGTTGGGCTGGGTGTTTTGGAGGAATTTGGGGGGTGGGGTGGAGGGTAGGAATTAATTAGAAAAGCAACCTTATCCCAACATTAAAAAGCCCAATTTGGACCAGCCCGGAACCGCTCCATGCTTAATTAGTGCATCTCTAGCAATATAGTTATCATATGTAATCTATTACTCTCTATGTCTCATAATGTATGACTATGGTTGAGTAAAAAAGGGTAAATGAATTTGAGCCACACAAAAATTTTCAAAAAAAAAAAGAAAATGATAACTATTGTTTGGGACAGTTCAAAAAGGAAATCGGGAACTTTTTTGCTGGACGGAGGGGAGTATAATTCAATATCATATTTTAATATTTATACAATAAGTATGTATATACACATTCCTCATGAAGTGAATTATTTTCAAAAACGAAATAATGTCATCTAGTTATCTTGCACACACGGGTCGGTTATTATTAGGCCTTTTTATTTGAATATTACTAACTAAAAGACAAAAGACATTAATATGACTCTTTTTAAAGTTTTCCACAAATATGACCAAGGTACTCTTTATTTAATTTACTTTTATTATTTTAAAATACTTTTTTAATAATAAAGTTGTCATCCAGCCTTGATTCACCCACCGCCGACCCCTGCCACCGGTGCTCCGCCCCTACCATCGGTGCTCTGCCGCCGCCGTCGGTGCTCCGCCGCCACCGTCATCGGTGCTCCGCCACCGCCGCCGGTGATAGTGACTACCCAGAAATTTAAGAAATTTAATGCATCGCTGCCGTCGCCTCCCGCCACCTACTTCACCAGTCATAGTGACTTCGGCCGCAGTGACTAAGGTCATAGTGACTCCACCACCAAGTGACCTGCCGCAATAGTGACTGCACCGTCGGTTAGTCCAGTGACTGCCGCCGCCCCGATCAGTGAATCCGGCGCCACACTGACTGCACCGTCGGCTCGTCCAGTGACCCCCTGCCGCAGGTCATAGCGACTCCACCGCCAAGTGACCTGCCGCCACATTGACTGCACCATCGGCTCGTCCAGTGACTGCCGCCACCCCCTGGCCAGTCACTGCCGCCCCCTCCCCCGGCAAGGCACTGCCGTTCTCTGCCTCTTTCATTCAACCACCTCAAACCAACCATCCTGGCCGGCTAGGCGGCCACCGCACCCCAACCCAATCCCCAACCTTTGTCCACCACACTCCAGCCCCACCACACCCCGCCCCATCCCTACTACACCCGCCCCAGTCCCAAGAGTCTGCCCACCCCTACCACTGAACCACCTCCGCCCCTGTCACGACCATTCCGACCGGCGACCGCACCACAACCCAACCACATCCCAGCCCTGCACAGTTGCTACCTAGGACACTGCAATCCATCTCCTGCCTAGTTGTGGACTCGAGAAAGGTCGGGCCCGGCCCGGGCCTAGGCCCGATCGGGCCGCCGGTTTGTATGACAATGGCTCGGGACCGGCCCGAGGGTTGGGCGGGTCCGGTTCGGGCCGGGCCACCCGCCCGGGTCACGGGTCGGGCCACCCGTCGGGTCGGGTCGGGTCGGTTAAAGAATTTTTTTTATAATTTATATTTTATAGTTTATAGTTTTATACAAGTATTAAAAACAAACTTCAAGTGCATTTATTTGAAATGAAATAGGAACTACATTTGAAAATTAAAACAAACTTCAAGAGACAAACATTTTGTAAATTGTAATCAATCGGAACTTCATGCACCTCTCGATCCTTTGGCTTTGTCACATGACTTCATATGCTTCATTGTCATCCCGTATCCGCCTGAAACCCCCATGCTACATTTTTTCCCGCACCATTTAAGAGTTGCGTACCACATCCCGGTCTTGGGGTCCTTCTGCTTATCAAAATTATACCGTATAACGGCATCTTGATTTTCCATCTTAAGTATAAAGTAGATATATAAATAATAAATTAGTAGAGAATAGAGATTAGAGAGTAGGAATATTTGGAGAAGATGTGTAGTAAATTGTATAGAAAAAATGAAGTATTTATAGTTGTTTTGTACCCCTACCCCCCCCCCCCACCCCCCTAACCCACCCCTGGACCCCAGGAAGGCTCCCAACGGCTATATAGCCGTTTGGGTTCAATCACCACGGCTCTAAGGGCCTGTTTGGTAGCCAAAAGAAAAAAAATTAAAAATATAGTCGTTGGCCCAAACCGGGCCCGAACCGGCCGGGCCGGGCCTTCCTTTTTGTGAACCGTGCCCGAACCGCTAGCCTCCCCCGGGCCGGGTAAAAGCCCGCACCGCCCATTCCGTAACCGGGCCGGGCCGGATCCGCACAGTGGCGGGCCGAGCCGGTTCAGGGCCAGGCCGACCCGGTTTGGTCCATCCCTACTCCCGCCCCTGCCACTGAACCATCTCCGTCCAAAGCGGAGTCACCATCCTCCGAGACGATAGATCTGACACCGATGGCCCGAAGGACGGCGGATCCGGAATCGACAACATTAAAGTAGTGATGGATTCGGTTCGGGCCACCCGGCCCGTGACCCGGCCCGGCCCGGCCCGGTACTGTGCGGGCCCGGGACCGGCCCGGTCAGGCGGTCCGGGACCGGGTATGGGCCCGAACCGGGGGGAAGGGGTGGGGCGGTCTCGGTTCATCATTTTTGTGACCCGGCCCGGCCGGGTCGGGCCCGGGCCCAGGTCCGGGTCTATTTTAAAAAAAAACTTTTTTTTTTATTTTTGGCTACTAGCCGTTGAGGGCTTGGGGGTGGGGCTGGGGACAACCCAAACGGCTATATAGCCGTTGGGTGGGGTAAAGAGGGGTCCGGGGGGTTTGGCTGGTAGGGGGGGTGGGGGGGGTGGGGGGTAAAAAAACCTATAAATTCTCCTACTCTTAAACATTTTTTCATATTTCTTCTCCAATTCTTCCTAAATCCTATTCTTAACTCTCTACTCTCTAATTCTCTTATTCTCCAATATATTATATATCTACTCTCTAATTCTCTTCTCCAAGAAGTTAAGATGGAAAATCAAAATGTCATTATACGGTATAATTTTGATAAGCAGAAGGACCCGAAGACCGGGATGTGGTACGTAATTTGTAAATGGTGCGAAAAAAATGTATTATGGGGGCTTCAGGCGGATTCGGGATGGCAATCAAGCATATGAAGTCATGTGACAAAGCCAAAGGATCGGGAGGTGCGGGAAGTTCCGATTGATTACAATTTTCAAAATGTTTATCTCTTAAAGTTTGTTTTAATTTTCAAATGTAGTTCCTATTTCATTTCAAATAAATGCAATTGAAGTTTGTTTTTAATACTCGTATAAAACTATAAACTATAAAATATAAAATATAAATTATAAAAAAAAATTAACCGGCCCGGCCCGAACCGGACCCATGACCCGGGCGGGTGACCCGGCCCGGACCCGTCCAACCCTCGGGCCGGTCCCGGGCACACTGTTCTTGAACCGGCGGCCCGACCGGGCCCGAATCCATCCCTACATCAAAGATGATAGATCCGATACCGGCAGCCCCAAGGACGATAGATCCGACACTGGTGACCGTAAATACAATCATCGTTCATCCAGATGGCGAATCAAGCAGTTGTGGCTTCGATCAAGCGAGCACAAGCTGACAGGCAACAGAGGTGCAGTAATCGAGCAACGAAGCAGATGGATAACGTTCAGCTTGAAATTGGAGGAAGAAGAAGAAGCGAGCGGCAGCTGGAGCAGTGGCAGTGAGGGCATTGGAGTTTCACGTCTTGCATCCATGGCAACTCTGGCCGTGCCTTGCACGAATGAAGAGTGAAGGAAGGCAACGTCGAACGAAGAGAGAAGGAAGGCAATGTCGAATGAAGAAAGAGGCAAGCAGGTCAGTTTTTTGGAAAAATTTAGAAGTCATAAATTTGGAAATTAGAAGTCCATTAGTGATACACGTGCCATTTTTTCTTATTATTAATTAATACGGAGTAAATAAAAAACACCATAAACCCACGAGACTACGATGTTGCCTTCCATTACAATACATATACAAATACGAGGTGTGTTGCTGGGGGGTGTATTTATATACATAAAGTACATGTCACCTAATAATGGATGGAACTAATTGGTTAACTAATCAATCGACAGAATCCCAAAATTGCAGTTGAAGTCAACCAACTCTGCTGCAGTGCATAGGTTGCATGGGGTGAGAGAGAGTCGACGCCGGAATGTGAATTTCCACCGACACCATTGGAGCCAAGTCGCCCATTTCTTTGGGAGTTAGGGCATATAAATGGGTGCTCTCGTTCAAAATTCAGGCAAATTGAATGTAGTATTCTTCTTCCACCTGCTGTTGTAATAAAAGTAAGAAACACAACCAAACTGCATAGGTAATGAGGCCCCAACAATTTACCTATACAAGTATGTACGCATGTGTGTATATACATAGATAGAGTGTTTCAAAACCAAAACATTCTATATTAATCTGTTTTTTCATATTTAGCCATGTTGAGACAAATCCTTTAACAATAGGATAAACAGCCATCATCTATTACATTTCCCAAACTTTCATCAATTTGAACTAAAACATAAACCTGAATACTCCATAGTATCTATGCACAGAGAGAGAGAACACATCATTTTAATCAAACCATTTAAAAGAGCAGTGTAACAACTCAGATAATTATATACATGCATCAGGCATCAGTTAAAAAGTGAATCGCATGGAGTATCTGCCTGAAAAAATATCATGTTGTGAAGTTCTATAGTGCAGATATTGAAAGAGTATAAAAGTATGCTTTTATGACATGGTACACTGCATTTGGTCAAGGATAATCTTGAGGACTTGATTATGATAAAGACTAAGGGAAAAGTTGATAACAAGATAATATGACATACTAAAATGCAAGCTCTTGAGTTAAAAATAATAAACAAAAATGACCTCAGAAGCGTCTTTTCTGTTGGGGAGGGAATCCAGTCATTCCCATTCCTTGGTCCTTTCTTCTCATCTGAAATCGTATAATGAAGAAATCCATTAAAGATGTGCAACTTCAATTAGGGAAATGGAAGAAATACTTGGCTGAATACAAAAACCTGTTGTGGATGAGCCTGTGCGGCAACACCTCGCATGTTGCCGGGGTTCATCGTACCACCCATCCCGGCCTGAGAAGCAAGATTATAAGGGGGCATTCCCTGCTGTTGTTGCATTCGTTGCATGTTGACCACATGCATTGGACGGGGTACAGATCTAGTGGTCATTACATGAGGGCCTTGTATACCACCACCATGAACAGCAGATACCTGGCTCCAAGGTGGATGTGGTTAGCAATATTTAGTTATTTACATGATCAATCAGTGTATTGGTAGGACAACATTATGATCATGTTTCATGATGTACATGTTGATTTTCCAATATAAAGTATAAAGATTGCAATAGCACGTGACAAAAGCAACTCTCTCATGTAGTCAAGTTCTCAACTGATTACTGTCTCGTGATATTTTCAATGCAAGTGGTAATCAACTAGTAACTGTCTCATGATATTTTTAGTTTGAGGGGTAAGAAATCAATATCCATGATGGTTTTGAAATTTGATCTCCTTGTCCCTTCCTTAGAAGATTGTCAACTTGACTAAGCTAGAGAGCTTCAGAAATAAAAACAGCCATATCATGAATTGATGGAAGTCAATGATCTGGCTGATTTTAAATCATTGAGTATATAAAAAGTCTTTAAGTGCTCACTTGCTGATGTTGAATGTTACTTGTTCCTTCAAACTCCGTATTTGTGTCCACAGGACGAATTGGATAGTTGACAACTTTTTCTCCAGGTTGCATGGGCACAAGTGCACTATCACAGTTAAGTGGCATCGTAAAATAAGCATTTATAACAGCATATATCTTTCTAGGAGGGGTAGAAAGATAATAGATTACTAGAGATAAATAGCAAATGCAGGAAAAAGTAGTTCGCATAAGCCAATTTGAAGAAGGTTCCACTACCATGTACTTGTACTCCCTCTGTCCCGAAATCAGGTTGTTGTTTTCCTTTTTGGTCCTTCCCAAAATAAGTTTCAGATTTCCTTAATAAGTGTACCGATTCAAATCAGAACCTTTATTTCAGGATAGTGAGAGCAATTTTTTACTTGTTCATATTACCTTAGAGCTATTATTTTCTAACAATTAATTGAGGCAAGCGGAGCAGGTTCAGTTTTGGTAATAACGTAAAAAACTTTCACACTTTTGTGAATGTCAATCAGTTAGGTAAATGGGAGGTTGTAGTATGCTGGTATGTCAAATGGGTTAACTCGGTAGAAAAATCAGAGGTGGGAACAAATTAAATGGAACAAACAAATATGGAGAAGGTAAATCATACAGGAAAATTATAAGAGGTTTAAAAAGAACCAAAGGATATAAAAGACAACAAAAGTAAGTACTTACTTGCGGCCTGGTAGAGGTTCCACTCGGAAGTAACTACAGTCCAGAAGATATGAAAGTGAGTACTTAAAAAGACTACAGGGACCATAATATTAAAAGAAAAATCAATAATACCGAAAGCATGCACTTCGAAATTTCATTACATAAATGTGTAATACGATAGTATTATACAGCTTACAGCCAAAGCAATCCAGTGAGAGAACATTTATTAATACACAACACAAGGGGTACAAACTTCACTCTTGTTGGAGCATTGGTTCTATATTTAAACATTATTTTATGTTCTCAACATGTTGAGTTTGGAAGAAAATCACTTCATACAAACAAACAGATTCATTTATCAGCACTCTCCATAATTTTCCCCAAGAAATAAGTTAACAGAAAGAGATGCCTTCAAATAATTTGCACAGACAAAACAGAACAAAAAGTTAACGCACTTTTATGTTAGATAACTATAGTTTTGTGTTATTGTTTTCAGCTTACTCATCACCATAAAATTAAAACATACATATTTGAGCCTGAAGAATAAACCAAGAGTGTTCTAGTTTTCTTAGCTCACTTGCATTTTCTCATAGCACTCAAAAGTGGTTTTCGTTTGGGTTTAATTAAGTAAAAAAAACGGGGGGGCATTCTAAATGAAAATATGTAAAAGTGGTGAAGCTATAAAATAAGGCCTTTTCTACTATATAAAGAACGGAGGGAGAAAGAGTCCATCCATACTCGTGTTCAAGAGCCTGTGCCGCTGTAATCCGCTTGTGTGGATCATATCTACAAATGGCCAATGACAAAAAAAAAATGCAAGTCCGTGTTTGTTAACTGCAACAGCAATATACTCTACACTTAGATAAAGAACATATTAATATATCTACTCCATCACAAATTTGATCAAGCATAGAGATTGTGTGAAAAAAATAAAGTTTACAGCATACTCAGTATAAAGGAATTGTAGAGGTAACTTTTGATGATGTAAAAAAAAAACTATAGGTAGTAGGTACCAATCAAGGTCCAGGTAATATATTCAGCAGTAATAGACTAGAAAAAGATAAAGAAAAAAACATCCATCTTGAGCATAAAACATTTGAATATACAAAGAAGAAAATACAGACAAAACAAATTGAAGCAAGAACCAAGTATGGACCTTATGATACTAATATATAATTATAAATGTCATGGTGATTTTTTCCAGAATTCCAGGAGTAAAAAAATTGGAAATCAAATATACAGTTTCTTTATAAGTTAGGATGAGGATTGCATAACATGGACTGCGAATATGAAATTCACATTGTATTGAGTGTTCCACTCAGAAGATTGAGATGATACAATCATAGTGGAGCAGGACGCATATTTTAAATAGCAGTGCAAGGTGCTAAATCAATCAATGAAAGACAGAAAGGGAAGTTAGCTGTCAAAGAAACATTAGGAGGGAGATAGGTAATGGAAGTCATGTGTTAGTTTGTCACGAAACTGATAATATCTCAACAGAAAACCCCCTGGCTGAAACAAATACGTAGTATGAAATACAATGAGGGCATCACAACTCTTTTTTAAGTGCGTAGATGTCAACATATGATGGAGAACATTACAGTTTCATAGGATCTAAAATTAAAATCGCATTAAGATGGACACACATACTCGAGCATTTTTGAGAGGAGATCACATGCTGGATTTTTCGGAGAGAGGTGTACAACACTGTAAAGTGCAGGGTTGTCACTGAATAGAGAGAGGAAAAAAACCATTAACAATGAGAGCAGATGAAGTCCAAGCTTTAAAGTTACTACTTACTAATATAAGTATATCAAGGCCATATGGCTACCGAGTATGAAGGCACCTACTATTTGTGCGCTTGAATGTGTTGCTGGTCAGATTGCCAGTGTGGAAGATTCACAAGTATTGGCCACTTTTCCTGTGTGGGATGACCTGATATCATAAGTAGTACAAAGTTGCATTAGCTACTTTCTCTGCAAAACAATGGAGAAAGAATTCCAAAACATTTTTACCTAGAACCCTAAATATCTTGTCAAGTTGGTCAAGCTGCACGACCAATATTCCAGGTCAGAGTTATTCAAGATACGCCAATATAGAATAGTAGAATAACCAAAGAGAACATATTAGTTTTTGTCCTCATCATATAACATATTCAACAGAAACAATTTGTTAAGAAAAGTAAGGGAGAAGGAACAACATGTCATAGAACAAACACACCCCTCAACTTTAGTTTTAAATAATTAAACAAAAAATTGTACAATTGGAACAGATATACCCTTAAACTATACTCCCTCCGTATCATATTAGTTGCAACATTTGTACACTACTGTGACTACATTTTATTTATTAATGTATGTGAATTTTTTTTTAAAATATTTGTTTAATTCGTAATGTATTTACAAAGTTTCATAATTTGATTTTTTAATTTTTTTACTAATAGAGAATTAAATATAATGATGGTCAAAGTTGTGCATTGGTAAGCGTGAAAAAGGGCATGTTGCAACTAAAAAGGAACGGAGGATAGTATATTATGGAGCTTATACAACATTGTGTACAATAGTTGAGGCGTGTATATATATATAGAGAGAGAGAGTACTCTTCCGGTCAGGAATTCCTGACCGGAACCACCGTTCTGACGGCGGCATTTGGGGCCCTTCCCAGTTTTTTTTTTTTGATGAAATTTTTTTGGCATGTTCTTCATCAAGTCTAGTTTATCCAAAAAATCAGCTAAAAATTCAATCGGGAAGGTTGTCAAATGATTTTTGGAAGATAATTGTGCCAAAATATAGATATAAAATGCAGTTAACTTCCAAAAATTATTTGACGGCTTTCCCGATTGAATTTTTAGCTCAATTTTTTGTGGATAAACTAGACTTGATGAAGAACATGTCATAAAAATTTCATCCAAAAATTCCACCGGGAAAGCGGCCAAACGCCGCCGTCCGGAATTCCGGACAGGAATATATATATATAGAGAGAGAGAGAGAAATTCCAAGGTCCAGACCTCCCGGTCCGATACGCCGTCCGAACACCACCATGTAGGGCAGTTCCCAGCGGAATTTTTTTTGGTGAATTTTTTGAGCATGTTCCTCATCAAGTCTACTTTATACATGCCAAATTTCAGCTCAAAATTCGATCAGAAAGGCAGTCAAATAATTTGTTGAAGTTAACTGCGCCAAATTATACATTGAAAAACGCAGTTAACTTCAACGAATTATTAGACTGCCTTCCCGATCGAATTTTGATCTGAAATATGGTATGGATAAACTAGACTTGATGAGGAACGTGCTCAAAAAATTTCATCAAAAAATTCCGCCGGGAACCTCCCCAAACGGTGGTGTTCAGACGGCCTTCAGACAGAAAAATGCTGGACACGAGAATGACTCTCTCTCTCTCTCTCTCTCTCTCTCTCTCTCTCTCTCTCTCTCTATATATATATATATATATATATATATATATAAGAGATCAAATACAAACCATGCTTAAAATACTAACCTACAAACTTAATAATATGTAGCACTTTGAACTTCAAAATGCAGTAAAAATAATGTAAAGATGCAGGGTGAGATCACATTCAAACTAGTTCTCTCATTCAAATCATCTTTACATTATTTGTATTGCACATTGAAGTTCAAAATGTTTCATATTATTCAAGCCATAAAATAGCATTTTCATATTTACATTATTTGTATTGCATTTTGAAATTCAAAGACTGCATCTTTACATTATTTGTACTGCATATTAAATTTCAAAGTGTTACATATTATTGAGTTTGTAGGTTAGTAAATTAGCATGGTTTTCACTTTTTCATGTTTCGCTTGCACATTTTCTTGTTTGCGTTGCATTTTTTGGCCATTTTGATTTTGGCAAAATTCGACCAAAATGACGGTGGCAGTTTTGTAAATGAACAATTTTTTTTTTGAGCTACTGCGAAAAAGTGCAACGAAAGCAAGAAAAAGTGCAAGCGAAACATGAAAAAGTGCAAACTTTGCACGTTAAGACCACTTTTCATTTGAACCATTCCCAATATATATATATATATATATATATATATATATATATATATATATATAGTTTTAGGATCAAATGAGAACCATGCTTAACGTGAGAACGTGAGAACGTGAGAACTCCACTTTTAAGGAAGTGTGATGCACTATATCGTGTATATGTTGCACATTTTGGTTTTAAAAAAATATTTACAAATTCACCACAACATTTATTTGATGATGACATATTTTGACCAAAGTTTAAAAAGTGTAATAGATGATGCCCACAGTGTACCAAATTGTGTTAAAAGTGCATGGTTCTCATGTTCTCACGTTAAGCATGGTTCTCATTGGAACTGCTATATATAGAGAGAGAGAGAAGATCAGGTGAGATGTCCCCTTGGATTTACATCTAATCTTACAACGCAGTAAACTTATAGACTGAATATAGGAACTTATAACCAATAAATCATAACTTATAAAGCTCTCCATCATAATTACGGAAATGCCACTGCGTCAAAAAAATTGAAGGTTTCTAGAGTTATTTTTACGGTGGCATTTTCGTAATTATTCTCGAGGGGCCGATAAGTTATGATTTATTAGTTAAAAGTTCGTGTTTTTAGTCTATAAGTTAAACTTCGCAGTTCTCAGCCTAAGGGCACTTCTCACCTGATCCGCTCCCTATATATATACATATATATATACACACACACACACACATACACTCTCTAATATATAGTTCAAGGGTATATATTTCTAATTTTACTAATTTTGTGTTTAAATGTTTGAAAAAAAAAGATGGCAGGTCATATAGGTCAAGGGTATATTGTTTCTTATCTCAAAATACTACTACGTACTAACAAAAACAAAAGGAATACAAAAAAATCATACCTGAAATGGATTAGGTGGGACCTTCACTTCTTGCCCTTGAAAAAGTGGCTTTAGTGTAAGAAGCTCAGCAAATATGCAGCCAACAGCCCACATGTCTAATGATCCATAACAGTAAATAATTTTCCCTGAGGAAAAAATGGCAAAAGCTCCTTCTATTTATTTAATTTAAAGGATCACTAATCATACCAACTGCACTGGTATAGTGCTTTGCCCCAAGGAGTAACTCAGGTGCGCGATACCAAATTGTCACTACAACCTGCGATTAACCATTCCGCTTAGGATCCTTGAAGTAAAAGAGCAAGAAGCACGAACTGGTATAGAAAGCATTTCAATTTATATATTTATAACTTAGAATGGAAAGTGAAAAGCTGGGGAGGGACTTCTTGTGATCTCTTTAAATGTATAAGCAATTCTCATATGCACCAAAAAAATAAACAAATCACCCAATTTGTCCTACCCCATTTTCAGAAAGTGGCTTTAGTGGAGCCTGGTAAATTCTTGCTAGACCAAAATCAGCAATTTTTAAAACTCCTTGTTCTTCCCCCTCTCCCATGACCTGGGTTTGAAGTTCATTAAGAGGAACTTATTAGTGGAAATAAAAGATAAAGAGAATATAATAAAAATGTTACATAAATACAACAAATAGATGCAAAAGTCCCAAACATACCAGGATGTTTGATGGCTTTAGATCTCTGTGAACGATCCAGTTACTGCATCAAAGTTTCATATCTATAACAGGTATGATATTAAGAATAAACTTAACATAGGAGCATGATAAATTTTACTACCTGTGAAGATAGTTCAAACCATTAAGCAGCTGCCACAACAAGGACTTAACGGTGTAAGTATTTATTGGCTGGTTGACCTTGTCTCGATGATGTCTGATTATTTCCTGAAGTAGTGATTTTACAAAATATTTAGAAAAGAGATGACCCATTAATTTAGTAAACAGGGTACAAGTTTCTATTCCATTTTCAATAATAACTTTGTGCATTATACTAAGCTCATTCGAAGAAGAATATATTAAATCACATAGTTGTAGAAATCATTTAGCAACATCAAACTAAAATGCAGTGGTTTTGGAAATGGAAGAAAGAAAATTATCTCCAATATTTCCTAGAATCTCTAGGAAGTACTAAGGCCAAGAGCAATTTCACCCAACATTAATTTCACTTTTGTAGCTCCATCTCAAATCTCAATAGCCAAAGTTACCTCTAATTATTTTCAAGTTAGGTGATTGAGCCATTATATTAACAAAATATAGTTCATGCAGGACATTGTGATTCTTTTCTTTGAGTTCTCTCCATTACTCACACCCAACTCCAACCTCATCTACTCGCTCAGTCCCTCCTAAATTGTATGTTTATGCTTCAAAAACAAAAATGATGAAAAAAGGAAACTTTCAAACAAGCAGCCATTTAATTCAAGCAGAGTGCATCTTAAATGAAAGCCGGATATTTGTAGCTCCACTTCAAATCTCAATAGCCGATTAGCCGCGGTTACCTCTAATTATTTTCAAGTGAAATGATTTAGCCATTATTATTAAAAGAAATGGTTCATGTTTCTTGAGACTGTGAGCGCACTAATTGGGCTACATAAAAACTACCACTTTTGTTAACCACTTAGACAGAATATTGTGATTCTTTTCTTTGGGTTCACTCCATTATTCACACCCAACTCCAACTTCCTCTACTGGCTCGGTCCCTCCTAAATTGTACTACGTATTTTTCTATTTGGATAATAAAAATGATGGAAAAAGGAAACTTTCAATTAAGCAGCCATTTAATTCAAGCGGAATACACCTTTAATGAAAATCGGATTTTTGTAGCTTCATATCAAATCTCAATAGCCAGAATTACCTCTAATTATTTTCAAGTGAGGTGAATTAGCCATTATTTAAAAATAATAGTTCATGTTCCTCTAGACTGTAAACACACCAATCGGGATACATAAACACTACTCCCTCCGTCCCAATTGATTGTCTCATATTTCCATTTTGGAGTGTTCCAAATTGATAGTGTGATTTCCCTTCTTGGCAAACTTTGGATATAAAATGTCCACTTTAACCTTACTTTAGGGTAACTCAATTTTTAAAGGGATATCTTAAACAAAGGTAATTGAGAAAGTTTATACCACATTATTTAATTTTGTGCCAAAAAGGTATGAGTATTAATTTGGGTCGGAGGGAGTACTATAAAAGTAAACTGTGATTATGTTCTTTGAGTTCTCTTCATTATTCACACCCAACTCCGACTTCCACTACTCACTCGGTCCCTCCTAAATCATGTTTTCTACTTCAATAGTAAAAATGATGGGAAAAAAGAAAACTTTCAACAAAACAGTACTTTAATTGGAGTACACGTTTAATGGAAGCTGAATGCCTAGAAGGAGTGGAATGAAGTATTCCACCTAAATTTGATCTACCCTTCTGGTACATTATAGAGCTGCAGTAAGACTATTGACTATTATTTCAAAAGGAATGGCCAAACCGCGATACTTTAAAATTCATCAGTAGCCAAGGTGATACAGAATAGTGTTTAATTGGGTAACTTACTAACTTGCAACAGAAAATGAAATATCGTGAACATGAATTCTGCAGCTTACAAATAGGAGAAAAATACAAGTACCAAATCAAAAAGGAAAAAGCAATAACTTACATAAAGATCATGCTCAGCATAGTCAAAAGCTAGGTATAATGACATATCTACAAAGTTGATGTGCACATTCACCAGTTTTATAACATTTTCATGGGATATCTCCCGGAGCAACTGCATAAATTTTTTTCGTCAGTAGAGAGAAAACGAATTATTAAAACACAAGCATAACTTCTTCGCAGAAATAAAGACTTCTAAAAGTTAAGTGACAGGATTTCAAAAATAAACTCTGTATAGGTATGCGGGAACAGAGTGAACTCTTTCTCCAGGAACTTCATAAGAACAGCAACTGATCATCCAAGACAATAGGAGAAACAGCATCTATCCTTTTTTCATGGTATTTAGAAGCAAGGTATACAAGTTAGACAGCTTTCCTGTGTGCCACTTACAACTTTCAAGCCTTTGTATTTAAAAAATTATGAGAACTTTGAACAGTTTCAGCAAAATTTGAAATTTTAGAACATGGTGATGCAAAAAACACAAAGATTGGCGAAATTACTAGAAGAAATAACAAGGGAGGGGCAAGGGAACCATGATTTCGCGAATGGCAGTGGGGGATACACCATCCCCGTCCTTGGACTGCTTGAACTTCTTAATAGCGATGGGTTTGTTGCCGCTAGATTTGAGCTTAGCCAAAAACACCAGTCCATACGTTCCTTCACCGATTTTACCTAAGAGATCGTATTGTTGCAGCCACTCCGGCCTACTAGCGCCGCTTCCTCCCCCTCTACTGCTGTTGTTTCCATCTCCCATTGGTCTTCGGTTCCTTAGTGGTTCTGTTCTTATGTATCTGAATCTTTCTCTCTGATTCTTATACAGCTACTATCCCAACTGCGTGTTTGCAGTCTTGAAAAACAATAACAAAAAGATAAACCGGTAAGTGAGGGTCTGAATTTCCAAACCTTTCCAACAGCGGAAATAATTTATAAAAATCTACTCCAATTGGTGCTTACAACTTACCTTGGAGGTTCTGGAAGCAACTTTTTGCCTTCCTGGGCGAGAATGCGGGATGAACTGAATCGAAAATTTGGGCAACAGATTCCAGTTCGGTGGCAGTATTAATTTTGAGATTTGAAGTTTGAAGCAACCACTTGTTTATCGAATGGAAACAGCAGCTTCTTTTATTGTAATAAAAATCAGATTTGGGATGAGATATGATGATAAAAATGTGCACTCGATTCAACGGCCGAGGTGGGTGATCTCAGTATTTCATTTTTGGAGCCTTCTTTAAAAGTACAACCCATCACGGTTTCCTTTCCTATGTGTACAAAGCAATATGAGATCACAATTTTGGAGGATCTTTTCATATAAAATTATTTTTAATTCTTGGATAGCTTGTTTGTTTTAAAGGAAATCACCTATATTTATATCAACTAACTTTCACCAATTACGACCGTATGTTACGATTGAATATAGAAAACGATCACTCCTGAAAGAGCAACATGAAACGTTAATTTAATCATTTGTTTAACACAACTATCATTGATCTTATAAAATCTACTTCAATCGGTGCTTACAACTTACCTTGGAGGCTCTTTATACTTCTAATGACATAAAAATAAGTTAAATTTCAATCTATCACGAGCACATTAGGATCTTTTAAAAACAAATCTTTTATAAAATGACTAGGAATCACATTAGGATTATACTCCTAGTATAACAAATCTTCTATAAAATGACTAAGAATCACATTAGGATTATACTTCTAGTATTATACCACCTCTATTTATTAACTGCAATAATTTAATATATTATTATTCATTCACACACTTTTTGAATGTATTTTATTTTTTAAAGTATTAATATATCAACAAATCATAAGAACTATTGTTTTTTAAAAATTTAGTCAACACAAGTTTTTAAAATATGATATCACACAATTTCAATTAATAGCTAATTGCCTATATAAAAAATTATATTGTTCATTATCAAGCGTGAAAGTATAATGACTGCAATTAAATAAGGAACAATTTATTGTTATTATTACATTAAACCAATGTATATGTGCGGGCGCACGCTTGCTATATTAATGTGTAAATATATCTATATTTCTATATTTATATTAACATTAGAATTTCTTACTATATTTATGTTCATGATTACACTAGTTACTAGCTAGTAATATTTATATATCTAGTTCTATTTATAGTACAAGTTATTTAGAAATAGACAACCTAGAATGGCATAATTACTTTCAAACTAATTATGTTGATTCACTGGACTTCTTAAAAACTGATTCAAAGCAGTAATTACAAGTGATTTTAGAACTTTTTTCAAATATTTCGGTATTTTTGTTGAAAGGAAACTCATTTTAATTCATCTCAATTTCTACCAGCGTTTTCTGATAGATCATTTACAAATGTCTGTTCTACATCATTGTCTGACGTCATTCTTGCCATTAAATGAGCAACTATATTGCCTCCTCTTTTTACATGTGAAAATTCAACAACATGAAACTGAGAGCAAAAATGATAAATAGATCCAAAAAACCGTCTCATTAAATATTATACGTTTTTCACATAAAATACATTTATGAAGCATTATTTGACATAGAAAATTAGAAACCATAAAAACTTATAGAGGGGTTTAAATGTTAAGTTTGTCTCATTATTAATCTGATTTTTTTACTAATAGAGTATTACGTAATATTATACTACGCATATATTAATGGTTAAAATTTGGAAAAAATCACATAAATAATCTCAACTATCAATGATCTTCTCATATTAATCTCAATTATCAGTAATTCCAATATAATCCGAATTACCGTGAGTATCTTCTCAAAATAAACCGATAACCTGAATAAATCAGTTCAGCAGGTCACCTGGACACGTGTTATATATTTATTGGTTAACATTTTATTCCATGTTTTCTTTTTCTTTTCTCTCCTTCATCTTTCTTCGCACTGAGGTTTGGGCGGGCACACTAGCGTTTCAAGCGAAACGCCGGCCAATCCTTGTTCAACCGTCACCATTGAGACCGACCACCGGTTGTAGATCTTTGATGACCGGCTGTTTGTTGCAGTGGCTCTTCGAGGACGGCTGTCCGCTTGTCCGTATGCCCGTCTTTATCATCGATACTCCGTCAATCTCTGTTGTTCTTCGACGTCGTCCCTTGTCCATCCCAAATGTTCTCTGTAGCATCCACCCATTCTTCCCAGCTGGTCTTGTCTCCAACGTTTCATTCGTCTATCTCCCAATCAAACAATTTCAGATTGACCAAATTAAACCTTCGAAATCTGAAATCGAAAAATGAACTGCAAATTGGAGGTGCAGATTCAGAACGAAAGAAAGGAAGGAAATTTCCATAGGAGGTGGAGGGAGAAAAAGAGAGAGACGGAGGAAGCATGGGGAGTAAAGAAAGTACAACGGCGATGAAGCACTGTGAGAGACGACGAGGAAGCATGGTTGTTCAGCTTTTTTTAATTTTCTTTTTACTTTTTTTACCTGTTTAACAGGTTACAGGTAACCTGGATCAATATAGGAAGACCTCGGTAAATTTGAAATTATTTCACAATTATGTATATTTAGGATTAATATTAGAAGACTCCTAATAGTTGGGATTATTTATGTGAATTTTTCCTTAAAATTATGCATTATCAAATGTGAAAAGTGGGCTAGTGCCTGGTGCACTTAACTTATCTTTTAGTCAAGTTGGTAACTTTCTCTTAAACATTCTTTTTATAATACTACCTCCGTCCCTTAAAACTTTGCCAAAGTTGATCGGCACGGAGAATAATAAAGTAAAAATTGTGTGGTTGAGGTTTGTGCAGAGGAGAGAGAAATAACATAAATCACAAAATAATTGATTAAAAGGGAAAGTGGCAAAGTTTTTTGGAACGTCCCAAAAAGGAAAGATGTCAAAGTTTTAAAGGACGGAGGGAGTATCTAAGACTGGAGGATGAAGTTTTTATAATACACGTATCTATCAGGTCGGTTCACCATACCACATCATTAAATATAAAATACTCTGTAATGAGTACTAGCTTTCAAACCCGTTCGATGCATAGGCAGTATGTAATTTAGCTAATTTGAAATTTAATTTCTATCGGATCACATATAATGTGATTTAAAAGAAAAATAAACTTAGTTTAATATAGAGTCTGTTTGACAATACTAAAGTAAATAGAATTAACTTATTTTGCTGAAATTGATTGAATTCTGGTTAAATAGGTGAAATCTTCTGATCTTGAAAAATATATGTGAAATATATTCCATTTGTGAAACAAAGAAAAAAAAATATGAAAAAAAAAGTTAAATTGGTCTTCTACATGAGCATCTCAAGTAAACATAATTGTTATGAACCCAATAATAAAAAAAATCTATATTTCTTAATTGTTAGATCTTACAGTTTACTCATTAATAAGAACGTTTTTAATTGAATTAAAATTTCTGGTTTGATTTGGTTATGAATTAATATGGTCTATTAGATGTCTGTTTTTTAATGTGACTTATTGTTATAATTATTAAAGTTTGATCTGATCTGATTTAATCTGGAACTGAAATCAATCCAATTAAAAACATTCTATTAAAATAAAAGTAGGAATTCGTAAATCTATAAAGATTTTCTAATTTGGATTAGGAATCTATTTCAAAAGTGAAGGCATATTTGAATTTTAGGTGTAAAATAAAGAAACAACCAAAAAAATTTACTTATTTGGCTAAGCTAAACATATTTACTTGTGAAAATATATATACTTTATGTTGGTTATAATTTTTAATTTCATTTTTAATTATTCACTTATTTGAAGCTTACTAATTTTTTAATAGGTGTCAAATTAATAAGTAAATTAATTTGCATATTTGTTTCTATTTAATTCGATGTAGTAAACTAATATAAATTATTTCCATATCAATAAACGTTATTAGAATTTCACTTTGATAACCAAAAATTATTTTACTTATTTGAAACTTACCAAATTAATTAAGGTGGATTTATAAGAATTTTTGTTTCCATATCAATATGCAATCAAAAATAGAATCTAATAAAAACAAAAGGTATAAAAATAAGTAAATAATTGTTATATACCAAATTAATTAAGGTGGATTTATAAGGATTTTTGTTTCCATATCAATATGCAATCAAAAATAGAATCTAATAAAAACAAAAGGTATAAAAATAAGTAAATAATTGTTATATATAATGACATCACATGGCAGGATTATGTGGTGCTTTGTATGTTCTTAAAAAGTTCGTCTTTTATATATATATTGATTTCAAGTCTGAAAAAGACTATATGGAAGCAACGGTTTGCACTAGGGAGTTAAATTCATCGACATAATTTGATGGGGACTAAACCTCAATAACCAAAAATTATTTTTCCTTTATAGAAGAATCACATATCGTTCATTCATGGCACTTGAAAATTATATGCCAGATTCATTTGTAACCCTTTGAGGCCTGGACTTGAAATATACTTAAACCAATCGACATTTGTTTAGTTAACATGTTTATTACTCTGGTCCCAAATGAAATTCACTTTCCTTTTTGGGTAGGTCCAAAATAAACTTCAGACTTCTTCTCCCTTCCTTATTTGACAAATTATCTACATCAAAACAATGCAAAACAGTGTTAAACAGTGTCAAGTAGTGTCACAACAGTGAACTCTACAGTAAAGTCAAATTTATTTCCTTAATTTGTGTGAAGCCAAACTGTGAATTTCATTTGGGACCGGAGGAAGTACTAAAAAAACAGGTTTATTAAATTATAAATTTAAAGCATATGAGAAATACATAAACCCCTACTCAAATACATATTTTTAATATAATAATATGTATATTTTTTAATAGGGAAGGTCAAATGTGTGGTCATGAAACAAACATATGTGATTTATGAATGAACTCATAACAATTAGATGGGTCAATACATATTTCCGCATATAAGATCTTGAATTAAAACAACTGATATATAACAACCGAAATACACGCATACACGCATGGGTATAGCCATATACATGCCTTCTTACATCAGAAACATAACAACGTAGAACATACAAAATATTTCTATGTTAACAAAAATATCTTTGAGATTTGTCCTACAAACCTCAAAGATATGAAAGTAAATTGTCACAGACATTACATTCGCAAAAGTAGTATTTTAAGGCCAAATTAGGCATGAGAGTTAGCCCGGCCAAATTAGGCACGAGATTAGCCCGATTGTTCGTCACTTTCGATTGGATCGGTCAGGATCCAAAAGAAATGCATAACAATTTGAAATTGCTAGACTTTTGAAGCTTTGTATTGGTTTATTTTCAAAGCTTCGTGTCGAATTTGGCATGTTTAAAGCTCATCTATAGTTTATCTCGTCTTTGGGCATTTGCATTTTGTTAGGTTAGGTTTCAAATTTTCAATCAATCAATTTCAGTCTAGCAGCTTTTCCAAGCCTAGGAGTAAATCACCCTCAATGGAAACTAACAAGCAACAGCAAAGAGTATCATAGTACGAGTATCATACTATCATGGATTCAACAGCAAACAGTAGTCTGCTTTGCCCAACAGCCCAACTCTGACTCTGATGGAGGTAATAGTAACACCATTTTGCATGTATAATTTAGATTGGTTATTATATAAACGTATAAAGTTATACAATTGTTTTTAATAACAAATTTCAATTTCTTTAAACAATGAGAAAGTTGGAAACATGATATGATAAACATTAAAACAAGAAACTCAAAATTTTCAGTACCGTGTTGGAATGCAGTTGTTTCAGAAACTTGAAACAAGACTACTACCATCTAGGGATGGATTCGGGCCGGGTCGGGCCCGGGCCGGGCCTAGGCCCGGTCGAGCCGCCGGTTCGTATCACATGGGCCCGGGACCGGCCCGAGGGTTGGACGGGTCCGGTTCGGGCCGGGCCACCCGCCCAGGTCACGGGTCGGGCCACCCGCCGGGCCGGGCCGGGCCGGTTAAATATTTTTTTTTTAATTTATATTTTATACTTTATAGTTTTATACAAGTATTAAAAAACAAACTTCAAGTGCATTTATTTCAAATGAAATAGGAACTACATTTGAAAAATAAATAGGAACTATAATTGTTTTTAATCGGAATCTCCGGCATAGATAGAGTCACCCTCTGTTGTAGATTCATCCATAAAGTGTTGGGATGGAGTGATGTCAATTTCTTGAGCTCTACGTGCTGCTTTCAACCAATCGTGGTAGCATATAAGCATCTCAAGAGATTCAGCGCTCAACCTCGTTCTGGTTTGTGTTAGAACATTGCCGGCCTAACTAAATTTTTGTTCCACGGCAACCGTTGAAACCGGCATTGATAGCACTTGCTTAGCCATCTTTGCTAAAACCGGGAACATTCTTTCTTTTCCCTTCCACCAGTTTAGTACGTCAAAATCATCATCTTCTTCAAAATCAACATCATAAGTTAAATACAAAGAAATCTCATTAATTGTGCTTTGTTGTGTAGCGGGAGTTGATTTTGTTTTTTTAATAAGATTGGCAAACGTAGATTTGAAAATTGATTTTCTTTTAGATGATGTTTGTGTCGGGGGAGGGGGCACATTGCCATATTGTGCATGAAACTCATTGAATAATGCATAAAATATATCACTAACCTCGTTGTATTCTTTTTTCGGATCAATTGGGTTGTCCTCATACATTGGCAATGGACCAAAAAAAGCAGCATAATAATAATTCAAACATTCTTCTAAAGAACCAAGTCTAAAACGAGGATCGAGAACAAATGCAATATCATAAATATGCGGAATATGTGAATAATATTTTAAAAACTTTTCCTTCATAAAACCAGCAAAATAACTCACATAATCAGCATTCTCAAAATTTGAAAAAGCACCGGCGAGATTAACAGCTTCACGAATAAATTGGTTTGAGGTAGGTTTATAAACATGACTAAAAGTTTCAGTTGCATTATTAAAATATATCAAAGCATTACAAATTTTTTCACAGGTGTCGATCTCAGCCGAGTTTATAATATAGTTATCATATTGTTTCATAAAAGCAGGAAAATGTTGTTTATATCTAAGAAGAACTCCAATTAATTTATAAGTACTATTACAACGAATAGACAAATCTTTTGGAAAAACCACATATCTCTCACCTCTTTCTATCAAATAATCATGCCATTTTTTCCTAAGTTGTCCATTACCCCAAATACGTCTAATCCCCCCTTGACTACCTCCAACGATGCTCCCAACGCTTTTAGACCATCTTGCACACATAAATTTAGAACATGACATTCACATCGTTGATGAAAAAATCTACCCATCAAAGAAGTAGAACCACACAATTCACGCAATCTAGAAATAGCAGCAGTATTATTAGTAGCATTATCAAAACCAATAGCAAACACCTTATCAATTAAATTATACTCAATTAAAATACGTTCAATCAAAATATAAATATGTTCAGCGGTGTGACGATCATTAAATTCACGGAAAGCAAGAACATGTTTATGCATATGCCAATCATTATCAATATAATGTACAGTCAGACCCAAATAATGTAAATTATGATAAGTATCCTCCCATATGTCAGAACATACAGTAACACGTCCATCAAAGTTTGCAAAATAATTTTGTAACCTTACCTTTTCCGCACCATAAAGCCTTGAAATTTCTTTCTTAACCGTTTTGCGACTATAACCTCTATATTGCGGATTTAAACAAGTTTGTGCATAATCACGAAAAGCAAGACTTTCAGAAAACAAATAAGGCAAATTTTCTTCAACAAGTAAGTTAGCCATACCTGTCAAATTTTGTGCATCATTGTATGAGAAATTACCAAAAGCTTGTTGGTTATTTGCAAACCTCGATATTTGCGTTTGCTTCCCCGTTCCGCCGCCTAATTTTGCATACTCCACCGGGTGTTTGGACTTAAGGTGTCTTGTGGCGGATCCGTATCCGCCGGAAATCCCCAAACTATAGTTTTTCTTGCACCAATTGCAAGTTGCGGACTTGCGGTCCAATTCCCGGTGTTCGGGTCCTTCCACTTAGAAAAATTATTAGCCATTAATTCAGATTTACTTTTTTTTGTACCTGTTTGGGATGAGGCTGCTTGGTCGGCGTCATGGCTGCCGCCACCCTCCTCCTCCTCCTCGTCGTCGTGGCTCTCCGGAATTGCTTCTTCCACATCGTCGTCCTCGTCCCTGAGCTCTTCTTCGTCAATGGTCCTCGGTTGGTCTTGAAAAAAGCGGGAATTATGTCGGTGCAATTCTTGTTCTAGTTGTTCGTCGGTCATCGCATCCCCATCCCTCCTTACGTAACCCGTATCAAAATCATCTTAACTTTGAGATGAAGAGCCGATATGTGATTTACCTTTGCGGGATCTCTTCCTCGCAAGCTCTTTCGTTCGGTTGCGCTCGAGGTTACCCATATCAACCGAATATCTAGGACGATCCATCTAAACAATGTAGCGATTAAAAAATATAGAGTCAAATGTAGCCATTAAAAATGTAGGAATTAACTAGTTTTGTGTACAACATATTTTTTAAACTAGAGTCAAATGTAGCCATTAATAAAAAATTGTAAAAAACTAATTAACTATTTATCTAACTATTAATTCGAGTTATAGCAAATTAAGTAGTGAATTAACTAGTTTTGTGTACAACATATTTTTTAAACTAGAGTCAAATGTAGCAATTAATAAAAAATTGTAAAAAACTAATTAACTATTTATCTAACTATTAATTCGAGTTATAGCAAATTAAGTAGGAATTAACTAGTTTTGTGTACAACATATTTTTTAAACTAGAGTCAAATGTAGCCATTAATAAAAAATTGTAAAAAACTAATTAACTATTTATCTAATTATTAATTCGAGTTATAGCAAATTAAGTAGTGAATTAACTAGTTTTGTGTACAACATATTTTTTAAACTAGAGTCAAATGTAGCAATTAATAAAAAATTGTAAAAAACTAATTAACTATTTATCTAACTATTAATTCGAGTTATAGCAAATTAAGTAGTGAATTAACTAGTTTGTGTACAACATATTTTTTAAACTAGAGTCAAATGTAGCCATTAATAAAATATTGTAAAAAACTAATTAACTATTTATCTAACTATTAATTCGAGTTATAGCAAATTAAGTAGTGAATTAACTAGTTTTGTGTACAACATATTTTTTAAACTAGAGTCAAATGTAGCAATTAATAAAAAATTGTAAAAAACTAATTAACTATTTATCTAACTATTAAACGAGAGTCAAATGTAGCAAATTAACTAGTAACTAAACAAGTGTAAATAATAGAATAATTTCGTACCTCTTTCGGACTTTCGGTCTTTCGGATGGGAGTAATAGAATGACTTCAAATTAATTACATATAATTCCAACTATATTAATAGATATAATAAATATATAAGTAATATATAATTAGATAACAAATATAAGTAATATAATATTATTTATATCTATTTATAGTTTATATAAGTAGATAATTAATATAAACTATAAATAATAAATATAATATATTGGAGAATGGAGAACAAGAGAATTAGAGAGTAGAGAGTTAAGAATAGGATTTAGGAAGAATTGGAGAAGAGATATGAAAAAATGTTTAAGATTAGGAGTATTTATAGGTTTTTTTACCCCCCACCCCACCCCACCCACACCACCACCCCCACCAGCCAACCCCCCGGACCCCCCCTTTACCCCACCCAACAGCTATATAGCCGTTTGGGTTGTCCCCAGCCCCACCCCCAACGGCTAGTAGCCCAAACCAAAAAAAAAAAATTAAAATTAGACCCGGGCCCGACCCGGCCGGGCCGGGTCACAATAATCCAGCACCGAGCCCGCCCCGCCCCTTCCCACCGGTTCGGGTCCAGACCCGGTCCCGGACCGCCCGACCGGGCCGGTCCCGGGCCTGCACAGTACCGGGCCGGGCCGGGTCACGGGCCGGGTGGCCCGAACCGAATCCAACCCTAGCCCAAACCAAATTTTTTTTTTTAAAATTAGACCCGGACCCGGGCCGGGTCACAATAATCCAGCACCGAGCCCGCCCCGCCCCTTCCCACCGGTTCGGGTCCAGACCCGGTCCCGGACCGCCCGACCGGGCCGGTCCCGGGCCCGCACAGTACCGGGCCGGGTCACGGGCCGGGTGGCCCGAACCGAATCCAACCCTACTACCATCAAACACTTCTTGTTTTTGTTTTCAAGAGATGAAAAAACAAAAACAGGGGAAAATAGAAGAACATTACCAGTCAACACATATTTGTCAAGGAAACAAGGTTTGAAATTCACAAAGGCACAGATCTGGAATTTACAATGATACTGATCTTCAAAGTGCATAGTAGCAACACCAATTGCTGTTTACACTTATCTGGAATAAGATTCGGTTTCCAAGGACAGAACAACCTTGATGGTATTTACAAGCGAAAGTTCAAATAATATACTGTACACTTACACATACCACTTCACTAACTCAAAGAGCTTTCATAACTACTTTGCTGGTTGTGTGAACGCCCAAAGCAGCAAGTTTCAGAACACTTCGACTGCTGTACAACCTGCAAAAACACTCCAGTAAATATGACTACTCTTTAGGCAAGTTTTAGAAATTTATCAAATCAATACAACAACATTGAAGCCTTAGTCCCAAAAGAGTTCAGCAGAGTTGACATTGTATGACACAAGAATCCAACAAATAAAATTTATCAAAAGGAACCAAGGAAGAAATTTAGATTCAAAAACTTACCCTGCAAGAGCAAGTCCCCATGTAGAGAAAGCATAAAACAACTTTCCCGCACTCCAAATGTTGAGCATTGCTTCCAACTTGTTCATGCCACCCAATGCTTTTTTCAGCGCTGCAATTTGAAGTTCATGCCATGTGATTGCAAGATCTCAGGAATGAAAAATACACTGGCATAACATAATCCTATAGCAGTATGTATTAAGAAATACCATATGAAGGAGAACTTTACAGAATACTACATGCATCCCACTAGGATTGCTATATAATAAATCAACTAATAAATACGGAGTATATTGTATTGTAACACATATATGCTACTTACTAAATATAATAATAAGTGAACAATCAGGCTTTTATATGAGTAATCTAAATTGTAGTAATCAAGTTCAATCGGAACCTAAATCGCCTCAAACCATTCATGAGCCGCTCGTGGATCGTGAATACTTAACAAGCCAATTAGTTGTTTCTTTTATCGTTTATCTTCCTTATCTTTTTATATTCTTATGTTATTTTTATCTTCTAGCTTTTTTATGCTCTTTTATTTATTTTTCTTTTATCTTGGTTATATTCTTGTGTTATTGTTATCTTATATTTATGTATCTTTATTTTATTCATTTTATCTTACTTTTTTTCTTTTTCTTGTCCGCCTTCTCTTTTTGGCATCAATATCATAGATCGATTCATGTTAGACGACCCCAAATTCTTTTGGGATTAAGGCTTGGATGTTGTTGTCATGACTCGCGAGCCGGTTCGCGAGCCGTGGTGTGTGTGTATATACATATATTATATGTAATAAATTATAATTAGATATATATATAATATTTTTGGAATATTTATTCTAATTTAGGATTATTCTATTTGCAATATTTATTATATTCTAATAGTACCAATTAAATATGATACTAGTAATATTTATTATTAGTATTATAACCATAATCTATAATAATTATAATATGAAGTATGTTATACTCCCTCCGTCCCAAATTTATCTTCCAAAGTACATTTGGCACGGGGATTAAGATATTGGGTATTGTGTGGTGGAGAGTGGTGGAGAATTGTGCAGAGAAGAGAGAAATATGTAAGAATGTGTAAGAAATGTTGTGAACCATAAATTCTTTGCCAAAAAGGGAAAGAGGAGATAATTTTGGGACGAACGAATAAGGAAAGTTGGAAGATAATTTTGGGACAAAGGGAGTAGTTATTAGTTTTTTCTTTAACTCATACAGAATAAGGTATAAGTACAATTTGAGATCAATACTAACACAACCATCTCAGCAGAAGAGTTGGAATTTCCCTTGGAGATGAAACTGGCCACCCTAGTTCAAATCCCTGAGTTGGCAGATTTTTTGGAACATCTTAGAGCATCTTCAATGCTACAATGTGCACATGTGTCATGAGAGATAGCCACATAAATATTAATAAATAAATTTTTTATCTCCTTATTTGAATGTTTTTATGCAGTTTTGGTAAGTTTTTCTCCACAATGTCAAGGAGACCGTCTAGATGTTGACATTGCAGTTGACATTGCACGGGAAAACTTACCAAAATTGTATAAAATCATTCAAATAAGGAGAGAGATAATTTATTTGCTAATATTTATGTGGTTATCTTTCATGCCACATGCGCACCATGCACACTATAACATTGGAGATGCTCTTAATACACCATATCTTTTAAACTTTCTCATGTTTACTTTTCCCACACCGGTAAGTGAGGAGAAGATATATCTGGCATCCATCTATAAATTAGCTCATCTCCGATATATCAATAATGCACCGGGCAAGCAGCACAATTGCTGAGTTCAAGATAAATGCTTGAGCTGAGTCGATCACGATCGGCTCGCGAGCTTTAGTCAAAGCATTCGAGTCAAACTCGATTTTAAATATTTAAGCTCAATCGAGCTCGAGTTGAACTCGAGCATGTACGATATTCTTGAGCTCGATTTCGAGCTTATGTGAGTTCGGGCTTGGATCGGCTCGTTTGCACCCCTACGCCTTAGACCTTTTAAAACTAAGGTTAAGAAATTGCTCTAAGTAGGAGTCTTGGTTTTAAAAGGCGAGAGGCACCTTGAGGCGATTCCTTTGATTTACCCGAGTCGCGAGGCGCAAGACGGTGAGGCACGCGCCTCACGGAACAACCCGTATCCCATATTTTCTAGAAAGTGAAATTGCAAGTGAAATTGTTCCTATTGGTAGGATCCGGTATCCCATGTTTTCTAGGAAGGTCTCTAGCTTCGGAACAACCCGCGAAAGAAGTTGAATTTGAGTCCATTGAATCCCTAACAAATATATGGTATTGATAGAAATAATCACAATATAAACAGTGATAAATATATGTTAATTTGAATAATTAATGTAATAAACTGTGATAAATTAGTAGTCATTTTGTGATAAATTAAATAATTAAGTTATATAAAAACTGTTAATAGTAATTTAAATAATTAATGAAATAAACTGTGATAAATTAGTAGTCATTTTGTGATAAATTAAATAATTAAGTTATATAAAAACTGTTAATAATAATTTAAATAATTAATGTAATAAACTGTGATAAATTAATAGTCATTTTGTGATAAATTAAATAATTAAGTTGTATAAAAACTGTTAATAGTAATTTAAATAATTAATGTAATAAAATGTAATAAATTAATAGTCATTTTGTGATAAATTAAATAATTAAGTTATATAAAAACTGTTAATAGTAATTTAACTAATTAATGTAATAAACTGTGATAAATTAGTAGTCATTTTGTGATAAATTAAATAATTAAGTTATATAAAAACTGTTAATAGTAATTTAAAATAAAAGAAGATAAAAAAATAAGTAGACTTACCTCTACCGGCTCTGCAACGCGTGATAGAAGGATTAGAAGCGCAAATAAAGTCGGAACTGGGAAGCAGAGTTACGCAGACCAAACGCAGAAGGAAGACCAAACGCAGAACGGCAGAAGGAAGGAAGAAGACTAGAGAACTTGGAGTCTTGGAGTTTGATGGAGTGAGGGGTGAGAACCTTACCTTGTCAATTTATAATACCACCGCAGGAAATTTCTGGAACCAGAATTTGAATCGCCAAAATAATAGGAATGGGAATCGCCAGCAATTCAACGGAGACATCCATGAGGCGGAAAAGGCGCTCACCTCTCAGCAGCACAAAAGGCGCTAATAAGCGCGATAAGCGCACGCCTCTTAGACCCTAAGCCGTCTGGCTATGTAAAAGGCGATGACCTCTTCGCCTGTAAGAGCCTCGCGCCTTTGCGCGCCTCAGGCGCGTTTTTTTAAACTAAGGTAGGAGTATAGACAATTTGAAATTCCAAAATAGGAGCATTATAGTTGTATTCCCTGAATAGGAGAAATTATTGTCGTGCTTCAATTGTTGCATCAATATTGCCATATTAATTAATGCGAAAATATGGCAGTAGAATTTCGAGATTGAAGTAAGTTACTCTTGCTTAAAGGGGAAAACATACTACTTTTGTTTTGGAATTTTACAATGTTTTTACTCCTGTATCAGGAAATTTCTTAGTTTAAGGTTCCATAAAGGACACACCTATATATGTGTGTATTCTCTCTCATGTTTTGTTATTTCTTGCTCATCATCTGTTTGAATAGAGAGACAAACGTAGACATGTATTGCCTCTGCCTGTTCCATTTTCACTTCCATTCATTTCTTCTTGTAGAGCACTGTTTGTTTTGCTGTCAAATCAGCTACTTTGGTTGGGATATAGAAATGGCAAGGCGGACACTTGAATATGTATTTATGGCTAACTAAGTTGAGTTTTAAAAAGCGTTTATCAGTATTGGAATAGCTCCATAGATTTTCATGTCTCCCATTTCAAGCTTTTCCTTTAAGAAATGATTCCCGTCTTGAAGAGTGGGACAGTTTCAAAATGCATATATAAATTATAAAGGTTAAAGGTTTATGATGAAAGGCTAAAGCTTATGGTGCTAGGCATAGATGCTCAAGCCTTAAATTATTTAAGTTATTGCAATCTTTAATAGACTAATGAAATCGCATGGAGTGATAAAAAACAGGGAAGCGCAAACTTACTCTTTTGAAGCTGCTGGGGAGTCATGCTCTGCAATACGGAAAAACTTAAGAAGTAACACATACAGAGTATTTCACAAAGAACTAACTATTACAGGTTAAAATCAGGGAGGTCTCTTGAATGTCAGTTACCTGAACTTTCCTGTTGGACATAATGCATCTAGCCATGAAGTTTGCAACTGCATCTACAATCAGATCCTCGTTAACAATTACATAACTTTCGTTATCAATTCCACTCCTTTCCTCAACATTATTGGGAGCCATATCATCTGTTACCCAAACCCACCGACTTGGTTCTTCGAGATCAATCTTTATCAGAACCTCAGCCGTTTCCATGTCAGAATCTAGGGAAATAAACCAACACAGAAAGTCTTGGATAATCACAAAAGCAAAAAAACTTAAATTTAATCTTTTCGAATTACAGAACATCTGAATGATGATATTCCAGAAGGTTTTTAGTTTTTACAACACAAACAGAAGAAGAAAAACAGGAGAGGAGAGGATAAACGTCAACCTGATGCCTCGTTGAAAGGAAATTTACAAACATCCACAGGTGCTGAATTTGGATTGAGATATTCCAGTTGCTTCAAAAAGTTCCCAGACTCGACAGAAGCAATAAGCCGATCATGGAGCTGAAAAGGATGAAGTTAAGAAAATTTAGCTCAATTTAGGGAGAAACAGCAAATACTTTTAGAAAACTTGTTAACATTTTGTTTATTTTCCTTTTAAATGTTCATACATCTGAAGGGCAATCTTGCAATAACTTAGGAGATTGTAGAATAGGCTGTAGAAGCTTTAGATTTTGTTCAAGCAGTTGCCTTAATCGTTGATTTTCTGATCGCAAGGCCTCCAAATCCCCTTCCACTCTGTTTGATTTCAGAGATGGTGAAGACGGCGCCTCCTTGCGGCCGTCGCGGTGATAGTGGTGACAGCATTCAACGGCAGTCCATGCCACGTCGGCGACCTCCAACACCGTCTTCGCCACTTCAATCGGATGATGAACTTTCATGTTTCTCTCTAAAAAAGCATCTCTGGTTGTGATGAATATAAATAAAATAAAAAATGGTAGATTTTCAGAGATAACAAGTAAACAAACCCTGGTTCGTTAGGGGTATGTTTGGTTTTGCCTTTTGAGGGGAGACGAGAAGGCAAAACATATAAGCATAATAATGCACTGATAATCTCGTTTTTAAAATTAGAATAATGTTGTTGTATAAGCATTTCAAACTAGTCATTCACATTTTTAACATATGTTAAAAATTGTTTGTGAATATGTAATATCTTTTAAGATCCAAAAGGTGGGAAAATGAAAAATATGTAGTTATCACTCCATATTCTTCTGTTTTCAAACACTTTTTTTAGTAGTACCTTAATTAATGAAACATTGTCCTTTTATGAAAAGTTTTATCTATCAAAATATTTGAAATATCATTTTACATTCTACTTTGAAATATCTACCTCAGTGGTAAAACGGAGGCAGTATTGTACCAATTTTTGTCCTTATGTACTGAAATGGTTGAATAAGTCGCACCTATAAACATGACAACTGACATGTGTAACCGAATTGGGTGACGTCTGCTTTGGGACAACTGTTACGTAGGGTGACGTAATGTTGAATGTTGTGATATCTTAATGTTGAAATGTCTAAGTCCACAATCTCCATTTGAGGTCCCAAGCTCGGTCGCAGAGGTCAAGCTCGGGTGTCATGCATTTAGCTAAGAGGTTGGGAACCTCGGCTTGATATGTGAAGTGGTAATACCTTTATAGTAAGCCACGCGTATAAACCTGACAACTGACATGTGTAACCCTGAGCTTGTGAAGTGATGATTGGCCTGGGATCGTCGCCAACCTCAACGAGGGTCGACCTCGATCTTGGATGCAATTTCAGACTTATCTCTATGAGCTAAAAATTTGTTTTTGAGCTTGGCCTCGATGAGCCTGGTCTCGACGGGAATCGCCTTAGTGAATTTTGGGGATCTCTTATCATAAATGTTGATACCCCTGATATATATGGCAATATACTCTATCAATTGTGTTGTACATTGTTTCACATAATATATCACTTTATGTCTTTATATATTCCTATTACTTTGAAATGAGTGTTGTTAAAAAATCATTGAAGGTGTAAAATAAAAATATTAGAAAATGAAATTATAAAAATAGAAAGCCCCATCAGTCATCACTATAAAAAGCTCTACATCTTTCTAATTGAAAGTACTAATTCTTGTTTTACATAAACAGAAAATTAGGGGATGACAAATAAGGATATCTTTGGAATTGATTACTCTTTTGTTTCATTTTTAAATTCGAAAATAAAATCAAAATCAATTTTTCAGAAATAGGTTTAAAAATTGCTTTTAACTCCGTCATGAGATCATTTTTTTGGTATCATGCCTGTCCCAAGCCAGGATAAAGGAGGAGGGTGTCGTGGTAGGCGCATGACGGCCAACAGTATCACTTAGTCACATCACATGACATGAATCGAAATATGAATATCGCTACAGCTAGGTCGTCGCCTGTAAGCGACGCACCATCCCTCCGCCTGGGGGTGGTGTCAGATGAGAAAGGGCACGCTACACTTCATAGGCCTGGGTGTGGTGATAAGAATGTTAAGGCTGCTAGGTTGTCGCCCGGAAGCGATGCGCCACTCCAATGCCCGGGGATGGTGTCAAATATGCAAGGGCATGGTGGGGGTCGATGTGAGTTGAAGAAGAGAAGGCAGGGTGTTAGATTGCGCTTTGGGACATGGAATGTTGGCTCTCTTACGGGAAGATCATCTGAGATAGCCGAGGTTATGAAGAGGAGGAATATCAGCATAATGTGCATGCAAGAAACTAAGTGGGTTGGAGAAAAGGCACGTGAGATTAATCCCGGAGGTTTTAAGCTTTGGTACTCGGGGAGAGAGAGGAACAGAAATGGAGTAGGCATTATGGTGGCACATGATTATGTTGACGGTGTGGTTGAAGTGTTCAGGAAGAACGATCGCATCATGAGCATTAAGTTGATAATAGGGGATGAGATCATGTCCGTGGTTAGTGCCTATGCACCACAAGTGGGATTGGATGCATCTATCACTCAACAATTTTGGGAGGATCTTGAGTAAGTGGTGCGACGAGTGTCAAGGGGAGAGAAATTGGTCATAGAAGACGACCTCAACGGGCATGTGGGCCCAAGTCGTGATGGTTTTGAGAGTGTCCATGGCGGACATGGTTTTGGCACTAGAAATGAAGCGGGGAAGAACATTTTGGATTTTGCCTCGACATATGAGTTGGCTGTGATGAACACTTGGTTCAAGAAAAGAGACTCTCACCTTGTCACCTATAGAAGTGGAGCTAATAGTACCCAAATTGACTACTTTTTAGTACGGACGACTTGGAGAACTAGCTACACTGATTGTAAGGTTATCCCAGATGAGAGTGCTGTCACTCAGCATAGGATGCTTGTGCTTGATTTTCGAGGTAAAAAGAGTGGACGAGTTAAGGTACAAGGAGAGCCAAAGATAAAATGGTGGAGGCTCGAGGGGAATCTCCAACAAAGTTTTGCACACAAAATGTTGGAGGAAGATGTTTGATCTATTGATAATGATGCACACGTGGATGATGTGTGGTTATCAATGGAGTCCACTATTAACAAAGTGGCGGAGGAGATACTCGGAGAATCTAAAGGATGTCTGCCACCAAAAAAGGACACATCTTGGTGGAATGATGAGGTGAAACAAGTAATAAGGGCCAAAAGAGAATGCTATAAGAAATTGGGCAAAAGTTGGAGCGACGAGAACATAGAGGAGTACAAAGAGGCTAGAAGAAGAGCAAAGAAAGCTGTGAAGGAAGCCAAACGAAAAGTGAATAAGGAATTGTATGTAAAGTTGGATTCTAAGGAAGGAGAAAAAGATATCTACATACTTGCTCATCTTCATGACCGTAGGACTCAAGATATCGGAAAAGTTAAGTGTGTGAAGGATGTCGATCAAAGGGTACTAATGGACGATGAAGAAATAAAAGAGAGGTGGAGGTCATACATTGATACCTTGTTCAACGGGAATAAAGTCCAAGGTATTGATGATCTTACTGGACCAGAGTGTATGGTAAATAGGGACTTCGTGAGAAGGATTCAAACAATAGAAGTTAAAGAGGCTATGAGAAAAATGGGCCGGAAGAAAGCAGTGGGCCCAGATGGCATACCAATCGAGGCTTGTAGAAGTTTGGGAGAGAAATGCATCGAGTGGCTAACACGTTTCTTCAACATGATTTGGAGAAACAACAAAACTCCAGTGAGTTGGCGTAAGATTACTCTCATTCCCTTATTTAAAAATAAGGGTGATGTACAAGAATGTACTAACTATCGAGGGATTAAGCTTATGCGTCACACCATGAAACTTTGGGAGCGAGTGGTTGAGCAAAGACTACGTAAAAGTGTGAAAATTTCGGAGAATCAATTTGATTTTATGTCTGGACGCTCAACAACTGTGGTTATTCACCTTCGTAGACAAGTTGTGGAGAAGTATAGTGACACTAAAAAGGATCTGCATTTGGTGTTCATTGACGCATATTGGAGGGCGCACATAGTATTTCCTCTCTTGTTCATACACAAGTTGCCCTCTACCTTTCCTCCCTTGTTTCTTTTATCATTTATCTTCCTTATCTTTTTATATTCTTATATTATTTTTATCTTATAGTTTTTTTATGCTCTTTTGGTATTAAAGATTGGATGTTGTTGTAGTTTTAAAAACTGCTTTTAGGGACAATTTTGAACACTTACAAGTAGTTCAAGATTAAAGAAGTTTGATCTTTATTTACTGTTGTGGTTCTGATTTCTGAAGCATATTTTACCGTGTACTTGCACAATACAATGATCTGGGTTAGTGCGGAACTGCGGACTACGGCCGGCAAAGAAAGATATAGTACAGCCTTCATTCAGCTCCGATATGGGATTGGTCGGAAAATGGGGGACGATAGCGGCGGTGGTTGGGATAGCGGTGATGCTAAAGGTTCTGAGCAAGCAGTTCGGATGGGAGGTCAACAAAGACGCTACTCTTGATTGGTTCAAGCAATTGTCTGATCGGCTCGGTTACTGGGCGATCCCGGTCTACGTCGGCCTTCACACGATCACCCTCGCGCTGTGCCTTCCGTATGCCATCTTCTTCGAGGCCGGCGCATCTATCCTCTTCGGATTCTTCCCTGCCGTCTTATGCGTCTTTTCTGCCAAGCTCCTTGGCGCCTCTCTCTCTTTCTGGATCGGCAGGTACACCTCCTTGATATCTGTAATAGGTTTAAACCTTGATTGTTGTGTTTTAGCTCAATTCCTTGTTCAATGATGCATTATATTTGATCATGTATGTGCTGATTGGTTTTTATATAATACCGTGTGTTTTAGGTTCAATTTTTAAAAAAATCACAAATCTAGTTTGAAATTTCAGTTCCTTCAAATAAATTCAGCTATGACCTTAGATAATTGTAAACAATGTGTTTTCCTATCCATTCAGCCTGTGCTAAACGCTGGTTTTTGTTTTCCACAATTCCACAATTAACATGTCAATACACATCATCATACCTTGTAGAGAATCCATATTAGAATATTTTGGTGCTGCTTCTACCTTACCTGACCGAAATATGCTTACATGTATGCTTAGCATGGTAGGTTGTTCTGTCATTATGCTTGCACTAAAATTCAAAACACAATCCAGCCATGGCAGACTGAGAGAACTAAACTGATCTGAAACTATAACCGTTACTCACACGCTCCATTTTCAACTGTTTAGGATGTTTTTACTTGGACTGTAATTCGTCCCAGATCAGATCAGACCAGACTTGAATAGTTATAAAAATACAAAGAAACCAGACCAGTTCAGATCAGATAAGACCAGACCAGACCAGCAAATTACAGTCCAAGTAAAAACATCAACGTAAAAATTACATCAAGATAGTGAAAAATGTGTTGTCAAAGAATGTTGAAGCAATGAGAAATAACATCAACTACATATTCTTTTCCGTGTGATGAGATTGAAGATAATGTTATGATGGAGAAAACGGAAAAATGAAAATAAGGAAGAAATAGAGTTGCTCAAAATTTTGAAGTTCATGATTGCATTTGTGAAATTGAATGTTAAAACTAGATTAGTGGGTTTCTTGAGTTATCCTAGAAATTTTCGGAGTACTCAGTATACCACCTCTGCCCCACTCTATTTAGACATGAAGAAGTGACATGCATATTAAGAGAACATTAAATTTGGGGTTAGTAATAAATTAGCAAAATGTGAACACATTAATATTACCCAAATATAGTATGTGACACTCAATAGGACGAACGTAAAAAACAAAGATAGTGGGATACAAAAAGTAAGTCATTTCTGCTTCCCTCTACAAATCTATGGCTCATTGCTACTTTTCCCCCAGGGAAAAAAATCCAATACCTAGGCATCTCTCTCTAATTGAAAAAAGCTATGCAATAAAACAATGGGCCTTTTTGTTTGTGTTTTCCAAAATCACGTGAACAAACATATGCAAATATGCAATGACCCTGTATCTCAGCATTTTGTGTGCTTTGCAACCATGGACACTGATATTGTTCATTCCTCAGGATTATGTTCAAGAGATCGACCTCTGCAATGAACTGGACACACAGTAACAAATACTTTAAAGTGCTTTCTAGGGGGCTTGAACGTGATGGCTGGAGATTTGTTCTTCTTGCCCGCTTCTCACCTATACCCTCGTACATTATTAACTATGCATTAGCCGCCACAAGAGTTAGGTTTGTTTTGGACTTCCTTCTTCCAACTGCGGTTGGCTGCCTGCCTATGATCTTACAGAACACATCCATTGGAAGTCTTGCTGGTGCTGCTGTAGCTTCTGCATCAGCTGGGTCCCATAAATCTCAGCTCAGGTCTTATGTCTTTCCCATTCTCGGCATCTGCTCGAGCATTCTGATCTCCTTGAGGGTTAAAAAGTACTCCAAGGATATCGTTGCTGCTGATGATGCCATGCCAAGTGATGATGGCAGGGATGACAGTAAATCTGTTAGGTCTAGTGTAGCCACAAGTAGCACTGTAGCAAGCGAAGTCACAAAGAGAGGCCAAAGATGAGCCTTGTTGCTCTTCATTAGGATACTCATTCCATTTCCCTACCTTTTCTATTTCAAACTATGAATTGCTGACTTGTTGTTGGTTAGTTGACTTAGTTCCAAAGAATCAGTAGTTTTTAAGGTGTCGAGAAAATTTGCACAACAGAGACCAGATATACATTTTCATTTTGCTTTCAGTCTTTCACTAAGAGAAAACTATATCATGTAATACATTCAAGTATTTTATCAATATAGAGATTTTTGTAAATTGCAATTTTATACATGATCCCCTAACTCACATACATTTTCTTTAGTGTTGGACTCGGATCGGGCCACCCAGCCCGTGGACCAGCCCGGCCCGCTACTGTGCGGGTCCGGGACCGGCCCGGTTCTCGGGTCCGGGTCCGGCCTAGGCCAGGGGGTAGGGCAGGTCCGGGCTCGGGTCTCACATTTGGCGAACCGGCCTGGCCGGGTCGGGCCCGGGCCAAATAGATTTTTTTTTCATTTTTGGGGTTCCACCCAGGTTGGGCTTTGATGGTTAGGATGGGTTTGGGGGGTTTGGGAGGGTGGGGGGTGAGGGGAGGGATTAGGAAAGCAAAAAAAAAACCAAACCGGAGGCCTGGCCAGGCCCAGCCCAGACCCGGTGGTTACCCGGGCCGGTCTCAGGTCCACCATTCTTGAACTGCCGGCCCGCCCGGGCCTAGGGATGGACTAAACCGGGCCGGGCCGGGCCGGAACCGGCTCGACCCACTACTGTGCGGGCCCGGACCGGACCGGGACTGGTTGGCCGATTCCGGGCTTTTAGCCCGTTTGGGCGGGCCAGGCTCGGGCCCAGTTTTGGGCGAACCGGGTCGAGCGGGCCGGGCTCAGGCCCTGTTTTGGGCGAACCGGTCCGAGCGGTCCGGGCCGGGCCCGGGTCAAATTTTTTTTGTTTTGTTTTTTCAATTTTTTTTCTTTTCCTAGGGTAGGGATGTGTGTTTTGGGGAGGTTTGAGGGTGGGGGTGGGGGGGGTCGGGAATAACAAGAAAGCCAAAAAAAATTAGACATTGAACCGGGCCCGGCCCGGAACCGGACCGGGTCCATCCCTACCCAGGCCTAGGCCCGACCTGGACCCGAGTCCACCCTAATTTTCTTCCTTCATACGGTTTTTAGCCCATCTTATTTCAAGTTAGTTTATTTGTCAAAGAAACCCCTCATGAGCATGAAGGTAAAATTAGTATGTCAAAATTAGTATGTCAAAACTAATTTTGACATATTCAATTTTGGGGTCTACAATTCCATATGTATGTCAAAATTAGTTTTGTTGCTAAAATGCATCATACTGAAAATAATAACTAATCCTTGTTTAATTCAGATTTTCTTCCACGTACTTTTGAATGATTCGATATAACATTAACATTAAAAATGTTCAAGTTGTCCTATATAAGCGTTTTAATTGGATGAACAATCATCTAACTTTTCAGCATTCAGAATTTCAGATAAATGTTGCATATAAATATATCATATAATTATGTCTAATTTAAATGTCTTTCCTCTTTTTTGGTGGATTATTTAGACCTGGAAAACAATAAACCTGACAGACAGGAAATAAAAACTTCATTCAAAAGTAAACCAGTTGTCCACGAGTATTGGTAGAGTAAAGATCGTTGTACAAAAGGTGTTCCTTGTAGGAATTAGGAAGGGCAAGGTCAGGTTTGTTTTTAAGTTTGAAAAGTGAGCTAAACTTGTGCATGGTCCGGTCATAATTGAATATCTTACCATGGAAATGTGACAATTAAATCCAAAACAGGATGACAGCAGCAGGCATGCCAGCACCAGAGATAAGACAAATCTTTAGTCTCATCTCGCTATATAAACACAGATGTACAACAGGCAAAAATACTATGAACTAGACAGGCGATGCCTTATTACACCCCGCAACTCGTCCAGCGCAAAGTTTGCCATAGAGAACTCGTTGCTATTAAAGAAATCTCTTAGATCTGAGATACCATAGTCAAGTGCCTGCACAGGGAAAAAATATAACAACCAATACTACTTGTCAACATCTTCCCAAGAAACAGAAACATTTAATATATGCACTCCAAACCCAGATACCTTGTTTTGCAATTCTTCCAATTTCACGTCAACATGACTCAATCTTGCACCGGAACCAGACATGATTTCCTCCATGTGGATTGCATCCTTTACCAGCCCACGCAATAGATGCATGATGATTGCATTGAAGTCCCTTTTAAATGTCATATACTTTTTGAAGCTCTGTCACATGAGACAAGTCAAAACATTATTCACTTGCTGCACCGATATGCAACTATGTGAGCTTTAAAAACAAAATATATTTCCTGTCGAAAAAGTTATTCAAGTTTACACACTTCAGGTTGAAAGGAGCAAATTAATATTACTACCTTTTGCAGAGCTTTCTGGACCCCAAATTTCTGGGTTGATATAAATGAGTCAAGGAGGACTCGAATAGCCATGTCTACATCTTCTTGAGTGACATGATGTCTAAGGTGCATCCTTGCATGGGCTTCAGACATTCGAATCATTGACTCTATGTGCCTCACTGCAATAGGAACTCCTTGTCCATGCTATATACATCCAAACAGCAAAACTTAAATACATTTTTTTCTTATTGTGACTAGTTGGAACTGATTTCTTCATATAAGTAATCTTAATTACCGATGATTCTCTTCTTAATTCTGCATAGACCTGTGTGAGCTTGTCTAAATCAGCATCATGCAACTTTGGGAAAACATTCAGTTTGGCATAGGTCAGGTACTTCTTTAACATGTCCTGAGGTATTATCTGTGCATACAAAAGGACAAAATTATCTGTTAAACAACTATGGATAAATGTGACAATATCTTAGCACAAAATTGAAGCAAAAACCTCAGGGTCAAGTGGCATCAAATTAGATTCAGGATCATCCTGCGAATTTGCCTTGTTGGACTTGTCATCCAAATTGGCACCTTTTGGTGTTGACTTGCAATGACTATCAACTACAAACGTTGCCAGCATTTCATCAGTGACCGGATCAACTACATCCTGTCCATAATAAGTATAAATTTTGTCAAGGCAGCTCATACAAATCATTACTTATTATTTGGAGGGCCAAGTTCTTAAATGAAGTACATATATCATACAACCTTGACAACACAAAGAACATCGAAACGAGAAACGATTGGATCTGTCAGTTCTACATTCTGTGAGAAATTCTTTGAAGAGTCATATCTGCAGTGGATTTTTAAATACAGATTATGTAATCATAAAGACAGGAAAGATGATAAGAATAACTTTTATAGACAACTAACTAATCATCAATCATCAAATAAAGTAATTGTTTAACAAGTATTCATGCACCTTCCTCCAATAGGATTTGCTGCAGCAATCACAGAACAACGTGCTTGGAGGGAAGTGACAATCCCTGCTTTTGATATGCTTATGCTCTGCTGCTCCATAGCTTCATGAATACTCACCCTGAACCCCCCAAAAATGGTCAAGTTTTGTTGCACTGTGGATGAAAATAGGTAATGCACAAGTAATAAAAAGATCTGTTAACAAATGACATTTCCAACCTGTCTTGGTCATTCATCTTGTCAAACTCATCTATCAGACATATTCCTCTATCAGCTAGAACTAGTGCCCCACCTTCAAGTGTCCACTCGCGAGTGACTGGATCCTTGTGTACTGCTGCTGTAAGCCCAACTGCAGATGCTCCTTTTCCGGTGGTATAAACTGCCCGCTGCCCGGTTTTCTCAACATACCTTTAAAAAAAGTCTCTTGGTTAAACTAACCGACAACACTAATAACTAGTACATCAAAAGAATTCTTACTTGAGAAACTGTGACTTTGCCGTCCCTGGATCACCCAAGAGAAGTACATTAATGTCTCCTCGCAACCGATGTTTCCCATTAACATTTTTCTCTTGGCCCCCAAACATGGCAAGAGCTATTGCAGTCTTAATGTCCTCATGCCCATAGATTGATGGGGCAATAGATTTAATGATCTGATTCGATAAACAAATGTTCAAAGGTATGACAACAGAATTAGCATTCTTAAACTCCTTTTTTCTGTTTGACGTTATATATTAATAACATATCATGTTGAAATTAGAAAAAACATCATACCCGCTCTCCAATTCTTGGATCTTTTGCCAACATTTCTATTTCTTCTTTGTCTTCTTGAGTTAATTTGTAAGCTGAAAAAAGATCATGCTTCTTTGTGACATAATTTGCTTCAATAACAGTGGCAAACACAGGAAATCCATTCTTGGTATTCAAAGACAAATCAAAATTGTTTGTGTATATGCCTGTGACTTCCTGAAAATCCATGTATTGGAAAAGGAAAGGGATCAGAGTCATCTAATTTATAGCACCAACAAAGATCAAAAAAGTTAAATATATTAAGGCATTACAATCTCTTCTCCAGGACGGGCACAATCAATGAGATCGTTCAGCAGTATCACTTCCTTGTATCTAGGAAGCCGACCAGCAGGTACAATTCCTGGGCTCTCTTGAAGTGTCAGTTTCTGATAATTCCTGTAAATTGTCTGTGAAAGAGCAGGTAATCAGTCAGCTTCATATTCATGCAGATAAAAGGAATCATAAGTGATCCTTAAACCGTCACCTGCTCAATATTGACTGTGAATGGACCTTTTGACTGGCACTCAGGACATGAACCAACTTTGACTTCTGAATATGAATTCTGGAAAAAGGGGCCCAAAACTGAGCCACATTTATTGCAATCAAACTTTACTTGCTGCAACTGTGGGAAAACACCAGACCGTCGCGTAACAACTCCCCCAATACGAATTATGGAGTTCAAATGGATCTGCCTGAAGAAATAAAATTCTAGATATAAAAGTGAAATAAAAAATTTACAAAGCAGAAAAGAAGAAGAGCCATGATATTACCTGATATTACGAATTTGATCATAAATTGGTAAGTTGGTAATGCGAACATGGATCTTTTGATGTATTTTCTTATAATTTGAATGCAAGTCAAAGACAACCTTGTTCGCGACTTCCTCCATTACTTCAAGGACAGACTGTGGAGCATCCGCCAACCAGATGGCAATATTGGGGTGGACATATATAAATTGTTTATAATCAATCTCAAGGCTGCACTTGTTAACTGCAAATACAAAATAAACAAGTTGAAGGAAACGATAAATATGATAGCATAAAGGATGCCATTGTTTAACCATACACAAAAAGGCATACCTGCCACCATCTCATTTATTTGTCTCAGATAATCTTCCTGCTTAGTCTTTTCATTAACATATGAGCACAAAAACTCTTTGAACTTTTTTGCAATGAAGCGCCGAACTTCATCTCGAGTGACCCATTCCCTAATAGTTCCCTGAACCCTGTACATATCAAAGTCTCCTTCACCATTGTCCTCATCCTAAAACAAACGCCTGTTGGTTAAGATATCGGTTCAAATAGATATGAATAGAAGAATATTTAAAAAAATTATGTTGTTTATCATCTAATACTGTGAAACAGAAAAAATAACTAGAAATACGTCTAAACCTCATATGGATCATCATCAGTCTGATCAGTCATAGGTACATCTCCAGAGTTGCTCCCTCCCCCTCTCCATCTATCCCCTCCACCTCCTGGTGAACTCTGCATTGCATCACTATCATCACCACTTCTAGGTGTGGTTGGGGGCCTAAAATCAGCTCGAGTCCTTTTGGATGGTCGATAGCTGTCATCATCTGTATCTGCAGTTAAAGACACCACGATGTATAGTTTTAATGCACTACTTTATTACAGCCCAAACAAATCATAGATAAGTAAATTATTAATTTTGATGAAGAACAGCTCTTTTTAGCCTAATATTTTTGTGGTCACTAATAACCAGCAAAAATAATAAATTTATTCTTTTCATTTTGTTTGTTGAAAACTTGTTTATTGTTACCTTTTTAGTTGAGTATTTTTACAAAAACATATTTTGAAACAAGAAGTTTTTTGCAGATGGAGTATTTGATAACAACTGGGTCAAAGGTCACTTTAAGGCATGTTAAATTTGAATAATTGCAAGAAACTGATGAAGGTATGAAAACAATATATCAGGCTCACAATGTCAGCAGGAATCTCAACAAACACTCTACTAACTAATTTCTTAGACAATTTTCCAAACTAACATTTTAAACTAAGTGATACTTCCGATAAGTTCTAAACTTGCACAAAAAGGGCCAGCCCGCCCAGCCTACTCAGCTCGCCCGGACAAATGGGCGGGCTTGGGCATATATATATATTTACCCACCATGCCCGGTTGGGCTGCAATAGCATATGGGCAGGCTTGGATTAGGGTGTAGGTCCATTTGGGATGATAAGCCCGGCCCGGTACATTTAGTGTGTGTGTTTATGCAAATTTATTTATTTATTTCCATGTAGGCATGTATATTTACATTAACTAATTTATCTTTATATATATATATATATATATATATATATATATATATATATATATATATACACTATCGAATATTGGTTGGGCCAGTTCTTAACAACTAGCCCAATCAATATAATACCTATTTTTATAGTTAAAGATGATGCTTTTTACTTGAATTTTAAGATTTAGTTACACTTTTTCATGATTACTTTCGTGTAAATAATTTGTGTATATGGTGAGACTTATAAACATAATAACAATTTTTAAAATGTTGTAATATTATTTTAAAAGTATTAAAAATTGTTTTGATAATTTTGAAAATATTAAAGTTTTCCCAGGCCAGGCGGCTCAAGGGACCACCCGCCTGTTCTTATGGTTATGCCTATTTCTTGAGGGCCAGGATGGGCCTATCCACACCAATGGGCAAAAAATTAGAAAAAAACCAAGCATGTTTTTGTGCAGGTCTAGTAAGTTCCTAAATGAATTGTTAATTGTCTCATGGGATGGTACTCATTATGGGACAATATTACATTGGCGTGTTTACTGATTCCTTAAACAAATTAACTGCTACTAAAACCTATTTAAAAATCTAAGGTCAAATAGAGTGATCCCCTGCAGCTAGTTCACCCAAACATAACAGACTTAGTGTGTGTTTGGTAGGTACAAGTCTTTATCTTATAGTTTTTTTACTATTTAAAAAGTCTCTAAAAGCTCTTACTTGTATGTTTAGCACACGAAAAAATATCTTTTCATAGCTTTCAAACCTTTTTCAGAAGCTACATTGAGTAGCTTCTAAAAGAAAGTTTGTATCTTAGATAACTGTCTAACCGGTTTTAGAGACCTTCAGGGATGGGGTGTCATCCTTTTTTTAGAGAAAGTTTACAGCTTTTAACAATAATTAGACAAAACAGGTTGTTATCTGTAGCAGAACTATTTCAAACAATTAACTTTTATCAAAAGCTACAACCTTTTTCTTTTAAGATCTTTTCGATCACTTAAAGCTAACAGTTACAATTTTTCCATCTAGTCATGCCAAAATACCCTTAATAACCGAAGTACCAGCAATATTTTTAAGAATGGTAACTCACTGATGTGTTATGCAACTACAAAGTAGATCATAAAAACAGAAAGTCAGAACCTAGCAGTTCTGGATGTTATTCCACTCATTTTCATTTCATTTTCATTTACCCCAGTGCCGCAAAGGCTCCCACCTACGGTGGGGTAAGGGGGATCGGATGTACGCAGTCTTACCCATGTACTAAAGCACAGAGAGACTGTTTCCGGATGACCCATAGTGAAAATCCCGTCCAAAATTGCATGGACTGACTGCTGCTTCATAACAAAGAAGCGCAGACAGTTTAGTGAGCCATTTTGTTTTATTCCATCATAATCTCAAGCCAAAAAATAATGAATCTTTGGCTCCATTGCAAATGATGGAAAATTCTGGATGTTATTCCACTAATAATTAAAAAAAATGCCAGATTGCAAACCCTTATTAGATTTTAAAAATGAGTTCTTACAATGTTAGGAGAAGATCAGCTGAAGATATCAAGTTTAACTGGAGGGTACACACACCACACACATATATTATTTTACCATGGCATTATGCGTTTTGAGAAACTTTAGGGATTAGATTGGCATGTTGCTGTATAAAATTTAAGTTGATTATTACATATTGCTGTATGAAATTGATGGTGAATGGAACTATGAAAGCTCAAGTTTAACTCAAACACTTGACTCCGAAAACCACTCTATTGTGCTGCACTTTTACAAGGCATAAGCAGAAACAGATACGGACACTGTAAAAAGCAGTTTCATTATTGAATACTCCATACAATGTGAATTGTGAAACATAGTCGATAAGGTAAAAAAAAGGAGTAGTTTTATTTACTTTGGGAACTATAATCAAACTATAGCCATGTACATGTAGCAAGAAAACGTCTTAGGCATTGACAATTATCAGGTAAAAATTAAAAACTGATATGGTGTGGCATGCAACATACGTGAAGAAAATAACTTTATAAATGACTGGTTAACCTGCAGAGAATTGGACAAAATTTCAAATTCAAAAACAAGTGAAAGCTGGACCTTGATCGTGAAGAAGCTGAGGCAACTTGCGGTGCGAGGCATGAGCATCTCTGGTATCAAGCTCCGCTTCAGCAGCATGCCGGTCTGCTAAAATCTGATCAATACCTCTTTCATCTTCGATCGAATCGTCAAGGCCAAGTGATTCATACTGGTCTTGTTCATCCATCCTTCGGTAATCGCTGATCATTCAAAGAATTGAATATGTAAAGAAATGAGTAAAGTTGCGTTTTACTGTCCAAATAACAGAAAGATTGCACCATATCAAGTTAGAAAAAAGTGCTAACTCGAGGAAATTGTCGTTGAAGAGATCCTCTCCATCTTCCTCTTCTACCTCGACGTCAGGCTCGTCTCTAATTATTTCCGGATCAACGGCAGCCTCATCTTCGTCAGAGTAAGCCTCCGATGCTTGGCTGGTGTTGAATGGGAGTTGATCGGTGTTGAATCCCAACGACGCCGGTGAATCTGGTGTCAGTGCTGGATTCCGGTCGCCATCGTTAGAGGACACCGTGGGGCTGCTCTGACGCCCATTACGCCCACCATTTTCACCCGCCATGTCTGCGCCACTTGATTGAGTACACTGGAGTGTTGAAGTTCTGAAGAAGATAGGGTTAGGGCACGAAATGCAAACAAAAGGGAAGTTATTTTGGCGGCAATTTTAGCGCCAAAATAAAACAAATGGGCTACTGGACTTTTTATATGGGCTAAAGCTTACACTTGGATGGACCTTAAAACAATGGATGTCATCATTTTATTTTATCAATAATAACAAAACATATACTACCTTCGTCCCTTAAAACTTTACCAAAGTTGATCGTCACGGAGAATAATAAATTAAAAACTGTGTGTTTGATGTTTGTGCAGAGAAGAGAGAAATAACAAAAATCACATAATAATTGATTAAAAGAAAAAGTGGCAAAGTTTTTTGGACATCCTAAAAAGAAAAGAGAGTTATGCTAGAGGTACAAACACTTTTACAAAAAGTCTTACAAAAGGGGTATGTAGCTTCATTACATTATTTAACACATCACATCATATTTACAACACTTTTACATCAATGGTAATTAGAATAGCCACATCATATGTTTGTAAGTTTTTTTGTAAGTAGGTTTGTACTTCTAGCATTTTTCAAGAAAAGATAACAAAGTTTTAAAGGACGGAGTAATTTCAAATATATAATCAAAATAGAAGTAATAGACAAAAGTATGATCTTGGTAACTTTAATGACTATAGATGTACTTAAATGTTATAAAACTTACACATAATAATTTATAGACACATTTCTGACCATACATTTTTTACTACTAATATTTTAGGAAAAAACTCATAACAAAATGACAATTACGGTAATTTTATTTGTTATTAAATTACTACCTGCAATCCGGGGCGAAGCTACATGTAACCCCAAGGGGGCCATCCCCCCCCCCCCCCCCCCCCCCCCACCAAATTAATCAATAGATATATATTAGTATTAGTATATATTTATATTTAAAAAACTGACCACTACCCTAAAGTCTAGCTCTGCCCCTGCCTGCCATCACCAACTTCATTATTATAAATATACTAATTTAAAATGCTTAATTTGAATGTTTAGTAACAATAGAGTGCATTATTTCAGTCGACTCCACAATCTCTTTATGTTTAATATATACTTGTGTTCGTGTTTTTTTCATCACAATTAGAACTTTCGTATACGTTTTCAATATTATATTATACTCATTGATTGAAGACGCAATTAATAGGGTTATAGTGTAGTAATTACACACATGTTGATTATATAAAATTGTTACTTTCAAATTGAGGTTAGTAAAAGAATATACATTTCTATATTTTAGACACTAGTTATGTATTCTTTAGATCAATAAAAAAATATGTATTTTTTAGATGAACACGTGATGGAATATATGGGTCTAGGCCCCAGGACCCACATACTCAGAACAGAAAGCACAGCCACTACGCGGTGCCCTCGTTGGCCAGAAGACCCTTGTCGGCCGAAGAAGGGCCAACTCAGAATATGATCTTGAAACCAAGGAACCAGGGTGTCCTCGTCGGCCGTGCCCTCGTCGGCCGTGCCCTCGTCGGCCAAGACCCTCGTCGGCCACGGAAGACTCACAGAACCGGATTTTACATTTATTCATTCATGTAGCCCACCAGTGGTTCTGTATTCGGCCCAGTAGCGGTCCAGTTGTAAATGGGCCTCCCAAGCCCAAGGCTTGGGAGCCCAGCCCGTATTTTTCCTATAAATACTTCCTCTGGAGGTAGTTATGGGGGTTACAAAATCATTCTATTGAAGCATATATTGCACTTCTCTCTAGATATACTCTGTCATTTGGTGCTCTCGTTGAGAGCTAGAACAATCAAGTTAGCACCCTTCGTCGCTACCAAGCACAGCTAACCACTGATCATGGGAAGAACCAAGTCAATCCGCAACCTCGTCAGCAAGATCATCCCTGAGGACCAGGAGACCAGGGAGCACGAGGAGGATGCTACGGCCGACCAGGTCGGCGGAGGAGACGTCTTCCAGGAGGCCATCAACCTCACGACGGACCTCCGCAACCAACTCAACGGCGGAGCCCCTGATGCCCGCATCGGTCTGGACAAGAAACGAGCTGAGAAGACAGACCACGCCCCCGCCCAGCCTATGGCCGCAGCCTCTCCGTCTGTGGATCCACAGGTCCAGGCCGCGCTGTCGGTCATCATCGCCAGCTTGGCCCAGAACCCCACCGTCCTCAGCGCACTCTTGCCAAGGAATGGGGGGAACGTCACTCCACCCCCTCAGCCCCAACCGTTGGTCGTCCAGATAGGCAACGATGAGGGGGTGATGGCCCAGGACACGACGTCGTCCCACTCTCACCCCGCTTCCCCTCTTCGGCCTGGGCAGACCAGTGGAAAAGCCTCTGCCTTCAATAGGCTAGGCGACACGTGCCGTCGTCCAGTTTCGGAGAGGATGGCAGGGCGGATTGGTGAGCGTCGGCCTGGCTCGCCAAGGGAAAGCTTGGGGTCTGTGTCCCGGACAGCGGACCAGCCCCGCCTGGACAAGGGCAAGGGAAAATTGCACGAAGACGACGTGCGCCACCAGATCAATGCAGCCCACGACGAGCGCATGAGGAACCAGCAGGGCGCCGCTGCGGCCGCCAGGGACCCCCGGGACGAGGTCATCGCCCAGCTGGAAAGGAGGTTGGCCCAGATGGAGGCCAGGCAATCGGCGAACATCCCCACGGCCGGCGCCTCCAACGATCCTGGCCTCAACGCTCTCATGAACAAGGTCAGCGCCCTGGAGAGGGAGTTGGCCGAAGGACGAGGTGACCCCGTCATCCAGGTCAGGACCCGGACCCCTTTCACCAACAGGGTGCTCTCGGCCCCCATCCCGAAGAAGTACAGGGGGAACGCCATCAAGTCCTACGATGGCCGATCAGACCCCCAGGAGCACTTCAGCCGCTATCAGAACAACATGCTGATGGTGAACGTGTCGGATGAATATCTCTGCTGTTGGTTCCTCTCTACTCTTGAGGGGCCAGCGTATGAGTGGTTCAACGCGCTCCCCGAAGGAAGTATTGACTCATGGCAGGACCTTGCTCAACGCTTCCTCACCCACTTTGCCGGGAGGAAGCGCGCGAAGAAGTATTTCACCCATCTCCTCTCCGTCAAGCAGCAACATGATGAGTCCCTCCGGTCGTTCATTGATCGGTGGACGAGGGAGACCGAAGAAGTCGAGGGGGGCGATGAGCGCACCCTCCTCGTCCTGTACCAGGGGGGCCTCCGCAGCTCCCCATACGCCAGGAGCCTCATCACCGACCCTCCAAGGTCGTACGCAAAGGCGCTCCAGCGCGGGAGTTTGTACGCTGACGCCGACGAGCTCCACAACCACAAGAAGGAGGGAGGTCATCCCTCCAAGAAGACAAATCCTTCGCCGGCCCCGGGACCATCCCCGGCCGGCCAGGGTGCCCATGGCCGTCACGGCTCTGGTGGACAAAGTAAGAAAGACCGCCACTGGCGGCCGAGGTTGGAACGGCCAGGGTTGCCCTCACTCACCCGGTCGGCACCATCCTCGACTATGCCGAGAAGCATGGCCTCATCGAACAGACTCCTCGGCCGGCCGAGGAGGTCCTTGCCATCCAGCAGGGCGGCACCTACTGCCAATTTCACAAGAACTCCTCGCACAACACCGACAACTGCATCACGTTAAAGAAAGCCATCGAGCGCCTTATTCGTCAGGGGGAACTCTCCCAGTTTGTTAAAGGTGGCCCACGCAAAAAAACGTGGGTAAACACCGGCAAACCTAGGGGCGAACCCTCTACGAAGAAGCGGGAGATCGGCAGGCTCAGCGACGACGAGGACTTCGAAGAGCCCCCGCCAAAGAAGAGCCATATTCACCTCATCGTAGGTGGGAATACTGGGGGGGACTCCGTCACCCAGAAGAAGAAATGGGCTCAATCCCTCTACATTGGGGAGGTGTCCCACGTCCCCCCCCCCCCCCCCAGCCGAAGAAACAGCGAACGGAGGCGATCACCTTCACCGACAAGGATCTGCCTCCGGGTACGGAATCACATAGGGACGCCCTCGTCATCCGGTGTGAGATCGGTGACTCCATCATCCACCGCACTTACATCGATACGGGGAGCTCCGTCAACGTGATGTACCTGGACACATTCAGGCAGCTGAAGCTGGACAAAGCTCTGCTAAAGCCGATCAAGACACCGTTATCCGGCTTCACCGGGGACTCTATCGACGCCGAGGGCACGATAGTCCTCCCCGTGGAGGTCGGTGACGGCCCCCACCGCGCCAAAATTGGCACGGAGTTCATGGTGGTCAACCTCATGTGCGCCCACAACCTGATCTTAGGGCGGGCAGCACTGGAGGACTTGGAGGCCATCATCTCCATGAAACACTTATGTCTGAAGTTCCCCACCAATGGCGGCATCGGCTGCGCCAGAGGATAGCCAGAGCGTGCTACCTCAAGCTAACGAGGCCGGTCGAAAGGGAAGGATAGAGGATAGACTCCATCACGGCAGCCGTTGCCAAGGACGAGGAGAGGCCGCATGCTGAACCAGCCGAGGAGGTCGAGGAAGTCCCTCTGGATACCTCCCGGCTGGAGTGGGTCCTCAGAATCGGGAAGCAACTCCCGCAGGACCAGCGGGACGCCATCCTCCTCGTCCTACGGTCATACGCCGTTATCTTCGCGTGGGACCCGGACGACATGCCAGGCATCAGCCGCCAGGTGTTCACTCACCGGCTGACCGTCGATCCAGCCTCCGCGCCTGTCAAGCAGAAGCGGCGCTACTTATCCGCCGACTTGCGGGACTTCGTCAAAAGGGAGGTCGCCATGCTCCTCTCAATCAACCACATCAAAGAGGTGAAGTACCGGACGTGGCTAGCCAACGTCGTCCTCGCCCAAAAACCGTCGACATTCAGAATGTGTGTTGATTACACTGACCTGAACAAGGCGTGCCCCATGGACCCGTTCCCTCTCCCCAACATTGATCAGCTGGTGGACGAGACGGCGGGGTGCGAGTTGATGTCGTTCCTTGATGCTTTCAGAGGGTACCACCAAATTTCCATGCATGAAGATGACGCTTAGAAGACGACATTCATGACCCCGGAGGGAATCTTTTGCTACCTCGTCATGGCTTTCGGACTCAAAAACTCCGGCGCCACCTACACCAGGATGGTGGCCAAAATCTTCAGAGTAGTCCTCGGCCGGACGATGGAGGCATACGTTGACGACATGATTATTAAGAGCAGACAAGCCACCACACATGCCGACGACCTCCGACAAATCTATGAAATCATGAAGGAGTTCAGGCTCCGTCTCAACCCCAAGAAGTACGCCTTCGGCGTCCAAGGCGGCAAGTTCCTCGGCTACATGGTCAGCCGGAGAGGCATCGAGATAAATCCGGAGAAGACACAGGCTATCATCAACATGGAGCCGCCCCGCAACGTCAAGGAGGTACAGCGGCTGACGGGGCGCCTGGCGGCCCTGAACCGTTTCCTCTCCAGGTCAGCCGAGAGGGCACTCCCTTTCTTCCAGATCATGCGTAAAGCTAACAGCTTCAAATGGACGACGGAGTGCCAGGAAGCGTTCGAAGAGCTGAAGAGGTACCTATCGTCCCCACCCGTGCTCTCCAAGCCCAGAGCTGGCAAAACCCTCTTCTTGTACTTAGGGGTGAGCATGTCGGCCATCAGCTCTGTGCTCATCCGTGAGGATGAAGGGGTGTAGAAGGCCATTTTCTACATCAGCAAGACACTTAGGGAGGCCGAGCTCAGGTACTCCCCCATTGAGAAGACGGTGCTAGCCATCATCCATACGGTGAAAAAGTTGGGGCACTACTTCCAGGCCCATGCCGTCCATGTGCTGACCCAGCAGCCCCTTGGCGCACTCATGATGAGCCCCACTAGCTCATCAAGGATGGTAAAATGGGCGATCTTCCTCAGCCAATTTCAGATTGAGATCAAGCCAAGGCCATCTATCAAAGGGCAAGCCTTGGCCGACTTCGTCACCGAATGCACGGCAAGGGAGACAGCCGCTACCACCCCCGGGCCAGAGTCCGATGACACATGGATCCTCTTCACGGACGGCTCGTCGGCCGCGAAGTCATGCGGCGGCGGCGGCGTCCTCATATCCCCTGAAGGATTCAGAGCTTACTATGCCATCCACTTCAACTTCAGGGTATCCAATAATGAAGCCGAGTATGAGGCCCTCCTCAGCGGCCTCAGACTCGCCGTCGGCCTCAGAGCCCGACACATCAAAATCAGGTGCGACTCCAAGCTGGTAATGGGCCAGGTTGAGGGTACGTACGAAGCAAAGGAAGGTCGGATGAAGCAATACAAACAAGCAGCAGAGGAGTTGTTGAAGGCATTCGAAACCCACGAGATCACACAGATCCCAAGGACCGAGAACGCCGAGGCCGACATCCTCTCCAAACTAAGCTCGGACACTCCGGAGCACATCTCCCAGCTAGCCAAGATCGAGGAGCTGAGCATGTCCAGCATCCATGCCAGCCCCATCTTGTGCATCCAACAGCGACCGGAGGACTGGATCTCCGACATCATCACCTTCATCACGACGGGGAAATTACCCCAGGACAAGGAGAGGGCCAAGCTCGCCAAACTCAGGGCCCAAGCTACACTATTGAAGACGGCAAACTCTACAAACGATCCTATAACGGCACTCTCCTCCGATGCCTGCACCAGGACGAGGCCGACGTGGCCATGGAAGAAGTTCATTGCGGTGTTTGCTCCTCACACCAGGGCCCTTTCAGTATGTCCCGGCGCCTCGTCGTCCAGGGCTATTTCTGGCCGACCATGGCATGGGATTGTGCGGACCTTGCCAGGAAATGCACCACATGCCAGGTACTCCAGAAGGCCCCTGGTCGGCCAGCCGTCAACTACGCCCCCGTCAACACCGCTATTCCATTTTCGAGGTGGGGGATTGACCTGGTTGGCCCTCTGCCCAGAGCTGCTGGCAACAACCGCTACATCATCGTCACAGTCGACTACTTCACTAAGTGGGTCGAAGCGGAACCCTTGGCCAGCATCACGGGAGCCAGGTGCCAGAAATTCGTTCACAAGAACATTCTCACCCGCTTTGGTGTCCCCCAAGAGATCATATCTGACAACGGCACCCAGTTTGAAGCGACGCCCTTTCAAGAGCTCCTTCGAGAATGGGGGATAAAGCACCGTTTCTCCTCCGTTGCTTACCCTCAAGGCAACGGGCAGGTTGAGAACGCCAACAGAACCATAATGGAAGGGCTGAAGAATAACCTACAGGACGCAAGAGGGAGTTGGGTCGACGAGCTCCCCAACATCCTGTGGTGCTATCGTACTACGCCGAGGAGGGCAACGGGTGAAACACCTTTTGCCCTGTGCTATGGCTTTGAAGCAAAAGCACCCACGGAGGTCACCATTCCCAGCCGACGGGTGGAGCAGTATGACCCAGAGGCCAACGAGGAAAACATGAAAATCGACCTCCACCTAGTCGATGAAAGACGTGAACAGGCATTCATCCGAGAAGAGAACTACCGGCGTCAAGTAAAATCATACTATGACGCCAAGGTACGTTCCCGAGAATTCCAAGTGGGGGACTACGTCCTCCGCCGAAGGGAAGCAAGCCAGCCGACGGAAGGAGGCAAGCTAGCCTTGAAGTATGAAGGTCCCTACATTGTCAGTGCCGTGGTGAAACCCGGCACCTACAAGCTTAAACGCCCAAACGGGACCAATGTACCACGAACGTGGAATGTACACCATTTGGTGAAGTTTTATCAATAATCTGAAGGAGGTGTAGCCGGCGAAGCCCTCACCCTTTGACGGGTTATTGATTGAACGCCACCCTCGGCCTTGAGCCACTTTTGAATAAAAATCATGTTTCCTTTGATTTATTGGAGTTCGACTTGAACGTGAACAAAGTGCCCTCATCGGCCACCTTGGAGCGAAAGGCTCAGGCATGGCCGATGTGGCGCTTCGCATCTGCATCTCTTGAGCGAAAAGCTCAAGCATGCCCATTGTATTTTGTATCAGCGAAAGGTTTAGACCAACTGAGAGAGCACGTCGTATCGACCCCTTAGAGCGAAGATGCTCAGGCAGGACTGACGACGTCCCCAGGACGATGGTCCCGCAAACGGCCTGCGTCTTGAAACGGGAAGTTCACCGCGTCGTCCACGCGCCTGATCGCAGGACGACAGGCCTGAAATCATGGCCGAGGTGACAAAATCCCAAAACTCAGGGATGGGCAACGACAGCTGTTGGAAACCAACCAAAAGTCTAGCCCGCGTCATAAATAGGCGACGCGACCCCCCCTGAGATCACAGACGTTATAAACGAAGTCCGAACCGGCCGAAGGGCCATCGACCCCTTTGGCCGAAGCCTGAAAGAAGGACACTCCATGAAACGGGGAATGAAAAAAAAGAAGGGGGAAGCCGACAGCCGTGCGCACTTGCCGGCCCCGAGCAGTAAAAATAAATCCCCACAAAACAGCCACATTTGGCCAAGTACATATCAGTTGAATACAAAGGTAAAAACTACCAACAAGTAACGTGGACGAAGCGGCCACACACTACAAGGAAATCGACGAGGACGGAGCATACGCCCATAAAACCCTAACCAAAGTGGTTGGGTGAAATGAGAGTGGTAACCTTCATCGGCCATAACCCCTTGAAGCGCCAACACTTAGCATGGAAAAAGGAATTATAACCTCATTTAAACACAATCCTGAAGCTGATCACCAAGGCCCAGGACAAAGCGGGCAGTAACACACCCGCGGGAAAGTTAAATATTCGAGTAACAACCCCTACCGGCCACAACATTCTTGTCGGCCGTTACAGGCACCGAAACCTAGGTGGTTGGACAAGCTGGGAATCTTGGGGAAAATTTGTCTAAGTGATTCCCAAACACTTAGAGAAAATTCCTAAGGAAAAGGTTCCCTGAGTAAATTCAAACACTTAGAGAATTCCTTGAGGAAAGCAAACACGAAGGAAAAGGCAAACACCTGGGCACCCTCATCGGCCATAACGCCCAACTTGGCCGACAATGGTACCACACAGAAGAAACCACACTTAGACAAATCTCCAAAGTATTGGATATCAAAGGGACAACCTCTAGACGGAGCGGGCACCTGAATACTTGCAGGCCGGTAGTTACCTATGTCTTGCATTAATACTTAGATGAATTTCTAAGTTCAAAAAACCAAGGCAAGAAACAAAAATACTCAAGGCCGAAGGGGACAATCCTTAGATCCCCGGTGCGACCACACAATCCACAGAGGACCACTTCGGCCATGACACTTAGGCGGCAAAGGTCACTCACCCTTATCGGCCACAACACGGGGATCAAGGCCGATCTCCTGCTTAGAGGAGGGGAATGGGAACAAAGCGGCCACGAAGAACACCGGGCCGAAGAGAACACCACGCGTGGCATATTGGTTCAACACTTAGGAAATTTTCCAAAGCATCTGTCAACAGTGAAAGGGGGCTTAGCACCAAGACGATGAGAACACCCACCCACTTGATGCTCGGATACTTAGAAGAATTTCCTAAGTCCCAATTCCAAAATACTTAGACAAATTTTTGAAAAAAAAAAAGAACCAACAATGAACAAGATGACAAAGACAGCAAGTACCATGAAAATGTTTCATTAACATTAATTAGTACATGGGGGGCACTTCGGCCGTTACAGTCAAGATTATAAAACAACAGGCTGATTACAAGTTGAAAAAGGTTATGGACGATCATGGCTCTGTGGCAGCCTCGTCGGCAGCATGGCTCGCAACGTCCTCCCCGGCGACAAGCTCGGCACCAACTTCGATCTCAGGATCCAGGCCGGCCTCGACAACGGAAGTGGCGGTGTCGTCCAAGTAGTCGTCTTCCTCGTACTCTGGTTCGCCCAGGCCGGAACTCTCTATCGGGGCCTGCCTGTCACAGAGAGGAAGGTTGACCTGCTCCTCCGGATCTCTCATGAGCCGAGGAAGCCGCAGATTCCGCCTGACCCAACCCCGGGTGTAGTTCAGGGTCCGAAGAGCGCGACTCAGCCGCCGGTAGATGAGCCTCTGCATCCGATGCTGGCCCATGTTATAATACACGGACATCTCCCGTTCAAAGTATTCTTGGCCGGCAGGGGAGTTCTGCCCCCAATCTTCAAGCTTGACCGCCACGATCTCATAGCACCAAGGGAGGCGCTCGTAGGCCTTCCAGCCTTCGGCCAGGAACTTCGCGACAGCATCATCGGCAGCCTTCACTGCCGCAGCCTCAGCTTCGACCTTGGCTCTTTCGGCCTCCTCCGCCCGCAGACGTTCAGCCTCACGAGCACTCTTCTCATCGGCCAGCTTGGCCAGTGCCTCTTCCTTGGCCGCATCGACCTCATCAGCTTTCCTCTGCAAGGCCGCAAAGTCTGCCCGCAGCCTCCCCAAACAGCTCATGGCCTCATCGGCCGAGCCTGCCTTCTCTTCAAATTCCTTCAAATGGGCTATCTCCCGTTGCTGCCTCTTATGGCTCTCCATGAGCATAAAGGCACCCTGCAATGGAAAAGATTATCAGTAAAGAGTGCAAAAATATCAAAGGGAAGAAACGAAAAGCAAATGCCAAGGAAGAAAGGAATTACCTGGACGACGAGGTCCATACCACCGTCGTATATCTTGACATCTCCCAACTTGTCAAGATATACCTGGTCCTTGGCCGGGATGGCCTGAGAGAGGACACTATGGCCGTCAACGTCATCGTTGAAACCCCCCGTCTTTGGGGTATTCAACTTCCAACTTGTAGGTGGACGAAACCACCTCCTTGCCGGACCGCTTCGGCCGGGAGTCCTCAGCAAGGGGAAGGGGTTGAGATCCCCCTCCGGTAAGACCAGAGCCAAGGTCCACAAGGGCAGCAGCAGCGCTTGACCCTCTTTCGTCCACAATCGGGACGGTTAGCACGCCGGCCTCATCAGCAGTGGCAGAGGACGAAGCCTTCTTCGACTTCTTGGCAGGCTGCATGCCGGCCTCAATCAGCTTCCTCTGGGTTTCCTCCGCCGGCCGTTTCTTCTTCGGCTGAGGAGGGGGCCTCTTCGTAGCATCACCACCAATAGCGGCCTTCGTCGCAGCCTCCTTGGCGGCCAGCTCCGCCTTGGCCTTCGCAGCGGCCTTGTTCATCACTAATCGGCGATCCATCACAAAATCTGTACAGAAAGCAAACATGTCAGCAAATTAAAATGACAAAGTAAAATGAGGACACCGAAGGGGTATTACCATCGGCTTCGGCAGGAATGCCCATATCGGGGCCGTCGGCCTCCTCAAAGGTCGTGGTCATCTTCGGCCATATTTCGATGTCGTCCTCCTTATCACCATACACGAAGTACCTGAAGAAGCCGATAGCGGTCATCTTGTACTCCGTGATGTAGTGCTTCACACTCCTCGCCCCCCCCCCCCTCCAAGAAGGCCGCCACCTGAGCATCGAGAATGGAACTCTTAGGAGGGTCATGAAGGGTAAACCTTCCATCATGGCCGACGGAGGGGAACTCTGTGCCGTCTTCGCCCAGGGACACGAAGACGAATTTGCTCTTCCAACCATGTATGGACGAAGGCAAATCCGTGAACGTCCTCTTATTCGGCAGCTGCTGCAAAGTGGCGTAGCAGGCACAATTCTTGTGGCTTCCTTGGCCAATCTGGTAGAGATTCATGAAGAGGGCCGTTGTCGGCCTGTAGCCCAACTCCGCACAACGGAGAAGGAAGCCCACCATCAGCGAGTAACTGTTAGGGGTCAGCAAGGCCGGTGGAAGCCCCACCATGTCCAGGTACTCTTGAATGAAGGGATGGAGGGGAAATCTCAGCCCCTTGGCAAAACTCATCGGATATACCCCGAAGTACCCCGACGGCGGGTTGAGCACGTGGTCCGTTGGCCTCGGCGCCCTGACCCTCCCGAATGGCCCCACCTACATCTGCACGACCAGATAATCAGCGACACTGCTCTCCGGCTTGATCAGGAAAATATTGGTAAGGTCTAGGTAAGAGAAGCCCGGCCCATTCTTCGGCCGCCTGTTCCTCTTCGGCCGTGGCAGGCCCTTGACGGCAGATACCGGCTTCGGGCACGAGATCGTAGTAGAGGCGGACGCCCCGTCCACCACACGGGAGGCCCTTACGTCCTCACCCTCAGATGACAAAGCGGACCTTTCGTCCTCGTCCTCCTCGTCCGCAGGCCCCCCGGATTTGTACGGGCTCAGGCACTCGATCTCTTCAGCGCACTCTTCAATCACAGCATAGTCAAGAGACTTGGCGGAGGGCTCGTCGTCGTACGGGTAATATTCATCGTTTAAGGATTTCATCCTAAACAACTCCTAAGGCACTAAGGCAAACTATTTTAGATCTAAGGTGTTTTTGTGACTAACACTAGATCGAGGCCTAGGAGAGCAAAATATGTAACAAATCGAAGAACGGGTTGAAGAACTAACCTTGAAGATTTGAAGGGGGTGAAGAACACTCAGCAAGGTCTCTCTCTCTCTAAGAATTTTGGCAGCACTTCGTTACTCAGAATGCAAATGAGCTCCTCTCCTCGGAACGGGAGGGTATTTATAGCCACACTCCCAACGGTAACTACACGTGGCATCACCTCAGTGGCCACACCAACGGCCACCAATGGGATGCCACCACTCTGTCTACAAATCAGCAGCCCACCACCAAAATAGGCCCTACGGATCAAGAAGGGAAAAAACAACACCCGTAACGGCCAGGACATTCAACGGCCAACACAGCCTACGGCTACCCAGGTAGCACTCGTATCGGCCTTTCAAGGGGCCACACATTATGCAAAGGAAGGTTTCACAACGGCCACAATACCCCAAAGGAAAGGAACATAACGGCCATGAGGCCCTCGCACTAAACCCTCGATGATAACCCTTTGCAAGCGACCTGCGTCCAAGGGTTCTCCCACAGGGTTACCTTGGTCAGGAAATCGCCAAAGGGTTGGATTCAAGGGTAGTATGAGGATCCCACTTCGGCCTAGGTTACAACCTACTCCTTCACCCCTCACTCACTCTCCGGCCTGAAGCAGTGGGGGACTGGGGGACTACACCGGCCTCGGGAATAACAGGCAAAATCAAAAGAAAACCAAAAAATACACCAAGTCCACAACTACAACATCAGACATGCACCACAACGTCCATAACATCATGGTGCATCTTCGGCCACAGCAAAGCTCGGGATCACAAGACACTTATCGGCCTTGAAACCACTCATCACTCTCAAGCCAGAAATCAAGAGAAAGGTCAACATACCTAAATCATCGTCGTCCATGTACCGCAACGGCCCCGAGGTCCTTACAACTCCATCTTCGGCCAGACAGTGTTGTCATCCCCAAAACCTTGGGCAATATGACGCCTGGTCGTCCAAAAACACAAGACATCATCAACAACGGCCAAAAAGGATGCGGAGTGCCCTCATCGGCCTCACCAGCCCAAAAGGGAAACTTACCTACTCAACAACCAAGGACAGACACTACCTTCATCGGCCACCCGTGCCAGAACGCGCATCATCCAACAAACAAAGCGCACCAAAGGAACGAATAGCCTTCCCCGGCCGCATCAGGGGGCAGGCAACGGCCAAACTCAAAACACAGGGCCACCAAGCGCCGCGACAGGGAACGCCCAACGTGGTCCCGCATCGGCCAAGAAGTCAAGCACAGAAATCTACTCTCCTTCACTTCGTCTACATCTCAGCTTAGAGAGTGGGGGACTCCTGATGGAGTATATGGGTCTAGGCCCCAGGACCCACATACTCAGAACAGAAAGCACAGCCACTACGCGGTGCCCTCGTCGGCCAGAAGACCCTCGTCGGCCAACTCAGAATATGATCTTGAAGCCAAGGAACCAGGGTGTCCTCGTCGGCCGTGCCCTCGTCGGCCAAGACCCTCGTCGGCCACGGAAGACTCACAGAACCGGATTTTACATTTATTCATTCATGTAGCCCACCAGTGGCTCTGTATTCGGCCCAGTAGCGGTCCAGTTGTAAATGGACCTCCCAAGCCCAAGGCTTGGGAGCCCAGCCCGTATTTTTCCTATAAATACTTCCTCTGGGGGTAGTTATGGGGGTTACAAAATCATTCTATTGAAGCATATATTGCACTTCTCTCTCTAGCTCTCACTTCTCTCTAGATATACTCTATCAACACCATAATGATATATACTACCTCCGCCTCGGTGAGTTCTTCCTAAATTGACTTGGCTCGCAAATTTAGATAGTGAGAATAAAGTAGAAATGTATGGTTGTAGTTGTGTAAGAAAAGGTGAATATATGTGAACCACATATTTTTTCCAAAAGTGGAAGTTGGAAGAATTAATTGAGACGGTCCAAAAAGTAAAGTTGGAAGAAATGACTGAGACGGAGAGAGTATTAATTATGATATATAGTTTAGATATTATATAGTGGGGCTGTTGCAAACTTAAATGACTATGAGAGTGTCCTCAATCAGAATTTCATAAGATTTTAAACGATTGAGATTTTAATGGAATTAAATAGAATTTGTTGGATTCCATACAATTGAAAATCATCCTCCCAAAATATGTTGGAATCCATTGGAATTGAAAATCCCCCAAATTCTCTCACGTTTACCTGCTTCGCCGCTTGGCTTCGTGACTTGTCTTTTACTTGTCTATCGTTGTTTACCCGCTTCGACGCTTGCCTGTTTCTTTAGTCTGCCTCCCGTAAGGTAATTGCAACTCCCGTAGCCGAAGAATGAGAGGAGAATGACCGGCAACATATATCAACGAGGTGAAAAAAAAGATGACACCCCATCCCTGAGGGCCCCCAACCTCGACCGGACGGTACGTTGGGAGGATGTAAGTTGGACTATAATCTCAATATGACAGATAGAAAATGTGGTTCTATCCCCGGTACTTGCAGAGGCTCTATGCATTTTTAGCATAGTAACCCTTCATCGCAGTTGCCGGGATTCAAACCCGGGACTTAACCCTTGTGGCACTCCCTTGCTACCAGTTGAGCTACGCTCACGGGTACATATCAACGAGGTGAAATCATCGGAGCCGTCATCATCAACTTCCAATTCCGGTTATGTAGCCGAGTTTTTCCTCAAAATAGAGTAGAATTAAAAGTATTTCCCAAATTAATGTCAGAGTTAACTCAAGTTAGAAGGACTGCAACCTGATTGGCGTACGTAGAGTAGAATTAAAAGTATTTCCTTAAAGTTTCGCTGTTCCGTACGTAGCACTGCAACACAGGAGGAAAAAGATTATTGGGTCCCATAAAAAACTCTCTTGTTTTTTTGAAGTATAATAACTTTTTTATTTGTGTTTAGATTGTTATAAAAAATACATCAAAATTTATAATTTTTTATTATCTTTCATATGATATCAATATTGACTATATAAAATATATAAAAAAATTAAGCACTTTAAGAAACTAATGCTTTTTAAGTGTCATAATTTTTTATATGTGCCGCAATCGTTACAAATTATCAAAATTTATAATTTTTATTCTTTCAAATGACATTAATATTACATACAAGTATACTAAAATTAAAAAAAAATAACACTGTAAGAAACTTCTGTTTTTAAAGTGTTATTTCACATAACTTTTATATTTATACTCCGATTGTCACAAATAATATATCCAAAATCATATTTTTTTATCATCTTTCATATGATACCAATATTGCATATACAAAAAATAAAAACTAAAATCTATATAAATCTATTAATCTTTGTAAGAATACTCCAAACCAGACTTAAACAAATCAAACCAAATTAATAGATTTTTTTGTGAATGAAAAATGAGTGTGATATAAAAGGTAATGAAAAGTTATAAATTTTGATATGTTTTTGTAGCAATCACAGTACAAATAAAAAATTTATAGAACTTTCAAAAACACAAAAGTTCTTTAAGTGTTAAATTATTATTTTTATTTGTATATACTTTTTTAAGTAATAAAATATTATGAATTCATATACACTTTTTGTAAGGGAAAAAGAGTAAATATACTTCAAACTTTGATGGGGTGCGAAGTGAGCATCCCAAACTTGCCTATGTAATTTAAATACACCAAACTTTATATAAAAAGTTATTTTCACACCATTGTTATTTATTTTCTCTTTCAAAATTGTAAATTTATGGGGTTAATTGCACTATTTAAAATAGAAAATTAAAAGTATTGCAATTATATAGAATGAGGATAACATTATTTATTTTGCAATGGAAGTTTATAATGTTAATTGTGTCTTCATGATTTCTAAAATGTTTTAAATTATGCAATTAACACCATAAATTTACATTTTTGAAAGAATTAATACTTGTCTTAGGTGCCAAAATAACTTTATATACTCCGTACAAAGTTTGAGTATTTTAGTTATTTTTCCCTTTTTGTAATAGTTGGATTACAAATGAAAATGTTACGGAGTATATCACTTCAAAAAAAAAAATTAAAGTGCAAAATTATTTTTTTATTTTTATATATGCAACATTGGTGTCATATGAAAGATAATAAAAAATTATAATTTTTGATATATTTTTCATAACAATCGGAGTACAAATAAAAAAATTATAACAGTTCAAAATAATTAGAAATTTTTTCTTTGTGGTGGGACCCAGACTAGTTTCCGTGCACTCCTACGGTTCTACGGACTCTTAATTTCGCCCAAGCCAACGACTCAGTTGGCCGTTCTCCAACCACAGTCAACTGTAGGTCTGTAGCAGTAGTATGGGAAATACTCTTAACCACACGTCAATTTGGTAAATATTTTGTTATGTAGCACTATTTTGGGGAAAAACTCTATGTAGCCGGTGAGTCACATGGAAATAAACCGCTTCTTGCTTTGATTCACTTCTCGAGGGGAACTCCGTCGAAATTCGAAGGACATGCTGAGATTTTGGGCAATATTCTTTCCTTTGCTTTTTTATAGAGTTAATTATCAAAATAGGACTAAAAGTCATTCACTTTTCACAAATAGGACCAAAAAATAAAATGTGTTTGCATAGGACTAATTATGTGTACCTTGGACAATTATACCCTTATAGCTATTAAAATGTTTTAATTCCTAATAAAATAATAAAAAATAATAAAAATTCGTAAAAAATACTAAAAAATTAAGAAAAACATTTCGATATTAAAAATTTAAATATTTTTTTTTTCAAAAAATTAAAAAAATTAAAAAAAAATAAAAATAAATAAAAACTCAAAAAAAAATCCTCGCTGCCTCTGCCGCCTCAGCAGCACCACCTCCAGTCACCAGGGGAAAAAAATGCCAAGTTCATTACGAATGCCATATTTATGGCAGAAAAAATGAAAATGCTGGCATTCGAAAAGAGAAATATGCCATTTTTTTGGCATTTTCAGAAATAAATGACATTTTTCTGGGAAAATGGCATTTTTTCATCAGCCGGAGGTGGTGGTGCTGGGAGGTAGTACAGGCGGTGGGAAAGGCATCCATATTTTTTTAAATTTTTTTTACGGAGTTTTACTGTTTTTTATTATTTTTTTAAAAAATAAAATTATTAAAAAAAAAGTTTTTGAATTTTTTATTTTATAAAAATTTTATAAATTTTTTAATTATATTTCTACAAATTTTTGAATTTTTTCGAATTTATTATGAATTAAACATTTAATTATGGCTTTTGACTATTTTTAATTCATATTTTATGGAATGGTAAGAATGGAATGCAAAAATAGGTATGTTTCCAATAGGACTCATATGGTCCTATTTTGGAATAAAAACACAGCAAGTCCTATTTTAGGTTTTTGCCATAGTTTTAGTCCTATTTGAACCAATTTCTATTTTTTATATTGAAATCCATAGAAATCCTTAAGAATCCAAGAGTAAAGAATCCATGGACTTTTTTAGGAATGCTGGATTTTGCAGGATTCCACGGAACTCCACATCGAGGACAACTGAGTTCTATGGAATTCTAACAATCCTTTAAATTTCCATGAAATCCTATTTGAGGATTCCCCTATATTAGTATAATTAAATTGTAATGATTATAAACAAAGTGTGGGTGATCATCATCGGTTTAAGATGACATTTGGGTTTGAGAGTATTCTTTTGATTTACATTTATTTACAACAATAATACAATTGGTTATTGTGAATAGTAAACTAGGGATTGTGATATAATTATCCTAAATATTAACATTTGTGGTATGTACTACATGACAAAATTACTTGATCAACTTCGTTTTTAGGTTTAATACTTTTTATTTATGATACAATTACGTGCAGAGGGTCATCATCCAGAAAATGAAGGCGAATTGTTATTATACGACATGCATCGTTAGTGAGAATATTTGGTATTATCAAATGATCGTTAATGAGAATATTTAGTCTAATAACATATGAAAGTTTTTTTAAAAAAAAATTAGTTCAATTTAGATTTTTTCGTTTTTTATGAGTGACAATTCGATTTGTTTAATAATGTTTCAAAGAAATATTATCAAACTCAAATAAATCTGCATATAGTTCATTTTCAATTCAATTGATTCAGTTAAACATTAAACCAAATTAACACGTCCACCGCTAAATCAAATTGGATACACATAAAAAATTGAATTCAATTAAAAACATCCTCGATCAAAATCAACTTCTATTCATTCATTCAACTCGATCACAAGAGTAATAATTTATGAATAACAACCATTATTCTATTGCCTCATGAAATCATCTACACCAAACATCCTATTAATTAATTAATTAATTAATGAACTAAAAAGAGTAAGACGAACTCGTATCGATTAATAATACAATCGCATATGAGCAGTTAATAATACTTCCTCCCAAAATAAAAGCAATTAAAGAACACATTTGAAAAAACCCGCGCCAAAGCAGAGTTGATTGAAGGATATATGCTAATTAAGTGCTTCTCTGAAGCATCTCCCGGACCCTTTTCAGAGATTCAAGCCTCTGCAGCCGCATACGTTTATGGAACTTCCTGATGAACAAGTCGGCGACGTTGTCGATCTCGTCTTCCAGCCTGAATTCCTCTCCTCCTTCCTCCTTCGAACTCCTCACCATCTCTATCGCCGACCCGTTCGGATCCCCCAACATCTCATCGTCTCCCTCCTCCTCGAACAGAGAGTGCCTCAGATCCGGATACTTATCGTCCTCTTCCTCCTCCTGGTAATTGTACTCGAGCAGAGACCGATCCTCGCCACTAATCGCCTCACCGGACTCCGACTCTGCGGCGTCACTGTTGGAGACTGCCGCGGGGGACTTGACGGCGGTATCTTCGTCTTCGCCGTCTTCGCAATGAGCGTGCTGCCCCAGCAAGGCGTGGATCTTATTAGAGATGGATCCAACGCCGTTCCGGCCCTGCAGACACAACTTCCGGGACTTCAGCAGGGAGAAGAGCTGGATTCGAGCTTTAATCGCTCCGGTTTTGCTTCGAACGGCGTCTGATTTGGACTTTACCACCGCGGTTAGTAGTGAGATCACTTGCTTAACGAACCCTGTGACCTTGGTGTTCTTCATTTTATATATTTAGAGGCCTTTTTCTGTTCTCCAATGGCTTCTTTAGGGGCTGGGAATGGGATTATGGGACTTCTGTAATTTGCTTTGAATGATGAATCTAGAACAAATGTAATTTGCTTTGAAGTTAATCCGAACGATGAATCCTTGATGATGGATGCCCTTATATAGTGGTAAGGTCGTAAACTTTTCCCTTGGTGCATCTTTTTGTGGTCGCCTTTCATAAACTTTTTCAAGCTTTTTTAGTGCATCATGGTAGTGGGCGTTCTGAAATGACATACGTTGTTATTTTTATGGAAAATGCTAAGTGGAAAACAGAAAGTGTACCCATTTAAAAGGTCCCAAAAAAATCTAGTTTACTTCTCCCCTTCTCTCTCTCTACTCTTTTCCCCCTCCCTTCTCTCTTTCCTCCCTTGGAATATCTCAAAAAAATGAGAGACCATCTTATCTTGCCTTCTTCATCTTCGGCATCCTTTCTTCATTCTCTTTTTCTCTACCTTTTTATATCAATTTTTTTGTATTATTTGCACAAAATAAGCTTATTCATTTTATTCCATCTATTTTTATTAAATTTTTATTTTTTTCAAATTACATGTAAATTTATCACACATACAACTACATCATTCATTTGGATATATATAGACAATTAATTTTTTTGTTCACTCAGACAATTGAAATTGATTACACTGATAACTAAAGTTGATAACACAGACAACTATTGTCTGTGAGACGCACAACTATTGTCTGTGTGGTAAATATTGTCTGTGCAACATGAAAATATTGTCTATGCACACAGGCACTGCACATATATTGATTGATTTGCAAGCTGGTGTCAGTGTCAGACGGCTGTCAGTCTACTTTTTACAAAAAAATAAATGTCTGCGGACACAGATAAAAGTTGTCTGTATACACAGACAAATCTTGTCTGTGTCCACAGACAATTCGTACCAATTGTCTGTGACCGACATTTTGTGTACAAGTTGTGTACAACTTGTGTACCCCAAGCATTATTGTATTTTTATTTATATGGAATTAGAAATCACGTGAATACTTGATAATGTATGAGGCTATCGAAAACATTCTAGTACGGAGTATCAGATAATTCAGGATATCTGTACCAAACATTCCTGAGTTATATCTGTAATTTATTAAAAGTTTTCATTTTTTTTTGTAATATTTTAAAATTTTGGGATACTCGTATCATGAACGATACATGTATCAATTTTTTTCATAAAAAAAACTCTTGAAATTTACATAATAAATTCTTAAAAAAATGAAAAACTAAAAATGAATTTTACCTTGCTTTAATCTCGTACACAGCTAAGTATATTGATGGATAGTCTACCCGGGGGTATATATCCGAAGGGTTACTACGGGGAATAACTTAGAGAGAAGTCAGAGCAAGTAGATATATAGAGAGAGAGTGTATTATAAATGTGGAGCGTTTTCAGCGTGGTTACAAATGGGGAAATGGAGGGCTATTTATAGCAGCAATAAATGCCGGACGGGGACACGTGTCAAGCGCTCATTGGCCGAGGGGTCACCTCAACTGGTTGGCGCTGGCAGCCGCATGTGGCCGCATTTAATGCGGCTGTTGGATGGGACGTCTGTGCAGAGTACGGTGATCTGTACGTATTGTGAGGCGGATATCTTGTCGAGTGAGATGCCTTCGGCCATAGAGCAGTAGCCGAAGGCTCCTTCAACCGAGGGCACCTTGGTGCCGAGGGCTCACAGTACCGAGGGCTACTGTTTTCGCCGTTTTCCCCCAGTTTCTTAGTTTGCTTGAAAAACCTGTTTTGTGAGAATTAGAGCCTTCGGCCGGGGGGCCGAAGGCACCCCTGGCGCGTAGTGCGGGCTGCTTGGTATTCTGGGCGCTGTGATTTGGGCCTGTTGGACCTTTCGGGCCCGTTGGGCCTTTTGCTGGAGTAGTAGGAGTCTGTGGGCCGGGGGTTCTCGGGCCATATACTCCATCAGGAGTCCCTCACTCCTTTTGCCGAAAGGTACTTGAGGGAAAAGGAGTAATTTGTGCTTGCCCTTTGATGTTGTCCCGTTGTGATCTCTGAGGTTGGTGAGGAGTTGTTGCTTTTATGTCCCTGCCGAAGGCAGTCCCTCAGTTACCCACATGTCGGGACTTGAGGGCTTGCTTTGTTGTTTGTTGGAATTTCACAGATTTTGTAATTTAATGTTTTTCCCGAAGGGGTCCTCCAGTCCCCCACTCCTTGAGGCACTTGTAAAGTGGTGGAAAGGAGTAAAGTAGTTACGTTGCCGTTGTGGGCCGAAGGCTGACGCTTTTCGTTTCATTTCGGGGGGATGCCTCGTTAAAAACCTCATTAGGAAAAACCCTTTGGGAAAAAATCCTAATGAGGGAAAAAGAGTGCACCGAATTCCCCCAATGATGAATCGAAAATGTCAAACCTTGGTACAAAGTGGGGAATGACGGGAATGCCGAAGGCTATCTCCTCTGAGGGCTCCTGTGTTGATTAGCCGAAGGCTTGCTGTTGCTGTCCTGGTGGTGCCGAAGGGGTGCCCCTCAATCCAGGGATCGAGGGCCTGCCAGATGAGGGCAGCAGTGAGGTTGTTGCCGGGGGGTCCACAGTCTGTTGATGAGTTGGTGATGAAGATACCCGAGGGCTCCCATTACCTGTGTGCCATGGGCCATCCGTCAATGGGGCACACCCCGGGGGCTACTCGGTTTTGCAGTGCTGAGGGGGAAACCCCGAGGGGTGCCCTGACATGCAGCCCTAGGGATCTGAAGGGGTGATCCCGAAGGCGTGTGTAATGTGCTGCGTGGGCACAACCCGGGGGCACTTCTGGGTGAGTGCACCCGGAGGCTATCTTTGATGAAGTGGAGTGAAGTAGAAAACCCGGGGGCTTCCAAAATATAGCCGTTGGAAATATAGCCGTTGGAATATGTAACGACGGGATATAGCCGTTGGGGGGGGCACACGTGGCGTGTGATGGCTGGCTGTCCGTGGGCGGCGTCACCGGTTGGGCGAAGACGCGGTGAATAATGATGGCGTCCATCCGGAGGCCCGGAACCCAGGCCCAAGCCCGGATTCCAGCGCCTATAAATACCCCAAGGCCAGGCATTCCTCTGTGTGCGAAAAACTTGTTAGCGAAGCTCTGCCAATTTTTCTAGAGAGAGAAACAGCAGCCCTCGGTTGAATCCTCCGTTCTTAAGGTCAGTTCTCCCCTTGCCCTTCAGCCTCTTAGCTACCTGTACTGTGCCCTTAGGTTAGGAGATAGAAAATTTAGAAAACACTAGTGTCCGCGAGCCTTCGAACCAGAGTCAGCATGTCGTCCCAGAGTGATTCCCAAGATATTTCGGGGGAGCCTTCGGTAGAGATGGTGACATGCTCAGATGTGGAGTCTTCGAGTGTGGAGTCCTCGGCAGCTGATGATGCCGCAGTGGCTATGGAAGTGGAGAAGGACCTCCAGGCCGAAGTCGAAGCCGAGGGCTTCGAGCAAGAGAACGAGGATGAGGAGCTTGCCCTTGCCGTGCAAACCGCCGAGCAGGAAGAGGAGAGGGAGCGGCTGAAGGTGACGGTTGCCATTCCTCCCCCCCGGGGTGCCGGGGAAGCCAGCTCCTCCCGGCCATTGGACCCGACACCAATAAGTGTGGCTCCCGGGCACCTTGGTGCCGAGGGCTCACAGTACCGAGGGCTACTGTTTTCGTCGTTTTCCCCCAGTTTCTTAGTTTGCTTGAAAAATCTGTTTTGTGAGAATTAGAGCCTTCGGCCGGGGGGGCCGAAGGCACCCCTGGCGCGTAGTGCGGGCTGCTTGGTATTCTGGGCGCTGTGATTTGGGCCTGTTGGACCTTTCGGGCCCGTTGATTTCGATGTTTGGTATTCTCCGATTTTTCTTCTTGGACATCAAATAAACTGTGGGATGTGTTGGAGATGACTTTGAGAGCATGACTTGATTTCGCCGACCTTTCCATAGATGAATAAGAATTGGAGGTTGCCTTTTTGAAAAATAATTTCATCCATGAAAATTAGTAGCTCTATTGGAAATATGTGTTAGAACTTTTAGCTTTTTATTATTAGAGTATTATTTTCTATCTCTATTATCCAATAACTTTGAGCACTTTCACTTTTAATTTCAAAATTGTAGTTATTTGATTCATTTATCATTTTAAATTAATGACTTATCGACTATATTAATATTTTGAGATGCACTAGTGTATATGAGATAAAGAATGAATTTATTTCTAACTATCTTGATGATGTAAAATGATTCAACATAAGGTTTAATGCACCGAAGTCCCTCGTGAAATATGAATTCGACGCATTAAACTCGTGTGATTTAAAAAATGTGTCAAACTCACATGTGTTATAATTATTCATGCGCAAACCCCCCTCTGAGAACAAATTTTTCAATTTTAAAATCACATTTCTGAATAATATGATTAAATATGCAAGTAACTATGTAAAAATTTCTAAATTATACAAAAAAACTAATCATTTTCCATTTTTGACAATTAAATTTGTTCATAGAAGGGATTTTGCACATGAATAACTTAACACATGGGGGTTTGACGCATTTTTTAAATCACATGACTAATGCGCCGAATATATATTTCACGATGTGGTTTGATGCATTAAACCAATGTCATGAATGGACAGAGGTTAGAGGATATATATGTATGTATTTTCAAAAAGTTCTTGGGAATATTTTATAAATACACACTCGTAATTTCTAATATTGATAAATACACCCCCATAAATTTTAATATTTGTAAATATGTCCCCGTGTTTGTATCCTACTTTTTTTATTTTGTCTATCCTCGTACCCGGTTCTGCGTTTCTGCGTTTCCGCGTACCCGTACGCTGCTACATAGATTAGAAACGCTGATGATGAACAAATAAAATGACTGAATGAGGTATTTTGAGCTCATTTGGTGACTCTGTTTTTCATCTTATCGGGCTTATAAACAAACTTTTCACCAAACACGTATCTATTAATTTCGCACGCTGAATTGTGTATTAATAAGAAAATGTAATGTTGGAGTTATTTTCTGGCTGTATTATATTGGCTGGAGTTACTGTAGAGGATCATTTAACTGTTTTTCCATATAATTTTTTCTTTATTTTATCAATTAAATGTATTTTAATATATATTTTTCATAGATAGGCAGAATCGACATACCCAACGACTTCAATTAAAACTTCATAAATTTCAACAGAATAAGCCAATACAGTCGGTTTGCGTATTACCAAAAGGGCTCTTTATGTAAAAAGATCATATTAGCAACTTTTAGTGATTATGATTAATTTTATACGGTTGTGACAACAAAGTTACACAAATGATAGTTTTATTAAGGGAGAACTATCAAATAAGCCCTCGAACTTTCATAAAAAGTGCAAATAAGCCCTCTTACAGGAGGCTTTGTCCGGCTGTCGCCATTTGGGGCGGTTTTAGGAGGAAATTTTTTATGAAAGTTTTTGAGAATCTTCTTCATTAAGTCTAGTTTTCTCATACCAAATTTCAGCTAAAAATTCAATCTAGAAGACAGGCAAATGATTTTCTGAAATAAGTTCGAGGGCTTATTTGGTAGTTCTCCCTTTTATTAATATTTTTATGCATAATTCTTGTTTGAGTAATATTGTAGGAAAAACTAAAAAAAATAGATTTTAGAAAAAAATATGCGCAAGTACAAATAAAATTGACACGCGTGTGACGAAGACTATAAGGATGTTTTTACTTGGATTGTAATTTGCTGGTCTGGTCTGGTCTGGTCTTGTCTATACTGGTCTGGTCTGATCTGGTTTCTTTGTATTTTTATAACTATCCAAGTCTGGTCTGGTCTGATGTGGTCTGAACTGGTATGGTCTGGTCTGATATGGTCTGATCTGGTCTGGTCTGGAACGAATTACGGTCCAAGTAAAAGCATCCTAAATACTAGATAATTTACACGAATAAATGCAATAGGCTGAATTTCACATAATCGTAACCACAGTGAATAGTGAATTAATTATTGATAGGGAGCATTGACTTTTTTTATTGGCTCACCAAAAAATGTTGAATTTGTAAAACAATTTGGGACGAAGAGAGTATTAATTAGTCAACCTAATTTAATTTTAAGAAAGGTGCATAAACTTCTTTTAATTGAAACGAGTGGGTCATTTGTCCAGAAAATCATTGTCTAAAATTTGTCATAATTGATCAAGAAAAGTCAATATGACGAACTTTTTCGGAACGGAGATAGTACTGCGTAATTAAATATTAAGTATAATTATAGTTAAAGTTATGTTTACGAATGTGAAAATCAAATTGTTACAATTAAAAATGAACGTAAATAGTACTCCGTATAAATTTATATTCTATGGAAAGTAGTACCAGAACACTACTATGGGTTGAGGAAGCGGTCCAGTCCAACTGGTCGCCGACTCACTCTCCCTTACGGGAGGTCTCGGGTTCGAAACTCAATGAAGTGAGTTTCAGACCTGATTACTCCAAGCCCCAGCCCCCTCCCTGAGACTCCCTTGGAGTAAAAAAAGAAAAATAAAACTATAGATAAGTAGGATTGATCTAGTTAAGTTAAAGTTAATCATTTCTCACACGATGGAGAACTGTATTGAGTTGAAGTAAAATCTCTAAATTTTGGAAGGGTTTTGTGTAATGATGACCCTTTAGCCTCTGAATATTAGGCTAAAGAATCCTTGTCAACATTTCTTTTTTATTTATTTGAAAAACTATACTCAAAGATAGAAACCCTAGGAGGCTTGTAGCGAAAAGGTGGAATAAACCAATGGTCTTCTGTCCTTCCGGTTTCTAAACGACGAAGATGACTGGTTCACTTTCTCTGATCTACGACAGCAACACCAAACTCATGTTGTTCTGGTCTACTGGGTTTGGTGAGGAACAATGGTGCGGCAGCAACATCTCACGTCTTTTAGTTGTTTGGTTGTCATATTTTGATTTGGATCGTACAAGATCCCTTCATACTTTTGTTTATCTGGCTGAATTTTCTCTGGCCGAGGATTTAGTCCATTCTAATTGTGAAACGTGTTGGTCCCTGTTTGTGAATTTCGCTAATATATTTTTCTCCACCTCACATCCGATGTTCATTTTGTATGACCATTAATGAAGAGCTTAAATCAAGCTTCTGCAAGGCTGCGACGCTTTCGGAACAACACCGCCTAAAATACTGACAGGTCCCTTTCGTGAGATGATTCCTTTGAAGGTGGCTAGTCAAACCTCTTCTTCCTTCCCAGTGGCTGGTAAATTCGTGATGCTTCCTTTGGAGGTGGATGAAAAACTCTCTTCTCCCTTCAGGATGGTTGATTTATTTTGTTGTTTTTAGTTTGGGAATTCTTATTTAGTTACCTCCCATTTCAGTAGCAAGTTCAGCGATGCTGTTAGATTAGACTACAATGATGCAGAGTTAGTGAAGTTGACGGGTCCTCAAAGGCTAGTCAATTCTATGTCTCACCTAAGTGTTGCTTTGTGTCTTGTTAGTCTCAATATTAACAAAAAGTCTTCTCCTATAAAAAAAACTATATGTCACTTTTCTCTTATAGTCATTCATTTGAAGTTTTGCCTTTCTCTTTGTCTCAATCACACAATTTGTTTTGCTTATTTCACTGTTAACGTTATATCAGTAATGTTGAATGTGAGGGGTAGTATATTGTAATTAAATGGGGAATAAGGTGTGTGATTAATTATTTGCTCCCACTGATGGAACCATTTTGGGTCGATATTTGGTAAAACATCAGCAGTTATATCACTATCATTGTCAAGCACCATATAAAGTACTCCTTATTTGCATTAGTGCATTGGATATTCTTGCTTTTGGAAAAAGTCAATAACAAAAAAGCTGCGAACATAGCATTACACGAATAGGGCAAGAAGCTGCCTTAGCTTAGCTTGTGCACTTTACTTAGCAAGGGAGAAACCGATAGTCGTGACATACAAATGGGTCGAATTGGACCAATACAGTCCATAGACATCACATGGACTCACCTTTTTCAAAAGGGTTGCACGGCTTAATGAGAAATGGGCATCCAACTTTTCGATTTATTAGATACTCGTATTATTTATAATTTATAATACGCATGCTTAGGTATACTTTTTTTTTTCTAATTGACATTCAAAAGTTTTATTGTGAAAAGAATTTGAGATCGACTCATCAATCAATAATACTACCTCCGTCCCAAAATTAACTTCCCATTTTGGATTACGATGCTTGACCGACGATAAAACAACTCGATCCCTGTTCATACTCAGATTACTTTTAGTAAATAAAATTTACATATTAAGAAACTACATTAAGACTGCTACAAAGGCCGATAAAAAATATATACTCCCTCCGATTCCTAAAGAAGTTCCACATTTGACTTCACACATATTAAGAAAATAAATTTGACTTTACTGTGGAGTGCACTGTTTGACACTGTTTGGCACTGTTTGACACTGTTTGACACTGTTTTGATGTAGATAATAAGAAAATGTTTGAAAGTGGAACTTAATTTTGAATCTGCCCGAAAAGGAAAGGTGGAACTTGTTTCAGAAACGGGGGGAGTATTTGATAAAAATTTGATATATAAAACATAAGATTAAGAGTAATTTAAGTTGACCATGTGAGTATTAATTTAATTTGTCCGCCTTCTCTTTTTGACATCGATATCATAGATCGATTCATGTTAGCCAACCCCAAATTCTTTTGGGATTAAGACTTGAATGTTGTTGTTGTTGTAATATGTGAATAGTGACTGTGAAGTTCATTTTGGGACGGAGGGAGTACATGATATGAGAGTCAAATAAAAAGAGGAGGGAATGCAAATATACCCCTGAAAGGTGCGCAAAAACACCCCTAATGTTCCAATAAAGAAGCAAATTTATTATTATTGTTTTTTTGAATAAAGAATCAGCTTTTATATTAAAATCAGAAAAATATACAATATAACATCCAGACAGTTATGACAGGTTCGATTGGGAGCTCTGTGAAGTGGAAATAGACATGGAACAAGTCACCTCATACAAAGGAACATGATTCGTTAGACACGAAATAAACAATTTAAAGTCTAAAACAATCGGGACTGAAATACTGTCTATCAAACGAACACCACAAGTCCAAATTTCTAAACCAAACCTACTGAAACAAAAAATAAAAACAAGTAATAGTAGTGGAAAAATAAAATTGAAATAAAGTCTCCCCCCAAACTCTTCATGACACAGGGGTGATTTTGCAGGATGACGAAATCTAACAACATCTACGCACTCTAAAAGAAAGCAGTCATAAATCCTTGACCAAACGAAGCTAGCCGAGACACCAACACAACTCCCTACATCGAAAGAGACAAACCACCACAGAGCACCAATGCCCGGGAAAGAACCACTGTATAGACCAAAATCAACACAACTAGAAGAGAAGAACAATCCAATTTAATTATACCTCTACCTAGAATCTCTGAGCGTTGGTGTTACCATCAAATACTTTGAATCATTTCGACTCCAAATGATGTATTTGATATCACTGCTGCATCCGAAGTTGTATGTTTTTCCGACCTTCGAGTTGATGTATACCGCGGAAGATTTCAATACAAGCGGCCAGTGAAGATTCTTTGCCGACTATGGCTCAAAGGCAACACCTTGTTTGAGTAGAGTCAAAAGTTTATCATTATTGACTTTAAATAAATAAAATGAAATAAAAAATAATTTTGGAATTGAAAATAATAATTTAAAGAGTTAAAAATAAAGATTTATTTTTATGTTAAAATTTTAACTCTTTAATATTATATTGCAATTTTTTGTTTTTGAAAAGAAATCACCAAACTATATTAAATCAAACAAAATGTTCGCAGTTACAATCAACCAACAATTGAAAATATACCATCTATCTTCCAAAAAACTTCATCTAGACTACTAAAAGGCCACTATCAGAGACCGAAACAACCACTTCCAAAGAAGCAACACAAATGGGTGATTATCAAACGGGCAATATAGATTTCTTAGAGACTCTTATGATCATCATACACTTCCCCCACATCACCAAAAAAGCCCTCAAGTAAGCCCCTGATCAGAAATAGAAAAATTCACCCAAATAGAACAAGAAGTTGAGAAATTGTTACAAATAGAAGCAAAATTTACAGAATATACTTAGATAGGACTTAAATGATGTTTAATTTATACCTAATCAGAACCATATTTTTATGTGTGTTCCATATTTACCCTTAACTAGAGCTGTCAAACGGGCCAACCCGACCCGACCCGTGACGGGTTATGGTCTATGTGGGTTGGGTCGGGCCAACCCGTTTAATGACGGGTCAGAATTTCTACAACCCTAACCCGACCCACCTAACCCGTGGGTTAAACGGGTTGGCCCGCGGGCCAATATGTAAAAAATATATATATAACAAAAAAAATTAAAAAAAATTACCCAGAAGTATATATTTAAATTAGTAAGTAGTAACAAAGGAAATATAAGAAATCAAAATACTAAAAATTCAATACTTGTTAAGTTTAATTAAAAAATATTAAATATTAGTTATACGAGAATTTGAAAACTATAAGAGGTTATGCGACAAAAATACTCATTGTATAAAAATAAAGATCTACATAACCTTTTGATTAATTATTTGTAAATAATGACTACTAATTGTTAAATATTGTATCGAACTTCACATAAAATATATGTTTCAACAATTTATTTGAAAATTTATTATAGAAATAAATATTCTTTTGCCATGGTTGTAATTTTTATTTGTAATTATAATAATATTGGTAGTAAAAGGACAATATTTAAGATCATAAAATTTAAAACTATATTTTTTATATTGGCCCGCGGGCCAACCCGCAACCCGGTGCGCCAACCCACTTATACCCACGAAACCCGCGAACTAAATGGGTCAGAAATTCGCAACCCTAACCCACCAATAAATGGGTTTAAACGGGCCAGCCCGTGGGTAAGAAATTTTATATACCGTTACCCGTATCATAACATTGGTTAACCAGGTGCCGGTTAACCAATATTTGGACTAACCACTAACAATTAACCAATAAACCATAAATCGTCAAATGGAAAGATATATTACCAATATTCTTGTTGTATGTAATTTAGCTAATTTGAAATTTAATTTCTATCGGATCACATATAATGTGATTTAAAAGAAAATAAACTTAGTCTAATATAGAGTCTGTTTGATAATACTAAAGTAAATAGAATTAACTTATTTTGTTGAAATTGATTGAATTCTGGTTAAATAGGTGGAATCTTCTGAATCATGAAAAATATATGTGAAATATATTCCATTTGTGAAACAAAGAAAAAAATATATGAAAAAAAGTTAAATTGGTCTTCTACATAAGCATCTCAAGTAAACATAATTGTTATGAACCCAATAATAAAAAAAATATATATGTCTTAATTGTTAGATCTTACAGTTTACTCATTAATAAGAACATTTTTAATTGAATTAAAATTTCGGGTTTGATTTGGTATGAATTAATATGGTCTATTAGATATCTGTTTTTTATGTGACTTATTGTTATAATTATTAAAGTTTGATCTAATCTGATTTAATCTGGAAGTCAAATCAATCCAATTAAAAACATTCTTTTAAAATAAAAGTAGGAATTCGTAAACCTATAAAGATTTTCTAACTTGGATTAGGAATATATTTCAAAAGTGAAGGCATATTTGAATTTTAGGTGTAAAATAAAGAAACAACCAAAAAATTTACTTATTTGGCTAAGCTAAACATATTTACTTGTGAAAATATATATACTTTATGTTGGTTATAATTTTTAATTCCATTTTTAATTATTTACTTATTTGAAGCTTACTAATTTATTAATAGGTCTCAAATTAATAAGTAAACTAATTTGCATATTTGTTTCTATTTAATTCGGTGTAGTAAACTAATATAAATTAGTTTCCATATCAATAAACGTTATTAGAATTTCACTTTGATAACCAAAAATTATTTTACTTATTTGAAGCTTACCAAATTAATTAAGGTGGATTTATAAGGATTTTTGTTTCCATATCAATATGCAATCAAAAATAGAATCTAATAAAAAAAGGTATAAAAATAAGTAAATAATTGTTATATATAATGACATGGCAGAATTATGTGGCGCTTTGTATGTTCTTAAAAAGTTCCTCTTAAAAAGTTCATCTTATATATATATATATATATATATATATATATATATATATATATATATATATATATATATATATATATTGATTAGTAAAGTTGAAAATATTTAATCAACACGATGTCCTTTTACTTCCAACAATCATGTTTCTAGCTCATTTCATTTCAAAACAGCATGTTACAATTTCCCGGTGTTTACTTCAGATTTCAATTAGGAGGGTACATAAGATTTCAATTGGGGCAATCAATTATTCATCTATACAGGCCAGAATCTAATGCCCATAATGTGAGAGTCCATGATTAGTTCACGGGTCTGAATTTTTTGGGGAATGTTATACTCCCAAATAGAAAACAAGAAAATTTTCCACTTTTGATCCCATTACTATTACGCCACTTCCACATTTTGTCTCTAACTTCCAACTCCGTCACATCTTGTCCCATCGTTTTCTCCCGTTACCATTTCTTGTCCTTCCGGCGCGAGCTCCGACAACTTTAATCCTTTTTCTTTTAAGACGAGGTTAATTTAGTAATTTCAAGTCCGTATTAACTTCTTCTACCTACCGCCATCTCCTACCCCATCTCCTTCTTAACTTCCCTTCATCGTCTTCTTTAGCTCTTTTTAACCCTAAATCGGTGGCCCTCATCACTCAATTCCTTCGGTTAACCCTGTCGTCGTTCTCGCGACTCAACCACAAAGGACCCAACATGTCTAGCATCCACTCTACTTCTTCAAAATCAATTGGGCAGTATGAATATCGATAATGGATTTCGGTTAAGCACTGCTAATGTGGCCAAGAATTCAAGCTTTTGAAGACATGGAGACATGATAATTGTGGGAGAAGGTTTTGGAAATGAGTGGGTAGTGAGGTAATGAAATTCTTTGAACAGTGTGTGTTTTTGGTTATTTTGTCTCATGATACATCAACATAATTTATTTGCGGAGATGTATGGTGTGTGGTTTCATGGAGTGGTTTGACCCTCCAATGTGCAAGAGGTCACAAAAAATTATTCCTGGATTGCTAAAAAAATTGAATGGCTATGAAGAACAAATGCAAGACATTGCACATGAAGGTGGAAGAGTTAAAGGTGCATGGAAAGAAGACATACAAAATAAAGACAAAATCCCCTAAAATCATTCAGATTGTGAGCATTGTAACAGTTGTTGTGTTTGTAACAATGTACGCGTATATGAAATAGTTGGTGATGTTGTGAGGATTGTATGGTGTGATTTTATGTAACTTTTATGATGTATGATATTGTGCCTGGTCAGTGTACTTCAAACATATTTGCAAGGGAATGGATGAATGTTTAAATGTGTTGATAAGGTGTTGATTGTTTAGCATGTGTTTATCAGTGTGGGTGTTATTGTTTGTCAGCATTAGGTACAAATTCAACACACATATGTAAACCAAGCTGATGTAAACCCACTCCTGTTTCAATCTAAAGCAACTGAGTTTGGCATTCTTTCAACAAAAATAGAACATGAAAACAATCAAACATAGATGAAACAACAGATCATATCCATAACTACAAACAATACATAAGTAATATGTGTGTTTGAAGGAGGGGGTGGTCCATAGCTTATCCTGACCCCATGAGGGTTTTTCATACCTATCTGATGCCTGCAGTGATCATCACTCTCCTCAGACTCTTCTTCTCCACTATGTTCCTCACTCTCTTTTCCAGGTTCTTGGTGTTCATAACTACCTTGCTCACTGTGTTGACTAAACATTGAGATGTCCTCCAGTGAAACTACCACATGAAACTCAGTTTCCATTGATGGGGCCTCTTCAAAGTCCAGATTGATATCCACAAGATTGTCCTCATAAGACTCTTGAACCCTACTTGATCCATCACCTGTAGCTGCTGCATCAACCCTAGAAGCTCCATCATCTCCATCACCTGTAGTTGCTGCATCACCCTAGAAGCTCCATCATCTCCATCACCTGTAGTTACTGCATCAACCCTAGAAGCTCCATCATCTCCATCACCCTGGTTGATATCCACAGTGTGCTTGGTTGTAGATTTTCTTTTTCTTTTCCTTGGTTGCAACTGAATGTTCAAAAAAAGAGAAAGAATACATGGTTACACATATGTGCGTAAATACAGAATGCTATTACATAAGAGATAAACCCTAAGGTTATTATGTCTAATATGTGATAATTTACCAGCTTTTCTTTGTTATTAGGATCATCCGGACACCTCCTAACATTATGCACTTCTTTATTACACTTCGAACAATGCATCTTAAAGTGTGTTCTTGACACTTTCACATCATCTATAGTTAGGTCTTTATCAACAGCTGACTTCCTCCTTAGCTTCCTTGGTCTTCCAGGTCTGGCAGAATACATTGGTGGAAGTGGTGGAGTTCTTTCACAAAGAGACCACTCATCCGGCCCTGCCATTGGCTTTATTGATCCACCATATATCTTCAAGTACATATCATTTGTGTAATATGGGTGCACATAATCATCTACAGGCCCTTTTCCAAACTTCAGCCAAATAGCACACACAGCATGCCTGCAAGGGATGCCAGTTAGGTCCCATTGCCTGCAAGTGCCCATTTTCTTCTCCAAATCTACAACATGTTGGGTACCACTCATCCCAGTAATCTCAAAGTCATTATCACCACATTCATAACCTATCAAACCTGCTGCAAACTTCTCAATTTCTTGGATTTTTTAACTATTCTTGGGCAAAGAGTGGAGGTCCATTTCTTTGCCTTTTCCCTATTTGTAATTTTTTTTGTTAATAGCAGTTTCCTTATGGATTCAAAGCATACCAGAATGGCCTGTTGTCTTGCATCTAAGATCACGCCATTGAAACACTCACATATGTTGTTTGTGAGCATATCAGTTTTGGAGTGTATAGAGAAATGAGACCTTGACCATTCTCTAGGATTTTTACCTGCCAGCCACTAAAATGCCTTTTGATCTATTTCCTTTACCTTTGCAAGAGCAGACTTAAATGAATTAACTGTACAAGCTCTAGCACCATCGCCTCGTCGTCTTTGTTTGACGACGTGGAGCTCTTATGCAGGCCCCTCGGCCGCATCATCGCCCCATCGTCTTTGTTTGACGACGTGGAGCTCTTATGCAGGCCCCTCGGCCACACCATCGCCTCGTCGTCTTTATTTGACGACGTGGAGCTCTTATGCAGGCTCCTCGGCCGTACCATCGCCCCGTCGTCTTTATTTGACGACGTGGAGCTCTTATGCAGGCCCCTAGGCCACACCATCGCCTCATCGTCTTTATTTGACGATGTGGAGCTCTTATGCAGGCCCCTCGGCCGCACCATCGCCCCATCGTCTTTATTTGACGACGTGGAGATCTTATGCAGGCCCCTCGGCCACACATCGCCCCATCGTCTTTATTTGACGACATGGAGTTCTTATATAGGCCCATCGGCCATATATCGACCCGTCATCTTTATTTGATGACGTGGATCTCATACAGGCCCCTCAGCCATACATTGCCCCGTCATCTTTATTTGATGACGTGGAGCTCTCATACAGGCCTCTCGGCCATACATTGCCCCGTCATCTTTATTTTATGACGTGGAACTCTCATCCGGGCACCTCGGCCATGCATCGTCCCGTCATCTTTATTTGATGATGTGGAGCTCATCATACCGGCCACTTGGCCGTCTCTCCTGGTCATCTTTATTTGATGGCTTGGACTTCTTATAGGCATCTCGGCCACATGTCTCGGTCACTTTATTTGATGACCCAGACATCACATTATGGACGGTCACTCGATTTATCTCTTAGTCATCTTTATTTGATGACTAGGACTACTTATCATGCCGAGCTACTCACATCTAGAGACTGATCTTGGCCATCCCCTTAGCAGACGGACACCGTTGCAGCTCCACACCTAGGTCGAAGGGCTCACCCCTTTTGCTTCATTTTGGGGGCATCCGGTGTACTCTTTTTCCCTCATTAGGATTTTTTCCCACTGGGTTTTTTCCTAATGAGGTTTTTAACGAGACATCTCCCCATTTTGGATCAAAAGGCGTCAACCCTCGGCCCCTTATTGAAGACATAACGAGACATGCACTACTTTACTCCTCTTCACCTCACTACATTCACCTCAAGAAGTGGGGGACTGGAAGAGCGGGGACTTAGCGCTTCCGTTAACCAAAGAAGCAGAAATTCAAAATTTTTCACAAAGTTTACTCCACCAAACGATGACAGATCAGTACATAGTTCTACTCCCTTTCGTCTCGAGCACTCTCGACTTAGGGAGTGGGGGACTCCTGATAGAGTATATAGACTCGGACCCCCGGGTTTCACGATTATTGGGCCTGGACAGCGGTCATACACGTCATTTATATCATTTGTATTATTGTAGAGTTCATATATCATTTGTATGTACTAGATTAGCCTTTTATGTCATTGGGCCTATCAGGCCCATATTAACGGCCCGACCCATCGCTTCTCTATTTATACTCCCATAGGGAGCTCTTGTATACCTAACTCTAAGATCACAACTCTAATTTTCACAATTCATTCATACATTACTATTCATTCATCTTCTTCCTCACATTAGCTCAAATCTCTCCATTTTATTATAGTTTGGATACCCCTATAATCCATCACCATGTAAGGAAACACTAAATATTGTAACATGGTAAAATCATCGAAGGATGTTTACATGTTGCTGCTATCTATAGTTTTAGGTTCAGATCTACAACTCCTTCATTAGACTCACTCTTGTAACTTCTTTTTGAACTTTCTTCAAGATCACTTTGCAACATAGCTGGCGGGAAGAAGTTGAAGTTGTGTGGCTGACCCCATCCGTGCTGCATTCTTGACCGTTTCATTTTCTTTTCATCACCACTCTATAGTATATTTGAAAGAAGAATTAGTAAAAAAAAGACCGAACGAACATCAAAATAGAAATGTCTTATTTTTTATATAAGCATATAAGACCTTCAGCAAACTTTGTGAATTTTGGATGTTTTTACTTGGACTCAAATTTGTTGGTCCGGTCTGGTCTGTTTAAGCCTGGTCTGTTCTGTCCTCTGTGTATATATTAGGAAAACAACTTTGACTGTATCCATCCATAAGATACAAATAAGTTGATCGGGAAAACTGAAAAACTAAGACAATGCCAATGGCCTCATGGATTAATTGCATGTCTATGTAAGTCTCTTTGATGAAGGAGACTAGGGAGTGATCTCTCATCTCCATATATTGCATTCATAATAAGCGTTAACTATTAAAAACTAAAACAAATGAAAAATGTAACATTTATTACTATATGTCACCTGATTTGATGTTTCAGGATTATGGGGGAGTTGATTTCTGGATGAATCCTGGCATCTATGATTTATTAGCGATGAAGGAGCTGCCGGAGGGGACAACGAGAGGAAATCTCCATTAAGACCTCCATGTTTTCTGTTAAGACTTCTTGAGTTAGACTCAAACTGTGAGCTTGAAGTGCTTTCGCTGAGCAAACAAGAAGAAGAAGAAACTCTCAATACTTTCAAGAACTAACATATTATGTTTAAGAACCACAGATTCCATAACGTACCTGATGGGAAGGTTGTGTGATTCTAATACATTAGCTACGCTACCATTGTCACATGATATTGGTTCATTGTTTGCCCACGATGTGGAAGAGACATATCCTAGAGGGAATTTGAAATTAAATGATGGAACTGGCGGATATTCTGGAGAGAAAGGATATGGTCTCTTGACACCAACCATCTACATCGCATCATTAACCAATAGAAAATACCATCCAAAAAGTGCATCAGCATATATCATGTTCAAAATGAGAAAATAGTATCACTTGAATTCAGTCATTGTTGTAATAACTAGAGAATAATTGAAAAAATCATAATACCTCCGTTCTTAAATAAATGCAACATGTTGAATTTTATACTATTCACATGTTGTACTTTGACTACGTTTTACTTATTAATGTACTAATAATTTTTTTATGAAAAAAATATTGTTAATTTTCAAAATATATATATTTTAATTTTTTTACTCATACAAAATTATATTTATTAATGGTCAAAGTTGTGTCTGGACAAATGTGAGATGTTGACTGTTCCATTTATTTAAGAACGAAGGAAGTATCATTTTTTCCATAAGAGAATAATTGATGATTACACAAAAAAAGTTTACACTTCTCAGACACAACTATCCAAAAAAGTGAAGAAATGTGCACTATTTACTAAGTCATAGTGGTGCCAGACTCTCATTAGATTTTGAATCTGCTGGACATGTAAAATCCATTTTAGTATAATGTTGGTGCAGGAATTTGACGGCTTATTCTACATTTAAGAGGCTTGACCACGATGATAAATGACACATATATCAGGTTTACTACTAGCTAATTATTATAACGGTTTTGCATATATCATTATAACTACAATTAATGTAATTAAGATAGGAGTTACTCAAAAGGGCTGACCGATATTAATGACGACATAAAAACGACTTTGAATGTCATCGTAACGATCGAAACCGTCAATAACGAGCAAAATGAGATTAACTACCTCTTTTATAAATAGGACCGAGCTCTATTGTAAGGAGGAGGCTCCAGATTCGAACAATATTCTAAATTTCACCCTATTTTACTTACTTGACATCTTTCTCATTGTTCTTGTCATTTTCATTACCGTTCTTGTGCGAGACCCGATCAGTATACAATTTACATTTTAATTAGTTTTACCTTATCAAAAATTTGATTAAACATATAATACAAAAACAAATCAAAACACAAGCAATGGAAATACCTTCACTTCCTTAGGCGTGTAATCGTTATCACAGTAAATTTGGTTTGTAGGGGGCTCTATCTGAAAATTCCTTGAAGGTGACATTGATGATGAAATTTTAGACAAGATGTTCACCTGCAACATTCAAAAATCAGTCATAGGATACAAAATAACAATAATAATTAATAACTAATATTATTGTATTAATATTTTCTATTTGAATGGATGGATTTTAATATTATTATTATTATTATTAATATACTCCGTATATGGGTATTTAGTTTGCTAACCGTTGATGGAGAAAGAGGCTGTTGATATTGTTGTGATATCTCCAATGCAGTTGGGAGATGCAAAACTGAAGAATGCAGTTCAATAGGTATATTTATGTTAGGCCAAAAAGGAATCCCAAATTTATCTTGCCTTGGACTCTCTCCTCCTTCAAGGTTGTATTCACCACCCCATAGTTTGGGCCAATGACTCTTGCTTGAATTTATCAAGCCTGATCTACCCCTCTCACTGCCCTCATGATCAAAAGCATTGTTCTCCCTTTTGTGTTGTTCTTCTAGTCTAATCTTCTCTAACTGAGCAACCCCTAATCCTCTTTGGGGCACTTTTATCTGTTTAAGCTTTTTCAAAGATCTACCCCTGCAAACACATCCACCACCATCACCACTACTACTATTGATACACTTCTGGGCATGTTCTTCTTGAACCATTGTCATTAAAATTTCAACACAACTTCAAGAATTCGAGTGAAACACCCAATAGAGAACTATTTATAGACATAAAACATCCCAACAACACCGTTAATTTCTTCAAATTAAAAAAAAACTAAAATAAAATCCAAAATATTTGAGAGTTGTAAATTAAAGAAACATCCCTGAAATGAAAAAGAAATTTATTTTTGGAGATCTTAAGAAAAAGTCGAAGTATCATAGTAATAATATTAATAATAAAAATAAAAGGGTAAATCCTAATACATCATATCTAGCTGGATCACATAATATCTCGCATATAATGGAGTCAAGATGGGCAACTTAAAAGGAAAAATATAAAAAACAGCTCCATAATTTAGCAGAGATTACAACTTTCTGGTACACGTTTATATCCTTATATATATAATTATTAAATTTTAAGAAAGAGAACACTAAACACCCATTAATTTTCTGAGAACAAGAGTATGAGGACTTCCGGGTTTTCTCACCCATAATTATTAGAGCCGTCTGAGAGCGATTAGATCAGTAATATTTGTAAAGATAATAAGTGCGGAGTAAAATATTGCAAAGATATAGTGGAAAACTAATTAATTTTTCAAAATTAGAGTTTTAAATGCGAAATCTAAAACAACCTACATAAATGCCATATTCTTCTCTCAAATTTCTTGCCAGAAACCCCGCTCCACACTTCCATTTTTGCTTGTCGGACCAACTTTAATGTATTCCCCCTTTCTCTCTTACTCTGATTTATTTCTTTCTCACTCTTTCTATTTGTTTTGAAATTAAATGATTTGTCATCTAGCTGAAGAAGAGTTGGTCTTAAATGAAAGCATATTCATATTTTCTGCCATATGTGGCAATGTGACGAATGAAAGCATATTCATATTTTCCCATTTGAACTACAGTGGTTATTGGACAGTTTAAAACTGAACCGGGTCAGCTTTAGTAATGACCTCATCATATTATTTCAAGAATATTTTTGTGCCTAAAAACTTATATTCTCGATTTGTCCTCCCTTTTATTAGTTCTCTTAACTTGGCATTATATAAATTATTTTGAATGGATATTAAAAAATAGTTAGAATTTCTTTAGACATTGTAATTCCTACATTAATTCACATTTACTCCCAATGGTTTTGATATAATATGTCGATTATGTTAGCCGAGTCCAATTTATTTTTTAATCAATAAAATCGTGATATCATTGTTGTTGGATTGAAGAAATAATTTCTTAGATGTACTTTGTTTGAAAACAAACCATCAAATATTATTAATCATAGATGTCCTTCATAAGAAGGTCGTAAATACAAGAAGGTGGTATATCAAACCAAAGACAATGAGGGTCTGAATTAGCTTGCTTAGTCAAGGCATCAACAACTCTATTCGTTGACCGTCACAATACTAGAGGGAAATATTCACATCTAATGTTATCATGTGTCTAATATCATCATCTAACAATGCTTCATAGGAGCGTCCTCCCACTTCCTGCACTCCCTGAACAGCAAGCAAAGCGTCTGACTCAACAATCATGTGGCTTCACCCTTGCTGCACATCCCACTCTACAGCTTCTCCAATAGCTAGGTACTCGGTAGTCGTTGTTTCCATGCATCCAACAAGACCTTTCCTCACTCTCGCGATAAAATGCCCCTCGTCATCTCTAGAAACTAAACTGATATCCCTCCTTATACCACTTGGGCCCAAGGCTCCATCCACATTTATATTGATATATCCTCTCTCCTGTTTGCTCAACTTTTTTTATCTCTCATTTTGGTCGCCCTTGGCTGTTTATTATGAATTTCCTTCCATCCATTCAGAACCGCCATGCCTACACTCTCAACCCCTTTCCAATCCGCTTTTTGCCTTTTCCAAACTTTATCATTCTGTATCTGTTAGAAAACTGATATTAACGATGTGACTATAACCAGATAAAAAACACTAGACAAACCGCCAAATGCAAGAAAAGAAATCAATAATAATAATAATAATTAGAATAAATTAAAATGAATAAATAGAAAAGATAAGTAAACTTATCGCATGATCTCCCATTAAAACAGACTAGCCTTGAAGAAAGATAGCCCATGTATCCCGACGGCTATTCGGATGGGTCTGGCTAGCTCGCTACCAGGATAATCCTACTCTGTTTCAATCTTGTAGCTACCTTGACTGAAACCTTCGATCATTGCCTGGAATGCCTTGAAAGAGATGAGCTTGACAAAATGAAAGAGCAAAAACTATCCGAAAGAACTTTCTTTTTGACCAGAAACAATAAACACTAGAAGAAACAAATGAGAAGAGAAAAGAAAGGAGTCGGTGCTCCTCTTTCTTTTACGGATTTGTTTGTGCATTAGGAGAAAAGGAAATCAAGCAGCGAGTGCTTTTTCTTCCTTATGATTTGTAAATTTTGTACGTATGGTCACTATGAGAGATTCCAATCATTCAAATTCAAGAATTTGAAACGCGCCAATTCAGTTTAAAAGCCATCTTTTATTATCATTATTAAAACATTTTGAAATTGTTGTCCACAAAATAATTGGGGTTTCAACTTGAGACATTTTCCATCCCCCGAGCGTATGAGATAATACTTACAACTACCTTATGTGATGCTTGATTAATATTCCTTATCACATAGTATTTTATCAATAGACTGTGTATTTATGATATATGACAATGATTTACCATTTTAGTGTTTCATTTTACAACTTATACAACTATGGATTCCATTTATCAAATGAAATACATCCAAGTATGAAAGTTGTACTTTGATAATAAGCCACTCCCATTACATATGTTTATATTACCCATATGATTTATTTCATCATATTTCCAACAATCCCCCACGAATCCATAATTGTTGACTCAACTTTAAGACATAGTGTGCTTTCAAATATGGTACCTTCCGTTTTGAACCAACTTCTAAGCTCTTACTTCTAACTGGCTACCCCCACAGAAATAGAGTGAACATAGTTCTTCAACTCGAACCTTGGTTGTGGTGGCGTAGGATAAAAGCAACACACTACAGGCAATGTCAATGATCTATAGGGTTGACGCTTTTACAGTCGTGCGTCCTGATCCTGTCTCATGAATGTTATCAAGACTTAACCCATATTCTCTTATTGTGGCCACACAATAACAATCTCTTAGTTGGGCATTTCTGAGAGTGCATTCCTAACACCTTGCTATTAAAGCTCAATCCCATTCAGAGTATTAAACTCTTACTAACTTAGCAATTTCAGCATCTATAAGGCTTATCAAGGAATAGAACTCATAAAATTGTTTTAATAAGATGCACAATTCACTCTATGGTTTGTTAATACCACATTGAACCTACTCTGTGGGATCTCCACCCAGATATGTTAGGTTGCTAACGTAGATGAATAATTACTAGGTTTCAGTCTCATTCCTAACCTTGATTTCATCACTTGATTTAAATCAGGTCCTTTTGTTAAAGGGTACGTTGTATTATCTTTGGATCCAACAAAATCAACAACAAACACCTCTTGAGAAACACATTTCTTTATAGTTTTAATCTAACTTGAACGTGTCCCTGGTATTTTGATTATACTTGGTACTCCTAATTTTTACCACAATGCAAACAAATAGGTGGAATCGGCTTGCTGAATATAGGAACTCAGACATTAATCCCACAAACCATTCAGCCATAATTCCTGTAGTATCTAACACACATAACTCGACCTCAAAAGTAGACCGAGAGAGCACTATTTGTTTAGTGGACTTACAGGCAACAACCCCACCACCGAACGTAAACACATAGCCGGTACACCCATAACTCTCGGAGTTCTTAGCTATCCAGCTTGCATCACTATATCCTTCAAGAACAAGAGGAAACTTACCATAACTCAAACACAAGGAGATATTTCCTCTCAAGTATCTAAATACTATCTAAGGCCTCCTAATTAGTTCTGTTTAGACAACAAGTGTACCGATTTAGTTTAGACACTGAAAATGAAATATCAGATCTGATACCGTTAGCTAAGTAACCTAAGATACCAATCATCTGAGAATATCTTAATTGAGACACAAGAACACCACTTTCATTTTTATACAACTACCAAAGGATCATAGGGTGCCTTAGCAATTCTACAATTTTTAAATCCAAATTTCTCAAATAAATTTTCAATATAATGTGACTGAGAAATAGAAATGCATTCGGTTGATCTAGTCAACTTTAGCCCAAGAATTACTTCAACCACCCCCATATCCTTCGTTTCAAACTTAGTTTTCAAAAACGACTTAGTCTCAAAAATAATATTTTCATACATTGGTGCAAAATAATAATATATCTTCAACATATAGGCATAAAATAATACTTATATCACCTTCATATTTATAATAAATATTTTGATCAACTTCTAAAAGAGTAAATCCAAACGAAAAAAATATTTTATCAAGTTTTTCGTTAATTGCTCAGGGACTTGTTTAAGTCCATATAAAGACTTAACTAATTTATAACCTTTTCTGAAAAGATAAAATCGAGTCTTACAAAACATGAACAGACAATGAGCCGACTCTATGCATCTCTTCATTTCAAAATGATTGTAGATTATTCAATGGGGGCATTCATATTTTTTGGTTGGGGGCACAAGTGATTAATTGATTAAAAGTACTAAAATACTAAAAAGGACATATGTTATTGGGGCAAGTGCCCTCATCCTCCAAAGGGTGCATCCGCCCCTGATAAGGAGGTGTTTCCTCATGTACTATACCATATTTTTGGCATTCTAGTACAACTAAATTGGAAGTATGATCTTCTCCCTGAAGAGAATGTAAGATAAGCTCAAATTCTCGTGTCTGTTCTAACACCGATTTACCTTCTTTCATGTCAAATTGTAGGAATTTAGAAACAATATACTTTTTCAAGATCGTGGTCCTCAATATTATATTTTCTATTCAACTCATCCCAAAGGTCCTTAGCCATGCCGTGGAGGGTGGAATAGACATCAAATAACATGTTACAGAGACCCAACAAAATCATACATTTTGCAATTTCATCCCTCTCACGCCATAAAGCCCGACGTTCAAGACTTTTGGGATCCGATTCAACAACGACATGACACAAAAGTGTGACTATTCTTTTGATATAATGTTATTAGTAACACAAAAGTGTGACTATTCTCTAACACAAATACATCAACATCACTTAATGGCACTTTTTACAGAGTATAGTAACTATTCTACTAACGGGCCGGCCTGCGGAGTGCTATTTCAACACTTAGGTTTTTTCCCACTCCCCTTTCATTTTAGATCAATTTTCATCGGCTCTTCTCTCTCCCTTCTTTCTACGAACCCTAACTGCTTGATAGATTGTTGAATTTATTGGCCCTGCCTCGCGCAACTCCATCTCCTAAGCCAAAGAGTCCTTGGTTTCTTATCCACGTGAGTCTTGTTTGCAGGTCGAGTGCTTCTTCCTCAGCGATTCTAGTCACATTCTAGGTATGTACCTGGTTGATTCTTAATCTCTTCTAAGTATTCTTTGAACATGTGCAAGCGGAAAACCTAGGGTTACGAAGTGACAGCCGCCTATGGTGATTGGTAACGCCTATAGAGGCCGAGTACCTTGATCAGACTTCTAGACGGAGGAGAAGACCGTCAATCGCAACCTCTTGGCTTCACTGGGGAGCTGGACGCTAGCCTCTTGGCTTCGTTTTCATTTACTTTTTTATCTTCGGTTGTGCGATTGAATTTGGCTCTCTAATCTCCGATCATCTTCTTCAAGGCTATGCTTGGATCATAAAATCGAGGTTATGAATCATCTACTCTGATTTCTAGCTTGTTTTCAATAAATTCATTATATTTTTCAATATCTGCAGTTTGTCCAATTTTTAGATCTTGTATGTGGCTGGAATCTCCACAGTGGGAAAAGATAGGTTCTGTTGGTAAGTAAAATATGATGTACCTTATTTATTGCTGCTTGAATTAAAGTTTTACATTGTGTTTTAATGCATCAGTAGCGAGAGTTGTTTTAGAAGACAAGATAGATATTGGTCTAAGAAAATGAAAGCAGTATCCCACCAAAACCTCAACCCTTTAGTAACTTTCTTACTTTTTTTGAAAGCTTTACTTGGCTATTGCAATTTCAAGGCTATGAAACAACTTTACTTATAGGAAGATTTATTTGGGACTGCCTGACTGGCTGCTATATCTTGCAGCAAATCAACCCTGTGTTTTTAACACATTTTTTTTATTCTAAGTTGTGATTTCTTCTTTTGAATTATTTTTCCATAGCTAACATGGTGTTTAGAACTATGATGCGTATATTTTCTGGCAATGCATCTAAATGTTCTCACTAAAAATTCCATATTTTGTACCTATCTCAGTAGTGAGTACCTGATAACAATCTCGCTACCCGTGGTTCTCACTGAATTTGTTTTTCCATTTTCAACATCAACTAGCTGCTGAAATGTATCTAGCCTGTAAAGTCCTTACGTTTTCACTTTGCTTTCATTTGTTAGAATTGGTTGTTCCTGAAGTTGACCAAAACATACTCACCGAACGAGAAACGATGCGATTTTCTAAGGCAAGGGCAACCCGAAAGTAAGGCATTACATTTGAACTGTTTTTTTCATGAAGAAAGTCATATGAATTGAACTTAGTAGATGTATTTTACCTTGAACTAAAATTTGAATGCTAAAGCACCCTTTTGTAGCTCTTTAAAAAGTGAGTGTAAATTTTCATGATTTTTGTGACAATTCCTTATTTTTAGATAGTGAGTGTAAATTTTCACATGTCAAAAGAGCTTTGAACTAATATGATATTGTTCCCTTTATAACATCACGGCTTTGCTAACTCTTTGCATTTGTTTCTTAATGTCTCATAATTTACTAACACTATTCTGTTTTACAATTAGTGACACTATATTTAGTATCACTAGCCCTCACCTTTCCCGACGCTTTTTAGGGTCATAGAAACTTTCAGTGACACTAAATTAGTATCACTATAAGTCCTTTTTCTACTAGTGCCCGAACACTTCGGCCACACACAATGCGATAACAAGCTCCCTCCCGGACCACCAGAATTGATTCCGAGATACCTTTCCAGATAAAAAAGGGATTATTTCCCGCTCCGAAATCTAACACATACTTATTAGGAAAATAACGAGCCTTCAATAATTTGCTTACAAGAGCTCTAGGATATTTTAAAATTTTCCAAACCTGCTTCCCCAGCATTGCTAAATTAAATTCCCTCAATTTTTTGTAACCCACCCCCATACTCTTCGGAACACAAAGATCATCCCAATTTTTCTATTTAATACCCTTTCCTTTGCTAACCCTTCCTTGCCACCAATAACAATTCATAGCCCTCTCAATTTCCTTGCAAAGATCTAAAGGGATTAAAAAGACATTCGTTGCATGCATATTGAGGGATAGCTTGTAATCCTTGTATAACAGTTTTGAGCAATACCTCTCTCCCCGCTCGAACAAGAAGCGGTTATTCCACCATTGAATTCTTTGAACAATCCGCTCCTTCATATAACCAAATATTTCTTTCTTCTTTCTCCCAACTAAGGAAGGCAGCCCAAAATCTCTTCCTCCTCCTCTATCCTCTTTAACCCCCAAGACCTCCGTCAATTAATTTCTATTATCCCACTCCACATTTGAATTGAAATGAACACTTGATTTTTCAAAATTAACTAGTTGCCTTGAAATTTGAGCATATCTAGTTAAAATATACTTCCTAACATAACACTCCTATTCACGTGTCCTGAAGAATAAGAAGCTATTATCAGCAAAAAGCAAATGGGATATTACCGGAGCATTCTTTGCAGCACGTAGCCCTTGCACTTCGGCACTAGCCTCCTTTGCTTGAATTGAATCAGCTCTAGCCTATATATTCCGTATTATAGTATCTTTAATTTGACCTCCTTCTTTACAGAGAAAATGGAGGTCACTAGTTAACTATTTCGCAAAAATAAACCAGAAGTTAATGGTGTTAACTTTTCCGTTTAGTTTTCCTTGCGATATTGATGCTAATAATCCCTACTTTTACGTATTTTGCAAAAATATTCTCTACCAAAGTTCACAATAATAATCCCAACTAGTTAACTATTTCATAAAAGTAATCTGGGAGCTAACAATGTTAACTTTTGTGTTAATATTTCCTTAAATTTTAAATATAACGAAGCAAAAATGTATAAAAACATTAACATTTTAAGAATATTTTATATGAGTTTAATCTTAGATATACTATAAATTTTATTTAATATTTAACATTTTTCATATAATTTAATAGAAATATTTCTACTTCAATCTCTATATAATTTAATGGAAATATTTCTACTTTGAAATCTCTATTTAATTTTAATTTCTATTACATATCTTGAAAAATATTGAATATTAAATTAAATTTCTAGTTGAAATAAGATCAAACTGTAAAAAATGTTAATGCTTTATTATTTTCTTGCTTCATTATGTTTAAAATTTTAAAAAGTATTAACGGAAAAGTTAATTAATACCGTTAGCTCCCAGTTCAACTATATGAAACACTTAAGTAAAGGAGATTATTATTGTGAATTTTTTTAGTAACTATCATTTTTGTAAAATACGTAAAAGTAAGGTCTATTGGCGTCAATTTCGCCAAAAAAACTCGACACAAAATTAACATCGTTAACTCCTAATTTATTTTTGTGAAACACTTAACTAGTTGGGATTATTTTTGTGAACTTTTTTGCATTAATTAGAGATTACTTTGTAAAATGTCCAAAAGTAAGGATTATTAGTGTCAATTTCACCAAACTCAAATACAACGTCTTCAAATTTGGACTTCTCCCCATTATTAATTTTACAAATCATATTCTCTACTTTTAGCCAATATAGCATATTATCACCAAGACGGCATATGTCCCTCTTTGTGTCTCTTCATGGCACACAATCAGTGGCGGATCCAGAAAGTCGGAGTTACAGGGTCCCTACCCTTTTATATCTCTAATATGTAATGAATACGTAGTATAAAATTAAGGTGGTTTAGAAAATGAATTGACATAAATAACCGTTCGTTTAGAAAATTAATAATCGTTCGTTTAGAAAAATAATATTTATGTCACAGATAGAAAAATAATATCCTATCTTTATAGTATGTTTACTCCAATAACTTTCTAAACGAACGGTTATTTATGGCACCTTATAATAATAAATCGAGAAAATAACTTTAAATAATACAAACTATCTTCGATGAACCAATAATAATACATACTTTAGTGTAGAATAAAAACAAAATATAATGGAGTCACTTTTTTTAAAAAAAATCCACTAATTTAAGACATTAAAAACTAATATCGAACCAATAAATAATATTCGAAAATACGCTTACTAACTTTATATTTTGATACCAATTTTTTATGAATTAAATGACTAATGTTTTAGTAAAGAATTGCTATGTATTAGTGTTAGTACTATTTATGTTGTTTTCCATTGCCAAAAAAAGTTGTTTTCCTTGATATATAGGGGAAAAACAAAAAGGTCGTTTAGAAAATGAAGTGACATAAATAACCGTTCATTTAGAAAATTAATAATCGTTCGTTTAGGAAAATAATATTTATGTTTCAGATTGAAAAATAATATCCTATCATTATAGTATGTTTAATCCAATAACTTTCTAAACGAACGGTTATTTATGGCACCTTATAATAATAAATAGGGAAAATAACTTTAAATAATACAAACTATCTTCGATGAACCAATAATAATACATACTTCAGTGTAGAACAAAAACAAAATATAATGGAGTCATTTTAAAAAAAAAAATCACTAATTTAAGACATTAAAAACTAATATCGAACCAATAAATAATATTCGAAAATACGCTTACTAACTTTATATTTTGATACCAGTTTTTTATGAATTAAATGACTAATGTTTTAGTAAAGAATTGGTATGTATTAGTTTTAGTACTATTTATGTTGTTTTCCCTTGCCAAAAAAAAGTTGTTTTCCTTAATACACAGGATAAAAACAAAACGGGACGCCTTAGGGATTCAAACCTTGTACCTTGGTGAGCTGGAAAATTTTAAGTTTAAGCATGCATCCATTATTGCGTCACCGACTTCATGTCCTTAAACAGCTTTCTCCTTACATATACATTATATTATTAATTTATATAAAATACATATAATATATATAGGTATTTTTTTGAAAGTTCACGGGGTCCCGGGACCCCGTGGGACCCTTAGTGGGTTCGCCACTGCACACAATATCAATGAAACATATGAAGAAGGCAAAAAAGAGCACTCATGTGCCGTGAACAAATTCCTCAATGATAACCGTGAATGGTTGTGCTTACCGTTACACTAAAAGCAATTGCTAATAGCGTAGCACATCCTCCCTCCTTTATAGAATAGGCAAAGCGCCAGAGCCGTTTAAACTTTAAAACAATACCTACAAGTTGTTTAAAACACGTTATCAGCGCGGTGCTCGTGATAAGAGTGTGTGTTGTCAACTTGAACACGTTAAAATACATTATTAGCACATTTTATTTAGAAAGTTGGCATGTATATTACTAACAGAATTTCTCCTGGACCAAAATATGACTAGTTATGTTTATTGGATAAAAAAGTCACTGCATATATGAGTATTTGGACGAGAGTCACTCTAGTGTATATCAAAACGATAAGTCACTGACATATGATGAGTTGTTGGGAACTAGTCACTAAATATATCACTTTTTTGAAATTTTTTAAAATAAATCATATTTTTGGCTTTAGAATTTAAGTTCGCAATATTCATGGAAAAACCCGTTTATTCATGAAAAATTTCTGAAATAGGAGTAAAAACGTTTCAGAATTCCAAAACATGACTGCCAAATGTTTATTCTCAATTCTCTAACCATGTGTAATTACTATCCAATTTGGAATATACTCCTATTATTATATTTAAGTCTAGTATTGCCTAAACATTACAACAATCACATCTAGGAAAAATTGATTGTAATAATCCTAACTATTGGCGGTTCGCTCATAATAATCCCAACTATCGATTATTTCAGAATAATACCAACTTTAGGGACCTTCAGACAATAATGATCCGACGTGATCGACTATAAATAAATTTTTATAGTTTCTAATGAGATATAGCAGATAATCCTTATAAATAATCCCAAATTTTAATTTTTACGTTTAATTTCTATTAAAAATTCACTTGTTAGAGCAGATAATATGCGATCATGGACCATTATTGGTGGATGGTCCGTATAGTTGGGATTATATAAAAATAATCAATAATTAGAATTATTGTTAGCGGACCGCCAACAGTTGAGATTATTATTTTCAATTTTTTCTTACAAAAAAACAGTGTAAATAAAGAGGAATACTTATTCGCAGCTATTCGTAGTTTCGGCCTCTCGTCGGCGGAATTCGAACCCTAAAATTGAAAATCCGCCCGGTTCGTTCAACCTTCTCAACTTCAAGCAGAATTTTGAAGCAGCAGATTGCAACTCTTGTATCGCTTCCAGAGAAATACTGAGATATGAGTCGGCCGTTGGACGAGGCATTAACCAAACTGGACGGCGTGAAGAAGCCTGTATTCCTCACGAAAGCTCAGAGAGAACAGTTGGCTCTTCAGCGCCGCCAGGAAGAAATCGTCGAGCAAAAGCGCCGTGCAGAGCTTATTCTCCATCAAGCCAACCGACCTTCCAGCGATGGAGCCCCCTCGTATAAAGATAACGGCAGGCCCTCCTCCAATGATGATCGCGATCGCGACAGGGATTACCATCGCTCCCGCGACAAGGACAGGGAGAGGGATCGAGAGAGGGAGAGAGAGCAACGTGAAAGAGACAGGGAACGTGAAAGAGAGAGGGAGCGTGAAAGAGACAGGGAACGCGATTCTGAGCGAAGGAAGCGCGAAAGGGAACGTGAAGATGATGCCAAAGAACGGGATCGTGCTAGAATCGAGAAATCAGCTGATCGGGAGAGAGAGAAGGAGCTTGAAGCCATCAAAGAGCAGTACTTGGGCTCTAAGAAGCCTAAGAAACGAGTCATTAAGCCTAGTGAGAAGTTCCGCTTTTCATTCGATTGGGAGAACACAGAGGACACCTCCCGTGATATGAATTCACTGTACCAAAACCCTCATGAAGCTAGACTGCTCTTTGGCCGTGGTCTTCGAGCAGGGATGGACAGGAGGGAGCAGAAAAAGCTGGCTGCAAAGAATGAGAGAGAGATTCGGGAAGAGATCCGGAAGAAGGATGGTACTGAGGAGACAGCCGGTGAAGCAGCCGCAATAAAGAAAAAAGAGCAGGCAGCTGATTCGTATGACACCTTTGACATGAGGGTGGACCGCCATTGGTCCGACAAGAAGCTTGAGGAAATGACCGAGAGAGACTGGAGAATATTCAGGGAGGATTTCAACATTTCATACAAAGGATCCAAGATTCCCCGCCCCATGAGAAGCTGGACGGAGAGCAAGCTAACCCCCGAGCTTCTCAAGGCTGTTGAGAGGGCTGGGTACAAGACCCCATCTCCCATCCAAATGGCCGCAATTCCCCTTGGTCTTCAACAGAGAGATGTAATTGGTGTTGCTGAAACTGGGTCAGGTAAAACTGCTGCCTTTGTTCTTCCCATGTTGACGTATATCTCAAGGCTTCCTCCCATGAGTGAAGATAATGAGGCAGAAGGACCTTATGCTGTTGTCATGGCTCCCACACGAGAGCTTGCCCAACAGATAGAGGACGAGACTGTTAAGTTTGCACATTATTTGGGCATCAAAGTAGTTTCTATTGTTGGTGGGCAGTCTATTGAAGAACAAGGTTTTAGGATTAGACAGGGTTGTGAGGTGGTCATTGCCACCCCTGGACGACTCATTGATTGCCTAGAGAGACGGTATTGTGTTCTCAACCAATGTAATTATGTTGTGCTAGATGAGGCAGATCGTATGATTGACATGGGTTTTGAACCTCAAGTTGTTGGTGTACTTGAGGCCATGCCGTCTAGCAATTTGAAACCAGAGAATGAGGATGAAGAGCTTGATGAGAAGAAGATTTATAGAACTACATATATGTTCAGTGCTACCATGCCACCTGCTGTGGAACGACTGGCAAGAAAGTACTTAAGGAACCCTGTTGTCGTTACAATTGGAACTGCTGGAAAGACAACTGACCTTATTACCCAGCATGTCGTAATGGTCAAAGAATCCGAGAAGAGTTATAAGTTGCAGAGATTATTGGATGAACTTGCGGACAAGACGGCTATTGTGTTTATCAATACCAAGAAACAGGCTGATTTTGTTTCTAAAACATTGGATAAGGCGGGTTATAAAGTAACTACATTGCATGGTGGGAAGTCACAGGAACAAAGGGAAATCAGCCTGGAAGGGTTTCGGACGAAAAGGTATACTGTATTGGTTGCAACGGATGTGGCAGGACGTGGGATTGATATACCGGATGTGGCACATGTGATAAATTACGATATGCCCAATAATATCGAGGCATACACACATCGTATTGGGCGAACTGGGCGTGCTGGCAAGACTGGGGTTGCAACAACATTTTTGACACTTCAGGACACCGACGTCTTCTATGATCTTAAGCAAATGCTCATTCAAAGCAACAGTCCTGTGCCCCCTGAACTTGCTAGACATGAGGCTTCGAAGTTCAAGCCAGGAAGTATACCTGACAGACCCCCACGACGGAATGACACTGTTTTTACTCATTGAAGTTAGAGTGAACATTTTGTTGTAAAATGTGTTCAAATGGATGAATGACCTGTTGGGGCGTACGACCTATTGGTCCTGGTAATGCATATCACTGGTCTCTTTTACTTAAGTAGTGCAGATCTGTTTTTAATTCTTATGAGTTTGAAAATTTGTATAACATATTTCAGTGACCAGCTCTTCCATCATCTGACTCTTGAGAAATCAGAAATTGAGTTATGTTTCCTTGCAACTTTTATTAGAGGGACACAAATTACTGCATGAGGTGCATGTTTCCTTGAACTATATTGATCCCCCACATGTAACTGTTGGTGTTTCATTGGACAAGTAGTGTTTTCAGATCATACTTGATTTTAAGAATAGCAACCCTCTTATACACGGGATGAGTAAATATGTACTCCCTTCGTCCCATTCAAAGGATCTCACTTTCCTTTTTTGGATGTTCCAGCTAAAAGTTCTAATTTTTTATTTTAGGAAACAATTAAAACTTTTAAATAACAATTTAATCATCAAATATTCAAAATAGTTCATCTATAACATCACAGTTATCATCAATAACTCATTATATTATATACCCATTAGAACTATTTCTCAAAATATACTCGAATTAGCATATTTAATTATTGTGTAAATAATCGTGTCATTTTGTAATGAGAACCTTTGAACGGGATGGAGGTAGTAAATTTTATTTAATTGCTATCATTTTGCCTACGGGATGTGGCATTAAGCATGACTAACATATGCCACTTGGGACTTCGGTAGTAGTTGATACTCCATCCTCTCGAATGTCAATGCTTACTTTTGCTCAGCCTTTATTAAATACAAATCATGTATTTTACAAAACTGGCCTTCAAAAAGGATCTACAGACTACAGCCACAGTATGTCTAAAATGTTAAAAGACAGCAAAGGTAAATTGAAAAAACTAAAATGCAGTGGTGCTTAATACGAGAAAGCACAAATCAATTTGGGACAGACGAAAAATTGATGTAAAAAATGGAGTGAAATAGATCCAGTAACATTTTTTACTGATGTTAAAATCGCTGTATGGTCTTTGGTTCTATATGATTAGTTGCTGGAGCAAGAGACAACCACTTGTTTTTGTAGACTCTGTTAAACTAGTTTGGATATAGTTTGATTTCAATTACATCGGCATTAGACATTCATGCTATACACAAAGCAGTAGCTATTGCGGCTATAATATTATGCAGTTGCTGAATAGTGTGTGTTTCTTAGAAGCGGTGGTCACGGGCAAGGTCTATAGAAGCCACTGTTAGTCTGCAACTGCTATATGTAATTCGTAATCTTCTCTGCGATTAGGTAATTCCAGTCTTGAGTAAATCCTGTACTAGCTTCTCAATTTCATTTTTTTGATATTGAGGGTATCTGTAGGGTCTGATGTTTGGTATGGTAGCACCCTCCTTTATTGTGATTGCATGATCACAATCTCTCATTGAAGGCATGCCATTTGGTGGGTGGAACACTTCTTGAAAATCTGCTAGTATCTCCTTGATCCACCCTTTCTCCTGGTCTGTTTCACCCTGTGCTGATTCCACCCTATCTTCTACCATTTCAGCACTGAACAGGTAATATCCTTCTCCTTGTTTATGGATATTTTTTACTATGCTTTTAAAAGAAGCTTCTGATCTACTCAGAGTTGGATCTCCTTTTAGCATTTGTTTCTGGCCTTTCTCCTCCCATTTGATAGTTAGCTGACTGAAGTTGAATTCCGCATTTCCCAACCCAGAAAGCCATTCTATTCCCAACACAATCTCAGTTCCTCCCAAGTATCATGTATCAAAATCCTGAATTATGTTGGTTTGTTGGACCCTGAGAGTAACAGCTTCACATTTACCGTTATTACTCATATGATCCCCATTTCCAATCTCCACTTTATGCCCCACAATCAATTAACACCACCACTCTCTTGCTACCCCTGTGGCCTTGTATCCTTCCCGTCACTTTTAAAGTTCTGGGAGTTGTAATGCCTGCCTTACTCATGATAGATAATTGCATTGTTGGGATTTCAGCCTCTACTTCATTTAAACAAGATTCCAACTGAGGTATTTCTTTTTCTTCCTCATTATCTGATTCCTCTATTACCACACACTGAAAATGTTTCATTCTGCAGGTGTGATCCTTGCTCCAGTTCTCTCCACATCTAAAGCATAGCCTCTTTCTGCTTAACTCTTGTAGCTCTTCAGGTGATAGCCTCTGACCTGCCCTTAGCCCTACAGGCTTACTTGCTGCTTCACTTCCCTTTTTTTCCCAATGGCAGTCTATCTGGTTAAGTTTGATTACTCAATTTAGATCTCCATTTTGTACCATCAATCCATCTTTGAAATGTTGATGTGCTGCCAACTTCTTTCCATCCTCTTCTTTCCTCCTCTCTATCTCTTCCTGTTTTAAGAGCCAGATTTTTTTCTTCCATCAATAAAGCCCTATCCATCAAATCAACTAAAGTCCTGGCTGGATATAGTTTCAACTCTGCCCTTACTTCTTCCTTCAGACCATTCAAAAATATCCCCTGCATTCCCATATCTGTATGTCGTAAAGGGGCTACAACTAGATCAAACCTTTCTCTATACTCCATGTCACTGCTAGTTTGTTTCACACTCGACAGAGGGCCAAAGGGATTTTTATACCAAATCAGGTTGGAATCTTCGGATTAGAGCTGCCTTAAATTGTTCCCAATTACGCGTTACTGCCTGTTCTTCCCACAATAGGAACCAATTTAAGGCTTTCTCTTCCATAGCCAAGGTAATTATATCTACCTTATCTTCTTCAGCTATGTTGTTGAGCTTAAAGAATCTTTTGACTCTTATAACCCAACCACAAGCATCTGACTCGTTAAAAAGGTAAAACCACCTTCCCACCAGATTTCATGAACAGTCTATGACTATGTCTCACGGTCTCACGGTCTCACGGTATACATGTATGTTAAACTTATACTTCAATCTGGTTCGGTTCGGTATTGGTACTCATAGATGATGGTATGGTTTGGAACCAGTACGGTTCGACTCTCTTTTCCGGTTCGGTATCATGCTGGTTAGGTATTTTTGCCTATCCGGTGGATACCCGTATTGAACCGCCCCGGTCAAAACGGGGAAAACCACATTGACCGGGTAATGGGTACGGGGCAAGGAATACCCATTTTGTTTTTACGGGTAACGGGGCGGTTACAGTATTATACATGCTCGCCCCATTACTCGTCTCGTACCCTCCCCGTTTATTTTAAGTTATATTTTTATTACATTCTTGTCTATTATTTGTCCCACAACTAATAAAAGATGATATTTTTCAATTTCATTGTGTATATATGGATAATAGATGTACAAGCTATAGTGTATGAATGAAAGTTCATAATAGATTTTAATAGTCTTGTTTGATTATTATCACATTTTTTCGTGTTTAATTATTTTTTAGATTAAGTTTTTTAGGTTCAAATTAATTTAGATTGTCTTCTTTCTTATCTTGTAGATATATAAAACTTTAGATTGTCGTCTCCTTTTAAAATATTATTTTTATATTAAAATATCAATGACTCATTTAATAAAACGATTACTTGTAATTACCCGTGGTTATACTCGTTACCCGTTGGGTGGTTATGGACTTATGATTTGGGTAAAAATTACCCGTTGGGTAATGGGGTGGTTATGGGATGGGGGAATTACCAAACAGGGCAGGTACAGTTATATGTACAACCGTCCTCGATCTGGCCCGTTGCCATCCCTACCTACAATCTACCATAGCACGTGTTTATTTAATAAAGGATATTTTTTTAAAGAATTTAGGAAAGTATTATTAACTTAATTTATCCTTAACTATCATCAAATTCAAATATATCGTATTCTTTAATTTTTATTTCTTAAAGGTTCGAACGGATTCAAAGGATTAATTATTAAATATTGAAGAATAAAATCTTATTTCAAATTCTTTTTCCCGATCTTTTAAGTCAGAAACCTCGTATTGCTTCATTTTTAATACAAAATCGTATTTCTACTATATTATTAAAAAAAATTAAAAGTGGTGAAATTTCTATCACTGAAAATAAATCAAATTATAGTGCATAAAATATGAAATATAACTAGAAAGATAAAAAAAAACAATTCAAAGTTTTCTTGGTAACAAATGATTGATGTTTTTTTTTGGAAAAAGAGGGCTTAGATTCAAAGTTAATCATCTTTGACAAAGCAATATAACTCGCTGATCCTAACTTGAGCTTAAAATTGAGTCAAAGACGCTTATCGTAGACCTCTTATCACCCAATCCTAATGCAAAAGTCTTACATCAAAAAATGAAATAAAATTAAGAACAACTGTCTTAACGTGGAAATTAAAATGCAAAATAGCAAAAAAATAAACACCATAATTTGTTCTCTTGAGCAGGAACACCAGTCGCATGTCCGGTGGGTCTAGAAGCTTGGACCCGCTGCCTCCCCAAGTCCCCATTTTTTGGTTTGTCTAGAGACATGCTCTCGCCTGATGGATTCTCTTGTGATTGCGGTTCTCAAATCCTTCTGCGCTTTTGATCCCCTGACGCCTCCTGAATATTGCCTATGTCTCCTTTGATAACACTATTACATGTACCCGTTGTGGACTCGCGCAAACCCTGCCCCCTGTCCCTTCACCCTCTTGATCTGCTTTCCTCGGTTGTCTGGCAATCACTGAACTTGAGAAATTTCCACTAACCACTTATCACTCCCTATTGGACTAGTCCCCCCATCAGCTCAAAGCTCTACCCTAAATGTTTTTTCCAACACTATGTCTTCCTCATATTTTAAGGGAAAAAAATTAGGGAGTTTTTCATATTTGAAATTCACCCCATGCTCAATGCCACCTTTCTTGAGCGTAGATCCATTTTTCAGAGGGTTCCCTACATCCATACTCATCCTAATACTCATATATGATTCACACCTTTCTTCAAATTGGCTCGCATCAAAACTAATAAACTTACCAATATAGTTTCCAATCCTCCTAACAATTCCTAAATTCATGCAACTATAAGGTACATTATGAACCTGTACCCAGTACTCTGCCTCACACAATTTCATTTTATGGGGTATATCATCTGCCCTAACTTCCTTAAGGAGCAGTAAATTTCTTTCAAGCAACCAAGAGCCATCCTCAAGAATACGATTCATATCCACAATATGGTAAAAAGTAAACAGATACATTTTGTCGCTTGTTTCTTTGATGGATACCCCTTTCCCCGGACGCCAAATAGAAGCCAAAAGATCTTTGAAGTTTTGAAATTTGATTTACCGGTCCGTGAGAACAACTCCAACCATCGAGAATTCTTCTCTGTTCTCGCTTGCAGCAAACTCCTCACCTCCCCCGTCATCGAAATTCAGTTCGCTGCCCTCCTCTCCAATAGCCATCTTCTTGTAGTGATTCACAATATCATCCATCAATTGCCTTCGGATTGTTCACGAACCCGCTGCCCTGCCGATCGATTTAGAAACACCGCCGAGAAGCTTCAGTCTTTCCGACTCTGTCCTACAACACTGCCTGCAAATCTGCGACAATCAAAACTCTCCGCGAATAGCCTTGGTAGAGAAATACCATCAAGCACTGAAGCACCAACGGAGCGAATCCCTTACGCTCTCAATTGGCAACACCTTGCGAATCTCAAAAGGTGCTTCAGAAAGGCACTTTGCTAAGAGAAGAGGGAAGGGAAAAAGAGATGTATCCTTCCATCTTCAATTTTTTATTTGCTTTGATTATCGATTAAAGTTGCGCTCTTTGAAAACTAATCCCCTAAAGATTAGCATCAAGGCCCCCGCAACGTACAATCTTTCTACTTGTGTTGTAATCGTTTTTTTCTTGAATAATGTTGTTTAATTGTTTTCTATTTACCCTTTGTTTCCTCAAATTTTTAAATTTCAGTTTTTCTAATTATTTTTTTGTTATGTAGATTTTAAACATTCCTAGAAGTATTATTTACCTCTACTTACATTGCTCTGGATCTCGAAAGGTGAAGATAAAGTTATTAATATATTTCAAAAATTAAAACATTAAAATTACTTCTTATTAACTGCAATACTTATTTTTACATTTAGATCACATGTACCATAAGCACATTGCTACTTTATTAGTCAAAAACCATAACAAAAGTATAAAAATGATGATCACAATATTAATTCTCCAGGTTTAGAGGCCGGATAATTTATAATAGTTTTAAATAATTGTAAAAAGTTGGGATATTTCAAAAAACCATTTGCGATTGTCGAAATCACTCAAACACACACTTCGGTGTGTTACAATTTAATCAATTAGTTTTGCAACCCAAATAATAGTAGTAGCAATACATAAATGTTAATCAGTTAGTTTTTACTTATATTATGTATTTGAAAAATCTTGTTAAAATTCTGGTGTTTTACAAATGTTTATAATAATACTACGTATTTTTTAATTGTTAGTAATTAGGATTAGTAGTAGTAATTATATTACAGCTACATAAAAATGATACGCATTTAACTGAAACAAAGAGTTTTTTAGCCTTTTCAAAAGAGTATTGTTGTAGAAACAAAAAGTTACGGAGTATGAAAGAAGCCAAGGAAATACGGAGTAAGCGGAAACTAAAAATTAGGTGACATTAGAGACTTAGAGTATTACACAATACCCAGTGGAGGCCAACGTAGGGATGGACTTAGGCTGGGTGAACCAAACCGGAACCGGCCCAAACTGGCACTATTCTGGCTCGGATTACCCGGCCCGAACCGGCCTGGCCCGGTAACCGCCGGGTGAACCGGCCTGACCCGGACCGGAGCTACCCGGGCCGGTTTACGGGCCTCACTTCTCCAAAAAAGCTCGGTCGGAACCGGACCGAGGCCCAGCCCGACCCGAACCGAGGCCATCCCTAGGCCAACACAAATATGCGGTCGAATAAGAAAAACTGTCAAACAAAAATAGGAAGATGGTATAATTGTCCATACGTGACTGAAGGAGGCATAATTAGTTAAATACGGTATGGCTGTTAAACGTGGTTTAATACGTACGTGTTTTATTCAGTAACTTGAACAAAAAATACAGTCAAAAATTCGGCAAAAAATGTGTTGACTTTTATAAAATGTGTAAATACGTATACATGTATAATACGACATCACTTAGAAAAATTCGGGTTAAAAATACGGATCTTATTTTGAATGATTAATTTATTGTACTAGTTTTTAGAGCATAAAAAATATATAGTACATAAAGGATAATCAACATACACACACTTTCAAATATAATATCTCATTACTCCATAAAAAAATGCATTCATAATAGCATAAGTTCATGACAAAAAAGAAATAATGATCAAGTCCAAAATAACATGTAAATTATATACTTCGTAAAATAAGACATAATAAAAACAAATAAGAGTGTACACATATTGAAGTAGCAAATCACATTACTACATAAAAGAATAATTCATAATTGCATAAGTCGATGACAAAAGTAAAAATAGTACAGAGTATTTAAGTCCAAGACATAATTTTGCAAAGTAATGTTAGAAAATAAGGCATAATAACGATAGAATGAGGCTAAGTTAACATCATCATCATCTTTATATGATCATCAAATAACACTCAAGTTAAACTCATCATTTTCACATAGATGACAGATGACATGAGAAAGTTGTGGGACTGCTACAATTATTATTGTTTATGTGCAAAAGTTTATACAAAAAAAAATGTCAGGTTTAGAAAAATCTTAATTTTGATATGCTTGTTTGAAAAACAACATCACAAATCTAATCCGTAGTAGTATTTTAGATTTTAGTCTTTTAGGATACTAGCTTTAGTCATCATGCAATTAATTTTAGTATTTAACAATTGTATATTTTGTATTGTAACAATACAAAAACACGAGGTCACGCGAATTGAGTTTTCTTTTTTGCTTTTAAACTACTGTTGATCTCCTATTCATTTGATGTATTCATTCGAGAGATCAAATGATGTTTTTATTTTTTGTAAAATACGGGAAATATACGTTTTATACGGGAAGTGGAAGTTTTTTTTCTTTTTAAACGGATCGACATTATTTTTCGTTTTAAGCGCGTTTTTCTGTATGATTTTGTTATAATAAAAAGGGTAATTTGGACTCCGTAATATTTAATTTTGCCCCTTTAACAATAACCTTGAGCCCATCACTAATTTTGGACTGTTTTAAGCGTGCCTCGGTATTTATCTTTAGAGAATACTTTTCTTTGAAAATTGTGAGTAATGTACATAAGTATTTGGTTATCCCATTAACAATTTCTATGATCAATCTAAATTTAGATGATACTACAACAATGATTTATACACAATATATTTATCAAACTAAACACACTTAAACTGATTACATCAAATTTAAATAGAGTAAATCAGAAAATTATACAATGTTCGTAGTATTATAAACCTTAATTACACCGTGTTGAGTATAAGTCCAACATAAACTAATAGATATATATATATATAATTTGGTATAACGCTCGATTTTTACGTGAAAACCCGGAAAGGGAGAAAACCACGAGACTTTTTAGGCTAACGTTCAAGCGCACTCTTTCTCATTATATTCTCCTCATCAAAATGGAGTATATAATCTCTATTAATGGAGAAGGGAGCCGCAGCCTGGGAGGAGGGAAGGAGTCGCTCCCCTAAATAGGAAGTCCGGCCCCCTATTTATAGAAGGGGAGGGGAGTAAGGGTAATTCTAATGGGCCAAGGCCTCAATGGCCCTCAATGGGCCGGTTGGACCAAAATGGGCCGGATAAATCTAAATGGGTCTCGTTGAATGGGTTCCATACTAGGGTGATGCCTTGGTTCTCTGAAGAGTAGTAGATCGAGATAATGTTCCCAACACACCATTATAGTACAAGAGTAACAACTTTCATCACAGACTTTAGAGTTCCGATTTTTACAATCAAAACCATCATTTTGCCGACCCATCTTTTTAGCAAGCACTAATCTATACATTAAAAATATAGGACTCGTATAAGTTGGGTTCCATGTGACGGGGCAGGAGACATATATGGAGGTCATATGTTCTTTTTGACAAAATTGATGTATGAGTCACATCTCAGAATTGCCTATTTAGTCGTGCCTATAAGTTGATTTAGCGCGAATTAGATCATACTACTTATTTAACCCAGTATTCCAGCACAACTGATTGTGAGGTTACCGTGTCTAGTGGGAGGTCTCGAGTTCGAATCCCGCTAGGCACACAAGGGTTTAAAACTCAATGGAGCGAGTTTCAGCTCTGATTACTCCGACCCCCTAGCCTCCCTCCCTCAGACCCCCTGGAGAAAAAAAATACTACGTATTTATCTAATTTTGCAAATACTCTCACATTAAATACATCATCATCATTATCCCAGTGCCGCAAAGGCTCCCACCTACGGTGGGGCAAAAGGAGGTCAGATGTACGCAGTCTTACCCCTGTACTAAATCATAAAGAGACTGTTTCCGAATGACCCATAGTGAAAATCGCGTCGAAAAATACATGGACTGATTATTGATTCACAATAAAGAAGCGCAGACAGTTTAGTGAGTCATTTTACTTTATTCCATCATATTCTCAAACCAAAAAATAGTGAATCTTTGACACCATTACAAATGATGAAAAATGTCACATTAAATACATAATCAATCTTATTTTTTTCGTATACTTTTATACGTGTGAAAAATTGTGTGTATACGTGGACTATAAAGTAGGCTATGAAAAATCTATACATGGTATAGATTTTGAATTCAGATTGTTTGACTGGTCGATCATCTTAAGATTGGTTTCATAAAGAAAAAACACTTTTAAGATTTATCATCTTGAGAAAATTTAATGAATAGAAGTAAAATATAGGCACGAAGTGTAAATAGGAGTAACAAATTTTATGTGTAACGAATGGATCAAGTAAAAAGTAAACCTATAATGTAAAATACTAATAGTGCATATATTACACAAAAAATATTTGCATATATATATATATATATATATATATATATATATATATATATATATTTATATATATATATATATATCGGTCACAATATATACGTACATATACTAATTTTCACTCTACCAAACCAAATGTAAAAATAAATTCAGAGCGCGTTTGGTAATACCAAAATCGGCTGAATCGACTGATTCTGCTGAAATTTATGAAAATATGGTTGAAGTGGCTGAAGTGATTGTATTGGGTTATTCTGCAGATTTATGAAAGAAATAAAATTTAAAATATATTTTATTAGTAAAATAAAGAAAAAATTATACGTAGTATGTAAAAATAGATAAAATGGTCCTCTGCAGTAACATCAATCAATACAACCAGAAAAGTAACGTCAACCTTACTTTTTCTTATTATTACACAATTCAACGTTCCAAATCAAAAGTTACGTGTTTGATGAAATTTGATGAAAAAGTTGACTAATAAGTTTGATAAGCCGAAAAACAGACTTACCAAACATGCTCTTAGCTTAGTCACAATTATGAAAAAATTCCGTCACATTTGTATAATTGTATTAAACAAATAGTTACACACATATGTTAAACCTAAGAACACTCCCAAAGTCTCTTATAGTGCTTGTTAATTATTACTCCGTAGTACACTTTCATCCATAACACGGAGTATATAATCAGGGCTATGAGGGTGTTTGGTGACCCCAAAATGGACTTATAAGCCTGAAAATCAAAAAATACAGCCAAACACAAGGGGTTTGGGCTGTTTGGGCTGAATTATCTGATCAGCCGAAAAAGCAAGGGAAGGCTACTATTCAGCCCAAACAGCCCAAACCCCTTGTGTTTGGCTGTATTTTTTGATTTTCAGGCTTATAAGGCCATTTTGGGGTCACCAAACACCCTCCTAGTGTCTTCATTTCCGGTTGTAAGTGATTATATTTTACGAATATTTTGACTCGCAGCATTATAAGTTGAGTTTTTACACAAATATTATTAAAACAAAACTTATTGACACAAATATGACTCATTGTAACTACAACGAGTAACTTGTGTTATAGTAACTTATGTTTAAAAATTGAATATGGAATATAAGTTATTACGGATTACGATTTAGTTACTACTTTAGTTACTGGTCACATTTTTGTAAATAGAAATTGCTCTAAATAGGAGCAAAAACGTTTTGAAATTCCAAAATATGCGTGTCATATGTGTTTTTCTCGTGAATAGTAGTAATTTGCCATGTTTGGAAAAAAATGCCATGTTTTAAAGCCTAGTAATGTCAAACTTGGCAAAACTTTACTCCTGTTCAAGGAATAAAAAATATGATAGTCCTATTTTGAAATTTCAATTTTTTTACTCCTATTTAGGGAATTCTCTCTTTTGTAAACAACCTTTATTTTAATCATGAATATGCTATTTCGTATAAGTTAGTCAAAGTATTTTATATAGAATAAATTCCACTTTTGGTCATGCAAGTTTTAGGTCAATTCCACATTTAGTCCACATCTTTTACTTTGTCCACTTTTGATACATGACTAATGGGTTTTCGCCCATATATGGCCCTTCCGGCATTGTTTCCGATGTTTAAAAACACCGGAAAAGGACCACAAACGGTTAAAAAACATTAGTCAAGTACCAAAAGTGGACAAGGTTAAAGACGTGGACTAAAGGTGGAAATGACACAAAACTAATAGGATCAAAAGTGGAAATAATTCTTTTCTATACAATAACATATGAATTAGTAAATTACGTAGTATAATATAAAAGTATTGGATTAGTGCTCCTATTAGATTTACCTCCTAGATGGAATTTTGAGTCTTAATGTTAGATTTAAATTGTTTAGTCATAGTGTTTAATTTATCTCATCCTCCTATCAGTTTGGCTCGAGTGGATCCCCAAGTCTTATTGACAAGGTTGAGTACACATTCTCAATCATCATAATACTACCCCGTCCCTACTAGTTTATCTTCACACATGTTAAAGAAATAAATTTATTCAAGGGTAAATTTCACTGTAGAGAACATTATTTTGACATTGTGTTTAATATAGATTTATTTACCATATAAAGAAGTGATACTTTAATTTAGGGACATCCCAAAAAGAAAAGTAAGTCCTTAAAGGATGAAGGGAGAAAAATTTAATATATACATTCAATGTGATTTAATAAAAGATGAGACAATTTTATAATAGTAGTACAACGTACTCCTATTCTTCTGTCCCAAATTGAGTTGGAAAACTTATTTTTTTGAATCAAATAGATTCATTTTATTCACTTAATTAGGATATCAATTCTTAATTAAATCATAATTTGAATTTTGCCCATATATAAAGATTTTAATGTATTTTCTGAATACAACATCCAACAACATCCGAGCCTTAATCCCAAAAGATATTGGGGTCGGCTAACTGAATATGTAAATTTTAATTATTAAAGTTGAATTAATTATCAATAAGAAGAATTTAACTTTAACGACAAAAAAATGTTGATTTTGCAAAACAATTTGGGATGGAGGTAGTATATAATATCTCGAATTAAAGTAGAATTCATTCATTTGTATTTTGAGAAAGTTTTTAATTGTTTTATTATGGAATATGATTAAGAAGGCCTTTGATGGGATTTATTGTAATTCTTGTTAACACAAGGGACTTAAAAAATATCATACTAGTATTAGACTAGATTTAAAAAAGAACTGATGATACTAAACTTAGATGAAAATAAAAAACACACACATAAGATATTACATCAGATCATAGCAGACGTAAACAAATCACACTAGATCTGTAAACTTTCAATCCATTTAATTTTTTAAAAATGAATCCTAGTATAAAAAAAATATACTTTAACTATTTTTGAACTTTGAAATGCCTAGAGGCATTTAGAAATGCATGGTTTGGTAACATTCTAGTTGGCTAAATCCGTTAAATTCGGTAAAATTATGGATGAAGTGGCTGAACCTATTGAATTATACTACATATTTGAAATATAATTTGTTAAAATATAATTTTTACTAAACAAAGTAAAAATAGTTAAAATAGCTAAAATAATCTTCTTCAACAAATTCACCAATTCACGGAATTCAGCTGCAGAGGTCCCCAACCTTATATGGATTTTACAAAAATACACAATCTATGGCACAAAATTAAATGTTACCCATGTGATAAAAAAATATTGAGAAACTCATAACTCAAAAACAGGAAATAATAAACAAGCTCTTAATAATATGTACCTTATAAAATACAAGGAAATAAATAATCATGTGCAATACAAGCAATCCAAAAATGAAAATGTAATTAAATGACACACATTCCAAATAATTCAAATAGAATTTTTTTTATCATAAACTTCAAATAGAAATTAAACATTCCACAAATTTTAGCTTGAGAACCTCAAATTTCTACTAAAAATGATCATAGTGCTGTTAAGCGTTCAACCAAGTTACTCACCTCTGTTTTTCTCCATGGGTTATCAAAAAAATTTCTAGACCGATAGAGCAGCTTGAAAACCATGGAGGGAAAGACGAGAGAAACTAAAAATGCAAAAAATAATGCCAATTTAGGCTGGAATTAGACCCAGTAACAGCCGCCATCTGAAAAACTGTAAGAATCGTTCGTGATGAAGTTGATGGCGTTAATTTCCGGTGACCCAAACTCCAGCCGGAGCTCTGTTTCTTGAGGCGGCGTCAAAATTGCTGCGCCTCCACTGCAACCGTACCCTAAATAGTCCCATCCGGTGGAGCCGCCTTCGCCGCCCTCCATGACGGCGGTGTATGCCACATTGTCATTGATGCTAGTAGCTCCGCCGAAACTCTGTTCTCCCGTCGCGCCGCTGCCGAAGAAACCTCCCCTGAAGCTGGTGGTGATGTCAGGGGGCAGAGGTGGCAGCTCGGCCTCCTCCGCCGCAGTTTTGCTCTGTTCAACACAGCCGTCGTTGCTGTTGCTGCAGTAGAAGTAATGCTGAAACAACTCCCAGCCGGTTCCGCTTAAGCTGCCCCATTCCGGTGGAACGCCGTCGCTCCGATCACCTCCGAACAAAAACAACTGATCGCTGCAAGTGTTATCACCGGCGGTGGATGGGTAAAGTCTCTGGTTCGGCGGTTCTCTGTTCTCCCAAGAAGCATAAAACAGAGCATTATTGTAATGCTGCTCGTCGGGAGAGATGATGGAGGTCACGGCGGAAGAGGATGGCATGTCGGAGTAGACGAAGTTTGTTCGGACTCTTGATTTCCCGCCGCGCATGGAGCGGGCCGCACGGTCGTATGCCAAGGCGGCCTCCTCGGCGGTGTTGAAGGTGCCGAGCCAGTGGCGCTCTTTGGTGGTGGGGTCTCTTATCTCCGCCGCGTACCGCCCCCATGGCCGCCTCCTCACGCCCAGATATCTCCACCCACTTCCCTCCGGTTGCTGCAGAGTGCCATTTCCGCTCTTTTTGCTCTTGCTAGAAGGAGACTTGTTATTCTTGATCATCTTCATTTCCATTACTAACTTAAATTAGACTTCACTGAATAATACTACTAATGCTTAATTAGTACCTTATTAGGCTTTTATTGTAATGAAAATAGGTGGTGTTTCACTATATAGATACCTTGTTCGTCATCAAGAAAGAGAGGCAAAAGTCAAGGTGGATCATCTTTTTAAAACTTTTTGGAATTTCGAAGGTTTTCCATTTATTTTAGAAGAAAAACTAGTTAATTACTCCCTCCATTCCAAAATAATTGTCACCCCTTCACCACAAGTTTTAAGAAACCGATTGAAAAGGTAAAAGTTATGTTTGACATTTGACAGAAAAAAAATGTAAATTGATATGAGTCACATATTGTTGACAAAAGAGGAAACAAGACAATTATTTTGAGACACCTCAAAAAGGAAAATGAGAAAATTATTTTGGAACGAATGTAGTATTATTAAGCAAATAATGGTGTAACGAAACAGAAATACAAGTGGGATAATGATAAAGCCAAACATAGCGGTCAAACAATGGAAGTCTTATTTATGCATTTTATCTATATTTTACTTGTATTTAAATGAATTCTTTCAAGTTGGTATAAACCCTTACTGTTGGATTGTTTCCAATGAATCTAGCCCGAGAACCAATATTAATAGAGATATTACCCGTAATAGGACTAAAACAGTTTGAAAATTCCAAAATAGAACTGGCATATTTTAATTCCCATAATAGGACTAATTATTGTCATGTTTTGGCAGTACCAGACTTCAAACATGGCATCATTTTCTAAACATGGCAGTAATTAGTCCTATTTTGGGAATAAAAAACATGACACTCTTATTTTGGAATTTTGAAACTGTTTTAGTCCTATTTCGAGAATTTCCCCATATTAATATGTGTTCTATATTTATGTAATATATATATATATATATATATATATATATATATATATATATATATATATATATATTATTTGATGGAAATAATACTAAGGGTTATTAACACCCTTTAGGACAAGAATGAAGAGTTGTGACTATCGAGTATTCCCATTATTAACACTCTTTTCTCTACTTATTGAAACATATGTACAAACAACAGCATAAGAGACGGAGAGGCTAAAAACACAACTCCCTAAAATATACTCCATCTATTATTGTTCTAAAAAGGGATTACTACAAGCGCAACAATGGCTTCTTCATCAACAAAGATTGATTTCTCATCATGTAAGTTTATCTATATGAACTTGTATATGATAGTAGGGAAAATTTTACAAATAGTATCAAATCATGACAGATTCCCAAAAATAAGACTGGCAACAACTCGTAAGACTTAATTTACTTGAAGTGACCATAATACCCTCAATTAAAAGCTAAAGGACAACCGGCCAATCAACGTGCTCATCTCCTGCAACATGAAATTGGGAGTGCGAGCATGCATTCATTGTGAGAGCCAAGCAGTCAGCAATTGCATTTGGGATCTGCATATTCGCCTCAAACATCTTCTCCTTCTCGAAGTCATTAATCTTCAGGGCCTTCACCAGACTGCAGAGTGGCAACTGGTGCGAGGACATGGTCCACCAGTTCACTCCCATGCTCCATTCCTTTCGTGTTGGTCCCATCGTCATCATCTCAAAATCAACAATCCTTTTGTGTAACCCATTTAATTTGGAACGGTAATCAATCGCAAAGCCTCTTTTTCGATCTCACTCTTTCTTAGATGAAATCTCGATCAACAAAGCTGCTGGAATGCATTTTTATTTTCTCCTAGACCATACTTGTATCTATATACACAACAGGGGATGTGGAAAACTAATCTATTGTGTTTTAATGACATCTAATTTATAAATTAGTTGCTTATATATCAATAAACTTCATGTGCTTCACATAGGAGAGTTTTCCATTCTTTGAATATCTTGGTCAAAAGAGATATTTGTCGAGAAATAATATATTGAAATCAGACATTAATTATACGATACAAGTCAATAACTAGACAGTAAATAGACAATAAACATATATAGTCTTAGTTGATCCTTACAAATTGAATGTAAATCTTTGACATACATAAAATACGATGATAACACATATAAACACCACTAAATTGCATGACATTAAAGTTATTCCTTATATCTTTTTCATTAAATATCCATAAAGCAGAATGACAAAAAGAAAAATAAACTAGTAGTAAACATTTGTGATGTAGAAAAGTTCGTATATGTTACAGATCCATATTAAACTAGCAATAAAGTGTTTGATTCCATGAAGAGAAGATTCATTGTCAAACATTAGGTTCTTCAAGCCTTGCTTGGAGACTTTTTTACCAAAAATGATGGAGAATTTGAGCGTTTATGACAAGCATCCGCAAACACACTTTTTGGTCAAAAAAATAATGAACATGATAGACGATTCATATAACTTGTGAACAGCCGTGTTTAGATTATAAAGTAGAAAGACGTGGGTTGGTAAGTGCAATTTAAAATAGATAATGTATATGAACAAGTGAGATAGTCATTAAGTAGACAATAATAAGACATTGATTCTGAATGTATCTGGTAATTGAGTATGAATAACAGAAGTACATTAACTGAAACTCCAAAAACATGATTGAGTATGAATAACAGAAGTACATTAACTCAAACCCCAAAAGCGATGACAATTAAGTATGAATACAAAAAGTACATTAACTGAATTTAAGAACTATGGATCTACTAGAAATCCTAAAATGCTTCTTCTTATGCCCATCTTTCTTATAATGTGAACACCATTGCCACTGTCAAGGAGCAAACTCTCTAGCTCAAGGTATACATTTCTTTTTATGGCAACCGCGTTGGCGTGTGAGCATAAAGGTGGATTGCACGTTATGGACTGCATCTAATCAAGAAGGTCTGATTCAAAGTAAGAACTAATATTGGAGATGTCATCGTAACACGATAATCCTCAACGTTAACCTGCATTGGCAACACCTTGAACATGTATGAACTACTCCGGTTGAAACTCACAACATGAGCTTGTTTTGTCTTTGAGATAAACAACCACACTTCTAGATGTTGCTTTTTCCACCACCTCAAACTCATATTGAGTAGCACGCTTACCCTAAAACAAAATACACAACATAAAAAGTAAGTACAAAGTGAATGTAGAGTATGCAAGCAATAGAAGAATAAGAATGTAATTCAAAATATACATGTTTCTAGATGCATTTGCATATTGGTGTTTACTGATATCAGGAACTATATCAATTGTGGCTTGATGGTGGGGGCCTTCTCTGACATTATATTGAGAGAGCATGCATGACCACTACTAAACTTGGAAAACAACAAACAATACATAGACGGTAAATAGTCAATAAATGAACAATAAATTTTTATAAAAGTATTATAGCAGAGGAGGCATCATAAATCACAATATATGCAGTTCTCAATATTCAAGGATCATATTACCTCAAGAGACTGTCGAGAAACTCCACGATTAATTTATGTAGGTCATTTCTAATCAAAAGGTCAATTGAATTGGTAGAACATTGGATGTCACAACCCTAGGCCCGTGGCTATTTGTGGTGCCCTGGAATGCTTCTATCAGTATTCCGAAAATCAGAGTATTAGTGGAACTGTAGTTATCGATTCATCAGTAGAAGAATTCATAGCCGAGGTGCGCCATAAGGTAGCAGATCAATGTATCCGTCCAAAATTGATTCGAGCCGGAGATGTGAAGCGACTGTGCTCGCGATGCCTTTGGCGAGAGAGAAGAGTCGAGCTGGAGATTTGAAGCGGTTGTGATTTGGTGAGAGAGATGAGGCTGGAGAGATGAATTTGAGGAAGTTTTTATTAAAATGAAGTAATAGAGTGAAGGGTAAAATTGGAAGGTAACAATAAGATTTGCTAAAATAGAGCAAAATAAATCATACGGATGAAAAAAACATGGTCAAGTCTTAGTTTTGTAAACTTCATATGATTTAGTCTTATGAAGGGCAATTTTCTGATGATAGTAATGTCTAACATGTTGTCTGATGTGTAGATTTGGGTTCTCATGTATTAAAATAATCAACATTTATTTTTAGGACATTTTTTTTGTGTAAAATCTATTTGAAAAAACAAATTGACGGCCCACTCAATAATTTCTTGAGACTTCGTCAACGCATGGGTGTACAACACCTATTTTTAACCTTGTTATACTCTCTATATTATTGTGACAATAACTTTTTAATAATATAAAAAACAAATTATTTGTTTAAATTTGTCTCAACATACATTTTTCAAAACATCAAACTGTACTAATAGATGATTAAACAATTCGGAATATAATTTAGGATGGAAGCGTGTTGCGAAAGAACAGATCTAAACTCCCCGCACGTACTCATAATAACAAGACATATATATATTTACATAATTTTGTTCATGCGAAAGACATTTCAAAAGAGACATGGACTGATTATGATCGATATATTTGATTCGAAATCTCAGGATTCTAGAGGGCCTACAGTGCAAATTAAATAATTGATCAGCCATGCATGATAGCAGTTTTTAAGAGAAAATTGTTCCACTGCTTCAAAGTTCCAAAAGGTTGAATCCCCAATTTTAAGTGTCCCCACGTCCCGATCCAACAAGATTTTTAGGAGGATGTAAGTCACGGTGACTCGGTTGGTCAAATGATGGTTCGCCTTATTCTCGTGCGCACCAGAGGTTCAGCCCAACACGTAGGAGCTGTAAGCTCCACACGCCCACTGCGAGTTTGGAACCTTGATCAATATTCCAAATTTCCCACCACTGAAATAACTGAGCTACTTGTGCGGGATGAGAAAATTGTTCCACTAAAACACACCGAGTAACATTTGTGCAGACATATGATTTATTTTTGCTAAGTAGGACTAAACATTACGGCTACTTGTATACCCTTATTATAGTTAATTTATTAATTAATGATATTAATTGTCCTCTAGTTCCTCACATAATCAATGTCAGTCCCTTTGTGGTGAGTCTTGGTATAATTAATTGCCCCCCTAAGAGTAAGAATGTTTGATAATTAATTGCTCCCAGGAGCAAAAACGTTTGAAAATTTCAAAATAGCATTGTCATATTTTTATTCTGTAAATATGAGTAATTACTATCAAGCTTGAAAAATATTGTCATATATAATGTCTGGTATTGTCGAAACATAACGATAGTTACTCCTATTTAGAGAATAAAAAATGATAATCCTATTTTGAAATACACAAACATTTTTACCGGGCAATTTTTCCTAATAAATAAACATCATGGATCCTAATTCCATATCAGAGTTGGTCGGTCATACTTTATTATTATTATTATTATTATTATTATTATTATTTATATATTTCTTAGGATTACGATAATGTGAAAGGTAAACCTTTATGTGATTAGATTAGATACTACTAATCTTTTTTTTTTTTGAGATTAGATACTACTAATCTACTATAGCGGTGACTGGGTTCCATGTGACGGAGCGGGAGACATGTATGGAGGTCATATGCTCTTTTTGACAATAACTAATTAGTCAATCTTAACATGTATGGAGGCCATATATATGTTGCTTTATAGTCATAATTAGTTTAACAGAGCTAACAAATTAAATTAAAGGTTTTTAATTTAGTTAGCAATTGGGCAAAGGAAAAATAAATGTGCCACAAATTTAGGGTTTGTAGTAGGAGATGCAACACTCCATCTCCTTTTTCCCTATACATTAGGTCGTCTCTTATGGCTAGCTTATTTCTATGTCATAACTCATAAGTCATAACCAAACAATGAAGGAAAATTTAGGTGGGCTGGTGGGTAGTACAAGTTCTCGACATGTGCAAATACAGAACTGGTCATTCTACCCGTCCAGCCCAATTCTAATGAGCGGGTTTGAACATATATTTTTAACTCGACCCGGTACATTTACATTATTCCACATTTACATTATTCAACTAATTTATTTTTTTTAAGAAGTTGTGAGATTATTTTAAAATCAATCTAAATGTTTCGGTAATTCAAAAAAAATCACAGGTGCCCTGGGTCGGGAAGCTGAGGTCATTATCCTGCCTGCACTAATTGGTGTGTATAAATTAAACATGTTAGATGACCCGTACAATGTGGGCAAGCTAAACCCGCCCACACTCATAGGTAAAAATTAAAAATTGTGAACAACCCAACTCAATCCCATTTTTATAGAGATCTAGGTATAATTTTTACAAATAATTGGCATTCAAGATTTTCCTTGACTCTTCATTCTCACCAAATCATAAACCTTTTAAAATGTGAGTGTTCTTTAGCTTCTATACCTAGCTTCCAATTCAATGACAATATGAACTTAGGAAGTACACCACAAAAATCATAAGAAGTGAGTTTCCAGCCAAATACTCATAAGATTAGGGGTTCGAGTCTACATACTCTATCATTCATTTTTCTCTCTGTTCTAATAACAATTTTTTATGATTTTAAATTTCTTCTTTCTTTTTGAGATTCAATGAATTTTCATAGTGCAATATTTTAAATATGTAAATTTAGTTTAATTATTAATATAAAATTTAATATAGAAGACTTAGTTTTATGGATGAATTAGTGAATTGGTAGTTGGTACAATGTGCTGAGGACAAAATAGAAGTCATAAAAAATGAGTCAAAGAAACAAAAGTCCAAAAGCTCGTTGAGCAGAAATAAGAGTGTTGCACGAGTTGCTCTTCTTTTTTGTACAACGGAAGATTGCGCGAGTTGTGCTGGATTCTCATAAAATCCACCTTAAAAAAAATCCAATAAACACCAGTATATATGACTAAAGAATTGAAGGTAGTAAAAAAAATGTATTTTTTATGCTCTAGTAATTATAATAATGTCTATTTTACATTATAGTGATTGTAATGGTATAATCATAGCAATTATAGTAACATTTTACCTTCAGTTTATTTCACTAATGTTAAGATGGAAAAATGTCTAATAAAAAATTTATCCGTAATAAAATCTATACCAGAAAACTGTTTCAAATAGAAAGAAAATCACAATTGAGTAGTGAATATGGGTTTTTGGCACTATTTAATAATAAATATCTAAAGACATGATTGAATGTTATCAGGTTATCAAAATGTCCGGTTGAATGCCATGAGTTTATTGAAACAGAAAAATCTTTTAAATCTTACGAGATCTTAGACCAAATGCACATATCTTAAAAAGCTATTCCCCTCTTCTAAAGAAAATGGTACAAAACTAAAAAGCGTAAGTTTTGCAACAGTGCTCCGTGAAAAATTAGAGCCAGGCCAGAATATTGGGTTAAAGAATAAAGAGGTTTTGGGATTCAGTTTTGTGTAAGCGTATGGTACCTACGAATCTAAGATGAAAGCTAGGAGACTTCACAAAAATGTACTACCTCCGTTCCCATTTTAACTTCCAAATGAGTTTGGCACAAAGTTTAAGATAGTGGATATTGTGTGATGGAGAGTTGTGCAGAGGAGAGAGAAATGTGTAAGAAATGTTGTGAACCACAAATTCTTTACCAAAAAGGGAAAGTGGAAGTTTTAATTGGAACGGACGAAAAAGGAAAGTTGGAAGTTTATTTAGGAACGGAGGGAGTAATATTTATTAGTCCAACTCATTATTTATTTATAGATGTTTAATTTATTTAATTGCAATATTCTAAGAATATTCACATTCATACTACTTAAATAAACATATTTTTTAATGATACGTATATTTTTTCAAAATAATCTCACACCATCTAAATTATATCATTCATCATCTCAAAATAATCAGATCTTTTGTAGGTCCTGCATTCACTGATTAATACTAGATTCACAATAATCTTGAGATAATTTGAATTCATATTTCAATACTGAATTATTTTGTCAAATAATCGCACCAAATAATCTTCATCACCAAATCGTGATCCCAAAAAACTAGTGCACATCACCAACTTAATCCTCTAATAATTCCAGATCCACATAATGAAGGTACCGTACCTTAGGGTAATGTAAAATTTGCACTTGAGTAATATCATTTTTTTCAATAAAATATTCTTTTATTTTGTTCTTAAAGAATGACAAAAGTATTATATATGGAATTTGAATAGACAATCAATTTTCATTTGAGCAAAAAGTGACCATTTTAGAATTAAAATGACCTAACTATCCATAATTTTGTCTAGCTAGAAGCCCTCCCCTCCAGCACTTCTCAGCACTTCTCCAGCCCTCCCTCGGTCCCTCCTCTACTTCGGCGTTTTACTTTCTTCTCACGCCAGCAGCCACTCCTCCACTATTGCTTCCGGCATCTCCCGCCACCGCCGCACAAGTGAGTCTCCAAAAAACCTCAGAAGCACGAGTTTGACATATCTATACGATGAATAATTGAGAGTCAAGCAAGACTTTCCCTTTAAAAAACTAACTCAAAATTTTGTACAATAAAGCCATTGGAGGAACAATAACGAACATTTTGGCATACATTTCTTTGGTTTCAGCTTCAAAATAACTATATTCATCATATTTAAACAATGACACGTGGTAATATATCAATTTAACATTCCAAAAACGCTAATACAACCTTCCTTGAAGCAAACAATCCCCAGAAGAATGAAACATAATTGGTCAAACTCATTCTCTATATATGCACCAAAAAGTTCCAAAACTAGATCAAGCTTTGCACTCTTCAAAATTTGATTTCTTCGTCTCAGGCTCTCAGCAAAGCTCTATTTTACATCCCAATTGAGCTAATCACCTATCGGCTATCATCTGGCTAAATCTCTGTTCAGTTTAGCCTTTCTCATAGATACTTTAGTAGTGCATCCGTTCTTCATATTTGGTTGGACAAAAAGTATCAACTTCAACCATAAAATGCCAAAAGTTCACGCTTTTAAGTTTTATCAAAGTTAAACAGAACTTAAAACTCTCATTTATTATTACAATAATCCTGTTTAAAAAAACAAGCAACAAAAACTTCTGTTGATGGAGAAAGGGAAAATAGAAAATAAACAAAGCTGTATACCTGTATGTAGTTGGAGAAAGGGAAAATTCTGGCTTGCATAGTTGCATGAATAAATAAATAATAATACTCGATCCCAATCCAAAACTAAAGGGATGACAGAGAGATACGGCGAACTCAACCCCAAAATCTGGCAAGGAAGCTGGTGCTACCGCCGCCTTTTTTGTCTTTTCTAATCCTACTGTCAAGTGATGGGAACTGAATGACATCATATGCCGGATCCGGAAAATTTGGGTTGCAGGGCACTGCCTGGAAGGCAGGTGGAAAGACATCAATGCGAGCAGAAGCTGCTTTCCTGTTGTTGGAATAATCGCCAACTGCAGATTCGTAACAGTCCAATTTTCCATAAGAAATTTCTCCAGCTGAAATAGGGTTTCAAGTGAAAGTGCATGTAAGATACAGGTTGTATATTTTATGGACAATTGATGTGGAAAAGGGATAAACCATCATTCTACAAGAGGAAGAACCTTTTTCTCATTTCCACTTAATGAAGTAGCTGATATGTTTTTTGAGAGATTTTCTGAAGCCTTCTCTTGCTCCATAATTCCTCTTGCATGCTCTATACAGCCGTTGGATCTACTCTCACTGGATAACACTTTCAATTCATTGACTATCACCTGCTTGGTACAAGGGGGTGAATGGGGAGAGAGAGAATGCACAACAAATCACAAGTTAATTGACCAAGAACTGAAAAAATATCAATCATATCTCCCATTCATCCAAAAGACAAGGGCAATAACAACACAGAACATTACAGCATATGTGCCATTTAAAAAAAATCTTGATCAAGTAGGGCAAGGATTCATCAATGATATATTATCCAAGAAAATATAGCATTAAAGGCAGTCAATGCGGTGCAAATTAGTTATAATGAACAATTGCACATATACCTGGCTGATCATTAATATTCGTGTTGTAAAGTTTCTTCAATGCATCATCCGCTAAAGAGCGAGCTCGAGAGAACAAGGCATAAGCTTCAGTCCTCTTTCCAGCAAAACTGTAGGATATTGCCAAGTAAAAGCACCTGCCAAGACAAACAATTTGAGCCTCCGAAAATTATATAAAAACTCAAAATTTAGGAATTCTAAAATTTACTAGAACTTGACATTCTAAAATCAATACAAGTTCACCACTGTTAGGGACCGGGCCTATAGATACTAAGAATAAAGGACCGGGCCTATTAGAGTATTAATAAGAATAAAGTGTACAAGTTTAGTATAAATAGAAGATAGCAGGGGAGATTTAGGAGGCTGTTTTAGACTTTATCATTCTGGGACCTGGGAAGATCGAGAGCTATTCTCTTTCTTTTGGGGGGCTTCGGCTCAATTGGGGGCTTCGGCCATTGGTTACAATTACTGTTCTTCTTCTCTAATAAAATTGCAGTTAGTTTTCTTGAATCTTCTTCTATAATCTTCTATATTACTGTACATCTTTATCATTGGTATCAGAGCTTGGTTGTAGTTGTGAATGGTTGGCACGAGGAAGAAAATGGAAGGCAGGATGGCAGAAATGGAACGGAACGTCGAGCGAGGTCAGCGGGAATTAGGTGCGAAGATCGATACGAAGTACGAAGAATTGTTGGCGATGATGCAAGCTGGATTTGCCGAGTTAAAAAATCAAAAAACAGATCGATCAAGAAGTAGGTCGCATCGATCATCTGCCTCGCATCACACATCTACATCGCATCACACTTCTCACCATCATCGTTCGCGACAATCGGCAAGTTCAGAGGGATCGGAAAGCAATTCTGACTATTCTCCTCCATGTCGACATCAACACCGCCATCATCACAGGGAACGTCATCCTCATCATACAGGTAGAAAGATCGACTTACCTATTTTTAATGGAGAAGATGCTTCTGGATGGTTGGTTAGAATGAACCGATATTTTCGCTTGAATCAAACTGAAGAGGAACAGAAAATTGATGTCGCTGTAGTGGCCATGGAGGATCAAGCTCTCAGCTGGTTTCAATGGTGGGAGAGACAGGCTACGCATCAAAACTGGGACTCTTTTACTCAAGCTTTGACCAAGCAATTTCAACCTGATATGGTACAGGATCCACTAGGGCCTCTGTTTAGCCTGAAGCAGAAGGGGACAATTCAGGAATACCGAAATAAATTTGAAAAGGCTATCGCTTCACAAGGCCACTTAACTGAAGAAGTCTTGAGAGGAGCCTTTCTTAAGGGGTTGAAAAGAGATATAAGAGCAGAATTGAAGTTACATCGAACTAGGACGTTGGCAGAAGTTATGGATACTGCATCCGCAATTGAGAACAAGAATTCTGAAACTTTCTTTGTGAAAAATAAGGATGAAGGAAGGAGGAAATGGCAGACTACTCCTATCATCCAATATTCAGGCCAGAAATGGGGAGATGAAAGCAGGAAAGAAGGTCCAAGCTGCGTATCTAATGAGGCAAGTCCCAGACTATCCCAAGAAGAACTATTAAACAGAAGCAAGAAAGGACTCTGTTTTAAATGTGGTGAAAATTGGGGAAGAGGACATGTCTGCAAGATGAGGAACTATAAAATGATCCTAGTGGAGAATTCAGAGGGTGAAGCTGATTCTGAAGTTGAATTACTGGAATCTGGCAGGGATAAGACCACACCTCTAGAATTGAAGACCATGCAGTTTTCTTTAAGTGATGAGATAGACATAACCCCTGTGAAAACATTTAAGGTGACAGGTAAACTGAGATGGCATGAAGGTGAAAACACAGTAAATGTACTCATCGATGGAGGTGCTACACACAATTTTATGTCACTAAGCTTGGTGGACAAGTGGAGGATTCCTTATACTCCTTTTCAGAGAAATAGGGTGGAGTTAGGGAATGGAGAATGTATTCAAATTTGTGGCAGGTGTGCAGATGTAGATCTGAATGTGCAAGGAATTAGTATTCAACAAACTTATTACTTATTGGAGCTGGGGAGCACGGATTTAGTCTTGGGAATGGACTGGCTAACAAGATTGGGAGACACGGAGATTAACTTCCAAAGTCAGACCTTCAAATGGGAAGTACAAGGGCAGAAGGTGATTTTACAAGGAGATGAATCATCAAGTGAACAGGATGTTGAAGGAAGAAGTGTTCATACTGTTCAAAAGCATGAAGTAGTTGTCCCCTATATTGCAGCAGGCCGCACCTGGGTCTTCCAAAAATCTGCAGGAATCAAAGTTTTGCATCAAATTTTCTGGCCTCTGTGGAACTATGCTATGAATTACATAGAGTGGAAGATGGAAGTAGTAAAGCAAAAGATCCAGAAGACAAATCTGTATTGGAGAGGGAGGGGTGCTAGGATGAAAGAAAAGAAGAAATTGGTGGCTGTGTCCTATCACCCACCTTGAGGGCAAGGTGGATGTTTAAGGGGGGAGTATTGTTAGGGACCGGGCCTATAGATACTAAGAATAAAGGACCGGGCCTATTAGAATATTAATAAGAATAAAGTGTACAAGTTTAGTATAAATAGAAGATAGCAGGGGAGATTTAGGAGGCTGTTTTAGACTTTATCATTCTGGGACTTGGGAAGATCGAGAGCTATTCTCTTTCTTTTGGGGGGCTTCGGCTCAATTGGGGGCTTCGGCCATTGGTTACAATTACTGTTCTTCTTCTCTAATAAAATTGCAGTTAGTTTTCTTGAATCTTCTTCTATAATCTTCTATATTACTGTACATCTTTATCAACCACCAATACACCTAATTAATTCTGAAGCTAGGAAACTGGGAGTGGAAAAGGTATTGGGAACAATACACACACAGTGGAAAACATGACACATTGAGAAGACGGTGAAATTCGGAGTAGAGTTTAGAATGTGACAAAAATGACTAATTTCTATCAGTTAAATTTTCCCCCATAATGGGGACAAAGTTGTAGATTTTACTGGGATAGATAAAACACGGCAACCTAATTGATTGATGAAGAGAACAAGTAGGATGGAAAACAAAGGAGGTAATAACAAGTTGGCATACCGTTGTGCCCGGTAGACCATACTCTTCACTTCACATTCTTCAGTGAGTGCCACTTCTTCTGCTTTTCTATCTCTTCCAGAGCTTACTAAATCAGAAAGGTCAGAAGTATTCTGCCAAAAGACACAAACTCAATACACTTGTTGCAAATTACTATTATTATTCCTACTACTACTACTACTATTATTATGGTTGTTGTTGTTGTTATTGTATTATCATTATTAGTAGTATTCTCATTATTACAATTATTGTTGTTGTTACTCCTACTACTAATAGTTTATTACTATCATCATCAATATAATTATTATTGTTCTTAGTATTTTAATTACTACATTAATTATTATTGTTATTCTTATCGTTATTGATATATCACCATTCACCACTGCATTCTAAATCATCTCTCAGGTGAAGTATACACATAATTGCAATTAGAAATTCTTCTTAGCTGAAATAAAAGATCATACAGCCGAACGAGCTCTGCTGGCTTCGTAACTTTTTCACTTTTATCATCTCGGGCCTTATTGAACTTACTTCTCACTATGCTAACCAGTAACTGGTTCCGTTTTGTATGTTTTGTACGTTTTGTATACTTCCCACATCCATGGGTGAACTTCAGTGATTTGTACAATCGTCCCAACCGGGCAGTGCAATACCTCCTGTGTACTCAATCATTCAAAGAGCATTTCATTTTTTAGACACATAAAATCACAGGTATTGCATACCACACGTCTTGGCTGTTTATCAATAAGAAAACCAGTCATACCTGTATCTAGTATAGTCACGAAAGCGCAACCCATGCTGGAACTGAGCGGATTTCAGCAGCTGCAACACTGAGCATCACCAAATTTATTGCCCAAATTACTATTAACATAAAGGGACATGAAAACACACACACACACACACACATATATATATATATGAACTCCCTTTTTACATATAGACATATAGTCAAATTTTCATCTAAGGCAACAGCAAATAAAATATGCACACAGTCCTATGTGATATTTATCCGTTGAAGCATACATGTGAATATTATATATACTCCATCCGTCCCATAACTCCTTACTACTGTCCTTTCCGGGCCTCCTAAAATGGTCTTCTCATCTCCTTTAAAAAAATGGTGTACGCCATTAGGCATCCCCAACTGTAGGCCCGACATTTGTGTGGTTGATTTCCTACTCGCCTTACAATTTTTCTTCCTTATACATCACAAATCACAGTGGGAATAAAATTTTGGAGGGAGGGGGTAATATGAGAGAAGAGCTGAAGGAACCATTGATAGAGAATTTGGGATTGTTGATCTGATCAGCATGATTTGAATTCAGTTCTTCAATTTCCATAGCTGAAGCACCATTGCCATTTTCCATGGAAGCGTGAATGGAACAGACCTGTGAAACTGTGAATATCTTGCGGTGACTTCAACCTCCAAAGTGTGGAAATGGTTCAGGCACAAGTTCACAATCCGCTCGATTTGTTGAAAACAAATTGGGTTGGGAATAGATATTGAATCATAAAAAAGACTTCTGCAATTTGCTATCTCTGTTATTATATTTCTGAAAGGAAACCCCAACTCAATCTTTTTCGTTGGGAGGATATGGGAGATGAGTTTTCCCTTGGTTTGCTTTTGATTTTGGAGGCCAGAATTATTTTGACTACATTTTCGCTATTATTTTATGAAAATTATTTTTTTTATATATTGTTCAATTTATATCATTACAAATTTTCAAAATATGATTTTTAATATTTCTTTTACTAATAGAATTAAGATATACGGAGTAATTATGATCAAAGATGTGCGTTGTCAAATTTAAATGTTGACTATTGCAACTAAAAAAGAACGAATGGAGTAAATAAAAGAACCAATAACTATGTCTCAAATTTTATTAGTACGTGGGAGAGATAAAAATTATATATTCATAATTTACATTATTTATGACTAGTTTGAAAAAGTTATTGAATATGGGATGTTTGAATCCGCTTCTTAAAACTGCTTCTGCTCATTCAGGGAGCAGGAACATACATTGGATTGTTTGGGTGAAAGAAGCAATTTTTTAGAATCTGAGGGAAACCAGCTTCGGAAATACTGATTCTGATTCTGATTATGCTTAAGAAACAGAACCAAATCAATTCCAAACACCCCCGGGATATACGTTTTATGTGATATATACGAGATTAATATTTATTTGTCCTGTCAATATAAAAACTTTAAGCTACACAAAAATTAAATTTAATTACTAGTAACACTCCGTCAAAACATGTCATCATTATTCAATAAATTGCAACATACATACATAAACGCCATAATAGATCAATTTAGCTACATTATTATACTCCCTCCAATCCTAAATAAATTTCAGTGTTTGACTTCACACAAATTAAGAAAATAAATTTGACTTTACTGTAGAGTACACTGTTGTGACACTGTTTGGCACTGTTTGGCTCTGTTTGGCACTGTTTTGCACTGTTTTAATGTAGATAATTTGCCAAATAAGGAAGGGAGAAGAAGTGTGAACTTTAATTTGGACCGACCCAAAAAGGAAAGTGTGAAATTTATTTAGGACCAGAGGGAGTAGTAAGGAATGTGAAAGCATTTATAACTAAACATAAAACAAAAATCAATTTTCTGGCGCAAGACAACCAAAGGCTATCGATGCTATTAGGATTAATTCATAACAATCACGTAGAAATAAGTAAAATTTCTTTTTTTTACTCCAGGGGCATCTGAGTGAGGGGGGCTGAGGGGGTCGGGAGTAATAAGGGCTGAAACTCACTTCATTGAGTTTCAAACCCTTATGTGTCTAGCGGGTTTCGAACTCGAGACCTCTCACTAGACATGATAACCTCACAACTAACTGGGCTGGAAGACTTGATTAGAAATAAGTAAAATTTCATATTTTAACTAGTTTGGTTTATTCGGTTTGATTTTGAAGGGTTAAAACCAAAATCGAACCAAACAACTACGGTTCGGCTTTTTACATCTGGTTTCAGTTTTTTAGTGGTTCGATTTTATTTGATTGTGGTTCAGTTTATTTTGATTCAGTTTTAGATTTTAGATTTTCCAGAGTCAGCCTGCATTTAGGGACGGAGGAAGATGTTAAGGAGTATATGAAAAAGCTAAACTTTATCTTTAGCAAATTAAGCTAATTCAAAGGAATATTATTATTTCAGTCTTACTTTATTGCTTCGATAGTTGCACAATTCAGTGGGCCAAACATGAAGAATATGCCAACAAATGAAGAACAACAAATGAAATTCCTTTCTGTGTGAATTCCACAATCCACTTTAGTATACAATTGAGGCAAAGATCAAAGTAAGAATGTAAGATGATACTCGTATAAGGCTATAGGCAAACAAGCTTAAAAAGAATTCCTCAACACTGCTTAATTAATCAATTAATACAAAGTATACAGTCTAGCTAGCTTCATATCACTCCCCTACGGTGGGCAGCTCACTTTTAACAGGCTGCAGCCTAACCTCATCACCACTCACCGGCTTCACCCTGTACTCATACCTACTCGCTGCATACAAAAAGGCGCAGAAGTTGATCACGCTCATCACGGTCAAAAGCCAGTAAAAGTAGTCGAACCGTCCTGTGTTTATGTTCTGTGACAGCCATGAATGCAGTGCCAGCCCACCATCGTCTTCCTTCCCACCCGTTAATGCTTTCACAATGCTGTTCATGATTGTCGCCCCGAAACATCCTAACCCTCCCGCCACGGCCGCATAAGCTGACCCAATGCTTCGCATGGCATCGGGCGCTTCCTCGTACAGAAACTCAAGCAACCCCACAATGCAGAAGGCCTCCGCGATGCCTATCAGGCAGTACTGGATGAGTAGCCAGTAAGCGCTCAGGTTCGGCATGGCAGTCAAAAAACTACCCTCGAAGCCATTTTTGATAGCGTAACTTCTCCGGTACCTTTCAAACACGCCTGCCCATGCAACAGAGATTATCGAGACAGCTAGCCCGATACCGACCCTCTGGAGCTGGGAAGCACCATGAGGGTGACCAGTGATGCGTCGGGATAGCGGGACAAAGACAGAGTAGTATAGAGAGAGGAGGAGGAATATGCTGAGGCCCGGGAAGACAGGCATGCAGGTGATTGGGAGTTTGAGACGACCCATGTGGGTGTTGAGAGTGTAGGCTTGCTGGACTGATAGAGTCAAGAACTCAGTTAGGATTAGGTTCAGCATTATGGTGGAGGTTGGAATGGGGAGAAGTTTTATTAGGATTTTGACTTCTTCCACTTGAGTAACTGTGCACAGCCTCCATGGACTTGGGCTGATTCCGTCTTCCTTCAGCTGCAAAGCTCCTTTGTCCAGCCATCTGTTTACATTTTTAGTTAGTTTAAACATATCAAATAAGTTTATCCAATTCTCAGGACATTAGGGTTGAGTTTGGAATTCAGAAAAAAGTGTTTTTTAATTTTATGTTTGTATTTATGATATCTTAAGAACTACTAGAGTACTAGGTATTAACTTAGACGAAATGATTATTTTGTAATTCTCTCTTTTGCACAAACTGTAACTACAAAATTTACTTTATTATTTTGCGTTCCGATCCAATTTGGTAGAGTTATGAGAGACGGTGAAGTATATTATTGATCATTTTGCATAGAAATGTGTTATTGGTCAAACATTGACATTTTGAAATCAGCCCTAAGAAAACGTGTTAGGACTTAGGAGGGACGTCATTGATCTGGTGTTTACCTGAAATCATGGGTATGAGGAATCTTGCTGCTGCCCTGGATAGCTGATCGTTTACCTTGAAGCTCATACAGCCCCACAAACTCACTCTCCTCCCAAGCAACATTTCTTTTCCGAAAGGCAGCAACTAGGACTTGAGCAACTCGGGTGAGAGGGCTTCCACCGGGCAGCCTATGCCGATACAAAGGCGTGCCTGCCAAGAAAACAACGTTCGACAGACCCATGGCGATAGCCAATGCCGCGAAAGCGTACCCCCACCCATGCTGGATTTGGATATACACTATAGCGGTGAAGGCGATGATGGCGCCGAGGGTGACAGAAAGATAGAAGAAGTTGAAGAATCTGTCGAGGTGCGCTTTATAGTCTCTGCTTCTTTCATCGAACTGGTCTGCCCCAAAGGAGGAAACACATGGCCGTATACCTGCTGCTCCAAAGCCTGTTATGTAAAGGACTGTGTAGAGGTATGTCATCTGCCATGGCTTTGCTGCTTCACAACTGCCTAACAGTATTGCTAGCTGATCACACTGGTTTTGGTTTGGGATGAAGCTTTTCAATGTTGCAGACAGGGTTATTCCTATTAGACCCTCCATAAAAAAACAAAAAAGTCTCATTTGAGTATATAGCAAGTATTCTTACAAAGTTACAAATATAAATACCACTTGAAAAGCAAGTATGCAAGAGGTTAAAGTTTCTGATGTCTATTAAGTCATCCAAATTTGAACAAAGGTAAAGATACAAACTCACATATAAATTTTTGGAGTATACATTCTGTCAAGTCACAGTTTAGAATTGAACCTCAAGTTTTAATAGTTCATATTTCTATAAAAAGAAACTAAAAACAGTTCATATGGGATAGATTTATATAGCACAATCATAAATGGCACCTACCCATATATATCCTTAAAAATGCAAACATTACTTCTTTAACGTATTCTTTTACATTGAAATCTGGTATTAAACATTAGAATGTATCTTACTTTGTTGGCTACATTTATGTTGTGTGCGGTGTGCCACACTGAAATAATCTCACTTGTCAAGTTGTCAAAAAGCACATTATTATCTCTAAGACCTCTAATAGGTCTAGCTTTCTGGGTAAAAGGTTGTGAATGTTCACCAAGTAGAAGTAAAATTGAGGTCATTCACTCCTAAAAACAGATTTTTGATTGTTTTTGTTCACATATTAGGATTAAATAACTTTTAATTTAGGAACAAAACATAATTAATCTTATTTGTGAACTTGATTCATGTTTGACTCCTATTTTGAGCAATATCTTAAAAGTCAACATGATAGAATAAATATCTTAAAATCTAACATATATCTGTATGATATCTTATACCTTGTGTGTAAGACAAATACATCACCAAAGTCAATAAATATTAAATGTATATCCGAAAAAACTGCATCAATACATTTTTTTTCAAGTCCTGCTTTTCCTTAAATTAGCCTACAAATATATTTTCTTCAAATATGTTTACTATCAGTTTATGACAGCTTTATAGTTGTCCTTTTTAAAAAATAATTACTCCGTACCATTTTGAACTATTTCCACTTCTTATGATAAAGACCAACATTTTATGGTGTTAATTTGGAAAATTGGCCGAATATAACTTTTTGAGTTACATGTGTGTAGAATGTTTGTGTGGTTAACCCTTTTCCCGTTTTCTATATAAATCAAAATTATATATTTTCACTTTGTTAATTAATTAATGCCTTAAAGACTAAGTGAGATTTTTTTGGAAGGAGACAGTACTATAGTATGAAACATTTCCTAATAATTAGGATTTATAGTTTGGGCCAGAGGAAGTACAACATTGAATGGTAGGTGTTGCGGACTTGGGGGTGCCAATATGACATGTGACATTGTTCCAGCATTGCAAGGAAAGTTACAGGAAGAGTATACATTCTCCGCTGACATCATTTCTCAGGCACAACCAAATGGTTTCATAAACTAATTTAAAAAAAAACTACCAAAACTTTACTATCTCCGTGACCCTATAATCTTCCCAATTTGACTATTTTGGATCAAACTTTATAAACTTTGACCATTAATTATTCAAAACTCACATTATGTTATGATTAAAAATTTATTTCATATACCTCAATGTAAAATATATTATTTGAATGTTAATTTATTATGAATTTTAGAGTCAAAGTTCAACTTATAAGACCGTGAAAAGTCAAAATGGGAAGATCTTTGTGTTACGGAGGTAGTACAATATAACGTGCATGAGTTGGACTTGGGGTACACACTTTTTGGTGTACACACTTTTTACACATGTCTGTGTAAGGTTTTTTTATGTCTGTACAGACATAACGTATTTTAAAATACGTTATGTCTGTAAAGACATAAAAAAACCTTACACAGACATGTGTAAAAAGTGTGTAAACCACAAAGTGTGTACCTTTAGAATTTTTTATTTACAGATTGAGATCTCAATGTTCCTAGCCTCTTCACTTTGTGGGCCCCACATGTGAATCCGCGGAAAAGTAAGAAGGAAAATAGCTCGTTCGGAGATCCTGTTTTTCGGTTTATTTCCAACTTTTACACTAAACACGTAATTTTTGATATCGGACGCTGAACTGTGTAATAATCAAATTAAGTAAGGTTGAAGTTGGTTTTTTGGCTGCATTGGTCGAAGTTACTATAGAAGACCATTTTAACTATTTCTTCACATAATTTTTCTTTATTTTATTACGTAATAAAATATATTTTTTAAAAATAATGTTTTCATAAATCACCAGAATCAGACAATCTAGTCACTTCAGCCAGAACTTCATAAATTTTCAACTAAATCAACCGATTCAATCAATTTCAGTGTTACCAAACGGATTATTAAAAGAAAAGGTAAAAACATACTCCACCCTTATGTGATACTCCTCCGATGTAAAAAATCGTATGCAATAGCTTGTCTAGCTAACATTCATTTACTTTTTTCCTAATTCAACCACAACACTATAGAGTGTAATAAAAATCAAACTTATTTTATTATTTATTTGGCATTCAATAGTTACTATAGTTATATGGAATAGACAGTTTTGACTGCATTTTGTTTGTTTTATGGAATAGACACTAACCTAAATTTATAACTTAGAATAATAAAGTAAAAATTGTGCGGTTGAAACGTGCGGAGATAAAAAACTCACATATTTATGATTTTAAATCAAAATGACAAATTTGTTGGAAATTCTAAATAAAGTAAAAACCCTATAGTAGATTAGATGCTCACTAAATTAACCACGGGTTAACACTATACAAACCTTTGATAATCATTGTTACAAGAAAAGTATTCTTTCATCCCTGTTTGGCATTGTTTTGAACTATTTTGTTTATCAAATGGAAATGAATTTTTATTTAGGCACGGCCCAAAAAAGAAAAGTAGAATGTTTATTTAGGGTAGGGACGGAGTATAAAACAAGTCCAGGGTTGACAATTACCGCAAGATAGATGGTAGTGAAAATAGCTATAGTCCAATATCTGCCGAGGTAAGCATCAGCTAAGAAGCCACCGAGAACAGAGGAAGCCTGCGATATGCCCAAGAAATTATTTACTGCGTTCGCCGAGCTGGTAAATGGTCTGTGCATAACGTAGAACATGAATGCCACCATGTTCACCGACAGCCCGAAGTACGCCATCCTCTCCGCCATTTCATTTCCTGCAATTTTTTCAATGTTCAAATAAAGTTTTGTCTGTATCTATGTTGCTCCGAAACCCGAGAGAAAACGAAGATGAAGTTTTTCAATATTCAAATAAAGTTTCCGTGGTACGGGTCTATGTCAGATATACTCCGGGGTATAAAAAAAGATGAACCGACATGTGGATGAGATAGGTACCGAAAATGAAGAACGCCGCCATCCAGCCGCCGGTCTTGGACAAATCGGAAATGGGTTTTCCGTGGATGTTCACCGGCGTAGCGCCGCCCGTGTAGCCGCCGCCGAGGGCTCTTCTCCGGTCGTCTGATTCGATGAAGTGCGTCCCCAGCTTCTTTCTGGCTATAGGGGTGCGGGAGGGGGTAGGGGTGCCCCAAGCCACCTCAGGGGACTTGATCTCTTTCCCTCTCATGCCTGAAGAAGCACTTTCCATCTGGGCATCTAAAGCTGGGGGAACTGGAAAGCTCTGTTTTTATTCTTTATATTGGGATTTAATTCTTGAGAGGCAGAACAAAAATGGAATTTAATTTTTGGATAGAAGAAATGGTGACTGTTGGATCTATTATCGGACGGCTGATAGGAAAAAGAGATATACACATTGCAGCCTGTCTCCTGGGCACCGGTCAAAATCGGAGTACTGTTCATAATAAATTAGCAGCTCATAAATTTGGTTGAAAGCTGAGTGCTCATTAATTGCATCTACAGCTCAATAAAGGGGTAGGTATTTTAGTCATTTAGTGTGTGAATGGTCTAATTGGTGTAGCCAATGGTCCAACTGGTGGAGTCCTGTACTGCATATGTTACCGCATTGCTAAATGGTTCATTTTACTAGCGACCTTTAGTCCAGACGTCCAGTAAATGGGAGAAAAATATTACTCCCGTCCCTCCCATAAAATTCTTCTCACTTTCATTTTTGGACCGTCCTAAAATATTCTATTCACTTACCATATTTAGACAATTTGTGTGGTTCACATTCATTTCACTTTTTTCTTACATAACTACAACCACACATTTCCACTTTATTCCATTTTCTTAATCTCCGTACCAAACCAAAGTTGTATGAATTTTCTGGGACGGAGGGAGTATGAATCTTGTAGCTCAAAGAATTGAAGCTCTAGTTTTTCAAATTGTTTCAGTGAGATAATAAATATTGATTGTATTTAGCAGTGTAGGAGACAAATTAGAGTGGTAGGCAAAAACTAGATTGAACGGGATCCTCTGTAACAATCACGCCCTAAGACTTTCACCTTAAAATGCTTTCTAACAATTCCATTAAAAAGTTACTATGTAAAAATGTATAACATCTATGCAAGTATCTGAATCAGAGTATCACTCATTATCTGTTATCTGTGATTCAGTTTAAATTTTAATCCGTCTAATTAACAGTCTTGTGGATGCTGGAAACGTGAGAAATAAGGTTTCATCCTTCTATTTTCACATTGAAATGCAACAATGATATCGCCCTACCAGGCGGCCACAGAAGTGTTTCACATTGTATATGATTTTTAATACACAAATTTAATACTCTGTATATGTTTTGAAGAGTTTCAAACAAAAATACTGATCGACATGACTTAATTTTGGCGAGAGTATTCTACTCTTTTTTATATGTATTTAGGCTTCATTTTGATGACTAAGAATGTTTTATTTGAATATTTTCAAGGGAAAACTATCAAATAAGCCCTCGTACTATACCGAAAAAGTCGATTAGGCCCTCGTACTTTACAAACACTCAATTAAGTCCTCGAACTATTAAAAAACGTTCAATTAAGCCCTTTCGGTCGATAAGTAACCGGTTTCCCGGTTAAATGTAACCTGTTTCCCGGAAGCCGTCGTTGCTGGGGTTCGAGCACATCGTCGCCATCGTCGACGTTTAACCGGGAAATCGGTTACTTACCCACCAAAAGGGCTTAATTGAACGTTTTTTAATAGTTCGAGGACTTAATTGAGTGTTTGTAAAGTATGAGGGCCTAATCGACTTTTTTGGTACAGTACAGGGGCTTATTTGATAGTTTTCCCTATTTTCAATCTAGATCAGATTTCGACAATCGTAAAAAACAAACAGACCAGACATCCACCAGTCTAAATCAGTTTAGAACAAGTGAGATCAGACTTAAATATTCAAGATCAAACAAAGCCAAATTAAAAAAATTCAGTCAAAGTAAAAACATCTTAAATCCTTTGACGATGAGAGTTAACTTTTCCGATGGTACTTTACATCGTGATTTTTTTACTATCTATTTCATAAATTGCATAAATTAAAGGTGGAAATATTTTTATGATGAAAAGCAATTTATTTAAATGTAGTCGGCATAAATTATTGTACGAAGTACATTTTGTAAGAAGGAAAAAGTCAATTGAGTACGTCAACTTGTATGAGATGGACTAAAAAGTACACTATGTTGCATTTGATATTCGTAAGTACACGAACTCGATTTTTTAACGTTAATACGTCCGAGTTGGTTAACAGTGCTAATAGGTTGACTTCTTGAAGGTCAATGCAAACCCCACAGCCCCTTGGCCGATTTTCCTTTGGTCGACGCCAATCCCCCGCAGGTCGGATTTGCCAATCCCCCGCAGGTCGAAATCCCCTTGACCGATGCATCCCGCAAGTCGATCCCCTTGCCTCACAGGGAAGGTCGACTTTCCCTTTATGGTCAACTTCCTTATCCAGCATTTCATAAGTCAACTCACTCATATTAACGTTTTAATCTAACGAGTGTACTCAATTAACACTAAAACATTGAGTTCGTGTACTTACAAATGTCAAATGCAATATAATATACTTTTTACTCCACCAAATACAAGTTGGCGTACTCGGTACTCAACAAAAGCTTTTCCTCATTTTGTAAGTATACAAAAAAATAACAATCATTAAAAAACGACATGGCAGATCGTGAGACCTAAAACGTAATATTCAAAGTGGAACAATTTTAGTACTCCGTATATGTCATGTTCAACAATGAAATAAATTATGTACAATGTCGGATAATATTGAGTGGAGAGGTCTATAGATACTACCAGAACAAGAAAATTCTAGCAAATTAGGGAGAGTACCAAATTCTAATATTTCCACCAATTTGGGGTAATAACTCATAGTAGTAATAAATTGTGTGAGCCTTAACATTAAAATTTATATTTGAATAAGCTGAAATTAGTTGAAATTCTGGCCGGAGTGATTGAACTGACGCATTCTCCTTATTTATTAAAAAATTATATTAAAAATATATTTTATTAATAAAATAAAGAAAAAATTATATTTAAAAATAGTTAAAATGATCATGTACAATAACTTTTGCCAATAAAGCTAGAAAAGTAACTACAATCTTACTTTTTTCATTATTAGGCAACTCAGCGCGCGAAATTAAAAATTGTGTGTTTGATGAAAAATTGATTGGGCCTGATAAGTCGAAAATTAGGCTACCAAAGGGACACTAAGGGTGTGTTTGGGAGTAGGATTTTGGGAGGGAGGGAAAGGGATGGAAGGATGACCCTACATTTTGTGTTTGGAAGTTTAAAAAAAATGAGAGGGAAGGTTTTGGAGGTATTTTATACTCCTTCTAAACCCCCCAAAAACTGATTTTTTCAGTTCCTCCGATGGGGAGGTTTCAAAGGTTAAACGATTTTATTTTGTCTCTTCTTCAACAAAAATCCAGTCATCAAGGAACCCAGGCCACCCGCATTATGCTCCGCATAGAATCCCAGATCACTTCTTCCGCATTTTATATTTAGGCTAGCACTATTATAATACTCACTGTTTTTATTGCTAAAAATATGTTTACATATTTTCCATCTAATTCTAAATACATTTTGAATTTTGTTAAAAAACTTACATTTTGGCACCTTAATTTTTTTATTTATTCTTATAACAATTTTTAATTTTTTAATGACTACACATCAACTGGGTTAACTGCCGGGTTCGAGTTGACTCATGATCCGGTCACTTGGCCGAGTCACGTTCCGGTCGCAACAAAGGTTTGAGATGCAAGTATAAATTTTTACGGTCAATTTAAATATTTGTACTTTTTTTTGTAAAAAGCCTTTGAAATGTGAAATTTAAGATATTAAGAATTGTCATATAAGACCTAAAATTTCATAGATTTTGATTTATTTATTTTTTATTAATTCCAATGCTAATTTTTGATGAATTTTTCTTCACATAAGTTTATTAGTTTAATAAAATTAAGTAATATAAATCTATTATTTTATTAGGAATAATATTAAATTGATTATTTTGCTCGATCCAAACTGTTTATCAGAAATGAAAAACTTCATTTATTAATATAAATCTATTCCGCAATCAATTTGAAAAAAATGACAGAAAAAATGTCTTAGTGGAAATGACTGTTATTCTTTAGCTTAATGATAAAGTCTATCTTTTTCTTGAATGATTAAGTCATGCTTCTAATTAAGTAGTAAGTAATTAAGTAGTGATTAAATGATGAAATCGGTATTCCCATTAAATTCATTAAATCGCACGAAAGTAAACAACCCTAAGTCGATTTATTTTCCCACTATATTAGCTTATCTAATCACATACTCCCTACTAATATTCCAACTACTATGATACGTAGAGGCCGTTTGGCAACCCTCATTTTCGGCTTATCAGCCAACTTTTTTACCAAACACGTAAACTTTGCTTTCACGCGCTGAATTGTGTAATAAGCCGAAAAAGTAAGGTTGGAGTTACTTTTCTGGCTGTATTGGCTGAAGTTATTGTAGATGATCATTTTAGCTATTTTTACAAATAATTTTTTCTTTATTTTATTAATAAAATATATTTTAAAAATATTTTTTTCTTGTATCACCAGAATCAGCCAATGCAGCCACTTCAGCCAGAACTTCATAAATTTCAGCAGAATCAGCCAAAACAGCCGATTTTCATGCTACCAAACGGGCTCGTAGTATTATTAGGGGTGAGATCGGTACGGTTCGGGTCGGGTTTTTGCTAAACCCGGAAATTACTCGTAAGGTCTCGGTTTATGAAAATTAGGGACTTAAATAAAGCCCACTATATTCGGCCCGAGTCGGGTTTTTTGTAACCCGGGTTCGGTCCGGGTTCGGGTTGGGCCGGTTAAAACCCGAATGTGAAATCATCTCATTTTTCTTTTATATTTTAAAATCTATTTTCAAATAAAATTAATCAAAGTACAAATCGCAAATAATAACATAAATATTAATCTCCAAAATCACCAAGAATTCAAATCCAAAGAATACAATTATCATAATATTTTGTTTAAGACGCATAAAAATAATATAATATAAGTTTTCTAAAAATGTTACGAAATAAATTTATGGATAAAAATGTGACTAAAGTTACTATAAATATGTTTTCATGGGCATTGAGGTAAATAAATTGAACATATTTATAGTCTCTAAAAGTTATTAAGTCAGTTTCATTGAGCATATGTTGAGTGCATTTTATTGATGATGCTGGAATGCAAGAAAATATATGTCTAAACATTGTTTTCATATGAGAGTCAATTTTTAACATTTTTACCTCCTTATCATTACTACATTACAAATAGTTTTGCACCCACCAATGTGAGAAACCTGCTTTTTTGTATGTGAATCACGTTCACACTCCCAAAGAAGAGGTTGTAGATTTCAATCTAATCTCAGTTTAGGATGTTAGCATTATAACATATACTCCCTGCGTCCCCTTTTAAATGTCACATTTTACCATATTGAGATGTCCCTATTTAATTGTCTCATACCTTATTTGGTAAAGTTTGTGTGACTCAAAATAATTCTTACTTTATTCTTACTTTATCTATTAATATCAACCACACAAACCTACTTTTCTTAAAACTCGTGTCACCCTCTTCCGGGACATTTAAAAGGGGACGGAGGGAGTAATAGGTTAGACAGATTTGCAAAAATAAACAAAATAGAGCTCAATATAGAGTATGAATTATAAACTACTTCCTCCTGACCTAAAGAAAGTTCACACTCTTCTTTTTGGGACGGTCCAAAATAAAGTTCACATGTCTTCTCCCTTCCTTATTTGGCAAATTATCTACGTCAAAACAATGAAAAACAGCGTCAAACAGTGTCAAACAGTGTTACAACAGTGTACCTTACAATAAAGTCAAATTTATTTACTTAATCTGTGTGAAATGAAACACTAAACTTTATTTAGTAAGAGAGTACACCCAAACCTTATCGCTAGGCAATCGTAGAGTCTGGACTCGATCATTAAAAAAACAAAAAGTAATCACTAATCAATAGGCTAATTGTTGGCTCAACGTAGTTTATGGGCGGAAAACTAAAAAACTCATGCCCTAAACAGTGCGCACAATGTCAGTGGTGAGCTGATGATATCACTCACTACCTTACTCTGTATCTGGATACAACATAATCCATTATTTTCTTCAATTCTGTGAAATTCTTATTCCGACCTTGGAATCTCCGGCGGTTTCCTATAACTTCAGCCCAGAAATCCCATCTACTCACTACCTGTCCTCTACCAATCTCGTAAAAGGTAACAATGGATTTAGCGGATAGCAAGTTTTTGAATGTAGGCCTGCTGTTGATCGCCACTATTGTGGCGGCGAAGCTGATCGCCGCCCTAATCATCCCCAGATCCAGGAAGCGGCTGCCTCCGACGGTGAAATCATGGCCTCTCGTTGGTGGGCTGATCCGGTTCATGAAAGGCCCGATTGTGATGCTCCGAGAGGAGTACCCTAAGCTGGGGAGCGTCTTCACCCTCAACCTGCTCCACATGAAGATCACCTTCTTGATCGGGCCGGAGGTTTCGGCCCATTTCTTCAAGGCTCCGGAAACCGATCTCAGCCAGCAGGAGGTGTACCAATTCAATGTGCCCACTTTCGGGCCGGGCGTGGTGTTTGATGTGGACTACTCTGTCAGGCAAGAGCAGTTCAGATTCTTTACGGAGTCTCTTAGGGTCACCAAGTTGAAAGGTTATGTGGATATGATGGTCATGGAAGCTGAGGTATCATAATAATTAACTAATGCGGAGTATCTTTTATCATTTTCTTCACTTACCTGTTCTGTATCTGTCTATATTCTGCTTCTCTTTTTGCACAGAACAAGCCATTGTTGCATACTCTATAATCATACCACTCCAATTGTTGTATATTTTACCATGAATTTCCTGAAACAAGCATTAACATACTTGGCTAGTGAATTTGATTATAAAAAGATTAATCTTGAAATTTTTCAACCAAACACTCGCACTTATTTGGTTGCTGAATCTTATAAGGAGTAATAAAAAAAGTAATGTTGAAGATGTTTTTCTAATTAGTGAAATGAAAGATGAAAGATCAAAAGTAATTTCCAACCAAACATTGTTGATAGTAAAAAGTTATCGTTGAAGATATTTTTTGACTTAAATGAAAGATAAAAGGTAAAAGTAGTTTTATATCAAACACACCCCCACACACTTATTTGGTTAGCTCAATCTGATAATAAAAAAAGTAATTTGAAGTTGTCTTTTTGAGTGAACTATAAGATAAAAGGTAAAAGTGAATTTCTACCACATACACACATATGTCGTATAAAATTTTGTTATTTTTCTTGAAAACTATCAAATACTATTTCAAATATTACATTTCTACATCCATCCAAAAGAGTTGGCTTTTCTGATACTAAAAATAAATAATTAATACTTCTTCTGTCACAAAAAAATGATTCAAGTTTGTAGCACTCACGGAGGGAGTGCTACAAAAAAACTCATTTATTGGCGTGTAGGAATAAGCATTTTAGCTAACCTAACGTATTCAGCCGTTTCAGTTACTCTTTAATCATTTAAGCCATTTTAGCCTAAGGTTATCCTCATTAATTGGGCTATAAATCACGCCCAATGTTTCAAGTTTTCTGTATCTTCGCACTTGAAAGGTTGAAACCATTAACCTAGACTTGTAAGATAGTTTTTCAGTGTTTTGGTTTTTGTAACTGAACACATCGTAATAATCTCTCACATCTAGTACTATATTTGTCTTATGGGAATAAGGGAAGTGTTTCTAGTATCCACTCCTCTCAAGCTGCCACTAAAGCGTTGAACTTTGATGATTGTAGCAAAAAAAAAGGATGATACCCCATCCCTGAGGGCCCCCAACCCCGACCCCTGAGGGCCCCCAACCCCGACCAGACGGTACGTTGGGAGGATGTAAATTGGACTATAATCCCAATCTGACAGATAGAGAGGGAGTTCTGTCCCCGGTACTTGCAGAGGCCCTATGCATTTTTAGCATAGTAACCCCTCATCGCAGTTGTCGAGATTCGAACCCGGGACCTAACCTTTGTGGCACTCCCTTTATATCAGTTGAGCTACGCCCACCGGTACTTTGATGATTGTAGCCTTTGTAGGTTATGATTCAAATCACAAAATGTCACATATTTGTTCTGATAAAACCATTTCTTGTTTTATTTTGCTTTCGTAGAGAATGAACTATGCACTGGAGAAATTCAAGGGTGAGAGGCTAAGATGTGGATGCATTTCTGATACACTTTCACTTATTGGGAAATCACACTTTCAGTCTCTCAAATAGTGTCCAAATTGAATGTAACCCTTGTGTTTTCAAGTGCGTAAATGCCACCCTCAATTAGGGGTGGACTCGGGCCGGGCCAACCGGCCCGGCCCGGTGAACCGGTTCCGGGCCCGGTTCGGGCCAACCGGCCCGGTGGGATGGCGGTTCGGGCTCGGGTCCTTCAAAAGGTGAACCGGCCCAGCCGGTTCGGGCCCGGGCCGAGCCAATTTATTTATTTTTTTGAATTTTTTTTAAGTTTTTGGGTTGGGTTGGGTATTTTGGGCCATTTGAGGTGGTTAGGGTTGGTTTGGGGGTGAGGGGGAGGGTTGGGGGTTAACTAGGAACAGCCAAAAAAAAAAAAATAGAACCGAGGCCCGGCCCGGCCCCGGGGTTACCCGGGCCGGTTCCGGGCCTCCCCTTCTTGAACCGAGGCCCGGCCGGACTCGAACCGGAACCGGTCCACCCCTACCCTCAATTGTCCGAATTGTTGCAACTGTAGTCCTGCCCACATCCTAAATGTTACCCTTTGAAGGACTACATTTACAACAACTTGGACAATTGAGAGGTGACATTTGAAAACTTGAAAGCAAGTGGACTACATTTCAATTTGGGTACGAATCGAGAGATTGAAAGTGCAATTTCCCCTCCATTTATTGAACTTAACTAGTTATATAATTGGATGAAGTAGAAGAAGCGGTGAAGGATACTATGGTGTATTTGGTAAATCTTTTCAGTAAATTATTATATGTATAATGGATTACAAGTTCACAACGATGGAAATCAGTTTTTTTTTTGCTAAAGATTTATGAAATTGGTTCGGAAGTAATTAATTTCATTTGGGTGCAACAAATTCCTTCTTTACAAGCTAAAGTATTATGGTAATACCGTAATAGTTGAAAGAAAAAATTAAGATTTGAAAAGTAATTGAGCAAAAAAAAAGTTATGCTCATAAAAGTAAAATGTCCCCAAACATGAATAGATTTCTAAAAAGGGATGAAAATGTAGGCTCCCAAACAAGCTCCAACTCCTCCAAATGTATGCTCAAAAAAGTTATGCTCATAAAAGTAAAAGTGTTATGGCTTATAAGCCATTGAAATACAAAGCTGGGGGTGTAGATCTCATTTCCACAAGATCAAGCCTTGCCTTTTTTAATTAAGGAATATACTTGTACGTGACCCGTGCAGGACTACTTCTCCAAATGGGAAGACTGCGGCGAAGTGGATTTAAAATATGAACTGGAACACTTAATCATACTGACAGCTAGCAGATGTCTGTTGGGAGAAGAAGTTCGTAACAAGCTATTCGAAGACGTGTCTGCTCTATTCCATGACCTGGATAGTGGTATGCTCCCGATCAGCGTCATCTTCCCTTACTTACCCATCCCAGCACACTGGAGGCGTGACCGGGCCCGCAAGAAGCTCGCTGAGATCTTCACAAACATCATTTCTGCTCGCAAGAAAACAGGAAAGTCTGAAAATGACATGTTGCAGTGCTTCATAGACTCCAAGTACAAAGATGGCCGACAAACAACAGAATCTGAAGTCACTGGTTTACTCATTGCCGCTTTGTTTGCTGGTCAGCACACTAGTTCCATCACCTCAACTTGGACAGGGGCATACCTTCTTTGCAATAGTAAACACATGTCAGCTGTGTTGGACGAACAGAAGGGTCTGATGAAGAAACATGGGACAAATAAGGTTGACCATGATGTTTTGTCAGAGATGGATGTGATGTACAGATGCATAAAGGAAGCTTTAAGACTCCACCCTCCTTTGATAATGCTTCTACGAAGTTCTCACAGTGATTTCAGTGTAACAACCAAACAGGGCATAGAGTATGACATTCCCAAGGGCCATATAGTGGCAACATCACCTGCTTTCGCCAACCGGCTCCCGCATATTTATAAAGACCCGGACACATATGACCCAGACCGGTTTGGTCCGGGAAGAGATGAAGACAAAGCTGCTGGACCGTTCTCGTACATATCATTTGGTGGTGGCAGGCATGGGTGCTTGGGGGAGCCTTTTGCATATTTACAGATAAAGGCAATATGGAGTCACTTGCTGAGGAATTTTGAATTGGAACTAATATCACCGTTTCCGGAAATTGACTGGAACGCCATGGTGGTGGGCGTCAAAGGGAAGGTCATGGTGAGGTACAAGCGTCGCAAGCTTTCTGTTGAATGAATGCCAAACATCATTGTTATTGCATAATCCTACTAGTTGTCAAGTCATCTATGTTTAGCTCATTCCTCTTGCTGATTTGATTGTTTAGCTTCTTGAATCTTGATGATCCCCCATTCCTCCCCCCCCCCCCCCCCCCCCCCTCCCCCCCCTCCCTCCCAGAGAAAATCATTCTAGTAACTTGAGCTTGATGTTGGTTTGTGGTTTGAGGTAGTCATCTATTTGTGGGCAACTCTGAGTGAAATTTTTTTATGCAGTCTTGTTTTCCAATTGTTCATTCTTTAGTCTTGCAAGAATAAAAACACAAAAAAGCATCGAAATAAAACTTTTAGGTTTGGGCTTGTTTTGCTTATCAATAGAATGGGAAAGTGTAACCTTTGATTCACTCACTCATCGGACTACAATCGGTTTTACCAAACTTTGTTTCTTTTTATAAAAACTTCAAAATATATCAATGTTTCTACTGTTCTTGTAAACAACAGATGGGTAAACAAACTAGAAATAATATATACAATGGGCTTCTGACTGTCTTCGAAGGGTTTGATAACTCTAAAAACAATAGCAGCTCTTTCCAGTAGAAGATGAAGATGTAATTGTTACTAATAGATACAAATCATGCAACTATATACAGCATCATCATATAGTGAAAACTGAAAAGTGGATGCTCTTCCTCAGCTTGGTACGATTTTCAAGAGCTCAATATCAAACAACAGTGTCTTGTCAATCAAACCTTGGTTTCTCAATACAAAATCCAATGCTCTCTGACCCTATAAGCATGCAAGATCAATATCGTTTTAGATGGAAAGGATGAATAAGTTAATTCGTTAACTCCCTAAAAAAACTAAAAAAAGAAAAAAAAAAAAACAAAACAAAGCAAGTGCTATCACTCCCTTGATAAAACTTGAAAGTTTAAAACTTTAAATAAATAATAAACACAGTGAATGCTATCACTTCCCTAAAAAACAAAAACAAAAAAAAAACAAAAACAAAAGTGTGAATGCCATAACGCCCCTAACAACAACAAAACAACAGTCTTTATCGCCAGATAAGAAGCTGAATTACCGAAAATGTCAATGGACTTGGACCTTTCTTGTTGAAGTCATTATCAGGATATCCTAACTCAGGGGGGACTATGATCCTGCATTATTGAAAGTGATTAAATAAAGTAGAGTTTCCAGAGTATAAAAAATATGCATATTAGCAAATACTCATTAAGAAGGAAAACAAGTTGAATTGAAGTCTTTGTTACAAAAACTATCACTTGATTTCATTGAAATGATCGATTCATTAAGAAATAAGAAATCCTATTGCCAAACTACTTGTCAACATCTAGCTTGCGTCTTGAGATGCCATGATGTGTAATGTGCTAGTTAGATGCAATAAGGACCACCCCCAGGTGGCCTTTTTTCCTTGTTGATTTTTTACTTGCTTTTGGTCATTTTTCATAGGGGAATATATATTAGCTTAACCATTAAGATCTCATACGATCTTTCAGTTAAACCCCAAAAAAACAATTACGATCCCAAAGACTAAAGTTGGATTTTACAGATATAATTTGCAATGAAACATATAATGTAATTATTGTAATCTGTTTCCAGAGCAACCATTGTAAAAACATAGGAAATAAAAAGGCATTGTTTACAAGATTATATGTGAGATATAGAGCACCTTCTAATGCCACCCACAGCCATGCCACTAATGGCTTCTTCAAATGCAGGAATCACCTGAATGCGAATAGCAAAGATCAACAGTCAACACTGTCAGGCCTTTTTCCATTTGGCTGGAAATTGTTAGGGAAATAATATACAGGAAAATCCAGAAAGAGTGAAAATTTAGGGAAAACAAGAATAAATTCCAAAATTAACATACCAATTTTATGTATGAAGTATTTGTTTAAACTCATCATGTATAAATAAATTTCTACTCCCTCTGTTCTTAATTAATAGTCTCCTTAGGTTTTTTGTGGTTTTTAAGAAGAAAATAGTAGGGGTAATATAGTGGGTGTATGGTAAATGAAAAAGTAGGAAAGCAAATATATTAAGAAGAGTAAATTAATGATAAAGTAGGAAAGAAAAAGTAGTAGGTAAAAAAAGTGTAAGGGTAATAAAAGTGGGGGTATAAAAGTATATTGATTGAAAAAACTTACTAAAAAGGGAAAGAAAGACAAATAATTAAAAACATCCCAAAAAGGAATATGACACAATTATTGGAGAACGGAAGGAGTATTATATAAAGACTGACATCAAAATATTTGTCATCATCATTATCCTAGTGCCGCAAAGGCTCTCACCTACGGTGGGGTAAGGGTCCCAGATGTATGCAACTTTACCCCTGTACTAAAGCACAAAGAGATTGTTTCTGGATGACCCATGGTGAAAATCGCGTCGAAAATTGCATGAACTGAATGTTGCTTCATAACAAAATTTAGTGAGCCATTTTGCTTTATTCCATCATATTCCCAAGCCAAAAAATAGTGAATATTTGTGAATATGAAAACTTTAACTCAAGCTTATCTTCATATTTTCAAAAGCTAAACCAACATAAAAACATGTTTTCCAAAAATAGCCTTAGAGAAATGAAGCTGGGAAAACATGATAAGGAACCGAATGCGCCAGCATTCTGTCTCAACCATTATATGATTGTAAAATAATATTATGGAGTATATGACTTGTAAAAATAGGAAATAAACTGGAATGGAAGCTTCATGAAACGATGAAAAATGAAAAGTCACTAACTACAGGATGATATCTATATCACATCAAGAACTCGAGATGCCATTTTTAATGGCTGTTTATCAGTGCTAGCCAACTTACACGACACATAACCAATACAAATCTTGAAAGAGAATATCTTACTTGGTCAGATCCTAATATGAATTTGTAGAAGTCCTTATCATCCCCCTGCACCATTATGAAGTACAATGATGCATATAATATGTAGCCTAGCACAAAAATAAACTAATGCAAAAATTCCCCCACTAGTGTTCTGAGGGTATACCTCAAAGGATCCGCCTTTTGTCTTGTTACGAGCTTCAAATATGCGACCATAATATCCTATAGTATAACCATCCCAGTCAACCTATTGTGAAAATAAGTTCAGAGATGAGCACTACTTTTCTTTCAACCAAAATAAAGCACCAGCAAGTACATGGGAACATATGGAATAAAATCGTAATTTGCTTTGAATGGTGAAATGGCAAACCAAAAATTAACCAGCAACCTAATAGCAGAATATTTGTAACCATGTCAATATGGCTTTCTGACACAATATAAAAATGTCCAATATGTGCACCTAATCATCATCATCATCATCGCCTTAACACTAAATTATTTTTGGGTCAGTGACATCAAATTACAGGGTTAGTTATTTATCTAAAGTGAGTTATGCAATTAACACTATTAGTTGACACATAAAAGGACAGTGACAATGTTTTACGCTGTATGTCCATCCTCTTGCAAATACTAAAGACATACATTTTTACTATATATGTCTATTATATAAAGAACTAAAGACTAAGATATCAAAATATATGTGAACAAATTAAACAGATAATAATACATCATTTTCCTCTCCATTTTCTAAGTTCAACACGAATATAAGTGAATAACTTATCTAACACTCTTTTTCCCATCCATAGTGTGTTTCCAGGATCCAAAAATACACCATATGTATTTCTACTTGCATGAATAATATAGGGCCTCTTTGGTAGAGAGTGCATTAGAGTGCGCATAAGAATCAAATCTCACAATATAATAATATGAAGAGTAATATTTTCCCTCCAGCGTCCTATCATAGTATCCACCTTTAATTTTTTAAGTTTCATAAACAAGCTCTTGGATCTCACAAACTGACCTATTCAATCCAAGATTCGGGATAAGCAAGCTTGGACAGGAACACAAAACAAACTCTACAGCACACTAGTCCTTCACTACCAAAGACTTATAAGTTTATAACCAAACACACACAAAAACTTACACTAAACTGACGTCAAACTTGCTTAAACTGATATTCCTTGAAGTGCGCACAAAATAAGAAACACTACCAAATTTGGCCAATGAGGTTAACTGAACCCGCTAAGGCAGCACGATTTTCCTTGAGAAGAATAGTTTCCTGGGCTCTTTGCAAATTTTGCAATTTGCATTTCTGTAGAAAACGGCTTCCTCTTTTTCTGAATTGCCTTCATTTTTGCTGTTTCTATGAGTTCATTATATTATGCATATGTTTCAACTTATCTTTCAACAAAAAACTAGATTTTCTATAGAAAGTGAGTTTCTAAGAATCAAACAAAGCACTAAGTGTGCCGCTTGATATGATTGGATAACCACAGTGAAACACAAAAAGGCCAAAGGGTACTATGTGAGCTACTTCGTATATAAGTATACATTACCAGCTTACCACCACTATATCTCCCATCTTAGGATTGGGGCCACTTCCAACTTTCAAATCCTGCACGCTTTTACACACATGAGTCAAGTTAATTTCTTGCCACACAAATAAACATCTTAGGCTAGAACATAGTTATGCTTCAAAACAGGTGACCTTGTACTGGAGACCTGAACTTGTTTCTGTGTAGTCAGGGTAATGCATCTTTGATTTCCCATAGTCCTTTCCCCGCAATGCTGGCACTGGATGTTCATAAGGGAACAATAGATGGGATTTTAAAGCTAATCTAGGCACACATACTATCAAGTAATACACACAGGCACACATATTTAGGTATGTACAGGGGTGATAATTTAAGGCCAAGAAGCAAACCGAATACCTTTAGTTGGTTTTGGTCTATTTTTTTCCGGTTATTTCGGTCGCTTTGGAATGTTTCGGTCAACTTAAGTCGGTTTTGATTGATGTAATCAGTTTTTATGGGCAAACATCAAACCATGAACCGAACCACTAAGTTTGGTCTGTTTCATCGGTGTTAGTTTTGATCGGTTTTGTGCACATATGTGTGTGCGCGCGCATGTATTCAGTCAGTAATTATGCCATTTGAATTCATTTGTTAACTCCATTCAGTAAAATCATCACAAAAATCTAGTAAACAAAAAGCACAATGTAGTGCCAGACTAATGAATCACAGCCATTGCATGCCTTTAAAGAAGGAAAAGTGAATGCCTGAATGCTATTCTGAATTTCTTTGCTGTTTTCCCTCATTCCTCAAATATTAGTAATTGTAGTGGCTTTCAAAGGTGAGCCAAAATTAAGACATATAAATTCGAAAGTAGGAATTGGAGTTACTGTCAGCGAATTGAGATGCTAATGCAGCTCCATTGCTTCTAGAAGTGTATACAGCTGTTGCAAACATCCCAATGGACGACCAAAATAGCTCTCTTCGACCCATGGGAGACGGGTTGAGACAACAATCCAAGCTCCCACTTTTATCTTGAAATGTAAATGCAAGCGGGGGCATTATTCAAATCAAAATTAGGAATAAGCTAAACGGATAAAGTAAAGCAAGAAAAAGATACCCATAGACAAATAACGAAGACAAACCAGGCACAGAGCATAACTCTGGGATACAGGGCTCCCTACCATGTTCTCCAATTGAGAATCTGGGTACGGGGATTCTCCTTCTTCCGGTCTATTAGATGAGCAAATTGATTAAGTAAGTTAATAGCCCAAGTTCTCGTGAGGAGAGGAGGCACGGAGTCCATTGATAAAGGAAAAATACTATTGAAGCGTGAGATTTGAATGTAAAAGAAGTACCGCTGGTTCTGAAGAAGAAAAAAGAGAAGTCTTTTGGGAGAAAGACTTTGGAGGCGGTCCGGCTACAGAAATGGATGATGCGGCTGCAGTCGCCGCCATGAACTTCACCGCTACTAGCGCCGAATAGAGGTAACAGTTAGTCCACGTAAGTTTGAAGAGTGTGGCGCATGGAAAATTGGCTGATTGTTCGCTGGCAGAGAGAATGCTTAGAGGCAAGATGGAACCAAAAAACCGTTTGTTGATGATGTTCATAGACGATGAAAAAATAGTTTGTTCAGGTTATTTACATATTACCTAACATGTAAATAACTATTGATATAAAATTCGCTGGCAGAGATACAAAATTGTATTTTTCCTAGCATAAAAAAAGGATGAAGGACGGTAAGTTGAGAGGATGGAAGGATATAAATTGGACTATAATCACAATCTAAGATAGAAAGTAAGGTTCTGTTTTCGGTACTTGCAAAGGTCCTATGCATTTTTAGCACAGTAACCTCTCATCGCAGTTGTTGAGATTCGAACCCGAGACCTAATCCTTGTGTCACTCCCTTGCTACCGGTTGAGCTGCGCCCACCGGTATTTTTCCTAACATGTTTTTACCTTGTGAATCCAGTTTTTACTAGCAAGCAACTATTGATATATTCATTTTGTAAAGTACTTCTAAAGGCAAAAGATAAATTAAATAATTACAGAAAAGATAAATGAAATTATATTACTAATAGAGTTTCGCCCAACAAAAATATGCCTAGTTATCTTTTCGAACAAAAATATGATTAGTTAATGAGTACGAGTAACTGGACATTATATTATTGTAGAATGATAAGTCACTGATAACTAGTCATTTTTTTGGAAAATTTTAAAATAAGTCATATTTTTGTCTTTTAAATTTAATTTAGTACTATCCATGGAAAAAGACGTTAATTACAAAGACATATATAAATAATTATATATGTGGCACAGATACTTTACTAGGGTACCGTATCTAGTATCAGAAACGTTCATGTATCTGATACTCTAAGATACTCGTACTGTAAGTTCCCGAGCCGTATTGTAATTTTTAAAAGTTCCAATTTTTTTCTATAATTATTTTAAAACTTAGGATACTCGTACCGTAACGGATACATATATAAGCTTTTAAAAAAAACAACACCCACAAATCCCCACAATTTAAATAGTAAAATTCTTAAAGAATGAAAAACTAAAAATAAATTTAACCTTACTTTTATTTGGATCTTGAGATTTATATATTATCCAAAAAAAATTATACTCCAAATTTTTTTGGTATTAAGGCTTTTCTATGTTATTATTGTTGTTGTATGCAATATTGGTGAAATCTCTCATTCTCTTGCGAATGAGTTGATTTTTGTAATTCAAGATATCCCGTATCATGAGTGTAATTAACTTATATTGTACAACCATATTCATAGAGTTGTTCTTGAGCAAGTCAAATTTTCTCAAGTTGTTCTTTATCCATCTAGATATCTATATACTATAGTATTTACCGTTTTACGGAGTAATTTATATCAGATAAGTATCCCCAATGTTGGAATGAGATAATAAGAAATTGTCCAAAAGATAACTTATTGGGTTTATCTAATGAAACCGTTATCACGATCCGCTAACGGTCGATTGTCAAACAAGGCCAATAAGTCCTCTTTTAAGGTGAAATTAATAGTGATATTACTTAGGACTTTTTACATGAATATTACTAATGTAGAGTCTATTTCCAAAAATGTGACCACTTTTACAAAAGGACAAAAATGTGACCAAAGAGGTCATATATTTGGAAGAACATAGTTGTGCCGGACTTTTATGTCACTATTTTTTTATGTCACTAATTTTATGTCACTTTTGAATGTCAGTGCCGGTTTTTATGTCACTTCCGCCGTCAATTGTGTCACTGTGCCGCCTTCAAACGTGTGATTTTGCCGCCGTCAAACATGTCACTGTGTCGTTAATCATCTCCGATCCAACCTCTGACCACAGTGACACCTCCACCGCTGGTGTCATTGCCGCCACCAATGTCACTATGATTACCGAAAACGTAAATTTCAACCAAATTTGGCCCCCACGCCAAGAGCACCACCATTGTCGCCTCCCCAACCCCCATACTCGCTCCCTCCCCACCCCACCAGCCCCCTCCCCAACCCACCAGCCTCTCTCCCTATCCTACCAGCCCCCTCCCCAGCATACCAGGCCCCCTCCCCATCCCTCTACCAGCCTCCTCCATACCTTCCTTCCCGTGGACCAAATCCCACCCCAAGCCATCACAGTACCCCCAACGAACTGAACCCTAGCTGTTCGATCCGGATCACCCACAACCAACCTTGCATCACCCCTGTCCCTACCCCAGCTCGAGCCCCCTACCAACCCAGCTCAGATCTAGCCCTCTGGCCACTCAATACTGCAGCACATCAACTCCAACCACCCTAACCAGCCCCAATCCTCCCCTCCTAGCCCCACCTTTGACAGCCCAACCTATCCCTGACCACCTGCAAATAAACCCTAGCCGCCGCCCTTCCCCAAATCTTTCCGCTTTCTGCTCGCCATTAAAGATGTGATAGACGAGGTGAAAGGAGGCGTGGCATGCCAAGACGAGGTGAGGCTAGGCGGCATCCTGTGCGGCGAGGTAGGCTGGGGTAGCTCTCATTCCATCGGGTTGCAGACGAGAAGAAGAGAGAAGAAGTCAAGAAGAAGAGTGAGGAGAGGTGCAGCGACGGCGGCGGAATCGACGTTGGTGGCTCTCTCTCACGGCGGCTGTGACTGTGGCTCTGTATTTTTGCATCGGAGCTTTGGAGCGGAGAAGACGATCGTGAAGCCAGAAGGCTAGAAGGCGCATAGGAGCTCTGGACCGGAGTATTGCTGGGCGGATTGTTTTTAATCACTTTTTTGTCTAATCCCAATTTAGTCATATTTTGTCTTTTAAAACTCTATATGTAATACTTACGCCATTATTTCTATTACTTATACATTTTGTATATATTTTATTCCTATATAAATAAATTTCTCAATAACTAATACCAATACGGCGTATGATTTACAATTCCACCGGTTAATGTTCTCTAAACCCATATAAGTATGTTCTCGTGTGGCATGGCTGATTTTCCTCCAGGAACTTCAAAACCATTCAGTTCTCATTTATTCTTCTATCTCTAAAGCAAAATTTATCAGATTATGACAATTATGTGAAAGATGGAAATATATTTAATTCGAATGCACATAGGTCCAGCAGAGAGTAATTTGTTTCCGAGATCAAACTCATCAATCATCATGCTACTTATTTATAGTTTTATACATTAAAAAGGCTCACTCTTCAAAATTCAAATCCAGCTAGAATTGCTATTTATTCTTAGGACTAAGTTCAAGCCTTCTGCTGGGTAAAACTAAAATTGTGTGTTTTACAGGAAATTTTTACAGGGAAACTGGCTTGATGGAGTTAGCCTTCTCCTGCAAACTATCAAGCAAGCTATCAAAACTCTTCTTGAAGGAGTCCACACCTTCAACTTCAAGTTTATCGCCAACATACTTCCAGTCAACCCCCAACTTCTCAACGGCGCTGTAAATTCCCTCTGCCTCAGACACATTTGAGTCGATTGTCCTTGCAACGGAACCGTGATCGATAAATGCAAGAAGAGCTTGATCAGGCATGGTTGAAACCTATATATTCAAGGGGGGAGGGGAAAGAAAAAGGACAAAATGAGAACAATCATACCATTCATTTTGGAATATTTGTGAGACTTTCGACTAAGGGTGGACAATGTTTCAGTTCACATCTGGGAACCAGCACTGGAAAAGGGAGAACGGGAAACTGAACACCAAGTCCACAACAAATTGATTATGGTTCCTCAACTGGCTGTTCCTAATGCAGGTCTTTTTTATTCTTACGTACGAAAGTAATTAAAAAACAGCTCAAAACCGGAACCACTGGAGAGCCCAACAGGACCCGATTCTCCCGTTTCCAAAACCGAAGACTGAAAACAAACCAGTCCGTGTCCAAGCCTAAAGGCGAATTTGTATATATATTTGACGTGGGTGATTAACAGTGACAGACAGACAGACAGACTAACTCACCGTGTCTGGTCCAATGAGAGGATCCACATACAAAGTGTCGGAATAGGCTGGATTCTTGACGCTGGTTGATGCCCAAAGCAGTCTCTGCTTTTTAGCACCTTTCTTCACCAGAGCCTCCCATCTTGGACCAGAAAATTTCTTCTGATACAGCTGGAAAGCCAAAGCAGCTTGAGCATTTGCAGCCTGTAATGTAAGTAAATAATGAAGTCAATAAAATTGTGTGGCTCCAACCTTGGAATTAATATCTTAAATCCACTCTGTTAATTTACCTTCCCACGAAGATCAAGAGCCTCTGGTGTTCCAATTTTCTCCAGCATCTTATCAACGAGTGTGTCTACACGACTAACGAAAAAGGAAGCAACACTTGTAACTTTGGAGAGGTCATCAAGGCCAGAAGCCTCAAGACCATCCAGGTAAGCATCAATGACGGCTTCATATCTTGCGAGTGAGAATATGAGCTGTGCATATGTAGGGAAGTAGCATCAGTGCACAAGTCAACAATGTAAAAGGAAAAAACGAGACAAGGAGGATTTGCTTTTTAAACATTTGACATAATACACCAAGTCACATTTATGGAAGAACAAGAACTCAAACACAAAGAACCTTCATAAATATTGAAATATTTGGGCTCCACTGATTTTTTTTATTTTGCTTTATTTATTCTTCTTTTACTCTGTGTAAGGTTATCAGGGGGGCAGCTCATTGCAATAATTATGAAAACAAAGCAAAAACAAACAGAAAAACAGAGAGAAGAGCCCACTAAATGTTCAAATGTCTAGCTTCTAAATACTTTGAGTTGATCATAGTATAAAATTTTGCAAGTCTTAACAAGTCGAATCGTGAGATGAGGAATTTTCTTTGCAGAGTAGTTCAAACATTTGGGAATTTAAAGAAAACATATGTTGAGATCTGTCAAAAATGTTTTGCTCTAAAATGTAAATATCTCTACGAATGTCAAAAGGAAGCTGCAATTTTGATTTGAAAAAGAGATAGAAGAATAAATAAATGCAACAATGCATTGACACTGATGCCATATGTTGAGCTTTGTCAAAATGTTATGCTCTAAAATGTATATATCTCTACAAATGTCAAAAGAAGCTGCAATTTTGATTAGAAAAATAGATAAACAATAAATAAAACGCACCGTTACATTGACACTGATTCCATTTGCAATGACTTCCTTGATGGAAGGAATGCATGGGGCTGTAGCAGGAATTTTAATGTAGACATTACGCCTGTCAACCTTTTTGTGAAGCCGCTTTGCAGCCTCAACAGTACCTTCAGTATCATCAGCCAGTAGAGGTGATACTTCAACTGAGACATAGCCATCCCCTGCATCTGTTTCATCATAAATCTGCTCAAAGAGTTTGCACGCATCTTGGATGTCTTTTACCACAAGTTCCCAATACAGGCTTTTAATATCTTTCCCAGCTTGTACTAGTTCCCTGATGAGTGCAATGTGAAGATCAGTTTATGAAAGAGTTTAACTAGTTAATGCTTCATTGTACTGTTGTAGGACTTTGACTTGACGCTAACGTTTGGGAAAGAACGAAATTCCTCGATACACTAAGGAGGAGAGTCACAATTGGTAGCATTAATCTGATTATGAAGATGAAATAGCTTTTGACTCTTATTTTGTCTAACAAAATCAGGATTCAGCCAAATAACTCTTACAAAACGAGCCCTAAACTAATTTACCAGAATTGGTCATTGTAGGCACTTGAAGTAGATATAGCCTTCTGGAATATCTGCATACAACATATTAGAAAACTACTATTAGTTAGCTTTTAATCTGAGCACACAGCAAAAAGAACAAAGGAATTAGAACGATATGGAATAAATCATTTTTACTTCTACTTATAAAAAAATCAAACTACTTATTAGAATAAATCACCAAATCCTGAAGACCACTTATCAAAAAATCAAACTACTTATTAATAATCACCAATCATGAAGAAAAGTTTGATATGTCTTTAATGTGGGGGGTACTTAATGAAAAGAGGGGAAATTTGGGTCAAAATAATCACTGAGGAAGCATTTTACCGCTGGATTGCTGGTAACACCTCTTACACCGCTCTCAATCAATGGAATTAGATCAGTAACAGGCCGACACAGGTTATCGTACCATGGGCTCTGCCCTTGCTTCTCATATAGATCATGTAGACTTGTTCTCTTGATTGGGATTCTATTTCCTACGGATTGAGAGCACCTAACACTGAAATTTGAACATAATCAGTTTTAAGAATCCTTAATAGCCTCAGATAACATGAGTGAATAACAACACACAAGATCAAATATTCATTCCAAACAACCAACAAACCAATGTCTTGATTTTTTTTCTTTAAGATCAAAGATAGAATCTTATACAGAAAAGTGGCTACGCCTAATGAGTTTATAAGTTGGTAAATATGAAAAGAGAAAACAGCAAACATCGACAACTTTTTTTATAAATCCAGCTTTTCTAGTTCCATCCTACAAGCAATAGAGAATCATAGCCATTGAAGAATGAGTGAATAACCATTTGAGTATTCAATCCTTGCCATTTTTAGTAACTTCACTTAAAACATATGATCTTTCAATTACAATACATCAAACTTTTCATGAAAGGATTAAGAATAGATGAACAAGCTGGAGAAACCTTCGGAGATCATCAACAAAGGATTACACGGAAATTACCCAGGGAACAGATGAGGCTTTGGGGGGAGTTAGCCCAGGCAACAGCCTTGGGCCTCACATGCCAGGGGCCTCCAAAATCAAAGCTATTACTATTAGTATTATGTATAATTACTTAATAATTGGAAACTTGAATAGGAAAATTATCTTCTACGCATCCAGAAGGCAGCGACGTGTCACGTGTAGATGTCTAAATAAGGTAATAAGGATTTTAACTTTTTAGTACTACAATTGTTTTAGTGTGACTACGATGAAATAATGTCTACTAAAGGAGTAAAGGTGTAAAGTTAAATATTTAATATGTTGAATGTATGACAAATAGTTATAATTTAAAAATTGTTGGGTTAATATTGCTGTTAAAACAAATTGGTATTGTATGGATTAGATTATAAGTCGTATGATATATGCATGATATAATTAATGTGATGGCATTGGTATTACTAAATTATTTATTTTCTTTGATTCGTAATTTTTATTTATAGATTCTTGGTTTTTGTTAATTTATTGTTTATGATTTTTGTATTATATATTAGTACAAAAAGAAAGAATAAGTTGAGATAGTTTTTGAAATTTTTCCTTTGGACGTTCACATTATGATTTTTTCATATGATTTTTTATGATTTTAATATGATATTTTGTTTGTCGCCTCCAAAGTCCTCAAGACGACTCCCAAGGGAATACACTAACAAGATTGAATAAACTAAGACACAACAGCAAGATCAACAAGATATCATCATAATTCAGAAAGCCTACAACTTTTCAGGAGAAGAGAACCCGAAATTAGAGTGACACGGATCCATATACTCAGCATGAACATCTAACATTTCTCATTTTCAAAACTTACACGAGGGATCCCTTAAAATAAGGGTTGGGCCAGGTCAACTTCTTAGAGGATGAAATTCGGGCGCCGGAAGAGGGTCTACTTCGGAGATCCACGAAGCATAAAGGGGCGTTGGGTGATCTTCTAGATGTTGATGATGAATATGCAAGGGTTGGATTGGAGAGCTTGGAAACAGTCGCCATTTCCAAAGTAAAGCTCTCAGATTTTTCGCCCGAGTTTCGTTTCAATTGTTTCAACGGCCGGTATGGTGGTATACCTTGTTAATAACGTTTTGGTTTTATTTAAACATGAGAAAAGTCATGGTAGGTGGGTCAATGTTGTTGGATCAGATAAGGACGAAGGAACAAGTTGACCATGTTTTACATTCATTTACATGATAAAATTTCATATGAATACTTGGAGACGCGACCAACATCTTCAATCCAAAAACGTGAACGATGCATACATTTCATTGGATATAATCAATTAAAAAAACAAAAAAGAACAATTATCTCCTTATTTAAATAGTCTTATATGTTTATGGTAAATTTTTCTTTACAATATCAAACACAATGTCTAGATGTAGACATTGTGGTTTGAATTGTAAAGAAAAACTTATTAAAGACACATAAGACTGTGAAAAGAAAGAGGGAAATGTCATAACCTCAACCAGGGCCGATTATAGCATTTTAGAGGCTCTAGACGGAAAAGGCTTAACATTTACAAATATGTTGAGTAAATTTTTTATTGGAAAAATGGATAAAAACTATTTCAACTATTGGTGAACCGCTTGAAATAATCCAAAGTATCAATTTTGTCGAAATAATCTCAACTATTTAAAAAAGTTGCCTAAAATACTCCAGTCACTTATAATAACCCATAAATGATTTTACATATTTATGGGTTAGTGGAGCATTTTGAGAATATTTTTCAATAGTTTGGAAGTATTTTGAGATAATTGATGTTTTAGATTATTTCAGATCACTAATAGTTAGAATTATTCTTATCCATTGTACCTTTTTTATTTACTCATCGTATAACCGTGCAGCGCTTGATAACAATGATTGACTGAAGCTATTGAATCTACGTACTCAAATTTATGAAATCTACGTACTCAAATAAGTGGCTGAGTTGGTTTTTCTACTCAATTATGAAAAAAATAAAAAATATTTTATGAGTAAAACAAAGAAATAATTATATAAAAATCATAACTCAAATTATCCTCTACAATAACTTCAATCAATTGAGTCAGAAAAATAACTCCAACCAAACTTATTTTGATTAATACGCATCTCCATCACGTGAAATAAAAAATTATGAGGTTGGTGAAAAGTTGGTTGGTAAATCTGATAAGCAGAAAAATAAGGTCACCAAACAGGCTTAATACCTACATATTCATATACTCTCTCCGTCCCATTGGACTTTGCCAACTTTCCCTTTTTAGTTGTCCCAAAAAACTTTGCCACTTAACTATTAAAGTAACTAATTTGTGATTCTGCACATTTCTCGCTCCTCTGCACAAATCTCAACCACACGATTTTTAATATTCTTATTTCTCACCTACTTTGCACTTGGCCGGCAAAGTCCACCGGAACGGAGGTAGTATATTACATAGTAGAAAATTCATAAACAAATATATGTCAACATAAAACGCTAAAATTCGCAGATACAGTTATACATGATTAGTGACAAAATTAACTAATCAAACGAATATGAGAAAATGAGATTTAAATCAAATGCAAAAGATAATATCTTAACTAAACACGTATAAAGAATGCAAAACATATTCATAATTAGTTATACAAAAAATTGATCACAAAAAGTCATAAAGTATACTAAGAATTACGGAGTAGGTGAAGTATATGAATGAGTTGGTTATTAGAGGGACGAATACAGGATTTTGAGTCAAGGGGGCGAAAATTTTCGTTTGTGTAGGAGATAAAAAAATTCACTAGTGTAGCGGGGCGAATATTTTGCTAGTGTAGCGGGGCGAAATTTTTCACTAGTGTAAGGCTCTGCGGCTATTTTAATTCAAAAAAATCATTAATACATGTATGACGATATTTTAATCTATACATTACATTCTAATTTTAGCAAATCAAAGGAAAATGATATAAAAATAAAAAAGGATATATAACATTTTATTTAAATATAAAGAGTTTGTAAGGTACACATTCATCAATACTTTTAAAATAACTTCAACATTGTATAACTACATGAGTCTTATAGAAATAAAGAATTGATTTTTGAATTACAATTTTTGTCTACCATGGAGGGTGTATGATATTATTATTTTTAGAATAATATTATATTGCTAATTCATATAAATTGCATATTATATTTGTATTAATGCTAAAATACTTAAAGTTTTTTATATATGGAATAAAGCCTTTTTAGAACGTAAGAAGTAAATGAATTGTGTAATTTAATGTCAATAAACATTTATAATTTGGATTCACTTCACATGATCTAAAAACTTTGTAGCTAGAGTGTCTGGTATTTAATATCATTTAATATATATTTTTCAAAATTGTTTACTAGTTATCTAATAAAGATAATTAACAAAACTAATAATTTTTATATAATAAGTATCCTAAATCTTAAATAATGAGTCGTTCTATTGTTTATTTAAGTTATGTAAATGATTTTAGATGTTCCTTCTTTTAAATCTTAAATTAAGTATTACATTATGTAAGATTATATATTAATTTTAAAAACTAAAAGTTAAGGCGGGCAATGTTCAAAAGAAGTTAAGGGGAGCGAATCTAATTAAAGTATCAAAATTTTACAAAAACATTACATATATAGTTGAAAAATTTGAAAGTCCAAGGGGGGCGGTCGCACCCCGCGTCTCCCCTTAAATCCATCCCTGGGTCGGTACCCATACGGATTATGAATGGAAAGTCCTGCAATCCATTTTCATTTACTAAACATTACTTCTTTCGTCCCCCTAACTTTGTCTCGTTTTACCTTTTTCGTCTGTCCCACTATGTTTGTCACATACCATATCTGGTAATATTTGGATGGTTACAATTCATTCTTACTTTTATTCACATTTTATCAATTGAATACCAACCACACAATTTCATTTTTTCTTAAAAGTTGTGCCACACTCCTTTGTCCCAAACATAGTGGGACGGAGGTAGTAATACATAGTAATAAATATTTTTTGAGGCCCCACAAAATTTGAGGGCCTAGGCAATTGCATTGCCTGAGCCAGTGACTTCAACCTTTTGTGTCTATCTTTCTCATGTCACGTGTGGACCTTACACATTGTAGTATTTGAGATCTCTAAAAATACTACAGTCTAACTGGGCTAAATTGATTGATTCTGATCAAACTCTTATCGAAGTAGATCACTTTCAAAATAATGATTATCAAATAAGTAATGATTATTTATCAATAAGAAAAAAGATCATATACATCCTTCCCGATAGGATGCTCCTTCCGGCCTCCACTGTTTGGGACTGTTTCCGGTGAAATGTTTCGATGAATTTTTCTGAATATGTTCTTCATCAAATATAGTTTATTTACACCAAATTTCAGCTTAAAATTCAATGAGAAAGTAAGTCAATTAAATTTGTGAAAATAACTGCGTTTAATATGTATTTTTGAGCGTAGTATCTTCAAAAATTTATTTGACTGTCTTCCCGATTGAATTGTAAACTGAAATTTGATGTAGATAAACTAGACTTGACAAAAAAAATCGTCAAAAACTTCCACCGAAAATCACCCCAAGTTGCGGGACGGAGGGTCCTGTCTATCTGGTTGGACAGGATCATCCCTTTTCTCAATAATATTTTAAAACTTTTTCCATATAATTTCTTCTTTATTTATCAACATTTATTGATAAATAAAGAAGAAATTATATGAAAGTAGTTAAATCGGTCATTTTCATCATCTTTTCCAATTCATCATTAAAAATTAATTATAATCTTATTTGACTATCCTTGATAGACATGTATCAAAACCTCCATTGTTGTCATGGGTAACTGATGTGTTCGTTCGAGAACTCGGAGAAAACTCTCATGCTTGTTCTTGCCGAAATCCTCACAAAGCGAAAAACAAAATCAGGCCACACGAAGAAATCATCGGAGAACCAAACCCTACGCTGCTACGTGAGGGACATCCATGACAGCAAAGGGTTGCTCGAAGAAGCATTATTTCTGTGGTTATTAATTATTAATTACTCCAATCTTGACTTCAAACTTCAAATTAATCAAAATCACGAATAAATCCAATCTTCCTAATTCTACCTCCGTCCCAAAAAACTTTGTCATTTCAAAAAATTTGAACATTGATTTTGATTAGTATAATATTATGGAAATTATAAATTTTATACTTTTATGGAAGTAATTTTAACAAAGAACATTTTCATATAATTTTTATATTATAAATAATTTTTAATAAAAAGATATAGTCGGTCAAAGTTTTGAAAATGACAATATTTTTTGGGACGGAGGTAGTATTTCATTGTTTGATGACATTCATTACCCATAAAAGCCTCTGACACAAATGATGATCCTTCATAAAGTCATAAAAACAAATTTAATGGGAATAATTAAATATTTCGTATAATTCTAACCTATCATATGGAGTATATAGGAGTGGAGGGGTATTCCTATGAATATCTAAAATTATTTTACTATTGTTACAAATCTTCGAGTAAGTCTAGAGTAATGTTGTTCACCTATGGGGGTAAGTAATACTCTGTATTAGTAGCAAGTGTAGGAATATATGAAGAGTGGTGATACAGGGAAGGAATTATCAATATTATTTTGTCTGCAAATAGGCATGGACCGGGCCCGGGCCGGGCGGTTCAAGCCGGGCTTTTTTTTCAGATGTTGAGCCCAGAACCGGCCCGGGTTCCTGGCCAAACCGATCCGGGCCGGGACGGGTCCCGGGCCAAACCGGTCCGGGCCGGTCTGGTCCAATGTATATATTTTTTTGCTTTCTAATTAACCCCGACCCCGCCCCCTTCACCCCCACCCCTCAAACCTCCCCAAAACACCCAACCCTACCCAAGGAAAAGAAAAAAAATTGAAAAAACAAAAAAAATGAACCGGGCCGGTTTAAGAAAAACAGGGCCCGAGCCCTGCCCGCCAGGCCTGCCCAACCCGGGCTAAAGCCTGGAACCGGCCATCCGGACCCGGTCCGGTCCGGGCCCGCACAGTAGGGGGCCGGTCCAGTTCACGGCCCGGTTCTGTCCACCCCTATCTGCAAAATGTATACAATAATTTAAGTTGTACATTCCAAGGGGGCAAATGAAAACCCATTAAAAGGGAATATCCACAATATCCCCCTTGCAACATTTCTCAGAGAACTTATTCTTCCAAACTCTTCTAATTCCTACTCTTCTCCTTCCAATCTCACTTCTATTCTCAGTATCAGTTATTTATTCTCCAAACTTCTCTTTTTGTTTCTTAACTTCAAACTCTTTTCTTTTGCCAAGGATTAATTACTTGTCAAGGTATTATTTCTTGTCGAATTAAGGCAACATATAGTGTGAACATTGACAGCAACAGAAGAGCAAAATATTGTTGATGGAAAAATGTATTCGTGTCAAACTGGACTTACATTCTTCTACCCATCAACATTCAGTATGATCTAATGATCACTGACAAACAAAAAAAGACATTTACAAGGTCACCAAGGTTTCAAGTCAGCAGGAGGTCCAGCTGTCCAGTTCAGTATCTTTTCTCCCGGCCTCAGATAAACGCTCCTGTCATGAGGAAGCTTTCGAGCCAACCCATTCAAGATCTGGTGGAACGCATCCCCGGGTTCAGCGGGCTGAGGGAACAGCATGGCCTTCTTCATCGAAGGATTTGCAAGAAATCTCTGCTTCTTCAAGATCACTTCAGGAGGAATGGATGTGAGTATGGTGTCCAAGTACGGGACGTCTTTCTCATCCACAAAAACCCCTATGTCTTCCCATGGAATGGCATCAGCAAAAGGTAAGACTATTTCGTCGGCTATGATCACGGGGATGCACCCGAACACCACACTTTCCACAAGTCTTGGGCTCCATGGGGCCCATCCAAGTGGGCACAAACAGAAGATGGAACGTTGCATGTCTTCGTAATAGGTGGTTGGGTGGTCAGTTGAGATGTCAAAGAGTGGGTTGTTCTTGAAGTTCTCCCATATTGCTGCCCTTGCTCCTCTACACATCAAACACGATAATCGAGTAATGTGTATAAATTTGCATATAGAATGATCCATTTTTGCTCGAATGACTTTTAGGACATTTTTTCTTTTTGTGCACAACAATGAGTTTCTTGCCACTTTTGATCTTTCAGATCAATAACCGAAACTATACGGAAATTGATCTAATAAGCGATGGGGAAGACTAAAAAAGCAAGAACTTCATTGTCGTACACTAGAAATGGGAAAAATTAATTCAGGGACTAGAGATGAAACTTACGTTATAGTCATGATCATGAACACGAAAGAGGAATATGTTTTTCTTTTCCAAAATTGCAATGCCTTTTCGTGACTAGCGATGATAATATAATACTCAAGTTATGAATTATGAACAATATTGAAAAAACCATTATCGGGTTGACTAGGAACTAGCATCTACCCGAGGATTAATCAGAGTGAGATGCAATGTATAAATGGAATTAGGTGGGGATTAAGCTGAAAAAACTTAAGCCCTTAGGTCTTGCATGCTTCAGGGATTTAAAAAGGGAAGGGTAGAGGAGGATTTATTATTATCTTATTAATTCATTTCTACTTATTAGTTTTAAACTAGTAATAACAGTATGTTTAGTTAGATCACACATATCTCTATAGTTTTTTATCTTCACTTTATTTTCAACCAGCTAAATGTACCAATGATTCAAAAATAAAAATCAATCCTTCCTTGTCTTCCTTCAGATACCCTGAACCAAGTCAACCGACCAAGCCCTAAAGAATAGTCTGGCACCTAGGTGGGCATTAATAGGGGCTAGGCGTAGTTTTTTACAACAATGGTTTATTGTTCTGAATAAGGGGGATGGGAAGCCTATGTAGTATATACCTTGCATAATAACCACCTTCAGGATCATTGTTGACATCATAAAATAAACCGCGAAAGTACACAAATATGGATCTTGGAGTGTCAGGGGTAATCCAGTGAGTTTGCATCTTCTGAGGTGGTGCATATGGAGGGATGGTGATTGAACGCTCACTCAAGCAAACGTGGTTTCTTTGTCCAAATGTTTGAACCAAAATAGCACGCTGAAGCAAAGGAAGAATACCCCTCTCTATAGCTTTCTCTTCCTGCATTGGGAAATTTTAAAAATAGAATCACCATGAACCAAAATCATGTGGCAAAAAGCAGGGATTTAATGCATCAAAGCCCATAAGTTATATTAACTAATTATACATATAATACACCAGAAAGAAAACTTTAACTACCGGGTGAACAATGCGCGTCACACACCTTTGGTGTTTTGATTATAATTATAAAATGTAAGTATATTGACAAATTTATACGAGTATTCGTGATTAATCATTATACCATAGGGACGTCTCAACAGTAAAAGTTTTCATTTCAGGAAGTTACATGGCGGCTAATGAGCATATTTGGCTTATACTTTGAATCACATGGGGCAAAAAATGTACTTGCCTGATAATGGAAACAGGCTCCAAAATCATGGGGAACAAGAAAGAAATGATCAGCTCCTTCGGTTCGGTTCCAATATGGCCATTTTGCAGAGATGAGCTGTATGGCACTCCTCATGACCCTTGGGGACTTGAAGGGGAGTGGCAAGCCATTTGGTGTGAGGTCACAGGTGGGATATACAGGGGTATAGAACCAATCAGCTTCATCCGGATTCATGGTTCTAACGGGGCTTGACAGCAAGAAACGGTGCATGTAAATCTCTGCAGCAAACATGTGGGAGAGGCATCTAGGATCCTTTTGTAGGAGCTTCTTGTTGTACTTGCTAGGCAGCTCGTATACAAACACTTTAAGTCTTCCTACAGGATTGTCTTCAAGAACATCACCAGCGCTTCCTAAATTTATTTAAAACAATCCACGGGTATTCAAAGGGCACTTCTCAAAGATCCAAGAGGTGGAATGTCAAACCTGATTAGTGCTACTATATGGAATAAAGAATAATGTTTTTTTAAAATAAAAAAGACCAATTAAGAAAGCATGACAATGATCCCTAAATATCTCAAAGGTAATCTCCATATGATAAATATGTTTAATTACTGAGAATGCATTGACAATGTTGGCTGACAAGAATCACAACTTTTCTCGTTATTGAAGTTTGCAGATTCCACTTATTATACGGAGTAATACATAAATAAATAGTACTTGGAATTTCACCCCAATTTTCATTCAAATTGGATTTTGTGACCCATTTTTTAAATTGTTAATATCCCGCCTTTGGATGGAAAAGGGTGTGCCAAATCAGATCTATATATAAATAATGTATCACTTATAATATTATTATCATAGTTTTAGTAATATGGAGTATTATAGTAATTTGCTATTCCTGATAAGTTTAAGGTCAAGGTTTCTAATACCAGTATTACTGGGTTTAGGTCCACTAAATTTCTATATAAATAATGTGATACGGTCCAAAAATCAAGAAATTGTAAGTTCAAAGGCGGAGTTCCCATACAATATTTATTTTATTTTCCACGGAGAACAACAAAAACAACAATAGTAGACATAAAAGGACCACTAAATAATCATATTGGTGCAACAAAAGTAGAATAAATGTAAGCCAAAGGACCAAAATGGTGAATGAACTGTTAGTCAAAGGAGCAAAGGTTAAATGATGGAATGACCTAATAAGTCAAATGATCAAAGTAAAGTTTTTCTACAACTACTAGATTTAGGGCAGCAGTCACAAAACTAACACAATGATGTGCAAATACTCAATCCAATGGAAAATTGAAAAAAAAACTTGGTGATAATGCATGATAACCTCTAATTGCCAAACTCATAAACAACAAGCAGAGTATTGATCGGAAGCGGATAAATAATTCTAAGAATCGGATAAAAGCCTAGCTAAATTCCATGAAAAGCATTCTAATTCTAAACCCGGCCCTTAATGGTTTACCTTCAATCCTCTCAGTGCGAACATCTGCAAGAACACGAATGCTAGTCTGCGGATGATGGAGAATCAAAAGAATCAGGCAAGCAATGACAGGCAAACCCGCCGCCGAGCCCAAAACACTCATTCTTCGCCCTTCACAATGCTGATTTGGGTGATGAGAATTTAAAGAAATGTCGCATTAAATGCTTTCTAAGGTAAGAATGGAGGTTGGTGGAATGGTCCGAATGAAGGAGAATCTCTTGTTACAAGAATAGCAAAGGAGAAGGGAAATGCATATACATTCAGTCCCCTTGCAGTTGAGAGGTCGCGGGAAAATGTTGGTGGGAAGTTCCCATTTCAAGTTTAGTTGGTTTTATACAGAGCACATTCTGAGTATGGAAACAATTCCAAGAAACGTTTGCTTTAGAGGATGGAAGGAGATTTTCAGTTGGGTGCTTGATTTTGATTGGCGACGCAATTAGAGGGATTGGGATCCTCTCCAGCAGGGCAAAGTGCCTTGCAGCAGGGAGTGCGTAGAGATGGGGTCCTTGCAATCTACAGCAGTTGAAATATTGATGGAACGACTCACAAAGAGGTCGGGCAGGGTACCTTTAAACTTTTTTTGTGCAAAAAAACTTTGAGTCCCGCTTCGTGTACACGCCGTATTACACGCCGGTCAATTTGATCGGCGTTTTATGAAGAAAATCGATTTTCATACAGACAAAATATCAAGAGTTGTCTGTATCACAGACATTTTAAACCTGAATTTTTAATAAAGTGTCTGTGATACAGACAGTTTTTTTTATTTTTGTCTGTGTGAAAATCGGTTTTCTTCGTAAATCGCCGCTCAATATGTCTGTGTAGTCGATCAAATTGTCTGTACACAGACAATTTGACAGGCGTGTAACCCGGCGTGTAAAACTTGGCGCCTACAAAAGGAATTTTCCAAAAACATTAGTCACCAAAGGGTAATCACTTGTGTAACGGTGAACCAATTAACAAATTTGGCAACTACATAGTACGTAATAAGTATATTCCCGTATATCCCAGGGGTATCATCGGTGAGAAAGCATCACGGATCCATATCGAAGTGCATGAAAAGACTAAGTCCACAACCGCACCGACCACGACCAACCAAGGTCAGGAATAAACGCCATACAGCAAAATGACTAAGGACCAAAAAGTCATCTGACCCCGACCTCGATCCTCAAGGTCGGGAAAGCAACTGGCTCAGGAATGGGCCAAACTCAGCGAGTTATGAGCCCGACCTCGAATGCCCGAGCTCAGCACCAAGCCCGACCTCGGAAGTCAAACATGTGGACAACCAAAGTCAAGTGTTAAGCAGACAACCACCACAAAGGCAGAATAATAGACAAGAGGCGAATTCCCTCACAATGAGCCTGAGTCTCCGATTACTGACCTCGATAAGCTCAAGGTCAGGCCAAAGCATTGTGGACTTAGACAAATCTGCAAGGACCAGCATCACGAGGAGGTGTTGCCACGTCATTCCCAGCAACGGATAATATGCCAGAATGCACACGCTTAACCACACGGGTATTCTGGTAGCAGTTTTGTTAGAGGCGATTCTAAACAGCTAGCTGTCCAAGACTATCTCTCCAATCACCTTTACACGTGGCTGCTCCCTATCAGATTAGACTGGTAGTTTGTTAGAATAGCTTTACATGTGTCCTCTTGTCATTAGTTCAGCATCTTTTTACTTGGACACCAAGTATTGCCTTTTTTCTCTTAGTATAAATATCACCTTCGAGTTTGTGGAAAGGGATCACATTCTCAATTCTCATACTGTTACTCCGTCGGATTATACACATTTGTTTTCCGGTCAATTCCCTCTCTCATTTTACGTGGATTCTGACTACCCCTGGTCCGGCGATCCATCAACAGTACTTCCTCGCAAATTATACCGCACACCCGGATGTACGGTCCTCACCGTACATCCGGGTATTTTTGTAATTGTTTATGATTTGCATGGTTGTAGTTCATCCGCCCATACGTGCTTTTTTGTTATTTCCCTGTCAGTTGAGTCCACTACGCATATGCTCTCTTTATTCTCTGACTTCTTTTATGCTCTCTTCCATCTCTGACTTTTTCTTTTCGTTTTTTAGTAGCTCTTTGTTTTTAATTTCTTTTTCCTTTTTTCTTAACCATCTTTTTCATTGATTTTAATTTATGATGTATATTTAAGAAATTAATGTTTTGTTTTATGTTATACTTAAATGAGTGTAATATATAAAGCAAATGTGCACTAAAAGAAGTTAATTATGAGTATAGACGTATAGTCCTTACAAGAAACGTGCATTGATTTAACAGAAATTGTGATATCCATCAATCTCAATAGATGATGTTTGATGCTCAATGAAAATGTCATGTTGTTCAACTATCAAACATTATGATTTTCATATCAATATGCATTTTGTATGTTAAGAATACTCATCTTGTATTAATCTTATGCTCATTTTCTAAATGTCATATCAATGCATTTTTTAAACTTACTATTTTACATTAGATTCACATGTTGAAATTCATAGGAGTTGATTATAAATATAATTTAATACATTTTTAGAAAAGAAAAAATAACAAAAAAGTGAATTAGAAGTTATGAAGCAGAGATCACGATTATGAATATCTCAACATAATAGCTGTGATGCTCATTAAAAGTTCATTAATGCTCATTCACTAAAAACTCTAATTTTCATCTCAATAGCGGAGATTTGATGCTCAATTAAAATGTCGTGACGTTCAATCAACAAATCTTACGTTTTTCATACCAATGTGCAGTTTGTAGGTTATGTATGCTCATTTGGTAATTGGTACTGATGTTATGCTCATTTTAAAAATGGCATATCAATGCATATTTCAAAAGTATCAAATTACATTAGAGTTGCATATTGAAATTAATACGACTGGATTATAGATATAATTTAATAAGTTTTTATAAAAGAAAAAATTAGAAGATATGAACCAGAGATCGTGATACTGATTGTTATTAGCCTCATAATACTCAATTCAATAGGTCATATGCTCACTAAAAGTACAATGTTGCTCATTTAGCGGGAGCCTTCATTTTTCGCTTAAATTACAAAAATGCCAACGGGAAAAATTAGGTTGTTTTAATTAAATGGATTGTCTTTCTTAACTGGGCCTTTTTTGTGGGGCTTATTAGTTTTTTTTTCTTACTTTTTCATACTTAAAATGAGTATTACACCAATATTAAATGATTATACATACTTCAGAAATGAGTACCAAAAAATTCAGAAAGATCATTTAAAATCTCTACTATGCTCAAATATTAAATGTGAATACATAACGTGTGATATGAATTTTTGAAAGAACTATATGAAAAATATTCTTATAAAAAATTACTTAAAAATAAAAAAGAAGTAGGAGTTCAAAATGTCAGAAGAGATAAAGTATATATAAAAAGAAAAATGAAAAAAGCAAGCAAAAAAAGAAAAAGAAAAGTTGAACTTAGAAAAATTAAAGTTCAAAATCAAAAGAAAAGGAAAAAGAAAAAATCAAAATAAAAAAGACAAAAGAGAAAAGGAGAAGAAAAAAAAGAAGAAGAAGAAGAAATGCATACAAACAAAAAAAAATAAACAAAAGAAAAGAAAGCATGGAGAACATGCGAATGAGAAAAGGACAGACGTGTGCACACAAAAGGTGTACACAAAAAGTGTACACTAAGCAAAGTTATGCGAATGATGTACGTGAGTGCCTGTCGGAAAGAGAAAGCAATTCAACACTCAACCAATTAATTATCCTTAAACATTGCTATTAATTGCAAAAAAACGGGTGTACATGTACACCCTGGTGTATGATATAGGAATTGATACTTCCACCATCTCGAAAAGGTTGGTCAAAGTTAACTTTCACGTGGAATAATAAAGTAAAAAACTGTGTGGTTGAAATTTGTGCAGAATTAATTTTAGCCACATATTCCTTACTTTAAATGGAAATGACAAATCTTTTTGGGACATCTAAAAAAGAAAATTTGGTCAACATTTTCGAGACGGATGGAGTACTAAATTTGCTCCTTTGGTTACTATGGCCGTGTATAACAAATTAAATCTAATATGGAGTAGTATCTTTGATATTTTTCCTTTTAATTTCAACTAGTACTCTCTTAAAGAAGTAAATCTAGAATGTTTTGGTTCCAAAATGAGGACATACTTCATCCGTTTTTAAATAAGTGCAATATGTCGAATTTTACGCTATTCGCATACTCTACTTTGATTATGCTTTATTTATTGATGTATTAATAAATTATTTTTTAAAATATATTTTTAAATTTGTCTCATTGTAAATTTTCAAATTCTGATTCGATTTTTTTATTTTTACTAATTGAGAATAATACTTGCTTCGTCCCAAAATTATCTTTCAAATTTCTTTTTTCTTCCATCCAAAAGTAATCTTTTTTTTTCTTTTTTGACAAAAAATTTATGATTCACAACATTTTTACACAATCTCACACATTACCCTATATTCTGTACAACTCTCCACCACACAATTTTCACTTTATTAATTCCTGGCAAAATCCACTTTGAAAGATAATTTAGGAACGGAAGGAGGAGTATATATTAATATTCAAAGTTATGTAATGACAAACATGAAAGTGAAATTTGGCATTTATTTAATAATTGAAGAAGTTTAAAGGCATAAGTGCCCTTTGATGACAACCTCACAGCGAGTTTTGCCCCTTTTCCCTTTATTATCTAAGTTTTTAATAATGATTCAAAACTACATACTCCCTCCGTTTCTGAAACAAGTTCCACATTTGACTTCACACATATTAAGAAAATAAATTTGACTTTACTGTGGAGTGCACTGTTTGGCACTGTTTGAACACTGTTTGACACTGTTTGAACACTGTTTGACACTGTTTTGATGTAGATAATTTGCCAAATAAGGAAATGTTTGAAAGTGGAACTTAATTTTGAATCTTCCCGAAAAGGAAAGGTGGAACTTGTTTCAGAAACGGAGGGAGTATATAATTAGCTGAACAAAAACAATGACAGTGTAGTAATAATGATAAGAATTAAAGTAAAAATAATGATAAGAAACATCATTATGAATATTGTTGGTATTTTATAGAGAGAATTCCCCAAATAGGAGCAAAACATAAACAAAATGCAAAAATAGGAGTATCATGTTTTGAGTAGGAGTAACTTTAGTGCTTGGACAAGTACACCTCTACCCAAGCCCCAACAACTTTTAATTAAATGTTTAATTCTTAATAAATTCGAAAAAAATTCAAAAAATCGTAGAAAAATAATTAAAATTTTTATAAAATATTAATAAAATAAAAAATTAAAAAAATAATATTTTTTAAAATTTTTTATTTTTTTAAAAAAATTAATAAAAATAGTAAAACTCTATAAAAAAATTAAAAAAATATGGATGCCTTTCCCACCGCTTGTACTACCTCCCTGCCCACCACCTCCGGGCGGTGAAAAAAATTCATTTTTCCTAAAAACTGCCTTTTTCTGAAAATGCCAAAAACATGACATATTTCTCTTTGCGAATGCCAACATTTTCATTGTTTTCTGCCATAAATATGGCATTCGTAATGAACTTGGCATTTTTCCCCTGGTGACTGGAGGTGGTGGTGCTGAGGCGTCAGAGGCGGCGGTGAATTTTATTTTATTTTTTTGAGTTTTTTATTTTTTAAAAAAAAATCTATATTTTTTTATTTTTTGAAAAATAAATAAATAAATAAATTATTATTATCGAATAAGTCATAAATTAACTAGGTTAGGATTAAATAAGTCATATTTTAGAATTAACTAGGTTAGGGATGTTAAGGGAACAAAATTAATGTTTACTCTTATCGAAGGAAGTTTTAAGTTTTACTCATATTTGTGCAATTATGTTTATATTTACTCCTATATTGAGCAATTTCTATATTTTATAACCTGTAATATCATTTTAGAGACTCGTAAGAACAACCTTATTCACAATATTTGTGGTGGTAAGAATAAATGAACATATGGGCGTGAACATGCGTGTATGTATATTTAAAAATAACAATCGTGGTAATCATATAAAATATAAGTAAAAGTAATTCAAAAAATCCGAAAGATGTCAAAAACAAGTTGAGTTAAATACATAAATATAGGCACACTTTTTTATTCATATTCTTAATAGTCATTTTATGCCATAACAGTTAATCCTGAATAACTAAATTGCTAATGAAAGTAGCCTGTCAAAACAATTAACATAATTTGCTTATATCTAGAGCCGTCAATATGGGCCGAAACCCGCGGACTGACCCGTTTAAACACATTTATTGGTGGGTTAGGGTTGTGAATTTCTGATCCATTTAGTTCGCGGGTTTAAGTGGGTTGGCCCAACGGGTTGCGAGTTTAAGTGGGTTGGCCCAACGGGTTGCGGGGGGCCAACATACAGACATATAGTTTTGATACAATATTTCGCAATTACCAGTCATGATTTACAAATAATCAATCAAAAGGTTTAAATGGATCTTTACTTTTATACAATGAGTATTTTTGTTACATACCTTCTTATAGTTTTCAAATTCTCGTATAACTAGTACTCTGTACTTAATTTATTTAATTAAATTTAACAAGTATTGAGTTATTAGTATTTTGATTTCTTATATTTCCCTTATTACTAATTACTAATATAAATATATACTTCGGGTAATATCTATTAAAGAATCTTTTGTCATATATTTTTTACATTGACCCGCGAGCTAACCTGTTTAACCCACGGGTTAGGGGTCGGGTTAGGGTTGTAGAAATCTTGGCCCGTCATTAAACGGGTTGGCCCGACCCAACCCATATAAAGCATAACCCATCACGGATCGGGTCGGGTCGAGTTTACCTGTTTGACAGATATACCAAATGATGATACCATTGGCGATTAGCTAACAATCAATAGCTTGCCTAACACCCCATTACTATCTTGAAGTTCAACTTTTCTTTGAGTAAACTTTTATTAATTTTAATCGTCAATTATTCAAAAACTAAACTACTTTATAACTCCAAAATAATTTTGAATATTTCATTTCAATATACTCCCTCCGGTCCCAAATGAAATTCACACTTTGAATTCACATAAATTAAGGAAATAAATTTGACTTTACTGTATAGTACACTGTTGTGACACTGTTTGACACTATTTTACATTGTTTTGCACTATTTTGATGGAAATAATTTGCCAAATAAGGAAGGGAGAAGAAGTATGAAGTTTATTTTGGACCTACCCAAAAAGAAAAGTGTGAATTTCATTTGGGACCGGAGGGAGTATATAACTGACATAACTCATTGGTGTGAGATTTGAGTATTCTACCGATGTGCATGAATGATTGAATTTCATATGTACATTTTTCAATATAAAAATGCAAGGTTTTCTATTAATTTTTGAAAATAAAAGATTTAGTTGTGACATATGACTAGCGCCTGATCTAGTTTGATCTGAACATAAGCAAAAAGTTTTTTGATCCTAAGAACGGTCTTATCCAACGGCCGTTTTAATACTGCGTGTATTATAATTTACAACTACAATAAGAATTAATTCACCAATTCTACGGATATTAGAGCATTCTCAATGCACACATGTTTAGTCTACATAAAGTGTGCCACATCATCAATTTAGACATTGACTAATTATTTTGTTCCCCACCAAAGGTAGTCTTGAATCAATTTGAAGACATGACAATAAAAAATTGAAATTTTTTACCATGCATTACTGTTTAGAATTTTTGGTGCATTCCATACATGGCACCGTCTTAAAATGATAGAAAAAAGGAAAAAATATTAAATAGGTCCTCCTACAATATCAAAAAAGTCAATTAAGTACTCGTACTTCAAAAACAATCGATCACATCCTCCAACTTGTAAAAAACAATCAATTGGATCTTTTAACCGGAAAACAACCGGTCACCACGTTAACTTACACACGTGGCAATCTTTTCATTTTCATTTTTTCCACATTTCGTTGTCTTTTTCCCCTTGTCTTTTGCATGACTGTCTTCTCCCATCAACCCCCAACTGCAACATCCTTTTCTTTTTCTTTATTTGCTCTTTCTTTCTTTCTTTCTTTCTTGAATCTTGACCCTTCTTTCATTCTTCATTTTCACAAGTTCAGCGATTCAGAGGAGGATAAGTGATTCAAGCGACAGCTTGGGCTGCTGCCGCATATCATCTTTTCCGGCCAACGCAATCCGCTCTTGGGTCTTATGCTTCAGTGCTTCTCAATCCATCTGCCCTCACCTCTGCTGCAAAATCTGGTCAGCGTCGACGACTCAGCGTGGTGGCTATTTCGATGTCCGCCGGAGGTTGTTGAAGTTCTTCCGCGAGTTTACCGTCAATTTTACCGGCAAGTTTATCTCCATGTTAATCCGCTGCTAGAATTCATCATCCAACAGAATGATTAGTGTTGTGAGATGGGTACTTCAGTGGGTTTGTAGAAGAAAGGAGGAAAAAAGAGTTCTTGGTTTGTTTGTTGGTTGCTTGATAGAAGAAAGAAGTCAAGGAGAGACAATCAAGAAAGAAAAGAAGAAAGAAAGAATTAAAGAAAGGAGAAAGAATTGTACCCTTGCAGAGGTACGGGTGGAGGGAAAAGAAAGAAAGCAGAGAAAAAAACTAAGAAAGAACAAAAAGTAAAAAGAAAAAAAAAATGGCCCAAGTCATCTATTACCGGTGCAATTCAAAACCAACCGGTTAAACATTCAAATTGAGTGTTTTTTTATAGTTGAGAGACTTAATTGATTGATTTAATTGTACGAGGACTTAATTGATTTTTTCAATATAATACGAGGACTTATTTAACAGTTTTCCCTAGAAAAAATCAAACTTTAATATTCAAATCTTGCATATCGAGACCATCTTGATACCCACCTCCCGACTGGTACTAGTTCAAGACTTGTTGGCCGGTTTGTGATCATGAGTACTCCGTATATAATTAGTGAAATCTGCAATTAAATGTTGAAATAATGACTGGGATATTACTCCTAGAGTTTTAATGGACATAAATATGACCATCTTTAAAATAGGACAAAAAAGTGATAAATTAATATTAAATGGATTAAAATACGGAGTAGAACTTATTAAACGGTTAAACCAAACCCTACGCTACCCTCATTATATGACACATCTCAGTTCTCTCCTCCCTCTAATGCATCTCACATCTAGGGAAGAGGAGAACCGTCGTTAGGAACCAATCACCGCGCACATGCCGTCATCGCCACACACATCCCGCCGCCGCCGCCCTACTATCACGTATGAGCCGATGACCTTCTGTCACGCCTCCCTCCCCATCGTCGCGAATCCCACTCCTCATCTTTTTCTCTTTCTGTAGTGTGCAACTAGGATTTGCGACGAACCTGGCGACCATGGAAATGATGAGGGAAAACGAGACACCAACGGCCGACGAGGGCTAGGGCTAGCTACGAGGATTTCGAGAGGACAGTGACACTATTTTCAACGGATGGGGGTGCGATGTGACAGTTGAAGGGGCGGGGTGTGGGTCTGGAGGGTGGAGTAGTGGTTGTGCAGGGCCATGGAAGGGATTTGAAGGCTAGGGAGGGTTGGAGAGACAGTCAGGGTTGGGGAGTGTAGTGGTGGGGAGAGGGGAGGGGGCTGCGGGATACAGAAGGAGCTCCAGATCTAGTAAGACAGGGCGGGCGGTAGTCACTGCTCTTGGGTGGCAGTCATGTAAGGGTGGCAGTTGGTCACTAAAGGTATGCCATTGTGGCAGAGTCACTGGAAATGGTAGTGCAACAAAATCACTGGACGTAAGGGTGTCACCGGAGTTACTGGACAAAGTCACTAAAGAAGTCAGGGTAACAAAGTCACTGGACGGAGTCACTATGGAAACGGCGGTGGCCGAAGTGTCAGCGGCGGCGAAAGTGCCAACAACGGCAGGACAACGTTAGTAATACTAGTGATCAAAAGACATTGATCAATTATATAATTATAGAAATGGAATATCACACTAATAAAAGTATGTAGAACGGAGTATTAAATGAGATAATAAATAATATGACAAGTCATACATTTGGAAAACTTAAAACCAAGTCATATTTTTGTCTATTACATCTTTTTTAGTAATATTCATAAAAAAGCCCTTAAATGTTAGTGTACTTGTGATGAGTAGAAGAAAACTGGAAAATCCATGAAAAACTATGATGATGAGAAAATAAAATTGAAGAGAAATAATGTCTAAGAATAAATTAAATGTCCACAAAAATCTATGATTTTAGAAATAATAAGAATAAATAAAAATTTGAATGTGCCTAAACTTTTATAGACTTCTAAAAACCTACATCGAATACATAGGCTTTTATAGTCTTTTAAAAGTTCACATTAAATACACCTAAACTTTTAATTTCCATGTACTTTTAAAATTTTGACACTAATTCCTAATACAATAGAAGGCCTATTATTTATTTGACATTTGAAATTATTTGACATTTGGAATGATTTATTTGACATTTAAAATATCTCTACCGTTGCAAATCCAAGTGATCGAACCTATATTGTTCCATCGAGCCGAAAGGGAATGAAATATCAAACAAGACTCACCAAAGAAATAAGGCTCATTTTGTAAAGGCTTAAATACATTTTAAATATATTTTTGGGCTTTACAAAATTATTTTTTATTTTTCATCCTTGTAATATACTCCGTACAATGTTTCATTTTTATACTCCAAAACCACTTTTCTAAAAAAACTCCAAACAAACTATATTTTGGAAAAAAATATTTTCACTTTGCATAAATTTATTAGAAATTTTTTAATTTATTTAACCTTTTTAGACTAATATGAGAATTCAAACAATGTAAAACTAATCATTCAGATTTTAAAGATATGTATTGAAAACTTTCTATAAATAAAAACTACAGAATAATATGACAAAAATTAGAGGAATTCCAATAGCTAGAGTTGTTTCATCGTAAAACAAAGGTCGTCGTAAGATAACAAACACATTTAAACCTTTCGTAAAACAAAATTTGTAAAATTTCTGAGTTTTACCCCATTCGCTCACGTCAAAATCGAGCATTGACATAAAAATGAGTAACAAACATACCTAACTAAAATTGTTTTGTAAACCAGAAATGATAAACACTGAACAAAAAGCCCTCAGATCTCATAGCTTCTGAATCACAAGCGGCTGAAAACGGCGATTCATCACAAACCTGAAGCACACCACGCCGAAATCAACCACAGGTGCGCGTGTGTGATGAATCGTGTGAGTGAAAAGGTGGCGATGACGGTGCCGGATTTTTACTCCGGCGATGCGCAAAAGGTCGGAGATGAATCTTAAACCGTCAGCCGTTTCAATCACTTTACTTTTTCCATCATCGGGCAACCAAACAACAAGTAAATCACAAATATGTAAATAAATTTATATACGTAGTACATATCAGAGAAGATTTTGACAATTGAAATGTAAATGGCGTTCGTTTACGCAATTGTTGGCCTGGCGCGCTGCTGAATTATTACCTGCAACTCTAGGGCTTCATTTGTGCATGAATATAAAGATATCGTTAGTGGGCTTGGGCCATTTTGCTGCTCTATGATGGAAACATATCTGCTTACAATTTAAGGTCTCTTTATTATTTTTTTCATCTAAACAAACCGTTTATATTAATATTCGTTACAATAAACTCAAAAATACCAACTCTGACAATAATTATCCCTAATCAATTAGCATTATCAACCTTACGACTACATTCAGAATAATACGAATCGTTAACCACCAAACGAGTGTGACACTGCAATTACTGACGATATATATCTTTCTAAAGACATAACATCTAGCAGGATTGTCAATCATAATTATAGACTTAAAACTAAAGACATCAATAAAAAACATAGCAACAAAAAACATAAAGCGAAAATAAAACCATAAAAAAATTAAATAACTAATAAATCTTACAAGGGAAAAATAATTAAAATACTCCAAACTTTGAAGGGGTGTGAGATAAACATAATTAAAAACTTTCATATGTAATTTAAATAACCCAAACTTTATATAAAAATTTATTTTAACGCCATGGTTATGTATTATTTCTTTCAAAAATGTAAATTTATGGTGTTAAATGCATAATTTAAAATATTGAATTGAAAACATTAGAATTATATATAGTGGTGGGTAATACTATTTATTTTGCAATGGAAGCTTAGAATGTTAATTGTATCTTTATGGATGCTAAAAATTATCAAATTATGAAGTAAACATAAAAAATTAATATTTTTGAAAGAAATAATACATGACCATGGTGCTAATATAACTTTTTACATAAAATTTGGGGCATTTAAATTACATATGCAAATTTGGGATGCTTATCTGACATACACTTCATCAAAGTTTGAGGTATTTTAATTATATTTCTCATCTTCCAAACCTTAGCACCTCGATCGCTCCAAGGCGGCGGTTCAGGAGGGGGGCCGGAACTACCGATCTGTTTCTCCCTTGCTCAGTCATTCACATCTTCCCGTCTTTTCGTCATCTGTTCCGCCTCCACTACAACCACTGTCCTCTACCCATGTTGATTCGTCAGAAACTAGCCCTTCGACCTCCTCCTCGATTGCAGGAATGAGACAACGCTGCTATAAATCATCCATAAAGGACATGGTTATCGTTTCTTGAACCTTGGATTTGTTTCCACAACATGCAGCCGCACTCACATCTCCTTTAAGATTGACTTGCACAAGTTGAGAAAAGAGATCAGAAAACAAAGATGGAATCTTGTTGCTACTTCGAGATCGAATGGATAATTTGAAAATCGCCTAAATCTCAAAATTGGAACCAACAATCTAAATTTAAAACGCACTTTAGATGCCTAGAGAAGAAGAGGCGCACAAAAAAATGGCGGAAGGAAACCCTACGTGACGGCAAAGTCGTTAGGGAGACAAAACCCTACGCGACACTAAGCCGCCAGGGAGAAGCTGCGCTTTAAGGTCGGTTTATTGTGATGTATAGTAAACATCGGCATGTCAAGTGTGAGGATGTAAGCAATTTAAACTGTTTTATTTATTTATTTAATATAAATTGTATAAAACTTTTTTAAAAGAGATATTTTCAAAAATATTACTAAAATATACAACGTATTTACATAAATATAACTAATAGTTACTACAATGTAGTGTTATGGTAGCTTAAGATTAAAAATTAAACATAAGTTACTATGATTTCATTACCACTTTACTCATAAGTCACATTTTTGTAAGTAGTCTTTGTTTTAGTTGTACTATGTAAAATAGAGTTTAATAAACTAGTTTAGGATTTCCGCCTAGACTTTGAAAGAGCTCGTCCTTGAGCATTTACTTGCCAAAATCAATTACTATTTCAACCTACACTAAAGTTTTGTGGCAAATCTGTCAAGAGCGGCCAATTTTCATTGTTCATCATTTGCAAAGTTGATTCAACTTTGCTCTTTGAAGACCTCTCCGTCCGCCTGAACCACTTCGGGAAGAAAGATAGCGCACAACTAGATCTCTTTTTTCAGTAAGTGGTTGAATCAATGATTTAGAAAAATTCTGCTCGGTGAAGATTCCTTTGTTGGTTGTTGCTGAAATCAATACTCCATTTCCGGTGGTTGATAAAGTTAGACTTTTTTTTTGAAAATATTATTTTTTTCTTTGGAGTCGCAAATGTAACAAGATTATTAGATTAGACTACGTTATTGTGAGGTTAGCAATCTGGAAGGATCCGCATGATCTTTTCCGTTCTATATCTCATTTCATTATAACATTTCACTTGTTTCTTTGTTGTCATTTGAATAAATTAGTTATTTGATTTGAAAAAAAATATTACCCAACTTTTAAACCTACTTTTTTTATTTTCCACGCACAATTTTTCATAATCTGACAATCTAAATAAGTAAGGTTGAACTTAGTTTTTTTGTTAAATTGGCTGAAATTACTTTAGATGGTCATTTTAGCTATTTGTCATATGATTTTTTTTATATATTTTATGAATACAATTTATTTTAATAATTCCGACACCATCGACCTAGCGAGAAATTTTCCCGGCGAAGGGCGTGCGTTTAGGCGGTATTTCGGTGATATGGCGGCAACAATCCTCCACCCTCTGAGGGTATGTTTTCCAATTACAAATGAAAAATCATATTTATTAAATTTTAAATTACTTGACCATGTTTTTGAAAAATAAATGTGTTTTAATCGACATTCGCCTTTTCATGATAATTTTTCCTGCTATTGTCCTAGTAAAATAATTATGCAATCATGTTCTCTCATTTCACATTAGAGAGATATATACATATAACATTTTTTTACATTTCTAATTAATTACAGATACAAATGATACTCCCTCCGTCCCGAAATTATCTTCATTCTTTCCTTTTCGGTCCGTCCCCAATTTATCTCCTCTTTCCTTTTGTGATAAAGAATATGTGGTTCATAATCATCCCTACACATTTCTCTCTCCTCTGCACAACTCTCCACCACACAAATCCCACTATCTTAATCTCCGTGCCCAGTCAAAACCGAAGTTAATTATGGGACGGAGGGAGTACAATTATATCATTTATTTATTTTCAAAAAGAAATTGTATCATTTGTTTTGTGCGCTAAATAGTGTAATAATCAAAACAACTGAAATTATTTTCTGATTGTGAGAACCATTTTAGATTTTATTCTAATACAGTTTCCCAATTTCATTGGTAATACATAATTTGATTTAAATTAATTCATAATTAAGCGAATTCAAACAATTTTATTTTCTCACAACTTGAAGTCTTGAACACATACAACTCATTCAAAATAATTCATAATTTTAGTTATTTTATTCTTCAAAAAAAGATGACACTCCATCCCTGAGAACGCCCAACCCCGGCACTTGCAGAGGTCATACACATATTTTAAGGCATATTTTATGCCAGATTGGACTATAATCCAATTTGGTAGTAACCTCTCGAGACCCTATGCATATTTTAAGGCATATTTTATGCCATATTGGACTATAATCCAATCTGGCAGTAACCTCTCGAGGCTCTACGCATATTTTAAGGCATATTTTATGTCAGATTGGACTATAATCCAATCTGACAGCAACCTCTCATCGCAGTTGTCGGGATTCGAACGCGTGATCTAACCTTTATGGCGCTCTCTTGGTATCGGTTGAACTAGGTCCACCTGTAGTTATTTTATACTTCGTAGTTACCAAAAGATCTCTGATTACTATAATTAGTACACATGGACCACAAGAAGTTGAAAAGTAATCTTGTTATCAGAAAATCCTCTAACCAAATTTGTCAAAAATTGACAGTGAGTGATATTTATGCACGCAAGTAGCAAGTCAAATGGCACACTTCATGCTGTTCCCTGTTAGTTCAGCTAAGTGGAGGTTGAAGATGAGTAAGGTCTTAACCAGGCAATTAGTGGTTGTGTTTGGACTAATGCTGCAATTAACACAGTGCCCAAATAGCTAAACCTCCGGGCCCCACTCCCAGCGAGTGCACCAACAACCAGCAGAGCCACGTCACGCTTCCCACATGCCAGCTTCCATATCCTTCACCTGCTACCCAATCACCTCTCTTCACTTTACCAGCATTATTCCATCTCTCTCTCAACAGAAATTGCAGGAAAGAAAGAAGATGGCTTCGTATTTGCGGAAGAAGCTCCAGAGTGCATTTGGGTCCGTCGATGAGAAGGGGAAGAAGGAGGTTAAGGCTTTGGGGCCTCCTCCGGAAACCGCCGATGAGATTCCATATTCCCAAAGCGTCTTGGAAACCAGTCAACATGATGATGATGATGATGATGATTGGAGCGGAATGGAAGAGATAGAGCGCAGCAAAATCGGAATCGTTAGAGCTCTTCTCCAGAAAGAAGACCCTTCCCCTAAGGTCAACCCTTTTATTTTTTCATATCAGTTGTCTTGTTTACAGATCATAACTTCTCATTCCATGGAGAAAATTGAGGCATTAGTGTAGTTAACCGAGATTTTCTGGTCAGGCCAGGGGGGAAATTGCATAATACGGAGTATGTTTTTTTTAAAATTTTGCACGTTTTTTTACATAATTTTTTGGTTTTACTAAAATATGGGGTGGCCCCAGATCCGGGTTGGCCCCTTTACTTGCACGCCCATGAGTTAGAGTTACTCGAGTGGCTAATTGTATTGAAAAAGTGAGAAAGAAGAGGAATGCTGAAAAAGTTAGCCATGAATCATGAATGGATGAAAAAGTATGTTTTTATATCTTTTGATAAGATCGTATTCACCAAAGATGAAAAGTAGAACAAATAATAATGAATCAAATTAGACAAGAAAATGTTAATGGATTTAGTATAAACTAAACACAAACCAGCATGGCAATGGATTAGTACTTTGTATCTTTTATTAACTAACTTATCCAATTAAATAACTGTTTTTGTAGAAAAATATTGGTTTCATCAATGCCAGTGCAGGCACCTTTTCCATGTCTTCGGCTCTGAATTTTTAGGTATAAAAACTAACAAGCAGATGTGAAGTAACTCTGAGGATCAAATTGACCATTTCGCTGTTTTCATTTATTGGATGGTGACATGTTGAGCTAAGTACTTTTAGTAAGAGCGAAGCTATTTAGAATCCGATGGAGTAATCTTTAATGAGCTTTAGAGTTTGTGTGAAGAATTTCAGGTTGAGAGTGTGAGGGATAAGATACTAACCAGAAGGGATTAAAGTCAAGTTCAAAAGCCTGATCAGGCTTTGGTATTTATAATGAAGTGTAGGACGATGTAGATGACTTGATGATCCGTAGATTTTTACGAGCTCGGGATCTCGATGTTGAAAAGGCTGCCGCAATGCTTCTCAAGTACCTCACATGGAGGAGAGACTTTGTGCCCAAAGGCTTCATATCACCATCTGAAATTCAAAATGACATTGCCCAAAACAAGTTGTTCATGCAAGGGAAGGACAAGCACGGCCGCCCTCTAGTTGTTGTCTTTGGTGGCCGTCATAAGCAAACAAATGTGGAGGACTTTAAACGTATGCAATGCTTCTTATTCTTCATATATTATTTTGATGTCTTTTGAATTCTCATACAACAAAGCATTACCCAAGATATCAGCTTAGATATGATGTATTGAGTTCCTACTTTTATAAGATTGGGCTGAATGAGCTCTTAGGTTTAAATTCAAGTTTAAACAAGCAGGCGATACGTTGATACAATTATTAAAAAATCATATAAAAAATGATTTGAATCCCGTCATCTTGCTGAACATACCAAGATATCCAATACCAGTTAAATATAAAGATAAAAACTCATATATAAATCTTTTGACCGCATACTCCTGAGTCCTGACTGAGTTCTTCTTTTATGTTTATGAATTATGATGGCAGGGTATGTCACTTTTACACTTGACAAAATAGCCTCGAGGTACCATTGCCTTTCTTCCCATTTACATCTGACCATCTAAGTATAAAGTTTACTCTATTCTGGAATTCTGAATCTTTTTCCTTCGTTTCTCATAGAATGCCAGAAGGACAGGAGAAGTTTGTGAGCATAGCAGACCTTGATGGATGGGGATATGCCAATAGTGATATACGTGGATACTTGGCGGCTCTGTCAATTCTGCAGGTTGGCCTTTCCATTGTATAGTCCCTTGTTGAAAGTCAAAGGCGTATGGAGACTTTTTTGCTGGTTGGCTTCTCACTGTGAATGTTTTGCAGGATTTCTATCCTGAGAGGCTGGGGAAGTTATTTCTAGTTCATGTACCTTACATATTTATGACTGCATGGAAGGTCGTTTACCCCTTTATTGATAGCAGAACAAAGAAAAAGGCAAGACTTCTGTTACTTATCATTGTGGTATATATTTTCAACTTTTTCCATTTTTAGTTCTCTCACGGTTGTGCGGACACTTTAATACCCGTCTTTGAATTTCTACACTTTGAGCCTTCCAACCTTTTTTATAACCCGGTAGGATTTGAGTCTTCAACCATTATCATGTACTCCACATCGTCTTACCATGTATAACCACCAGGTACCAAGGTACGAAGCGATGTGTAATGCTTAAATATCTTTTAATTCAGTTTGTTCTTATGTTTATGCAGATCATTTTTGTCGAAAACAAGAAAATGAAATCAACCCTTCTTCACGACATTGATGAAAACCAACTTCCAGAAGTATTTGGCGGCAAACTAGCGCTAGTTCCTATTCAAGACAGCTGAACATGGAGATGCACAACGTGTGGTCCTTAAGTCTCTTTTATTGTACTAATTGCATGATTGATGATCGGTGGCACACCTGATTTGCCAGTTTATTTAACAACTATATTTGTTGATACCTATGCTATAGCAACATAAATATATATACCTAATACTTGGTATTGGTGGCTGTTGCCAATATGGAGTCATAAATATATATACCTAATACTTGGCATTGTCACAAACTCACAATCAAATAAACATGTGGACCATTACAGTATTAAACACTTCTCTCTGCTATTGCCAAAATAAACAACCCTCTCTTAAGCAGAATTGGCCATTTCATAAAGAGACCGTGTTCACCGCCAGAATTGACCTTCAATTATTTTCTGTCATTCGTACGAATTGGAACCCGTTTGGTAGCCAAGAGCAACATAGGTCTGTTTGCAATAGCTAAAAAAAGCAATTCTAGCTTGACTTAAAAAAGTTAAAATTAGTGTTTTCAAGTGACAACTTTTACTTAGAAAAGCGTTTCTCGACTTTTGGGTGAAAAGTGATTTTTACTTTTTATATTATAGAAAAAACACTTATTTTACCAAACACGTTTATTTTTCAAAATCATTTTTTTCTCAAACACTATCAACTTTACTACTAATCACTTCAAAAAATGTTTTTTATAAACAAAAACATTTGCAATAGGGTTGGACTCGGGTCCGGGCCGGGTCCGGGTCGGGCCTAGGCCCGGGCGGGCCGGCGGGTCAGAAATGGTGGACCCGGGACCGGCCCGGGTAACCACCGGGTCCGGGCCCATTATAATTTTTTTTTGTTTTCCTCTTCCTAAGTAACCCCCCTCCCACCCCCAACCCCCAAACCACCCCAAATGGCCCAAAATACCCAGCCCAACCCAAAACTTTAAAAAAAATTGCAAAAAAAAAAAAAATTGTTTTTGGCCCGAACCGGGCCCGGGCCCGGCCGGGTCGGGCCTTGTTTTGGGTGACCCGAGCCCGGACCGGAAAACCCACGGGCTGGGCCTACCCGGACCGGTCACTGACCGGGCCACCGGGTCGGGCCGGGCCGGAACAGTACCGGTCCCGGGCCGGTTCCGGGTCGGGCCACCCGGTCCGAGTCCATACCTAATTTGCAAACACTCCCTTAGTTGGCTTATCAATAAAAGAAGGGGAAAATAATTAAAATACCCCACACTTTGAAGGGGTGTGAGATAAACACCTCAAACTTGCATATATAATTTAAATACCCCAAACTTTATATAAAAAATTATTTTAGCAACATGGTTAAATTTGTATTATTTCTTTCAAAAATATTAATTTTTGGTGTTTATTTCATAATTTGATAATTTTTAGCACTCATAAAGATACAATTAACATTATAAACTTCCATGGTAAAATAAATAGTATTTCCCACCACTATATATAATTCTAATGTTTTCAATTTGCTATTTTAAATTATGCATTTAACAACATAAATTTACATTTTTGAAAGAAATCATACATAATCATGGTGTTAAAATAACTTTTTAAATAAAGTTTGAGGTATTTAAATTACATATGAAAGTTCGGGATGTTTATCCCACACCCCTTAAAAGTTTGGGATATTTAAATTATTTTCCCCATAATGAATCACAAATATTATTGTGTTTTGGTAATGTTTATTTGGCTGAAGATAACGCAATAGAAAATTGGTTTTTTACCAAGTCACACATAACTACACACTAGTACACTACAGTCTACACAAGTCAAAGGCCACTTATTCTGCTAATAAACATAAAATGAGCTGAATTAGCCGATTAAGATACAGAATGGGGCAATAGTACGTTTTGACTTTCTTATCTGACTAAAATGAATTCTCTTAAAAATCAATAAACTCAACCATTATCAATCAAATAATCTTTACCAGACATGCTCTTAATTTCACTGAAGAGCGTGGAGTGGTGGACCATGTATTAGCGAAGCTACAATCCTAAAGGAAGCACAAAGTTCACCAAAATACAAATCCCTTGACATATTTTTTTTCTCTATTATACGTTCAAGTGTTCAGCTCATGTTTTAAGGTCCAACCAAGGGTAAACGTGTAAGGAACCAATTACAAATTCGATTGAGGAACATGAAATTTATATTATTCACTGTTCTAGCCAAGTATATCAAATTATTACAACCCTGCAACAAAAATCTTAAGAATTTAGCAAATCGATAGCTGCATTATTCAAAACAGCGTGCAAATGTTCAAAACTAGTGTATAAATGCGTCCCAAATCCAAAGTACTGAGCTTTTTTAGGGAAAGAAATAAGAAAGTCAAGAAAAGTATTCGTCAAGATCAAACAACCTACGCTCAAGCAGCTTTCATTGTCTTGTGTGAGGACATGCATAAATTTTCTTTTCATCAACCAATAAGCAACTTGCTCTCCTCCAAGAAAGAGTAAGTAGGCACCTCAAGGTTGTACGGCGCAGGTCCTTTGCGAATCCTGCCAGAGACATCGTAATGAGAACCATGGCATGGGCAGAACCAACCACCAAAGTCTCCTGCATTCGGTAATGGTATGCACCCAAGATGTGTGCAAACCCCAATTACGACAAGCCATTCAGGATTCTTAACCCTCTCAGCGTCTTGCTGTGGGTCCCGTAGTGAACCAACATCAACAGTGTTTGCAGTTTTAATATCATCCTCAGTCCGACGTCTGATGAAAACAGGCTTCCCACGCCACTTGACTGTTACAGTTGTCCCCGGTTCAATACTCGACAGATCAACCTCAATGGATGCAAGGGCAAGGACATCCTTACTAGCAGACATGCTCAGAACAAATTTGAGCACCAAGAGGCGAACCAATGAGGCATAAACAAACCTGCCACCTGTCAGGACAAAGTAAGCAAAAGCACGCTTGCTTGGGTCACCGGGTGGAAAGCGCTCATGATTGCACTCATCGTAGACAATTTTAGAGGTGGGATTCTTTATCGCAGCCAATGTTGGTGGAAGATCTGAAGAACCGTCTTTTGCAGGGGTTAGAGAAGCAGAAGCAAACCCTGAAGCAGTAGCACAGCGTAAAAAACAATTACACAATCCAAATAATTGGCACACCGCACACCCTACATAACTTTATTGCAAGCTTCTACTGCACATTTGAATTCAATTAAAAAACACTGGACAAAGTGATATGGTAAGGTGTGTAACTCCATCATCATCATCACCATCATATAACATGTGTAACTGAGAAAAGAAATTGTTTGTAACAAGGACAATATGATATTGGATTTCCATTCATTTATCTTATCTTTCAGAGCCTTCTTAGTAAACCTCTTTTTCGTCTTATCAACCGATTTTTACACCAATTACTAACTTACTTCACCATGTTGGCTAAATTGACTGATAATGAAAAAGGTACCCCATGAGTTACTCTTTGGCTGAAAGGAATTACATATAATAAAATGACATTTTTAAGCTCACTTCAGATATTATTTCCCTTAACTTATTTTAGAAATAATTTTGGAATGAATTTTTTAGGCAGTTCAGCAGATTTTCACAAACAATCGCCATTAATGAATATTCATGATTTCATTCACTTTACCTATTTGAGGCACCAAAACGGGTTCTTAATGTCCATAATTCCAGGTTAACTTTCCCAGCTATTTGTCTGCTCTTGTACTGATGTATGGCAAAGACATAATTGGTAGTTAAATTGTTGAAATGTTTCATTTTTTCCTAAGTAAATGTCAAAAAAAATCTTTTTGACTCCAAAATCATGTATCGGTTCATGTTAGCCGATTAAGGCTTGTATATTGTTTGTAATTGTCAAAAAATGTCATATGGGGGTAATTGATACAGAGTACTTGAACAGGTTTCGTTTTACTAATGTAATCATCAAGTAAAGATAAAAACCTTAGGAAAAAATGTCAAATTAGCCCTCGAAGTATACCAAAAAAGTCAATTAGGCCCTCCAACTAAAACAACACCCAATTAAGTTCGTGAATTATATAAAAACAACCAACTTTCTAATCTATTCGGTTAATTCCAGGTCAACCGGTCACTCCACTGACGTGGCAGTGCACATGTCAATTTTTACCTTTTCCCTTTTTTCTTTCATTTTCCCTCTCTTTCCCTCTTTCCTTTCTTCCGGCTCACTTTTCCTTTCTTTTTTATTCTTTGGCCCCACCTCCATTTCTCCCCTCCCATTTCTTTCTCACATCTCTTCTTCCCACTGCAGACATTCTTCCCCAGTTCGTTTTTCTTTGGCCCCAATCTATCCCTCATTTCTGTTCTTCTTCCAATTGAGCAACCCAGTGACAAAGGGAACCTAAATCCAGAGATGGCGAGGCGGGCAGTTTGGGCAGCGGGCCTCTTCAGCTCCTCCGGCGACGTTTTGCTGCCGGCTTCACTTTCTCCATAAGCTTGGATCACTTCAGCCCACCGGGTTGACCCACTTTAGAGCTTTGTTGAAGTCGACGGTGAATAAGGAATGCTCCGGCGGCCTAAAGAAGAAGAAGACAGAATGGGTATGGGAGAGTGCGGCAGGCTGAAGAAGAAGAAGAAGAAGAAGGGAGGGGGTGAGTGGGGCAGGCTGAAGAAGAAGAGCAAAAGACAGAGGGTGGGGGTGGGGAGGACTGAAGAAGAAGGAGGGAGGGGAGGGGTGGGAAGAGCTGGGCTGAAGAAGAAGTAAGATTGAAGGGGGTGGGCTTGGCTGAAAATGACGATGAAAGAAAGGGGTAGAGGAGGGGAGGGGTGCGCGAAAAAGATGCAGAACAAATTAAAAAAAAAAGGTTGTCCCTGTGGTTGTCAAAGAAAGGAGCAGGGAAAAATAAAAAGAAAAAAGAAAGAAAAAGAAAAAACATTCAAATATGCCAGCTGGACTGCTACATCAGTACTGACAATACCTGGAATCAACCGGCTAAATTAGAAATTCGACAGTTTTTATATTGTTCGTGGACTTAATTGAGTTTTTATTTAGTTGGAGGGCCTAATTGAAATTTTTGGTATACTTCAAGGGCCGATTTGACAGTTTTCCCAAAACCTTATCTTTTATCGGTCTTATCTATCTTTTCTTTATACTCCGATATCATGTATTGGTTCATGTTAGCCAGCCTCAAAATCTTTTGGGACTAAGGCTTGAATGTTGTTTGTAATTGTAAAAAAAATGTCATATGTGGGAATTTGATAGGGAGTACTTGACAGGGTTTCCTTTTTCTTAATGTAATCATCAAGTAAAGATTAAAAACCCTACTGTGTGTACGATCTACAATTCTACATAGCTGACTAGCATTAAAAACCCTAATGCACAGCCTCTTCACACAAGATAAGTGAGTAACTTGCAAGATTTGATTTTTCATGCCTCAGCATCTAAGCATTTTGCATATGTTTGGCCTAAGACCTTATTAAAATGAAGAAACATATGTGATCATGCACTCTAATACAGAACACAAGGAAATTTTTGGGACTGTATCTCTCTTAGAAGAGAAAATGACAAACAAATGAAAAGTTTAAACCTGATTTTCAGTGAAACATGGAACTAAGGACAGCCTTGCAATTTTCATTAAGAATGTCTTTGGTAAACCAACTAACAATGAGGTAAACATCTAGTACTCAACTGACTGCAAGTCATTCTAGAGGTGTCTATTGGATATCTGTCATCTACTGTTGGAAATCATACCACTGAAATAAGCAGTTCAAAGTTTCAAAGAAAACAAGAATAAAATCTTGCTAACATATATGAATCAACTAAGAAGTCTACACATGTGCCATTTTAGAGTTTTGCAATCACGAATTAAAACTACTGATTAATTGTTCACTTATTTACTATTAAGTCATGATATGAAGAAAAGATAACCTGAATGAAGTGTTTTTAATTTGATACTCCCTAGAGTAAACTACAAATTGTGGAAGATCATTCTTCATAGGAAGGAAAATATTAGTGGTAAAATCAGAGTGGCAACAGATGCAGTAGCACCAAAGCAGCTGACTATGGTTATATGACACATTGCCAGTTATGCAATATATAAATCAGTAATCCACCACATGACACAATGACATATAGCCATAATATAGTACTCATCTTTTCCAACTACAGATATTATACTATAGTCTATAGGATCACCCTAACCAGGTTAAAGCTTGCACCTTATATTAAAAAAATCTCTATATACTAAACCAATAAGCCAAATTCCAAACAAAAAGTATTTAAGAGTTTATCATCATTATTCACGGAAGACAGTAAACAATTCCTGAATTAAATCTTCCATAACTACCTAAGCAGGCAATTGTATGTAAAAATATGGGCTTGTGATCTGAATAACATTAAAACGGACTATTATGACTAGATTATTTCCCAATAACTGCTGAACCTCACAGGTCACGTTTAATGTGGATTGGAACTGCTGACGATATCTCACATCGATAATTAATTCTCGGCCATGGCATACTACCAGCTCCCATTGATTTCAGGCATCAATTTTAAAAATCGCACCTTTATCTTGTCAAATTATCTATACACGGTAATTTTCCTAGGAGACCAAACTAGATGCATCGACCGGATCAGCAACAACGATATGCCCAAATGGAAAAATAAAGAACCAGCAGAGCAAAAAGAAGAAAAAAATGAACCTCTCATTTGATCAAGATACATAAATCCGATGGGAGGAGAACCCAGTCTGGAAGGAGTTCCATCGGACGAATCCCCGGACATGGTAAGAAGGTTCCTGGATGCGATGGACGGAGAGGTCTGAGCAGCTGACATCCAGGAACACGATGACAGAGACGACAACCTCCGACCTGCAATTCTCAACATCCTTATCGCCTTGAGCTGATCTGTGATTAGCTTCTTTCGATTTGTATTTTGAATTGGTCTAGGCTAGGGTTTCACGGTGACACGGTCTTCCGGAAGAACGCCTCGCAGGTGCTCAAGGATGTAGGATGAAGATGCATTTATTTATTACACGTAGTTTTCTCTTCTTCTTTATGCAAATTTTATTGGAGGAAATTGCTTTTAGGCCCCAAAGTCGGTTGCCTTTTACATTATTGGCCAAAACATGATGTTTTTATTGGAAAAGGTGCAAATAAGCCCTCGAAGTAATCGAAAATGTGCAAATCACCCTTTTTATAGGATACTCTGTCCAGTCGTCGTCATTTGGGAAAATTTCCGGTGGAATTTTTTGATGAATTGTTTTGAGCATCTTCTTCATTAAGTCTAGTTTACGCATACCAAATTTCAGTTAAAACTTAAACCGGGAAGGTAGTCAAATAATTTTCTGAAATATACTGTGATGTTTAACTGCGCAGTTATCTTCAAACATTTATTTGACTGCCTTCCCGATTGCGTTTTTAGCTGAAATTTGGTATGAGTAAACTAGACTTAATGAAGAAGATGGTTAAAAAAAATCATCAAAAAATTCCAACTGTAACCTCCCCAAATGGCAACGGCCGGACAGAGCCTCCTATAAAAAGAGTGATTTGCACTTTTTTCGGTTAGTTCAAGAGCTTATTTGCTCCTTTTCCCATTTTTCGGGACAGAATGTACACTTCTGGACATAAAGGGGTGACCTCCCACATATGTGGGGGCCAACCCACGTTTTTAGCCTTGCAAAGAGCAAGGAGAGACGCATATGGGCATGGGAAATGAAGAGGAATGGACTTGGGGAACATATCAATTAAATGGAGTGGGACCTATTCATCACATTATTGTGAGAAATGCCAAAAAGGCATTCTCAATCACCCCCCACTCCATAATTTCGACCAAAGCTCACCAAGAGGGGAAGAAAACCTATGCAAATTACTTCCTCCATAGCCAAGAACATAGCTCAAGTAATGCAAAGTTGGTCCAAGGAAGAAGAGAAAAGAAGGGAAAAGTTAGGAAAAGTGTGAAGGATTTAGGTAATAACCTTATAATAACTTTTCCTCTACTTCTTATTTATCTTATGACTTATATAGCATATGGAGGACCCCTAGGATTGTTCTACATGTTTAGAAGTGTAGAACAAGGGGTTGGAAGATAGTTCTAAGTCCAAGAACGGACATAGAAGCCAAATGATCGGTTCGCCGGAAAATAACCTTTTAGAGGTTATTTGTGTTAATATGGGGTTTGTGATGATACAACCTTGTTAGGAACTTTACTAAGGTGTTCATAACTGTCGCCGGAGTATCGCTGGAGTACCGCCGGAGTATCGCCGGAGTTCGTCGTAATTTCGCCGGAGTTCAACCGAGAAGGGTAGAACTTCTTAAAGCTCATTCGATGTGAGGATGACTGACTATATTGCTTACAATTGTTGGGTTAATTTCATAAGATTACCTAAATTATTAAATGTGATTTTCATGGATTATTAATGATTAATAATGCCTAAATGAAAATACTATTGCATATGAGTAAATGAAGCATGATATACAAATTTAGAGAAATTGTGTATGATTATGTGTTATGAAAGTGATGGCATGATAGTAGGAATTTACTATCAAAATTTGTGATAAAATATACTTTTACTTCATGTAAAGAATTCATGAATGGAAAAAGGGATATTTTTTTATATTGAGAATAAATTATATTTGGATTGGAAAGTCATTGGAAATGAATCATTGGACTATGAATTAGCAGAAACATTTCAGGGGTGTATTTATTTTAGACATTTTAAGACAATTTGGAATTTGTGAAATCTTGGTGTATTCAATCAAGATATTTTAAAACTCCTAAAATGTCAAGGTGTATTTAATCTAGATTCTATTTATCATGTGGGCATATTGAGACTTCCAAGCCCAAATAAAGACTAAAATCCCATTTTCCAAATCTCATCCCAGATTTACAATCTATAATTTGATATATCATAAATTATTACGGAGTATATCCGCATCTCCAGTCATATTTCTTTCAAACAAAAAAAAACATCTAAGCCTCTGCGTGGTCATCTTGTAGCTCCATCACGGACATTTTTGACACAATTTCTTAGTTTTCACTTCAAAGGTAAAACTTCCAGCTTAATTATATCTAGTTAAGCATTTGTAAGTTCAATTTAAAAAATGATACTAAATTTAATCCTCTGTGCATATAAAAAGTTATATACTCCATAGGATTAAATTTAGTAAATTATATACTAAATTTAATCCAAGGAAGTCTCAGTGGAGTATGAATTTTTATGGAATTATTTACTAACTAATTTAACTACTTTATTTTTTGAAGTACGGATCTACCAAAGGAAGTCTCAGTTGAGGCTAATTTATATTTTAAGAAGGTGACAATTCGCATTTGATAAAATATTTTGAAGATCAAATTGGTAGCATTTTAGCATAAGTTGTTAAGGTTGCGCTGGAAAGTTTTAAATCTTTATGATTAATTTTTACATTTTCAGCTTTATTTTATGAACCTAGAGATTTTGAAAAGGTAAGGGTTGGGCTTAATTAATTGGGTTTGATGATTTATGGATAATTTTAGCTCAGTTTTTAATGGTGCTAAAATCATTGAGGTTTCTGTTTTGAGGTTATCTTACTCTCTCCGTCCCAATTTGATTTGCAAAATTTCCTTTTTTGGTTGTCCCAAAATGGTTTTCCACTTTCTATTTTAGGTATGTAAATAAGAATAAAGTGACAAATTTACCTCTACTTTTACTTTTTCCCCATTAACTTAAAGACATCCACTTTTAGAAATATGGGCAAAAGTGTAAAAAGCAAGCATCATTTATGGTCATTTCTTAATCCTTATGCTGGTCAAAGTTTGCAATTCAATTCGAGACGGAAGGAGTATGTCAATTGTAGGATTCCCGAAGTATTGGTTAGATCTGATTTATGGAGTATTTCATCATTACATTTGATTTTTTATAATTGTTTTTAAAATGGTGCTAAAACTCTTCCCATTTCTAATGGAGACTACCTTAGATGTGAATTTCAGCGTTCAGTAGCCATAATTGTGTTGGTTTTAATTATTTGAATCACGTAATATTTTATAATTATATTTTATTTTCCCTCATTCAATTGTTGCATTCAAAGATTGAGAATAATTAGTTTCCCAGTTTTGTTTCATCCTTTGAAATTGACCCCTAAAAATGATTGATACTTCGTTTTATTTTAAATATGACTTGTAGAACAATTTTGTTTTAAAAATCATTGTTTTTTTTATAAAATGTTTATAAAACCTACGGGTATCATATACTATATGATGATTGTAAGTTCAAATCTCTGTAAAATGATAACTATTTCTTATAAAAAAAATTAAACTTATTTAATATAATGCTCAACCTTTTAATTGTAAATAAGGTTTTTAAAAGTTGGTTATCCTTGGAGTACATTTCTTGAAGAAATTATTCTCAAATAACCTATATGTATTTTACACTCCCATACTTTGGCCATTTCATTCTTCATTATATGGCAAATATTTTAGTTCCTATACCTCATTAATACCTCAATGCACTTGTTTGGAAAACAAACAATAAAGACCACATGAGAGAAAACTAAAGAACGAATATTACCTTTGTGACGTACATTGTAGAGAAACTTTTACTATTCATGAATGCATTATTTTGCAGAACTTTGATTAATGGTCGATGAACTGATAAAGTATTTATATATTCCGTAGAAAATTTGGCCATTGCACCCTCTAGAATACTCTACATCGGAAATTATTAGCAGCAAAATATTAAATATTTACTTCTTTTAACGTTCTTTGGGAAAAACGTCATCTCTATCCATTTATTACATGAGATAAGATTAACAACATTGGTCTTCATGTGTCGAGATGTTGCTTCCTGCTTTTGTTGTGTATTCCCATGTTTTTTGAAGGTTGTGTATTCCATCTTATTGCATCAATTATACTGTAGTTACTGTGAAATATACTCCGTACTTTCCTACCGTAGACACTTTTGGCGGGAACTTCTCTTGCAAGATTTCTTTTGCTATTATATTGTATTCTGCCTTTAACATTGGATGTGGGCAAAATGTATAAAATTGTTATACAGAAATTGCCCTAAATAAGAGTAAAAACGCTTTGAAATTCCAAAATACGGAGTAAGAGTATCATGTTTTTTATTCCCTGAATAAGAGTAATCTGCCAAATTTGGAAAAAAATGCCATGTTTTAAAGCCTAGTAATGTCAAACTTGGCAAAAAATTTACTCATATTGAAGTAATAAAAAACACGAGTGACAGCGGGAATCACTCTCACGCAGCACTTGGTGCAGACCGGCAGCAGGTAGTCTGAAGCTGAACGTGGATGCGGCAGTCCGTGCGAATGGAGGTGGTCTTGGCTGGTGCGTACGAGATGATAGCGGCAGATTTATTGCGGGGGTTGCATGCCCGTGGCCGGGGAGAATTACACCGCTGAATGCCGAATTAATTGGGATTTGGGAGGCTCTTAGCTGGCTTAAAGAATTTGGGAGGACCTCGGTGGAGGTTGAGGCAGATGCATCCCGAGCTATTGAGGAGATTGTGCACGGTTCTAGCTGTTCTTCGATTGGTTTACTAGGAGACGACATCCGGGAAGTGGCGAAACAGTTTTCGTCCATTACGTTTTGTCATATTAAGCGCTCAGCGAATAAGCCTGCCCATGCTTTAGCCAGAGCAGCTTGTTCCTTGTCTTATTTGTGATCTTGGCTTTATTCACCTCCGTCTTTTATTGTTTCGGCTCTGAACAATGATTTGATTAATATTAAATAATTTTCCTTCTTGCAAAAAAAAACACGATAGTCATATTTTGGAATTTCAAAACTTTTTTACTCTTATTTAGGGAATTCTCTCTCATTGTTATATCATAAATCACAATATATATTTTGTTTCTTGTTTTGGCGTTAACTAGCCGACAAAATTAGCCAATTCATTTCAAAATGTTTATGAGGAGTAGTAGTGAAAGTATAACAATTTTTTGGTGATCAAATCACATGTTTATGTATGTGGGTCTCATCTTTATGTACGCGTGCATATCCATGGACGGAGTATTACATTTTACCTTGTGCTGCATATTACCTCCGTGACTCCGTCCCGCTGGACTTTGCGAAGTGCATAGTAGGTGAGAAACAAGAATAATAAAAACTGTGTGTTGAGATTTGTCTAGAGGGGAAAGAAATATAGAGAATCACAAATTAGTTGCTTTAATAGGAAATTGATAAAGTTTTTTGGGACAACCAAAAGAAAAAGTTGACAAAGTCCAATGGGACGGAGGGAGTAATTGTTTTTACCCCCTCCCGATTTTTTATTTGTTTTAGTATAAAATACTTTTACTATATCTCAAATTTTTGTACTTTGTAAAATAATTCTTCATCACAAAAAATATAATACGTATTGCATAGTACTACGTGTTAGATGTGTTTGAATCAATAAAGTCTAAACGTAAAATTGAAGGGTAAACTACCCTAATTAGTTAAATACATTACGGGAATCAAATGAGATTCAATACGTAAAAAGCGACGGTCGCAAAATTTTCCAGTAGGAGGGGTGGCAATATAAAAGCATACATACAAATACATATATATTAAAGCTAAGAATGTATTTTTAAATGAGAAAAATTTGGCATTTGCTATCACTTTTGATTTGGTGAAAAATAGGAAAAGCTAAGAATGACTAAAATGTAAATATTGTTTAAATGAGTAATGTAGTCAACTGCTCATGTTGTAGCTAGACTTTTTGGCCATGATTTAAAAGGGTGTGAACATGATTCTAAAAGAGCACCGCACTCTAATGACCAACATCTTACCTGGGTACATAAATTGAAACCCAAAACTACAAACGATGCTTTTGAGGTTTTGAATCTGGAACCCATTTTGGTTACCATTGCCCCGAAAAAAATGCTACGGTCAATGAGGTTGCCCAACAGGATACTACATAAGATGATACAATCCATGAGGTTGTCCAAGAGGATACTGCACTTGCCCCTGTTGACCCGGGGTGCTCAAAGGCAGATCCTATTGTTAATCACGCTGCCTTAACCATCGAGCCCTCACCCAATGCACATGTACTGTGTTTGGATCCTAATGTCCCCGTCGAGTCAGGTGAAAAGGCCCCTGAAATTACATCCCACATCAATGAACCAAGTGTAAATGTCTCCTTATCCAATGATGCAAAAAAAAAGTAGGGCAAAAGAGTCACCATTGGCTCCCCCTTACCATAACTCAGCTGAGGATAACCCCTCCCAAAATAGTCCTTCTATAGAGTATCAAACCACTCAACCTACTAAATCTCTGACCTATCATGAACCCCAACCTCTAAATAGCTCTGAAGATAATGATTTTGACAGCCTATCTCTTATAGACATACCGATTGAAGAGGATACTTTAGACGGATTCACTCCGGTGGTCTCGAGAAAAAATAAAAAAAAACTAGTCACCAACAACAAATAGCTTCGATTCAGGTGCCACAAACCTATACCAGAGGATATACTTCACATATATATATACTAACAAGGAGCAACACTAAGGCTGGACAAACAGATATTGAGTTCTACGTCTATCCCGAAGAACACATATGAATCGCCTCATAAATTGGTGCAAGGTTTGGCTTGGTACCGTAGATCACATCCTGAGAAAAACATATATCCTCCATATATTCAAAGGGCGATTAAATTTCATCACAAATACAACAAAGACTTATCTATACAGGCGAGACTCCCCAAAAATTTTAATTACACAGTAAACTAGTTGGCTTTGTAATCTTTTACTGTTTCTCTTATTATTTCTGCATGTTTTAATTTATTTCCCCGAGCAGGCATTGGTTTGGTCCTCCTGCTCTCTGTACTACACTTTTCTTTAATAAACCGGTGAGGTGTTCCCTGGCAAAAAAAAGAGTAATGTAGTCAACTATGTGTAAACAATGTTTACGAAACTCAACAAATATCAAAAAATTGTTCATACCAATTAAAAATAGAGAGATTTCCCCAAATGGGACTAAAACTTAGTAGATTTGCATAAATAGGACATCAAGTTCATTATTCTCCTAAATAGGACTTTTATTAATTGATCAGACAAAATTGCACATAATGAAGTTTCAGGTCCGATCCTAATTTCCCAGGAACTAACGGACTACATCAAACTATATGCTGCCTCCACCAAGCACCGCCAACCTCCTACATCAACCTTCAGTGACTTGCCGCCACCAACACCATCCTCCGGCGAGCCAACACCATCCTTCGAGGATTAGCTGGAGCCGCCGGAGCAGCCACCGCCCTCTGGATGGTCTCTTGTTGATCTCCAGAGAGAATGTCATAATGATAAGAATAATGACATGTTAATGACATTTTTATGTAGGAATATGACATTTCAATTATAAAAACATGTACTTTTAAGATGAAAAGTAAATGCAATTTCAGGTCAAAGATTCTGGCATTTTTGTTAGAAATTATGTCAATATCATATTAAAATTGAAATTTTAAAATTTGAGAATAAATAAATAAAAAAGAAAAATCAGAAATAATATTGCCAAAAGTTCAAAAACATGTCATTCTAATTATTGCACTCTCAAATTAAAATTGCCATCTTGCTATAAGGTAATATAATTTGGCAAAAAGTTCAAAAACATGTCATTCTAATTACTGTACTTTCAAATTAAAATAGTCATCTTGATATAATGTAATGTCATAAAAGTGACATTTTGTGGTACTTTGAAATTAAAATTGTCATATAGATATAATGTAATGTCATTAAAATGACATTTTGCACAACAATTGCGGCATTCTCTATAACAAAAATTAATCAGATTTAAAAATTAATAAAATTTGAAGTCCAAATATTTCCAATCATTGAAGCTTCATTCAAAAACCGTTTTCAACAGAAAGTTTCAGATCCACAATACTCCATAGTATTTTGCTTTTTAATACAAAACAAAAAATTGAAAATAGAAGAGTAGAGAAAATATAGAAGAAGATGATTGAGAAAAATAGAAGGGAGAAGGGAGAACGGAGAAGGGAGAAGAAGATTGAATCAATTACCTGATATGGAAAATCAAAGAAGAGAGGCGATGAGAATTGAAATTGGCGAAGAGAGGCGATGAGAAATCGGCGAAGAGAGGCGATGAGAAATCGGCGAAGAGAGGCGACAACAATGGAAAACCAGATAGGCGAGGCGGCGGGGCTGGAGAGGCGAGGCGGCGGGGCTGGAGACAAACTCGGCGATGGTTGGGAAGCGATCGACGAATGTAAAGGAAAAAATAGCGAAGAACTCATATGGGAGAGAAGCTCGCTCACTGATCTTTGGACTTCAATAGCCGGTGATGGATTGGGGCTTTAATTATATTAAGGGAATAATGGTAATGTTGAGTCCTATTTAGGGAAAATAAAACATTAACTCCTATTTTGGAGTTTTAACTATGTTTTGATCCTATTTGGGGCAATTACTTTTAAAAATATGGAACATGTTGGGAAAACTCTAGACTTTTCCCGCTTCGTGAAGTTAAGATAGACACTCAGGAATTAAGGTAGTAATGAGAGCACACGATTTAAAATCTCCAATGCGGAGATCCTTCCACTATACAAAAGAATAGTAGGATTTACAAGGATGTTACAAAATTTTCTCACTCAATGGTGGCTCACTCAAGCTTGAGGATAGGAACTTCCCAAGCTATCTCTCTTCTCTCTCAAAGAGGCTCACTAACTTTCTCACTCTAAGAAGTGGTTTCACTCTTGGCTAGGATTATTAGGAATGAAGGCATCTACTCCTATTTATACTACTCCACCTCCATAATGAATGGTAGAGAGTAGTTCTCTAGAATGCTCTACAAATGTCTACATATTCTAGAGAACTCCAAGGAATCTATACACCTCTCCATTCCCTTCCATATGCTTCCATACTCTTCCATAAGACTCTGGAAGGTTCCACACATCTCCAGAATATTCTAGAGGATTCCACACTATTCCGCAAGCTTCTAGAGAGGTCTAGACTTCTCTAGGATTCTCCGCAACGTTATAGAAAATTCTATACTTCTCTAGAAAGCTCTAGAATTTTCTAGAACCTCTCCAATTAAGGAGGGATCCCAACAAATCTCCCCCTCCCGACTTAATTGGGGGGTAGTAGCAAACGTGCACCTTGATAGCAATCTTCGAACTTCTTTGTCAGTATTACCTTGGTCATCATGTCTGACCAGTTCTCGTCTCCGAACCTTGTCAAGATGCAATTTCTTTTCCTCGAGAATTTCTCGGCAATATCTTTACCACGGGAGAGAATATCTCTTCAATGTCGATCCCTTTTTCTTGACTAATGACAACCAACCGAACTTTGTAGCGAGGCTTTGAGCTACTATCTTCGGTCTTGATTTGACTCACCCACTTATTATTTAAGGCCCTTCTCCCATTTGACAGCTTCACGGGTTCATAAGTGTGATTCTCATGCAAGGATTGTGTACACAAAAATGCATTTTTGAATTTTTTGATACTCATTTCGTAAGTTGTGTATGCTCATTTGATAGTAATGGTATGCTCATTTTAAAATGTCATATCAATAATGCATATTTTAAAATTATTATAATACATTAAATTCGCAGATGCTCAATAAAATAGGTCACATACTCATTAAAAGTACATCATTGCTCGGTAGGGCTGAGCATTATTACTCATTAAATTACAAAAATGCCACCGATTTTTTTTGGCCTGAATCAGTTACTGGTAGGGCTGATCATCGGGCGGGTTCGGGTCGGGTGGGTGGGTGAACCCAATACCCTTTCGGGTTTCGGATGTGTAATATGAATATCCTACCTTATGTTTTTTTACTTAAATATTTTCGGGTTTTATTGTATTTCGGGTAGGACGGGTTCAGATCGGGTATCGGGTTTAGTCGGTTTCAAGTTGGAAAATATAAAATTACAATTGCAAAACATAATTTGATTCCCATACATAATGTGAATATTACAAAGTAAAGAGTAGGGGGGATCAAAATTGTAACAAAAAGTTTTAGCATATTACAAAATACAGATTACTGAATTACACAATTCATTAATTATTAACAAATGCCAAAATTTTGTTCATACCAATTAAGAATATGAAAAATATAGTCTGAGAACACATACTTACAAGTTACTTACAACACCAATGCTAATGTTCCATGGAAATTGGAGGACGTTGACACGTTGTAGTACACTTAGTAGTAGACATGTTAAGACCGTAGCAGAATCACTAAAATGACTATTTTTCTATCTAAACTTAAAAGCTTTACAAAATAGTACAAAGTAAAGTTATCAGAATATTGAGACAAAGTTGTTGATATACACAAGATTGGTGGTATCACTTGTGATTCGGTGAAATTAGGAAAAACCAAGTGATTTCTGCATCATGAGCTGTTTTAGTACTCCTCTGAGTGATTTCTTTTCCCCCTGTAATTCCAAAGTCTCTCATCACCCGTAACTATCTAAAGTCTAAATCCTGAATAAGTGAAGGAAATAAAAAACATTATCATCAGAAATAGGAACAAATTAAAACGGAACAACAACAAAATAAATAAAAGGATCGTCCATTCAAGAAGAAACTTTCTCAATTTAAAATCACTACCTAGGATTCTATCATGTGGCCCAAAAAGTTAAACCTTTTAACTTCTAATACAGAACACTATTAAGTAGTAATAGCAAAACCACCTCCAATAATATACTACGTAGAACAAACACCATCTTAAAAAATGAAAAGAAAACAAAAGAACTGCATTTTAATCCGTAACGAGAAACGCTGCTTTCTCATTCTTAGAATACTATTAACTACTAAGCTAACAGCGACCGATATCAAAGCTGAAACAATCACATCAGGTTAATAAAACACATAAAACATAGCACAATAGACATAGAGAGAGCACATATAAAGGTGCAACGGAAATTTCGGGAAAATGTTGAAATAACATGAAAACGATACTCTTATCAGATTTCCTATATGAAGGGGAAAAAAACAAAACAATAGTAAAAAAAGTTGCATGTGTATTACCAAAGTTGCTAAGGACTTCGAAAAATGCAACCTACAGGTCCTGTTGAAGAGCATCATCCCAAGAACCCCTAAAAATCCAACACCATATCCAACCCCTGTGCTTGAATAGAACTCACCGCCAAAAAGATTATCTTCTTCTTCTTCTTCTTCATTGGATACATGAGCAGAAGGATCAGTTGATTCTTCTCCAGCACAGCTATTGGGGAGTGGATCTCCACATAGAGCGGGATTTTCCGTGTATGAACTTGCATTAAAGCTCTGAAATTGTGTGCCTTTAGGAATTCTTCCAGATAAGTTATTATTTGACACTATTGGGGAGTGGATCTCCACATAGGAATTCTTCCAGATACTGCCTGTAGGGAAGCCAATGATCCGATGGATGTTGGAAGAGTCCCTGATAGATTGCGATTGTTTCCCAAGTTGAGAAATTGCAGACTGGAGAGACTTGACCAGCAATCCGGAAGTGCTCCGGAAAGTTGATTGAATGAGATATCCAAAAGCTTCACACCAACATGTGCCTTAATGTCACATAGGAAGTTGACGTCGGTGATGTTATTCCGAGAAAGGTACATTGCTGTCACATTGAAGAAAGAGGGCGGAATGACACCTTCTAATTGATTGGATCGTATATCTAGAACACCACCTTGGATTGATACTTGAGTATCAGTTCCAATTACTCTCTTGATTCTATTATTAGAAAGATTAATTTGCTTAAAGTGAGTAGTTGTATTCCAAAATCAGGAGGGGATTGATTCAGAGATGGCGTTATTGGAAATGTCAAGCTCCGTAATGTTGACTTGAGTTCTAAGCCAATTGGGGAATTTGGGGCCCAAGTTGCAAGACCTAAGGTATATGTATTGCAATTGGAAACGAGGAAGCCAAGCTGAGGTAACATTGAAAGTGAAATTGTTTGAAGATAAGTCTAGGTAGCTTAGTTTGGAGAGAGTAACAAAGTGAAGTTCAGAAATGAACCCATCTAGGAGGTTGCTGGACAAATCTAATTCGACCAAAGAGGGGAACATGCTAAGATCAGGATATAGGCCCGTGAATCCGTTCCCGCCTAAATTTAAATCCTGCAATGGGTGATTTGGGCATAATGTGGATATCGACAGAGTTCCACTATGACGGTTGAAACTCAAATTCAAGACTTGCAGAGTGCATATGTTCCAAATGGATTTTGGGATTTCTCCTTCAAGTCTATTCCCTCCAAAATCAAGATGTTCAAGGACAGACATATTCCCTAGAGCTTCAGGAATGGTTCCAACAATTCCGGTTCCACTAAGACTTAGATGTTGAAGGTAAATCATACTGTTGTTCCCAATCAAAGATGAGATGCTCTGGTTTGCCAGCAACTCTGGGTTTTCTCCAAGATTCAAATACTTCAAATAGCGCAGCTGAAAGAAGGGAAGGCTGGTCGTATACGTACCGTCTTTGGCGGACAGAGACATATCACCAAGATCAATCCGGATGACATGGCCAGTAGCGTCATCACACCCAACCCCCTCCCAACCGCTGCAGCAATCTTCACTGTGGTTGCCCCATGAGCGTAGATTGTCCTCCTCGTCAAGAACGCTGTGCTTGAACTTGAGGTGTAATAGTGTTAGATGTGATATGTAATGAGTGTTATTGAAATGACTTTTTTGTGATATTTAATTTTTTTACCCTCAGCACTGTTCATTACCCCCTTCCTTTTATTTACTCTGGCCGCAGCCCTTAAGGGTAATTTTGGAAAGTAAAAGGCAAAAATTAATCTACCTAAAAGTGTGTGAAAGTCAAACCGGGAGGTTGTTTTCGGGACGGAGGGAGTATCAAACGGGGTGGGTACAGGTAATGATATACCCGACCCCGAACCGCCCCGTTGTCATCCCTAGTAACTACGAAGTAAAAAATGTCCATTATTGACGAGATCCAAGGCGCATGACCGCTATACTAATTCATGTTGTTGATGTTATTATTATAGTAGTAGCAAACCACCCCTACGTTGCATGGGATAAATTGCAGGGACAAAAAAATTACAGAGGTGTAAATCAAAATGTACTAATATTATTTTTGTAAGGACTAATAACATATTTAAATGGTTTTGAAAATTATGGCCATACTAACCTATGCGCATAAAATTGTTAATGACTTCATTTAAAACTTAAACTAGCATCAGGAAAGTATAAACATTCAGAAAAAATGCAAGAGCTACCTGTCTTCTGCTGAGTATTGGTAATGGGAAGCTTATTGATGTTAGGAAGGAAGATTTTCTGTAAGTGATTTTGTCAAAGGGATGAAAATTGCAGCAAGTTGTATCATAGTAGTAGACCAGAGTCATTTAAATGTTTGTTCTTTTTTTTGATAATCCATGTGTCGAAGCTTACACTCTCATAATCCTGGAGTTTATGAATTACCCTCTAAAGCCCCTAGACAGTTAAATCTGAATCTGAACATAGTCAGCCTCGTCAGTACTCCTCCCACCACACGAACCCGCTACTTTCATTACCATCCTCTCCCTTCTCGGCCGTTGAGCAATTCCATGAAGGTAGGAAGAATTATTGGGAGCAAGACCCCCTCATCTCCCCTTGGTGAGAATTGAACCCAAGACCTCTCACGAAGGAGACATTTGGGGGTGGATGGTCATCCATTGGACTACATCCACCAACCCCTTTAAATGATTATTCTTCTATCTATGCTTAAAAGCTTTACAAATTAGTACAAAGTAAAGTAATTAGAATATTCAAGGAGTATATACTAATTCTATTATTTTTAATCTAAAAAGATCACAAAAATATTAAGCAGAAAAAAGTCTCATGGAGATGATGACTTTAATACACCTAGTTAATAAAATGGAAACAAAAACAAAACTATATTGCCTATAAATATGAGATCTCCTCCTCATCAATCAAATCTGCTGCATCTTAGTATTCCTCTCAAGTCTCATCCTCTGAGTGATTTATGTTTACCCTGAACTCCTGAAGTACCAAACTCCTCCTCATCACCCTACAAATATTTGAAGCTCTAAATCTGAAAAAAATGAAGAAAATGGAAAACACCATCAGGTATAGGAACGGAAGCTAGAGAACACCAGAAAAAGAATAGCAAGGAATGGTCATTTAAGAAGAAACTTTCTTAATCTAAAATCATAGCCCAGGATTCTATCACGTGCCCAAAATTTCAATCTCTTAACTTCTACTACTATTAAATACTAAAAGCAAAACTGCCTCCCATATGAAACAAAAACATCTTCAAAATAAATACGAAAATGAAAAACATTAACAACTGTCTCAACTCTCAAGATATAGCACGATAAATAAATAAACAGAGTAAAGAAAAAATGTTTTAATCAAAATCGGTTTTAATGGAAGTCACTCCACAAATGATAAAACTCTCTTCCGTAAAAGTGTTGCTTCAATATTAAAGCCGAAACAATCACATTGAGTTAAAAAAAACCTGCAGCAGGAATTTCAGAAAGTAAAACATTAATATTGAAACACATGAAGACGATATCCTTATCGGCTTTCGAAGGGAAAAAACAAAAAAAAAAAAGTAAAAGAGGTTGCATGTAAGATAAAGGATATTTACAGCAACCTGTAAACCACCAAGTGATCTCACGAACTTTGCCTTGTGCGTTGCAGCCACGACATAAGTCCAATCAGCAATATCGCTGAGGATATTGAAAAATGCAAACCTGCAGGACCTATTAAATAGCATTGTCCCAAGAACTCCCCAAAACCCAACAACATATCCGACCCCCATGCTTGCGTAAAACTCACTCCCAAAAAGCTTATATTCTTCTTCTTCTTCATTGGATCCGGGAGGGGAAGGATAAGTTGACTCTTCTCCTGCACAGCTATTGGGGAGTGGATCTCCACATAGCGCGGGATTCCCCATGTATACACTTGCATTAAAGCTCTGAAGTTGTGTGCCTTTGGGAATTCTTCCAGATAAGTTATTGTTGGACACATTGAGATTCCCTATCCCGTAAATCAGGGCAAGGCTTTGAGGAATGCTACCAGACAAATGGTTACTAGACAAATCAAGAGTATTTAAATGTGACAAGTTACCAATCCTCGAAGGAATCTGCCCCTTTAGATTGTTTCGTGATAAGTTCAACGAGGCCAACCCAACAAGCGATGTGATTTCAGTTGGAATGTAACCACTCAACATGTTGGATGATAGATCAATGCTCTGCACATAACCTAATATACTTCCAAATTCTTTGATCATACCTTTCCATACAAATTCTATTCTCTCAACTTCACCCATGAACATAAAATGATTATCTGGAGCAGAGTAATTGATGGGTAAGTGATAATTAATGGTGGCAATGTCATCTCCTTTTAATACAGTCATCATTCGAGTGAGATTAGAAATACAGTTGGGAAGAGTCCCCGAGATGTGGTTCATGGAAAGGTCTAACACCTGAAGAGACTGGAGATGACACATACTTGTGGGTACACTTGCATGGAAGTTGTTCGATGTTAGCACAAGTATCACAAGTTGTGTTAGACTTTCACCCACCCAATCTGGTATTGATCCAAACAAGTCGTTGTGTCCCAGATCTAAAGATACCAAGCTGGAGCAGTTTTTCATGGATGAAGGTAGAGTGCTTGTAAATTTGTTATGTTCAAGATGCAATGCCTTCAAGGAAGTCAATGAACCAATGGAAGTTGGAAGAGTTCCTGATAGATTGTGATTGTTTCCCAAGTTGAGAACTCGCAGGCTAGAGAGACTTGACCAGCAATCGGGAAGAGTTCCTGAGAGTTGATTGAATGAGATATCCAAAAGCTCCACACCAGCATGTGCCTCAATGTCACATAAGGAGTTGAGGTCGATGAATTTATTCCGAGAAAGGTGCAGTACAGCCACGTTGAAGAAAGAGGGTGGAATGACACCTTCTAATTGATTGGAGCGCATATCTAGTACACCACCCTGGATTGATGCTTGAGCGTCAATTGCAATTATTCCCTTGATTCCGTTATTAGAAATATTAATTTGCAAAAAGCCAGTAATAGGATTATTCCAAAACCAGGAGGGGATTGAACCTGAGATAGCGCTATTGGAAATGTCAAGCTCCGTGTAGTTGACTTGAGTTCTAAGCCAATTCGGAAACTCAGGCCCCAACTTGCAAGACCTAAGGTATATGAATTGCAATTGGAAAGGCGGACGCCAAGCAGAGGAGACATTGAAAGTGAAATTGTTTGAAGATAATTCCAGGTAGGTTAGTTCGCAGAGGTTAAGAAAGTGATGTTCAGAAATGAACCCACCTAGGAGGTTATGCGACAAAGATAATACGGCCAAAGAGGGGAAAAGCGTAAGATTGGGAAATAGCCCCATGAGTCGGTTGTTGTCTAAGTGTAGTCTCTTGAGAGGGTGATTTGGACATAATGTCGATATGGTTAGGCTTCCATTAAGACGGTTGGATCCCATGTCCAGGTCTTGCAGAGTGCATATGTTCCAAATGGATTTGGGGATTTCTCCTTGTAGTTTTTCATTACCCCAAAGGTTAAGCTCTTCAAGGACAGACATGTTCCCTAGAGCTTCAGGAATGTGACCTTCCAACCTATTCCTTTGCAGACTAAGGTAAGTCAACTTGACCATATTTCCGAGTGTGTCAGGAATGAAGCCGTCAAATAAATTATCTCCGAGATCGAGGTGTGTGAGCGCAAGCATGTTGTTTCCAAAATATTCAGGAATGGAACCTTGTAACTTGTTATAGCTGAGATCAAGATAAGTAAGGGCAGGCATCGTGCGGTTTCCAAAATGGAAGGCTTGTGGTGTGCATACCATCTTTCGCGGACAGATACATATAAAAAAGATGGATGTTGGTGACATGGCCAGTAGCGTCATCACACCCAACCCCCTCCCAACCGCGGCAGCAATCTTCACTGTGGTTGCCCCAGGAGCGTAGCTTGTCCTTCTTGTCAACAATGGTGTGCTTGAACTTGAGGAGCACTTCTCTCTACCCATCGATGCATTTTGGTACGGCAGCAGCAGCACCCCCACTCATGGCCAGCAGCAGCAAGCAGCAACTCACCCCCACTGCCATTGCCGCGGCTTGGGTAGACACCCATAACAATAATAATCTACCCATTCTCGACCAATTAAGCTAGGTAGCTTCTTCCAGCGTCTGTAATTTGCTAACTAGCTGATTAAATAAGCTATTTTTCTAGTTAGTTAAACTAGCTTCCTCCCACCTTCTCTTGCATTTGTGTGTCGGTGGGTGTGAATACATTCTAGTACTACGTAATATATTTCCCATTGCCAAGTCAATCAAGTCGTTTCAGTATGAGCAAATTAGTTTCGGCCTGGAAATCATACCATTGGATGTCTGTGTTGTATTTCCCATTGCCCAGTCAATCCCTCTGTATACATACCATACATGTATGTACGTATATGTATCTCTATGTTGTCTAGCCCCGTTGATGCTTTGAAGTTCCACCGTACATAAAATAGGTTACTCTTGCTTCAATTATTGTTCCAAAATATATTAAGTTCCAAAATAAATTATTGCTAGTTGCATCTTTTTATGTTTGATAGGGTCTTTCCTTTCATAAGTGAGTAGATTAGTAACATTACTATAAACATTGACAGTAAATATTGAATAGATTAGTCACATATCATACCACTTTTCTATCCAAAGTAATTAGAATAACCACATCATATGTTTTTAAATTTTTTATAAATGTGTTTGTATTTCTAACGTTTTTCTTCTCTTACGTTGTCTGCAATTCATCCGTGAAAAAGCATTAATCTTTTTATTCCATAAAATGCTCCAATCCATTGTATTGAAGGGAGCCAAAGTGGATTGGAGTGTTCTCTTTCTCTTATCTGAATGTTTATGATCTGAATTTTTCAAAATCTGATCTGATGTGAATTTTTCTAATCTGATCTGAATCCTTCTGAGCTGATCTTAATTTTGTAAACCAGTATATAATAATAATAATAATAATAATAATATCAATAACAATTATAATAAAATAATAATAATAGTAATAATAGTAATAACAGAAATAATAGTAATAATAGTAATAAAAGTAATAATAATAGTAGTAGTAGTAGTAGTAATAATAATAATAATAATCGATAATTATAGAATGTTTCCAATTTGTTATGAATGTTTCTGATCTCAATGTTTCTGGTCTGATCTCCTAGCTTGACTTTGAAGTGCAACCAGTAGCTTTTCATGTTTTTTTTGTCAAAATAGAGGTTGTCGTCTCAGCCTTTTCCTTTCTCTCAGTGAACCATTGTTGCATTCTTACTCTAAAAAAGTCGATGAGTTTAGCAGCAGAATACTCCCTTGCTGAAACATCAACATTGTTCATTTATTCCGCACAATTTGATGTCATTATATCATACCTACGAGGACCGCACATGCACTTTGTCCATTTATGACTGCCAATTTTATCTAGCCACGGCCGTATACGGATATCTTTGGAATCTAACAATGGCATGTACTCTTCGTACTCCTTCACTGCTGAAGCCGTATAAGCAGCTCTGAACTTCCAATCTAAATCAACCAGGAGCCCCTAAATTTAGATTTCATGTTACAACGCAAATGCTCAACACAATATCCATGACAAGCGTGTGGAATTGTGGAAAAATCTTGTTAGCTGCACTAAGCAGGCCCTTATGTCTATCTGATACAATGTAAATGTCCTGGCAGAACATCAATGCTTCATGAACTTTAGAAAAAATCACAACCAAGACCCTTTAGATACCGAATCACATATATACCAAATGCTAGTGGGACAATTTTGCCATTTGCATCCTGCGCACAAGCTGTCAGAAGGGTATTGATAAACCCAGAATACTAAACAATCAAGCAACCAAAACAGTTAAGAAGAAGCAGATAGAAAGATATCGACAAGATTAAAACCGAATCTGGTATACCGTATGAACTGGCCGCTGCTCTCCCTGGAGAAGGAGAGCAGCGACAACCCTAATCTTTCTATCTCTACGCCTCTGTGCTCTCTAAGCCTCGAACGTTGGTTTAGGTTCCCGTAAGTTAGCCTCCTTTTATAGGAGAAGTTGGCTAACTTACGGGTTACAAGGAAGCCACCGGGCTGATACACATTTGTGGCCCGTATTACACGTTTAATTGATAACTACACAAATACAAAGATAACTAACTAGATTGAACACCATAAAATATTCCCAACAGGTATCCTTGTAGTACACCTTCATAAATGACTCGTCTGGCATTAGAACTGGTCTGCAATATTTCCACGCCTCCCTCCAAGGTAAGAGAGACATGAAAAAATAGCGGAAGACATCGTCTTCTGAAGTTATAAGAGAAATTAGGGAATCTGGATTTGTCTGCTCAAGAGCATACGCCAAAGACGGTAGCATTCGGTATGTGTCTGAATCTGATCCAAACTATTTCTGTGTATCTATCTTATGAGCTTTCCATGCCTGAGTGTAAGAAATGAAAATACCATGATTCAGGAGCATATCTTCGCTCATTTCATTTGGCTTATAAGGCTTTCTTGACGCATCCAAAAGTTTATGAGATACAAGCTCTCCAACAGTGCGGTAGGTTGTTTGGCGATGTTTGCCTTGACGAAAATCAATAGAGCATGTGTGTAATAATGTAAATCTGTGGACAACAAAGAACTAAAAATGTGAATATGACTAGTATGTAGAACTATTGCCAAAATAATGGAATAAAAGACCAAGACAGAATGGTTAACTAAATATACAGTAATGAAGAAATATCTTCGGATCTGAAACATTTGGACACCATGTAGTCTTACAGCCATCACAACCCATTTACATTTTTATCGAAATAGATAACGTGTACAGAACCATTCTTTGATGTAAGTATCTTGTATTGGAACACATTATCTATTGTGTACAACTTCAAATGGTGAATAAGATCTGCTTCGGACTTACAAATGGCATGCAATACAATCTGAGTGGTGTGATAGTGAGTGATGAGTTCCACATTATGATGAACAAAAAAGGTGTCATTAGAAAGTGAAGAAAAAGGTGATGGACTAAAGCTAACTTCCGGGGTTGGACTACAAGAGAGCACATCTGTATTGGTCATATGACTTTGGGAAGTGTGTATAACATTGGCTTCATTGTTAATATGGATGTAATGTTCTTCAATACTATTGAAGGAAGAATGAATATGACCAGAAGATTGATTTAATGAACATGGAATTTTAGATACAATAGTTTATGCAACAGAAATTGTGGGAGGAGAAACAATATCAACTGAGAATTCCACACACAAGGGAGATTTTTGAAAATCACTTTGAAGAGACTTAAGATAAAAGGTAAAAGTGAAACGTTTCCTCATCACGGATAGAAACAGGTGGAGGACAACCACCAACCATGTAAGATAGTTTGAAGTGGTTATTTGATTTGTAAGCAGAAAATATGGAGGATAATTGTTCCATAAAAGTTGTGTATTTAGCAGACAAAAGTATTTGCATAACAAAAGTGGCACTGCAATTGAAGTTGTAGTCATTGTCCCAACTCCCAACAAGTTTCACCATAATCAGAAGAACATAATCCATATCGACAACTAAGGAGCAAAAAAGTAACAAACAGAGTTAAAAATTTCATATAATGTAAAACAAAATGCAAAGTTTGTGGCAATAACATAAAAATGACAAGACACGAGTTTGAAAACATTCCTGGCAGTGATAAATCAATGAATGTCACATGGAACAAGACAATAGGATTTTTTTAAGATAGGAAGGCTAATCATGTCAGTAAAGCGAATTAAATAGAAAACGATTCAAACAAAAGTGAAAAACACAAATAACTTAAGGGTGCAGAGAGCAGAGTGAAAACATGCCATATATTGTAAAGGAAACTGTCAAGAGTTTGGCAATAATTTTAACGAATGTCAGGCAAACGTTTGAAAATATTACTGTCAATGCTGAAGAAGTGATCGCTTGCTCAGACAATACAGTAGGATTTAATTAAGATAGGAAGGATAATCATGTTAAAAAATCGAATTAAATAGCAAACGATTAAAAAATAAGTATATGAATGATATTGTTCATCATAGCAACCAATTGTTGTGCGAAATAGATGTAATAACCATTACATCATGAAATTCAATACAAACAAAACAAAAGGCAATGATTCTGATCGTGAACATGGATATAAAAACAGTATGATCGCCAAATTGAATTTCACATACTGGTCAGAGCAGTATATTTATGATAGACGAATTGATGATAGTCGTTGAGTTGCAGAGGTGGTCGAACGGATCAATTTGTGTTGAGTTCGTTGAGTTGCAAAGCTGAGCGAACGGAAGGAAAGAGACGAAGATCGATGAAGAAGAAAGAAGGCGCTGACGCGTAACAGATAACTAACGGGAGAAAAATAAAAATAAAAAGGAAATCGTAAATTGTTACGTGTAAAACATTCCAGGGGTAAAAAGGGAAGGCTAATTTAACCATGTTTCCTAATAAGAGTAGATTGGTCCTATTTGCGAATAAAAACATAGAAGCTCCTAAATTTGATTTTCCGTCCACTTTTAGTCCTACTAGTATTGCACCCGTGCGATGCACGGTGCGTGAATTGTGGATGGGGTGTAAACATCGTTAGGCATAAAATATAATTGGATATAAGTTAATTATGAACATTAGATATAAGTAATATATGTAAGTTATAGTAATATGTAATGTGATTATCATAGAATTTGAAACATTACAAATTATGGAACACTTCCTCATAGACAACATTCATCGTCTCATCCTTTGGGCAAACTTCTTCATTAAGAATGAAGATTTTGAGACCCGCGCGATTGGTTACTCTTGAAACAGTAACATATAATTGTCCATGGCTGAAAACTGGTTTTTTCAACAGGAGACCAACGTGGGTGAGGGACTGACCTTGACTTTTATTGATGGTTATTGCATAAGAAACCATAACAGGGAATTGTCTTCTTTGAAATCTAAATGGCAGCCTAACATCGGACGGGGTCAAAGATAGCCGTGGCATTAAAACTTTTTGTCCTGCGCTGGTACCATTCAAAACCCTACCCTCCAAGATGTGATCACACATCTTTTTTATGATGAGTCTTGTCCCGTTACGCAAACCCAATGAGTGATCTATATTACACAGCAACATGACTGGAGTTCCAATCTTCAAAGTTAACTTGTGATCTATATTACACATCTTTGATATTGCAATCTTCAAAGTTCCAATCTTCAAAGTTAACTTGTGATCTATACTACCCTGTTTTATATTGCAGGTTGAATCCTCATTCAAACTTATTGGAATTGCAAAACGCGAATGGGCAGTTCTACCACCGGGTAGTAGTAAGGAAGCAATGCCACTTGATGCCACATTTAGTACTATGTCCCCTTTGGACCTCAATGTAGCTGATAGAGTTTTCCATACAAACGTCTTCCCAGTTCCACCATATCCATAAACAAAATACATCCCTCCACATCCGGTTTCAACTGAATGCATGATCTTTTCATATACAACACGTTGTTCACTTGTCAAACCTTGAAACAATCTCTCGTGTTCTTCATGCATCGCTTGACGGTCATATACAAGCTCTTCTTGAACTAATCTATTTTCTGAAAGTAAAGTTGAACTTGACTTTGGATATGGCATCGGAGGAAAATCACGTAAACTTTTCCCTCGTCGTTGCAACAACATTTCTACCTCCTTTAATGCTGCCATTTGTAGTTGCTCGTTGCCCATTACAAATCCTGCATTACATAGAATGTCGTATGAAAGACCAATCAAATTAATGCACAAAACATAAATAGCACTAAACAATGAAATTGATGTGGTAATGGGTAAAATAAAAAAGGAATTTCCATATGCCTGGTTGATGATACAACTTACGTAGTTTGTATTGAATATCTTCTGCCAAGTATATCCAACATTTCTCCCAAACATATTCGGGTCGACTCATGGATTCTGACCACAACAATATCACAAAGAGCATCCTAAGTGAAAAAGCTGTCGCGAAATCACTTGCCTCAGTAAAACCGTCAATATATTCTTTATCGTCGTCTAGAAGCCCCAAAGCGTAGCAAGCTTCACGATACGAATTGTACAACACACCACTTATGGTCCTCAAATCTTCATAACACGTCACTCCCCAAATATGGTTTAATAAACATCTCATATAATATGACTCCCCACATCCTGGTGGAACATAGTATATCCGGCCAATGGAAAACGCTTTCTTTCTTGGCATCCATTCCCTTGATTCACTTTTCCATACAAATTTCTGAGGGAATTCGGCATATGTTATCTGTCGTGCCATTTCGTACTTTTTGTTAGCCTCCATCCAACCCAAAAACATGTCATCCTTAACACTCCTCCCCCCGATCACAGAATCAAGAGGATCATTGTCCGAGAAGATCACCGTTTGCTCTCCTTTAATGTGAAAGCTAAGACGTTCAACGGGTGGATTTTTATATTGAATCTCAAATCCAAGAATACGCCACGCAGCCTCACACGGAGATATATATCGGCAATCGTAATACATTTTGATTTCATCAACTGGTTTACTTTGTTCATTTGCAGGCGCGTTATTGAAAAACATGCGGTCACTCGATCACGTCCTTTATTGATGTACTAAGTATTTAATAGCTCGAGATTGGTTGCACCATCGACATTGATATGCCCACCATATTTCATCAACAAAAAGTGATTGTGCAGAACTACAAATCGATTGTCAAGCGGAACTTTATTTTTCTCAATAGTTCGATCATCATCTCTTCTCCTATAAACCGGATATCCATCACCATCAACCGTTGTGCAATCGCACCGAGCTTTAGGAAAATGCTTGGTACACTTATTATTAGCCATACATGGAGCTGACTTAGCATATATACTGCATGGGTCATGCATCATAAAATCATGAACAGTGTTGTAATATTGTGGGTCCTCATATGTATCAGGAATCTCCGCTAAAATAACCCTATCAATGTCAGATGGTGTTGGCAAGTTATCCTCACATGCCAGCCATAATAGTATGTGTGCATGTGGCAATCCTCGCTTTTGAAACTCAACAGTATAAACCACTGCAAAATGCGCTTTAAAAATTACTACAATTAAAAATAGAGCAAATAAATGTGTGTTTATTGGAAAATTGGATATCTACCTGCTTTAACACTACCAAACACCTTATTACGCTGCAAGTCTTTCATAAGACCATCCAGCTTTATCTTAAAAAACCGACATATGATATCAAGATGATCCTCAGACTTAAGATTCATATCACGTAAAAAACGATCAATCTCGGGCCATTTTGGGTTGCATGTTAGCATGATAAACAAATCTGGATAGCCCGTCCATCTACAAATCGCCATTGCATCATGGTAGTTTTGTATCATGTACCTTGCACCACCAGTGAAGGTAGGAGGCAACACAATTCTCCTTCCCTGAGTGGTAGGATCATTCTCTCCACGCAAAACAACATCATTTAAACCTTTGTACATTTCACAACGAAGTTGTTTTTGATGAGTTCTAACAAACCTCAATCTTGCAGACTCTATCAAAGTATAACCATCAACAACAAATTGCTGGAAAAGTCTTTTGGCTTTCAAAATAGTTGAATATCTATATTCCCTCTCTTGCAAGCGATAAGCCAAAGATTCTCGTATGCTTACATTGCGTCTACCTGACCCAATGACAATCCTAGAACCCGAAAGTGCAATATCTTCTCGGTAACCATCCTCACCAAATGGAAACAACAAAGGATACTGCAGGCCGAAATATGTTGGATTAAGTTCATTAATACGCTGCAACTTTCCGCTTTGGGTTTCCACCAAGATCTCTCTCTCCCCCATAGACTCATCAAAATCCCTTACAACTAAAGCAGCAACCTCTGATACAGTTGGGAGGTTATATGTTCTTGCATCGCTACTCCGTTTGCCTATCAACCTCAATCTCACGTCAACACTCTCACCTTGATGAATCGTTTCCTTAGCCATTATAAACGATTTCACAAAAACATTGTGATCATTCAACATGTTTCTTAAGTCCCCAACAATCTCAATATGCAACTGGTCAGTATTAACATCTCCCCTGCAAAAATGGTCCAAATCTTCATTGACAATTCCTATAGTTTGCATAAATGAATTAGAATAAGAAATTTAATCGCAACACTAAAGTTACCTTACAGATTTGATCCAGTTTTGTAGCTCATTCTCAGTATCGTAGATATATAATTGAGCGAATTTTGGAGCTGATCTAACAGTGGGAATCAAACTTCCAATAAGGTGATAGTTTTGACCATGAAGTTTAAATATAGGAGGAGCCCTGCCTTTATTAATCGTCATCTCAATGCGAGCGCCCATAGATGTGAAAGCAAACATGCTATTGTAAGATCTGATATTTTCTAGAAAATGCTTGCTTCTTGCATCTCTTCCATCTATAAACCTTTGCAATAGCAACGATGGTTCTTTGTTGATAGGAAGCTGCCCCTTGCCCTGTGAGCAACAAAGCGAATACTTCGGATTTCTCTTAGTAGAACTCGATTCATTCCCCTCTTAATATCAAAACAGTGCTTCACAAAACGGGCACACACAATTTGGATCGCCAACATCCCATAACACTGAAATACAATTATCAATGTCTACATAAATCAGACCAACAGATGTGAAAAAAGTTATAATACGTATAAAATTTAAAAGCACCCATAACATAATAATACATTAAAGTCTGTATTGTTGTTCAACAATAAGTTAAACTTTTATTTTATTGAAAGCCAACCATTCGACGGTTTAGCACCAACGCTCTTTAGATCTTCATAATACACATATGTATCGTCTACATCGACATCATCAATATATATCTACATCTTGCGTGAAATAACTACTCGAAACCGGAGCAGCGTTGTACATGATGTCATCTAAGTGACTAAATGAAACCGATGTAGATGCAATGTTACTTGGCCTCTTATCAATCAGAAGTGGCCTCACCATCGGTGGCTGGTGAGAAAACACATCTGACACTAACGTCCGAGCGCTCGACTCCTGAACTACATTATGAGGAGGATAACTTTTGTTAATCAAAGAGTCAACGATACAATTAGTTGAATAATGTGTTAAAAATAGTTAGCTCATGCACATTTTGGTGTATTTACCATCTGTGACATCTATTAAAGGGGAAATGGTTGAAGATATTTGCTTTATAGTTCCCGTAACACTGGTACAAAGATATTCATGAACAGAGCATTTTGTAAAATCCTTCGGTTTACACCACGTTCGTTGGCGTTATCATCTGCGTGAAATAATGGTTAACCACATATGTAAGAAACTATAGTTATTCCTATCGGTTAATAAACAATTTTTTCTGTTAAAACAAAAAAACAAATAATAAATGCACAACATGACAACCACAAATAATGTGTGCATATTTTATTGTGTAATTTGAATAAATACTAATCATTTAATAAACAAATGAGTTTTTTTGAAGGAAAATGACTATATTGATATCATTAGAATCAGGATCGTTACAACAATCTATCTCAAAATGACAAGAAGTGACAACAAGCTTCACCTTCCAACTACTACTTTTAGCCATACGATTAGACATAGAGACGACCACCCCTAAAGGAGCAATACGAATCACTAACCACCAGACGGTCTTAGTGCAGCCATTGCTGAAAAAATAAATTGTTCCCCACTAACAATATCAACTCTAGTTGAACCCTCGATCAATGTAAAAAACCTATTAGCATAAACAAATACCAAAAGCAAAACGATAGCAACGAATTTCTTCGAAAACAAACTAAAAATGGGTAAAATGAATTTAAGCAGGATGAACTTATTGAGCCGTTGAACCCAATCTTCCAGCGCGGTGTTCCAACCCCTAATCACCCATTTCCAGCATGGCAGCGGTTCATGTGGGGGGCAGATCTTCGTCCCTTCATCTTCTTCCTTCAACACCCTGATCTGCCCGTGATTCGCCTCCATCTCTTGGCCAACATACCGCACGAGCACAACCAGTCCCAACACGAACAGTCTCCAGATCCCTATCATCTCCCCTGTGATGCAATTGAGATTCGCCAAGACCCTCCGATCCTGAATGCTCCCACGCCCCACCCTGTGCTCCAGATGAGGAAAACTAGCAAAACTATGGGACACTGAAGCGCCAAGAAAGCTATAGCGCCGCCTGCCGAAAACCTAGACTTGCTAGGACCGCCGCCACCGTGAACCTAAGCCCTTCGCCTCTCCGAAGCGATGAGGGAAACCAGCCGCTCCTCTCTAGGGTTCAAGGATGCCTCTGCCCTTAGAGAGAGAGAGAGAAATAAATGTGTTAAGTACTCATACGGTATGAAAAAGTTTGCTATATATTCATTTTGAGGACGTTTTTAAAAGTTTGCCTCATTTTTTTGGTTAGATTCCCTTTAGAAATATCCCATTCACAATGAAATTTTGTACCTTTTATATTACCTTTTGTACGTCTTAACCCCCTCTCATGATTTTTTTCTCACACTATTCATTATCTTGACTAATTGCCCCTTATATATTGTGCCGAGAAGAAAATTGTAACACTTGAAATTAATTTAAAAGGATTAATAGTATTACTCATACCAACAAGGTGCATCTCCTTTTAAGGGAGCTCATCAGCTAAGAACTTCAAAGTTAAGTGTGCTTGCACGAGAGTAGTCTTGGGATGGGTGACCCCCTGGGAAGTTTCTCAGGGCGCGCACGAGTGAGGACAAAGTGCGCGGAAAAGGCTGGTGGCGGTTTGTGAGGACAGTACTAGATGTCCGGAGGGTGTGAAGGAGTAACTACCTCAGGTCATACGGGGCCGGGGTGTTATAGGTGGTATCAGAGCAACCCTGCGACAATGTCCTGACTTGTTGGATATCGGGCGGGCACTTAGCGGGGAAGGATTCTGGGATTTGATTGAGATTTGAGATTGGTTTATGGGCGCACCGAGGACATTGCGTTCCTAAATGGGGTTGATTATAACATTTGAGATTAATTTAAAAGGATTAATAGTACTACTCATACCAACAAGGTGCATCTCCTTTTAAGGGAGCTCATCAGCTAAGAACTCTAAAGTTAAGCGTGCTTGCACGGAGTAGTCTTGGGATGGGTGACCCCCTGGGAAGTTTCTCAGGGTGCGCAGAGTGAGGACAAAGTGCGCGGAAAAGGCTAGTGGCGGTTTGTGACGATAGAGGTGGCAGTTTGAAGAATGGCTGTCCACGCATTAACCGCAGAAAAGGCTAGTGGCGGAAAATCCTACCCCGAGCGGCCCTCGCCCGCAACAAGTTTAGCCCAGCCTACAAGGAAGAAAAGTGAGTTAGGTGGGGACGGACGGCAGATCAAGTGACGGGAGGAATCTGTGAGGAACGTACCTCAAGGTTCAGGAGCAGGGCAAGATCAACGGAATCGCCAGGGGAATGATCCGACAACTCCAGCCCGGCTTGAAGGGCCATGTCCTTCCAGATTTCAGAAATCGGATAGATGGCAGAGGGCACCACGACGTTCGTAGGTTTGGGAACGGAGGGCTCAACACGCTGCCTCTTCGGCTTTTTTCCCTTGTCCTTTTCCCCACCGGTGGGGATACCAACGCCGACCGAGTCCACATTCAGGACCCGGTTATCTTGAGAATGCTGGGCCTCAGAGTTCTGCCCAGTCACCTCAACAATCAGAAGCTGCTCTGCGTCAGCAACACGCTTACTCGCCTGAGACGCGGCGGAAGAATTAGCCTCAGAAGATTGAGTGGCCCCACGAGCTTTCGCCAGCGCCGCTCGTTCCCTGTTGGCCTTGGCCTCACGACGGGCTACCATGGCTTCGCGATCCATTTGGCCTTGAGTGGGAGGAAGACCTGAAACAAAGAAACAACATTAGTACCGAGCGGTGCGAATCTCAAAGGCACTCACCTCAGGGAATGGACCGCCCGGGCCCACAAGATGAACATGAAAGAATGTATCTAGGGATCACAGGTGGTACCTATCCCTGCATTGGAGAGTGCCTGGATGGTCAGGAAATCCTTCAGATTCTTAACGCCGCCCTGCCTTAGCTTATCCACGACGTTTTGCAACTCCTGGTCAGTTCTGGCGTCTTAATTTTCGGGGGATACCCATTCCATCTCACAGGGAGCCGCTTGTCCGCATAGCGAAGGAAGAAAAAACGATTCTTCCAATCGTGGATAGAGGTCGGAACCCCCTCGAACAATTTCTTTTTCGGACGAGCGGCCACACACATAAACCCATCAGCATTTTGGGGGGTGACTTGGAAGAAATAATGAAAAAGTTCCAGGATGGGGGTGAGTCCTTGCGATTTACAACGAACGATGAATGCGGAGATCAGGCGATAAGAGTTCGGCATGAATTGAGCCGGAACAACACGGTAAAAATCGAAAAAGTCAAGATAAAACGGGTGAAGTGGGAAATGCAGTCCGACTTTTATGGAGTCCATGTGCACCATCACCATCCCCGGACGTCTCTTGAAGAGGTTGTCTGCACACCGGAGGCTGTAGTGAAACGGTGGGGGGAGAATAGTCTGCAGTTCCTTCAATGCCCTCATGGAGAAAATCTGCTCATGCACGGCCACGTTGGGGATAAGCACGATGTGCCGATGCTGATCCATGGGCATTCCACGCTGATACACCTGGAGTTCGTCCCCCTCTTTGGCCTCTTCGCCAGAATCATAATCAGCCGAGGGCTCCGCCTCTGCGTCAGATTGCGCTACCACCGCTACGACATTTTCAGGAACGGCGTCCATATCAGCATCCCACCTGCATTCGGGACAACGGCCTCATCGGCCGCCACGCGGACCACCACCGTAGAGGCACTGGAACGGCCGGAACTACTTGTTCCCTCCGAGGAACGGGATCTGGAGCTCACCGCGGAAGAGGAACCAGAAGAAGAACCAGCAGAAGAGCCAGAACCGGTATCCGAGTCGGAGCAGATCTCCATGGAACAGGCCATGGGAAGAATGGAGAGAAAGAAGGAAGGGGAATTAGAATAGGGGAATTACCTTGTGAAACCTTGAAGTAGGGATGAACGCTGAAAACAGGGATACTGGAGAACGCTGGGAGATTAGAAGGAAGCAGAGGATTGGAAACCCTAATCCTGCCTGCGATCCCAGGGACACGTGGCGAGCAGCGTACCCAGGGACGCGTGTTATGTGGAGACAGGCAGGTGCGAAATGATTACTTTTGAATCGGAAGTTGAACCGGCCAGGACAGCTGTCACCTAGAGCCCCGTGAACAACGGCGTGGAAGCAACCGTCACTTCGGGGGAAGGGAGATAACGGCTCAAGGCAGTACGACGGAAACTATTTACTTCCTTATGTCCCACACACGCTCGGAACATCAGAAGTGGGGGACTTGTGTTGGGTTAATGGCCCAACAAAGACCGACACATCAACCCCTAGGGACCACCTAAGAGCATCTTGCTATGGGCCCAAAAGGAAGGTCAGAGTCCAAGCACTACTACAGAAGTAACATTCCACGTCGGTTATTTTATACCTTTCACGTCGGTTTTCTGAGAGATGTGTAAGAAGGAGACGTAATAGATGAGGACATTTGACGTCGGTTAAAGAACCGACGTAAAAAGGTACCTTCCACGCCGGTTTTATAAAAAACCGACGTTACATATATTTTCGAAAAAATAAAATAAATACATGTTACGTCGGTTATTTAACAAAACCGACGTTGAATATAATTTCATAAAAAAAAAAATACATATTACGTCAGTCATCTCTCGAAACCGACGTTTTAAATAACCACCAGTTTATTGCTACTTTTTTTCCATAAAGACTAATACAATTGAATGATTCTTCTTAAAGGCCTGCGGGAAGTGGCACTTTTTTTTAGACTGAAACCTTAATTAAATATAATTAATATAGTCCAACTAAATTCTTGTCGAAATTAGATTTATCAGCCACAATCCTAGAAGTTATTGTTCAGGTAAAAATATAAACGAGCAAGTGCAGCTACTCCAACGACGATCACAGCGGGCAATGCTAGGCCAATAGACCCATCTTTTTTTAATTGTTCTTTCCTGGCCTTCCTGACGGCGGTGTCATTGGCATTTTTGGCCACTGCTGGTTCATATGCTCTAAATCTTCTCTTAGGAGCACCACATACAGGGCAGAAGTAGGCATCAGACAATTTCTCAAAAGGAGTCTTGGCATTGTAAATGTAGCTGCACACCCGCAATCGTGACATATGTAAGCTTCTTTAGAAGCTGCCGCCGCCACACGCATGGAGATGATCTTTGGGGCCTTCGCCACATATGAAGCACTGTGCTTATTACCTGGAGAAGAAGAAGAGAGCAAGAGATGCAGCGAAAATTCAAAAATCTAGCAAAAATTCAAAAACTTAACAGAATTACAAATATCTACCTTCACACACCTAAATTCAAAAAACATTTAAATAGAAAGTAAAGACTAGCAAAGAGTCTCATCAAAATCCCTACAAAAAGAACACTTAAAGACTAGCAAAAAGTCTCATCAAAATCCTTACAAAAAGGACACTTAAAGACCTGCTTACAGATTTACAATTGAATGGTTCTTATACAATTGTATCTTTGCAAAATGTTGCTCTCGTAAAACACCTACAAAAAGATAATATATAAGCAAGTTAGAAAACCACAGAAAATTACACACCTACGGGTTTTCAATAATAATATCATCATGATGAAGCTTCTTATATCTCGAAGGCTATAATTAATAAAATTCTCAAAACACTTCAAATGAAATCAACTAAATCAATGACATAAATCACTCAAATTTTCTTTGAATATAGATGCAGAACACTGTTATAAAGAAGCTAGACTGCTAGACTAATTCCATTAAAAGAAAAACAAATCTACAAACGATTCAGTACTTTACCATTAATAGTATTATAGAGCCTCTTCACTAGCAATCTCAATTGCTTCAATTCCATGAAACAATATGCAGAAAACTTTCCTGACAATCAATAGACATACCCAAACATTTCCCTTTTGAGAGCAAGACATGAACTCATAGAAAAAAATGAAAATGGCCATTGTGTGAAAAACCCTAAATAAATGAAACAGAAATTGAACTCATTAAAATGGAATCGATTGAATCATATTCAAGCTTATGGAACATCAATCAACAAAAGCCTTTATCTTTCTAGTCTCTTGAGTTATAAATAAAATAGTATAAAATGATATCTTGTGGTATAGCATTAAATATCATATACAAGTATATAACCAATAGTTCACAAACACTTACTTCCTTGTGGCTGGATATATAGACTGTGAACTATCAATTCCATCAAATGACTGATCTATAAAACAATATCTTAACAAAATGAGATTAAACAATAAATATGGCGTAGAATTATGAACTAATCTGAATTTTTCAAACATTAATAAAAAAGTGAAAGAAAAAAACCAGATAATAAACTAACGTCAACCTGTGCTAGTACTCATGTGTCTATCCAAAGCTCTTCTTTTGGTCAAAGAAGATGTCTCACACCTGATCGACAAGCCACAACTATTGAAGGAAAATAATTAAGTTAGAATTAAGATCAAGAAAAAACAAAAACCAAAACTTGTCCTAATTGATGAATTGCATATGGACATTCAGATATGCTAAAGATGTTTTTATTGCTAAATTATTCCTTGACTCTATTTCACCCCAAATAGATACAAAAGTCAAATAACTCAACTGACTTTTTTGAATTGTCAAATAATTCCTTGGATCTAATATTTTATAACTCAATTGGTTTTTTGAATTGTCAAATAATCAAAGCTCCACCATGACCTCGAAAAAGAAATATTGAAATAACAACAATATAAAGCAATAGGCTAGTAGATATACCTGAAAGATAAATTTGTACTCATATGTCCAATCATATGTTCTCTTTCTCAACAAGCTTTCTATATCTTTGAATTATTTTCTATCAAGACATATAATGATATAAATTTGTACTCATATGTCCAATCATATGTTCCCTTTGAATAAAGTAGCGAAGTAAATATAAAGATAGGATTTCTAGAGGGCCAGGTTAGGAGTTAAAAATGACAGTATCAAACATGATATAAAATAATAAAATTCAGGCTAAATTCAAAATGCACTAGAATCGTGAGTAGATAAATCACCCACTAAATGATAAATAACAAAAAAATTCAAACAACATTATACAATCAGATCTTTGTTGCATGTTAAACATGTAGATATTGATAATTAAAGAGGACAGTAACATGAAAATCAATGAGTAGCTCCTTACTCAACACGTGTGTTGGGGTATAAGTGGATGCAATGAGGTTCAATTCTTCTAATTGTATAATGAGCAAAAGAAAAATTCAATGACCTGCAAAATCAACTAGAAACTAAATCAAAAGTTAGGCAAAACTGCATAAGTTATAGGTCACATATCTTAAACTTGTCAAGATAGTTTAAATTTAGGTTTTGATTTGTTAGCCAAGATCTATAAATTTCCAAGTCAATAAATATATAAGATGGTAGAGTTGTGTGAAAACCAGCATCACCATAATAATATAATAATTTCATAACCTTAGATGACTAAACTGTATCCTGAATTGCAAATAGGATCTTTACCGCAAATATATGGGTCATAAAATATTAATAGTTACTAACACATTCTCACTAAGAATCAAGTAATGATCAGCTACTCCACAGAGGTTTAATCTTTGGGATGTACCTAACATTATCTCTCTGCTCTCTTTGTTTCTGTTGTAATGCAATCACTCTGTCTTTGGGGAATTTTATAAATAACCTCCTGAGCACATAGTACTATCATCGATTCTTCAAAGTATAACCTGCAAACTGGTTTGGTTAAGAGAGGAAAGAGTTGTCTACAGCACCATTTAATATCACCTTAGTCACACTGGAAATTAGAGTCATCAAATGACCATTATCTTTATCAAGGATAGACTTATTCACTTATTTTCCTTCTTGAAACCTCGCCCAAGACCTGGTCGGCAATCACCCAAAGAGAGGGGCCTGGTAGTAGCCGAAATCATGACTATTTGTTATAACACCAACAATTATAACAATCAACTATTAAGAATATGAACTAATCATATTAACATTAAACAAATAAATATCAATTAATAAACTAATCAAATAATCATATTAATCATTAAAAGAAAAGGTATATAACTCTAAAACAATTCAGGGATGGCCGCAGGGGAGGACTGGAGTCTAGATCAGTACCTCAAGCCTGATTGCTGCTGTAGTACTGTGTTGGATCTGCCGAGCTGGACACCTGGACTGAGAAGCCATTAGACGAGATTCCGATTTCCGAGAAGGACGAGAAAGGGTAGGGCAGCAGGCAGCAAGCAGCAGGGCGTATTTACAATTAGGATGGTACATATATCTGATTTGCCCCTAAATTAACATAAAACCCCTAAATTTCGAAAAAAGTTATTCTTAATATACAATTAATAGTATTCAAGGAGTTGAATTACACAATAATAGGAACGGAAAACATACCGCAGATGAAGAAATCATTGAGTTGGTGCACCAGAGTACATGGACTCTCATGATATCACAATTTACAACCTCAATCTTCCCACTCTAAGTAGGGGTAGCTCGGTTCGCATCTATGATAAATCGAAATCACGGTCCCGTTCCCTGCCAAGTATTGGGTGCGTCTAATGACCCGGCCTCCCCTGACTCTTCCACCAGGCGCGAGATGTATCTTGTGCGCAGCGGCAGAGGCGTAGTTTTGTTGATGATGGGGATGCTTTATCCTCCAACCTTGGGTGACTCGTGTAGGAAGAAAACTAATTATAGGAGGAGGACATCATATCGACAAGTTGAAGAGAGAAAGTAGCGTACGTACCTTGGATGGCGTAGGTTTTGCAAAGCAAGAGAAGAAGATATGCGCAGGTCGACAAATTTAGGAGGGTGTGCGTCTATTATGCTTTCTTTTCTTTTAATTTTGCAGTAGGTTTTTTAATTGAAAAGTATCCCAGCGCGGGTATCAAACACATTTTTAAGGGCACTTTCTAAAAACCGACCTTATAGGTGAAACCCGACCAACCTATTAAGGCCGTTAATCAAAAAACCGCCATTAAAGGATTAAATATTTTTTCGGGAAAATACGTGCAACAGCGGTTTTTACAAAAACCGACGTAGAATAGTACTTGAATACGTTATAACGACGGTTGTCTAAAAACCGACGTGAAATGCATGACGTGGTATGTCATTCTTGTAGTAGTGAAGGGCCAGGGGACGTACGTAGTCCAGCGTATCTCAGTTCCAGGGCCCAAGGGCCATGGGACGTACGTAGTCCAGCATAGCCCGATTTCAGGGCCCAAGGGCCGGGGGACGTACGTAGTCCAGCAACCCCAGTTCCAGGGACCAAGGGCCAGGGGACGTACGTAATCCAGCATAGCTCGGCTTCAGGGCCCAAGGACCCGGGGACGTACGTCTCATAGCTCTTACCATGGGATCCGGGTGCCGCTAGAAGATTGGGTCCAGTCCTGAGGGACGAACGTCCCCACACCATGGCGGGAAACCAAGATCCTGGCGGGAAACGCATTAAATGCGTGGGATTTGGTGGTTGGGATCATGTCTCCCCCAGCCAACCACGTCAGCGCCCCCAACCACCCATAGATGGTATAAATAGTTGCATTTATTTCATTGTAAAGGGTTCGCGGTTTGACTCTCTAGCATTGTAGCAGTAATAGCAGCTCATAGCATAGGATAACACGTTTGGCCTTTTGGCTTGTAATCATTTGAGTGATAAAAGTACGATTGTTGGCCCATTTCCCTTTTGTCTTTTGATCTTATTTGTCCCTTAACCCATTCGAAACCCCCAGATTACATGTTGGGCCTGCAGGTTGAGGGAATAAACCTCAACAATACTGTTGTTGAAATTTATATATACTCAATTAGATATGAAATAATCTATTTTTCTATTAGAAATCACATAATCTGTCTTCAATTGAATTACTTTCATACTCTCAAGCTCCATGCGAGTCCAATCTAAAGTAAATAAGTCATCTATTATATCTACAAAACACACACACACACAAAAACATATATTTAAAGTATTAGATATTTTGCACTTGTTTCAATTACACAAAATACACACCTACTTTAAATATTGGGTAAGTTGTCCTATCCGATATTTGAGTATTCCTACCTATTAAAAGTACCAAGGTAGTGTTAAGACAATAATTCTTTGGTTACTTCTAAGCAATAAAAGTGTATTTTCCGTAGGTAAAGCTTGACAAAGTTTCTCTCTTTGGGTCTACTGCTGTGGACTTATAGAGCTTAGGCATGGCTTATGGATTCAACCTCAACATGATTATCTCTCTATCTGAAACTTGCGACATAAGATTGAAACATTAATTTAATATTTTTGAATATACAAAAAATTTCAAAATAAAGAATGGCAACCCAAATTTACACAAAAAAGACTTCATTCATTATCTTACACATTAATTATTGTTGGGATATTGATCCAGAGGCCCAATACCCGGATCAAGAAGGCCCAAAATACCTGGCCCAAGCAACGGGCCCATCGCTCTATGATAAGTAGATCCAGTGAAGAATCCATGTCGAACGAGATTCGGCCCAAGTAAGGGTTGGCTCAGTAAGAAGATATACCGAACGGAGTTCGGACTATATATCATACTTGGTCCAATTAAACAGCGTCTTCAGCATGGCCCAACATCTCGTTCGAGCAACGGCCAACCGGCAAGTGGCCAGGTGCAATTAATGCCAGATTGTGACATCAGCAAGTGGAAACATGGGTGACCAAGTCGGTGGAGCAACAGCCAATCAGCATAGGGCAGCCCATGCTCTCCATTAGTATAAATAGAAGGTTTTAAGTCATTGTAAGGGTTAGCATTTCAATACTCAGGCTCTAGAATAGCATTATTGCTCTTATTTCTTGTATTAAAGCATTGTTTCTGACCTACCGTTCGGGAATTCCCTTGTAATCAGACTGGTTAATTAATACAAGTGAGCTTTCGAGTATTAGTGAGTTCATATTTTATATTTGATTATACACTTCGATTCTGTGCCATTCCTGATATATCCAAAGTTCATGTTGGGCTTTCGGATCTACGAGATTTACCTTCAACATTGGCGCCGTCTGTGGGAAACGAACCCACGACCACGTGGTTAGAAGTAGTGACAAAACTTCGAAGACTTCGGGTTCCCCCCATCCGTAAAGATTCAGCTTGGGAGCGTAGAACGACAACTACCCTGGGCTGAGAATCCCGAATGGGATAGGCGTTCCACCTATCCGGAAATGGCAGAGAATCACCTACCCGAACAAACAAAAAACACTCCTCCCAGTCAGCCGGCGGAGTGAGATTTTCTGTGAACAGCTGACGATCAGAACGAGCTACCAGCTTCAGGTACCCGGTCGTCCAATAAGGCTGATAGCAGTAGTGATGGAATAATAAGTCGACACTTGGAGCGATCCTCAACTCGTAGCATCGAATCATGAAGCCTGTAAGAATGCGGTAGGTACTGGGCACGAACTGGGCAGGTAGTACAGAAACCCGACGTAAGAACTCCGCAATGAATGAATGAAGAGGGAAGCGAAGCCCAGCAGTCAGAGCGTCAAGGTGCACTAGCACGTGCCCCGGTCGGTGCCTCATCGGGTGCCGAATAAATCCAGCATAGTATTCCCTTGGTGGGGGCAATAACTGGCTAAGTTGTCGTTCGATATCTTCTGGGAGGCGTTGTTTTTGTTTGCGGATACGAGTAAAGTGTAGGGGAATGCGGGGTGGCCGCTCGGGCATTCCCTTGTTATAGACCTGGACATCATCACCTGATAGGCATCCATCATCATGTGGTTGTTCAATGTGTTTTCCTGCCTGAGGATTGCCGGGTTTAGGTGTTTGGAAAGAAGAGCCTTCGGCCTTGTTACCAGCAGATGTTTTACTTATGCGAATCAACGGCATCTCTTCAGATTCTGAGCTAGAAGGGTAATACATAAAATCACTGGAGAAATTCTGGGAATTCTAGAGAGAGAAAGCTTGAAAATACGCAAGAGAATTCTGAACTTAGAAGGAAAAATGAGGAAACAACAGGAGAAATTAGGGGAAAGCACCTCTCTATAAATAGGGAAAATGCCGCACAAAACCCTAATCCATGAGCAACACGTGGCATTAAGTGGTTATGATTAATCAGGGGTATTTATGGTTCATTTTTGGGCACGTACCTCGAACGGGCTTACAGAAGATTAGCAAAGATCACAGGGAGTTGCTGGTTAAAAAAAAACTGCTAAGGCCTAAAAATTGATCGGAAGCCCGAACGACTACCAACATATGAAGGAAGCCAAGTACGGGCAGATTATCAGAGATGCCTGAAGATAGAAAAAATGCTAAGTCCTAAAAATTGATCGGAAGCCCGAACGGCTACCAACATATGAAGGGAGCCAAGCACGGGCAGATTATCAGAGATGGCTGAAGCCCGAACGGCTACCAACGTTCTAAAAAATGATCTAAAGCCAGAATATCTGAAGTCCTAAAAAATGAACAGAAGCCTGAGCGGCAAACATGCGATGTTAGGAGTATTGAATTAAAAAAGTCAGAAAACCGTTAAGTACTACAAAATAGACCGAAGCCCGAATGGCGAGTAAATCATTCAATAAAGGCAAGAAAGACAGTACACAAAGCTTCATGCAAAAAAGAGATATATATTCATCGGCTCTACTGGCCGGGAAATACAGATGAGGTTTTGCAAGGAAAGAGGAAAAAGGGGAAAGGGATTACAGTTGCTAAAACTACTAAGATACTACTCTATTGCCCTGCCCCATTGTCTTCTTCATCACCCTCCTCCTCATCCGAGTCAGTGAGGGGATCAGGCTCCTTTCCCACCTCACGATCAGCAGCCCGTTGTAAGTCTCTTTGATATTTCTCATATTGAGCTTCAACTATGGGCGCCTGAGGAAGATCAGCAAGCTCGACCGGCCTCCCTAGCAATTCTTGAAATTTGGCGACAAAGGGAGCCATGATGTGCTGACAGCCCATGACGTACAAGGATCGGGCAAGGGAATCATTAAATTTTCCCCCCCTGGGGTCCTGGTTGAGCAATTTGACCCCCTCGCTCTGACGGGTGTCACCCATGGAGAAATGGTCAAGATAATCACCAAAGGTGACTGGGAGTTGCTGCTGTGCGTAATCTTTTTTCAAGATGGCAAACTCCATAGACCCTTTGAATGACTCCCGAACGGCGGACAGGTCAACCTGTATTTCAGTAGGGCCGTCCGGGATGCGAGGGGCGTGCTCTTCAAATTTAACCGAGGCAGCTTCGACAGCATGGACCTTGGACTGAGAGACCCCGAGCTGAACCCGAAGCTCGCCAAGCTCCGATTCAAGACGTTTCTTCTTCTCAGCATAGGCCTTCCGCTCGGCCTCCAGAGCAGCAAAAGCAGCTGCTGCATTCTGCTCCGGGGAACTCTGAGCAACGATCAACTCCCGCTCCTTAGCCAGCCGAGCTTCCTTCAGCTGCAGACTGTAAAGCCCAACCTGCAGAATGACGTTCGGGAAATGAGATGGTGAAATAAAATTGTAAACTAAGAGAGATTTAAACTATGGAATGGCAAAATACCTTCAGAGCTGCCAAGGCCAGGCATTCCTCAGACTGCTCGACCTACAGCTTGGGGACGGTGAAATTGTTGAAGAAGGCAGAGGTAGACCAGATCTGGCTTGCTTAACAGCCACCTCTTTCCACAACATCATGAACCGGATCAGCCAGGGAAATCCGGTCAACCTGGCCAGATAACTGAACGGTGGGTATTTCACCCGTACCCTGGCCGGTTTCTGGAGCAGCTTGAAAGTGCTCGGGAAATTGCTGCAGTTGATCAGAGCCAAACTGATCATCGACCAGCATGGCATTGAATTGGTCCTGATGGACCTGCTGTATCGGCTGTGGCTCTGGAAGCGGTTGAGAAGACCAAGCATCCTGGGCAGGAACGGTAGAGGGAGTAGGTTGGGGGTTCTTCCTGGCCTTTTTTCGTTTACCGACCCCACCAGCTGCCATAACTCTGCTATTGTCCATGGGTAGATCTGGGTTTGGTGCTGCAAAAAAAAAGACAAAGGAAAATGTTAGTATCGAGCAGCCTTAGCGTGTGAGAAACTAGAAAAAAGAAAAAAGAACGTTTCTCGCACGGGAAGGACCGCTCGGACCATGGCACTTGATTTCTCAAAACAAGTAAACCCAAGAGAACGGGCAGTACCTATCCCGGCTTCAACGAGCCGATCGGGAGTCAGATAACTCATGATGTCCATGCATTTATCTTTCTCCACAGCAAGCACGTCCTTGTAAATTTCTTCAGTGAGGACTGGATCAGGAGTCTTGCGGGGGAAGGCATTCCATTTGCGGGGAATTAGGCCGTCCGGGACAGACACGAAGAAAAACCGGTCTTTCCACCCTTTGATTGAAGTTGGGTTTCCCTTGAACAGAATGTGCCCCGTTCGGGCACTAGTGGCGAGATAGCCGTGGGTTTGTTGAGGGGCTACCTTGAAAAATTGATGGAAGAGTTCTAGGGTTGGTCGGGCACCGACATCTTTACAACGGCAAATAAAACCTGCCATTGCCCGATAGGAGTTCGGCATAATTTGGGCCGGTACAACTTCATAGAAATTGAAAAACGAAATGAAAAAGGGGTGTAGCGGAAACCTAAGACCAACCCTAATTGAGTCAAGATGAACTATAGTCATTCCGAGCCTATGACGCATTGGGTGAAGCCCAGCTTGCAAACGGAAATTCACTGGGTCAGGGATAAGGGCCGGAATTTCGGCCCTATTATGGGAGGTCAGTTTTTTCCGCCTCTCCCTAATCAGTTTTAGGTCAAGGGTATGGCGAGGGAAATCTTCGGGACGTCCGGCCACCATGGAAGCTAATTCGTCCTCGGATTTGGTATCGTCGGAATCTTCGCTGGAAGAAGAAGAACTGCTAGAGGAGTCGCCTGTCTCTCCCCTAACCTCCGCCGTCGTTGCCTTGGAAACTTCATCAAAAGGGACGGTGATAATCTCCACATCACGGTCCTCCCCTTGAGAAGCCATTTCCGAATCAGAACGTTGTTGGGAATTCATCTCGACCGAATCAGGGATGAGGCGAGGAAGCAAGGGAGGGAAATACCTGAACGACGAAGGCTGCGAGAAATCTCAGAAATCAACAAGGCGCAGAGAATTGTAGAATCGAAACCCGGATTTGAGAAGTTAAAGGCTAATTTATAGCCTTGAAACCGCCGTGTCAAGAACCAATCAGGGAGCGACACGTCACTAGGAGCATTTAAGCTAAACGCGTGTCTAATGAAAAGACTAAACGACGGTTACCATGATGAATATGGGGAAATGAAGCGGCAGCCGTCAAATCACAGCATGGGGAACTGATTACTTCTGTACCCCGATCGCCATTCGGGGTATTGCAACATTGGTATTCATACTTCCTAATGCACTCACTATCGTTCGAGACATCGGAAGTGGGGGACTGGTGTTGGGATATTGATCCAGAGGCCCAATACCCGGATCAAGAAGGCCCAAAATACCCGGCCCAAGCAACGGGCCCATCGCTCTATGATAAGTAGATCCAGTGAAGAATCCATGCCGAACGAGATTCGGCCCAAGTAAGGGTTGGCTCAGTAAGAAGATATACCGAACGGAGTTCGGACTATATATCATACTTGGGCCAATTAAACAGCATCTTCAGCATGGCCCAACATCCCGTTCGAGCAACGGCCAACCGGCAAGTGGCCAGGTGCAATTAATGCCAGATTGTGACATCAGCAAGTGGAAACATGGGTGACCAAGTTGGTGGAGCAACAGCCAATCAGCATAGGGCAGCCCATGCTCTCCATTAGTATAAATAGAAGGTTTTAAGTCATTGTAAGGGTTAGCATTTCAATACTCAGGTTCTAGAATAGCATTATTGCTCTTATTTCTTGTATTAAAGCATTGTTTCTGACCTACCGTTCGGGAATTCCCTTGTAATCAGACTGGTTAATTAATACAAGTGAGCTTTCGAGTATTAGTGAGTTCATATTTTATATTTGATTATACACTTCGATTCTGTGTCATTCCTGATATATCCAAAGTTCGTGTTGGGCTTTCGGATCTACGAGATTTACCTTCAACAATTATAAAGCAAAATACATCAGCACCCACAAAATTAAACCAAATCGAGAACTTATGTTATGCATGACCTAAGTGGAAAATATGGCTTACCAAAAAAGTACAGAAGACCTTCATGTCCATACAAACCATCACCCTTAAACTAAGTACATTACATTAGCCATGCATCAACCACCATTTTCAAACCTCATCCACCCCAATCAACCACTGAAAGTTCATAGTGACCACCATCTCCCCATCAAAATACTTCTTGTTCAGCTTCTTCTTTCGGGGAAAACACCTGAGAGTGGGTGGGCCTGTTACCATCCCCAAACCCTCTTCCACACCCTCCGTAGGGTTGGTATCGGCCATTGAAACCTTCTCTGCTTCAACTTGAGATGTTAATGGCTGAAATCAGGGTTTTCAACTTCTTCTTTCAACTGAGTTTCAAATGGCTGCAAATCACCCATTTCCACAAATTCTTCCTTCACATGAAATTGAAATGACTGATCATCAGCCATTTCAACTTCACGTTTAATCTTAGGGATCATGCCAAAAGAGTCCAGTTCAGCCATTTGGTGAATGTGACCTAAACATTCTTCACATACCACCTAAGACTAGGATCAAAAGACACCTTACAATATCTGTGTTGTGCATTTGTGCATACCGTACACTTCACTATCAGATGCCCCCATTCACTGCTGCCACAGACATTACAAATCATATTTGAAAAAAGTTTTTCCCCCATGTTCCTCTACACATAATTTCAAAATGACATACATAAGAATTTTAGTTAAAAAAAGGTAGGCATGCATGCATTAGTTTTCTTCTGTACGGAGTAAATGGTAGAAACTTGTACATTTAAAGGTAGTTACCGTAATAAATATTCAGTTAAAATTGTTGTTTTTAAGTAGAAACTTGAGCATTTAAAGGCAGTTGTCATAATAAATGCTCATTAAGTAGAAACACTTTTACTTGATGCAGGTACACCAAAAACTTCAACACATTACCTTCAATGCTATGTCAATGGACTTGATGTGGATTGTGGAGAGTTTGAGAAAGTAAGTAGGCGAGCACTATATTTACATCGTAGCATCTTTACTGTACTTCGCGCTATCATCATCATTTTTATAAACACAACATCCACCAAATTGTCTAATCCGACTGATGGAATTGGTGGCCCATTTATTTTAACTGTCATCCATTTTTTTAATTTTAACAAGACTGTTTTGCTGAATTTAAATTCTTTTCTATTTGTAATTGGGCCTTTATCTATTGGGCCTTATTTGCTTTATATTTACTTAGTATATATAGAATAGATTAATTCAAAATTGGTATGAGATATTATTCTGCAATTCCCAATTTGTAAATCTTCTGCACAAGCTTCTTCTGTAATTCCCAATTCGTTTTCTTCTTCATCGATTCCTCTCATTCTCTGTGAATGACTGTTAACATGGTATCAGATTAGGTTACGATCATCTTCATCTTGTCTGATTTCCTCTTTTCATTCGATTTCTACAATCGAATTCCTTTTTGCGATCTATTCAATCGTCCTTTAACCCTAATTTTCTTTCTTCGCACAAAATCTTGTTGCGATGAATTCATCAGCTACGCTACCTCTTCATCCTCTTGAGGATCCATCATCTCCGTATTATCTGCATCCGAGCGATCACGCCGGTATGCGTATCATCTCAGAGACTCTCAGTGGAGATAATTTCAATGCCTGGAAGAAATCAGTGGTGATGGCTTTTCTGTGAAGAACAAGATGGCTTTTCTAGATGGTTCCATTGAAATGCCAAGTCCAGATGACTCTGCTCCCTACGCTGTTTGGTATCGTATTAATGCTCTCTTACTTTCTTGGCTGATTTACTCTATTACTCCTGAGCTTCGTTCTACTTTCTTATATTTCACTGTTACCAAAGATCTTTGGGATGAAATCAAACTTAGATATGGCAAAAGTGATGGTCCTAGGCTTTTTTATCTTGAAAAAACCCTAGGTAATATTTCTCAGGGTACTCAGACTATTACTGCTTATTACTCCCTCCGTCCCCCTATTATTGGGACGGAAGGGAGTGGCACGCTCACCAAGATAAAAAATAAGTTTTGATAAAGCAACCAAAATGCAAAACAAAACCCACGTAGCATAGGTAGTGCGTGTAACTGTAGAGGATAGACTCACCATAAAGCAAATCAAACTCCTGTAGCATATGTAGTGCACGTCAATTCTGCGAATTAACTTCCCAAGTCCACAACACCTTTTTACACGCCAAATTGAAATTTTCATTTTCACTGCATTCAAATTCCCCCCAAACCAAAATTTCAGTAACACAATAGTAGTCCCACAAATCCCTTATAAATAAATCTTGAGACATTAAGTCTCCTACAACAACGATCCTACAATAATAAATTTATCTTACAGCAACATGCCTGCAAGAAATTAAAGGCAAAATGACTACAATAAGTGTTCTAACAACAGCCATTCCAAAAAAGAATTTGACAGATGTTGAGCGGGAGAGCATTGTCGATCTTCTTCGGGAAAGAAGACATCAACTAGGGGGGACATTGCAGAGAGGTGTCATCAATGAGACAGCAGCTGCATATAATGTTCATAGGAAGACGGTTAGCAGAATTTGGTCAAAAGCAAGGAAGCAAATGCAACTAAAAATAGCAATTAATGTCAAGTCCAGACTGCAAGGCAAAAGAGGAAGGCCAAAGAAGGAAATAAGCAACACCATTGTAAGTCAAATTCCACTTGAACAGAGAACAAATATAAGAAGGCTAGCCAAAGCTCTGAAAATGGGAAAATCAACAGTTCATGGGGCAGTAAAAAGAGGAGAACTCAGAAGCCATAACAATGCAATAAAGCCCTATTTAACAGAGGAAAACAGAAGGAAAAGGCTCATGTTTGTACTTTCTCAATTTCAGCCTACTCTATTGATGGAGGATCCCAAGTTTATTGATCATCAAAACTACATCCATATCGATGAAAAGTGGTTTTTTTTGACCAAAACCAGTCAAAAGTACTATCTCACTCAAGAAGAACAAGACCCACATAGAAGTTGCAAATCTAAAAGTTTCATAACCAAAATTATGTTCATGGCTGCAGTTGCAAGGCCAATATTTGGTCCAAATGGTGAAGTGATATTTGACGGAAAGATCGGCATATTCCCTTTCACAACAACTGAAATAGCGAAAAGGAAAAGCAAAAATAGGGCAAAGGGAACATTGGTGACAAAAGCAGTGACTTCTATAACTAAACAGGTCACAAAAGAGTGTCTACTATACAAGATATTGCCCGCTATCAAGGAAAAGTGGCCCCAAAGTGCGGGTAAAACTATTTTAATTCAGCAAGACAACGCTAAACCCCACATTAACCCCTCCGATCCAGAATTTGTAGAGGCTGCCACAAAAGACGGGTGGGACATTCGTCTCATGTACCAACCCCCTAACAGCCCAGATCTAAACATTTTAGATTTGGGATTTTTTAGATCCATCCAATCTCTACAACAAGAGTTCAAACAGAAAACAGTGGATAACCTAATTCAAGCTGTGAAGGATGCATTTGAAAAGCTGGAACCAGATAAGCTTAATGACGTTTGGATAAGTTTGCAGTATTGCATGATTGAAATATTGAAGCACAGGGGATGTAACAGGTATAAGTTGCCACACATTGGGAAATCAAAGCAAAAGAAGCAAGGGGAATTGATGCAACAGGCTTCAGTAACACACCAACTCTTTGAGGAAGTTATAAACTACCTGAATGAAGCTATGGTCGCTACAGGTGATTAGCAGTCAGTCAAGTAAGTTAAGAAGGCTTTAGGCAGATAAGAAAGGTTTAGGCAGATCATGTTTAAGCATAAACATCCTATATTTTTGCTATTTTGAGGTTGTTTAAGCATAAACGTCTTAAATTTTATTTACATGTTGTGAAAGTTTGTGTATATAGGAGTACCTCTATGAAGGTTTAGTAGGAACATAACAATGCCTGTAAACATACTATGAATGTTTTTGCATAAACTAGTTCAAGACAATGCACTATTTTGTATGAATGTTTAATAGGCAGATTGATCATTTTAGGCAGATTGTTCCTCTGTATTATCAATGTTTAATAATCCCAAGTTCATTGATCATTGAAAGTAAAAAACCCACGACTAATTTTCAGCAACTACGGAGTACTATATTCATCCTAATGTTTAATAGGAAGAGAATTCAGCAACCCACGACAAAAATCCCAGGAACTATTTTTCAGAATTAATTGTCCAACAAAACAAGTACTCAACACCCCAAAAAATAAGATCAAATTAGGGATAGGAGATTCCAGAAATTTACCTTTACTTTGGGGATTTTTTATCCCATCCAGGTAATATGTACCTGACAATGAAATCATCAAGCCGCTTCTTCACTTCTGGGCTATACGGTTGGGAGGAACGAAGCCATACTCCTGCTTGAGAGATTCAACATCAACCGTCGGTGAAGAATCGGCGTATGAATTGTAGTCAGCTTCTTCCGCTTCTTCTGTCTCAGACACAAAATCAACTCGGTCTTCACTATCTTCAACTATCATGTCCCGGACTTCACTATCTTCAACTACTAAATCTTTGAGGTTAAGAGGTTTGGAGGAATCGTGACTCATGTTTGATTAATGGGAAGAAATGACCGTGAAGATGATGGGTTTAGGAGACGGAATCGGCAGCTCTGGATATCGATGGGAGAGAGAAGAGCGATGTGGGAGATAAGATGTACGGTTGTTGGGTCGGTTGTGTAAGAGGGTTAAAGAGATAAAGTAGGGATACATTTGTCATTGTATTTATCTTTCCCTTTTAGTACATGTTATGGGACAAAAATAATGGGACACCCCAAAATGGAAAAATGGGACAATAACAGCGGGACGGAGGGAGTAAATTTTTTTCCAAGGACTCTGGGATGAATACGTTGATTTCAAAACCTTTCCTCCTTGTTCTTGTGGTTATTGTACCTGCAAAATTCATGAAAAATATCAAGAATTGCTTCAAAAAGAATCTGTTCAGAAATTTCTTGTTGGATTAAATGAATCTTACTCTCATTTGAGAAGTCAAATTCTTCTTCAAAAACCTTGTCCTAATCTTTCTTCAGTATATTCTTTCTTTCTTCAAGAAGAATCTCAAAGATTAGTTCAATATCCTACCAATTCTGTACCCTTCATTCCTGATTCTTCTAAACACTTTGATAATTCTGTCAATGATTCCACTGCTTTTCTTGCTAAAAACAATAACTATAAGAAGAAGTCTTCTGTCACCTGCAACCACTGTGGTTATCAAGGACACTCTGCTGAAAAATGTTTTCAAATTATTGGAAATCCACCTAATTGGAAAGGACCTAAAGGACAAAGAATTGCTCCTGGATTTCAACAACAACCAAATTCCAACAAACATACTCATGCTCATCTTGCCAATACTTCTGTTGACTCCTCTAATCCCATGGAACTTTGTGATCCTTCTCTTTACAACAAGTTTTTAGATTTTATGAAAAGCGAGAATGACAAAGCTTCTGCTCATATTGCTATGGCTGCACATGACAATGATCAATCTCTTCCCAGTGATTCTACCTTCTTAGGTAATCATTCTGTTTTTCTTTCTACTATCAAATCTGTTGTTTGGGTTCTTGATACTGGGGCTTCTGACCACATGATTCATGATTTTACTTTATTTACTTCTACACCCAAACCTGTTTCTATTAAAGTTCAATTACCAACTGGATCTTTTATTACTGCTACCAAAATAGGAATTGTTAAAATTAATAAGAATCTTACTCTTCATAATGTTCTTTTTGTTCCACAGTTTAATTTCAATCTTATCTCTATTTCTAGCTTGACATTACATGAAAATATATCTGTTCATTTCTCTTCTAATCATGCTACTTTGCAGGATCATCTCACCAACACAATGATTGGTTATGCTGATCTCAAAAATGGCTTATATCTCTACAACTCTACTGATTCTTATATGGATACTAAATCTTCTCTTGTCAATCATGCTACTAGTCAATATTCAGATTCTAAATCTAATATTTGGCATTATAGATTAGGTCATCTTCCTTTTAATAAACTGAATTCTGTTGTTGATTGTACTGTTTCTCATCATATGAATAAAAATACTGCTTGTGACATTTGTCATTTTGCAAAACAAAAGAAATTACCTTTTTCTGATAGTGATTCTTATGCTTCCAGCCCTTTTGAACTTGTTCATATGGATGTTTGGGGTCCTTTTAGAGTACAATCCTATTCTGGTTTTAAATATTTTTTAACTATAGTTGATGATCATACTAGATGTACATGGGTTTTTATGATGAAAAACAAAACTGAAGTTAAATTTCATATTATGAATTTTTATAACCTAATTCATACTCATTTTAATACTAAAATTAAAACTATTAGAACTGATAATGGGACTGAGTTCATTTTTCCATCCTTTTATTCTACTAATGGCATTATTCATCAACTATCTTGTGTTGAAACTCCCTAACAAAATGCTAGAGTTGAAAGAAAACATCAACATATTCTTCAAATTGCCAGAGCTCTTTTATTTCAATCTTGTTTACCTCTTATGTTCTGGTCTGATTGTATTCTAACTGCTGTTCATATTATAAATAGAATCCCTACCTCTGTTTTAAATAACAAATCTCCCTGTGAACTTTTATATGGTAAGGCTCCTAATTATTCTCATTTAAGAGTTTTTGGTTCTCTTGCTTATGCTTCTACACTTGATGCAAATAGATCAAAGTTTGATACTAGAGCTGTCAAATGTGTTTTTGTTGGATATCCTTTAGGTTCTAAGGGATACAAACTATATGATATTGCTAATCATAAATTTTTTATCTCAAGAAATGTCAGATTTTATGAAATGATTTTTCCATATAAACAACCTTCTGATTCTTCTAATTCTCCTAACTCTGATATTAGTCAATCTGATTTTGATTCCTTACATCCTTCGAATAATGATTACTTTTATGATTACAAAACAACTTTTAATAATAATATCTCAGATGATTCTGACAACTCTTACTTACAAAATCAGATGAATGATGAAATCAATTTAATGAATATGCATAATTCTACTCAAAATAATAATACTAGTGTAGTACAGAACTCTAATATTTCAGATGATCATTCACCAAGGAAATCAACAAGGGTAAGGTCTATACCTATTCATTCACAAGACTACAGTTATGAATTACCCAATTCAATAACTGCAAGTATCTCTAATCCTTCTTCACCTTCTTGTAATTTTGTGAGATATCTCATTCATAATTATATTACCTATAACAGACTAAGTGACTCTCATTCTTGTTTTGCTGCTTCTTTGTCTCATATCACTGAACCCAAAACTTTTAAACAAGCTGCTAAACTTCCAGAATGGCAAACTGCCATGACTACTGAACTTCAAGCTCTTGAGAAAAACAATACTTGGCTCTTGGTTAATCCACCCTCTAATCAGAATATTATTGGATGTAAATGGGTTTTCAAAACAAAATTAAAATCTGATGGTTCTTTAGATAGATATAAAGCTAGATTAGTTGCTAAAGGATATACTCAAGAAGAAGGTTTTGATTATTTTGACACCTTTTCTCCTGTTGTTTAACTAACAATTGTTAGAATTATTTTGGCTATTGTTAGTGCTAAGAAATGGTTTTTGCATCAACTTGATATAAAAAATGCTTTTTTACATGGTGATCTAAATGAAGATATCTATATGCAGCCACCTCCAGGTTATTTGTCTCCCAATGACACCAGAGTTTGCAAGCTTGTCAAAAGCCTATATGGTCTTAAACAAGCCTCTAGACAATGGTTTTGTAAGCTTTCTGATTCACTTAAACTGTTTGGATATAAACAATCTCAAGCTGATTTTTCATTATTTACTAAAATCGCTAAATCTTCATTCACTGTTCTTTTAGTGTATGTAGATGATCTCATTCTTGCTGGAAATCAAATGGAAGAGATTAATGCTGTTAAAGCTTTTCTGGATAATCAATTTACTATTAAGGATCTTGGAGAATTAAAATATATTCTAGGAATAGAAATTGCTAGAACTGATAAAGGAATTAATTTGTGTCAAAGAAAATACACTCTTGATATTTTACATGAATATGGCTATCAACACTGTAAACCTTGCACTACTCCAATGGATTGTAAAATCAAATTTTCCAAAAATGAGGGTACTGTTTTAGACAATCCAAAAACATATAGAACTTTAATTGGGAAACTTCTTTATCTAACTGTAACAAGACCTGATATTTCTTATAGTGTTCAAGTTCTTAGTCAGTTTCTTGCCTCTCCAACTGATATTCATATGAGTGCTGCTCACAGAATTCTTAGATACCTCAAAAACTCTCCAGGTAAAGGTCTTTTTTATTCATCTATTTCTGAATTTTCTATACAAGGCTACACAGACTCAGACTGGGCAGCCTGTGTTGACACTAGAAGGAGTGTTTCTGTATATGCTTTTTATCTTGGAAATTCTTTAATTTCCTGGAAATCTAAAAAACAACAGGTTATTAGTAGGTCTTCCACTGAAGCTGAATATAGAGCAGCTGCCAGTGCACTTTGTGAAGCTCAGTGGTTGTATTATATCCTTACTGATTTACATATTCAGTCTAATTTACCTATAACAATTTACACTTATAATAAATCTACCTATCATCTTGCTTACGATCCTGTTCAACACCAAAGAACAAAACACATTGAACTAGATTGTCACTTGATAAGAGAAAAAATAGCTGCTGGATTGATTTGTTTGATTCATATTAAAAATAATTTTCAACTTGCAGATATTTACACGAAGCCTCTTGGGAATCCGTTGTTCGATCAATTTGCAGTCAAGATGAACATGTTGGACATACATGCTCATCTTGAGGGGGCGTAACAAGACTGTTTTGCTGAATTTAAATTCTTTTCTATTTGTAATTGGGCCTTTATCTATTGGGCCTTATTTGCTTTATATTTACTTAGTATATATAGAATAGATTAATTCAAAATTAGGTATGAGATATTATTCTGCAATTCCCAATTTGTAAATCTTCCGCACAAGCTTCTTCTGTAATTCCCAATTCGTTTTCTTCTTCATCGATTCCTCTCATTCTCTGTGAATGACTGTTAACAATATTGCTTATCAAATGTGCTAAAAGATGTTTTCAAAGTCAAATCATCTCAATGCCTGCAATAACACCTGTCGAAATATCTTTTAGATCTAGCTTAAACACTAATTTGTGGCAAAAAAGCCATCATTATGACCTGTCAAATCTGTAATCTGTCTGCCGCCTTTTAGATCTAGCTCAAACACTTTGGCTATGTTCGGCAAGACACATAAGCTCAAAAAGGACTGAAATACTCTAAATCCAGTCAACTGTGATAAAAGTAATCATGTTCGTTTGAAAAGCTGAAGAGGGCTTAAGCTGAAGTTTTTGAATTGAATTGAAACGCTGAGGCAGCAGGCGTTAGTGTTCAGTCGAATGTTTTAAGAATCTCAGTTCCAATCCTATCCCTCGAACGTTATATTTATTGATCATATCGATAACTGAATTATCGTTGATTTTCAAAGGACAACTCCGCAGATCTCTACCGTATGTGTATGGCTTTATAAGAATGTTTTAAGAATCTCAGTTCCAATCCTAACTCACCACCAACACTACCTTTGAATCCTTTGATCAATTGATTAGGTATACAATTGCACAATCAGCACGTTATCATTGAGAAATATTATGTATAATGTATGTATATATACACAAATTCTAAAATGCTTAAAATATTAAAATTATTATAATAAATATTTTTATTCTACTAATAAATCATATGCCCTTTAATGTAATTTCACATTATCCGGCACTCTTTCAGCTCTTTTTGCCAAACGGGTTTACTCCATTCAGCTAGCAATTTAGATTCAGCACTTCAAATTCAGATTCAGACATTTGCCTCTGATTCAGACAATAGCCCTTAACTCAGACAATAGCCTCCAGTTCCAGTTCGTTGTGCCTAACATAACCAATTACTATGTTTGGCATGACATTTCAGCCCATAAAGGGCTAGAATTTTTTTATTTCAGTCAATAAATGGAGAATTAGCACTGTTTGGATGATAGACTACTTGGAGCTAAAATTGAAAAAAGGGGGCTGAAGAAGAACGTTACTCCAGACAACGTTTCTATTCCGCTGGTTTTATAAACCCTACACCTACCTAAAATATCCCTACTTCTATTCTTTGTGGCTCTAATGGCTAGCTATTTTATACGTACTACGTAGTTTAGAATGAAGATTATGGAACTTTTATTTTTCTCATGAGAACCAATACAGAGCACCGTTTGAATTTTCTATATTTTCTTTGTGTTTTGCATTTCGGATACTATCACTTAAAGTGCAGGTTCGGGAAAAAACAAATACTTCGTAAGTTATATGTACTACTCCGTATAATTTTAACATTTATTAAAATACACAAATTATTATATTAATTTTTGAGATAATATATTTTTGTCCTTTAATGTAATTTGACATATTCCGGTCACCCTATCAGCTCTTTTTGCCAAACGGGTATACTTCATTCAGCTAGCAATTCAGATTCAGCACTTCATAATTCAGTTCCAGACAATAGTCTCTAATCTAGACAACAGCTCTCAATTCAGACATTAGTCTCCAGATTCAGCTCGTTCTGTCCATTATGTGCATGTTTAACAGACATAAATCTTTGCTTTCTAACTTTCGTACTATTTAAAAAGTTTTAAAAGCTTTTAGTTGTATCTTTCATTATTTCTTCATCATTGCTTTGAATTTCACATTAAGAAATACAATAAAGCACTTTTGGTAACACTAAAATTCGCTGGATTGGCTGATTCTTCTGAAATTTATGAAGTTCTGGCTGAAGTGGCTGTATTGGCTGATTCTGCTGGTTCATGAAAAAATTATATTTAAAATACTTGTTATTACTAAATTAAATAAAAAATTATATGAAAAAATAACTAAAATGATCCTCTACGGTAACTTCGGCCAATATAACCAGAAAAGTAACTCCAACCTTGCTTTTTCTGCTTATTACAAAATGAGAAATGGTGCTAAATAAGACCATAGCTTTACTTAAATACACAGAATAGGACCACTCACTTTTTTACACCGAAATAAGACTTATTTTTTACTTAATACCAAGACTGCCCTTGATTTAATTGCAGGTCATATTCTGCCCCTATCGTAAATGCTTGAGACGTGCGATGCCCGTGTTTTTCCAAAATTCCAATCTCTTGTGGTCCGGTCTAACAAGCTTCTCATCTCCGCTCCCGCATCTTTGTTCTCGCGCGGATCAGGACACCAGTGACGGCAGCCGAAACAGGAACGACGGCCAACCATCGCACCTCCGAACTTCCTCAGTTCTTCCGTAATATTTTCCACCCCATCTAGAAGGTTCAATCTTTCCGTTAGCTCCAAAACAGGCCGGTTGGTTCGGCAGATTAGAACGCTGTTTATTTCCTCTGTTTTATGCAATTCGGACCTCCGGCCGTGTAAGGCATCGGCTTTCACACCTCCTAATTTCTTCTTCCGACGGGTGAAATACAGACGGCGACGGCATAGCGACACAGCGGCGTCAAGAGTCCTCCTCCTGCTTTTGCTCTCCCTTATTTTTCTTCGTTGTTGTTGCACCCAGATCTGTAATTTGTTTTTCCACTGAGCTGTTTTGGATCGTTTCAGTGCAACTCGAAATTGCACTTTTCTTCTTCTTTTCTTCGGTGGCTTCTTTTTGGTCGATCTGGTTTGTCCACGTGATTGCATTGGATTTTGTTTACTTTTTTTATTCCTTTTTTTTGAAAGGAAGTTTTTTATTCCTTGTTTATTCTTATTTTGGTTTTTGATCCGATTCCTTTTTAAAATGTTAATTTTGAATTTTTTAATGTTGATTGATGAAGTCAATATAAGTATTAAGGTTAACATGTATGACATTATTTTCAACATTCACATTATTTTTAATATCACGATATAGTTTTTATTTGTGACAATATTTGTGATGTCAAAATTCGCTACAATTTTTACCATTGTAGTACTTTTCCAATGAGATAATTTTTCTATATTTAATTGTTAATGTTTACAAATGATGTATGTTGACAATGTCATACTATTAATAGCACAATGTCACATGATAATATAACATTGTTATTACATAATGTCATGATATCACAATGTCATGAATGACTAACCTTGAGTACAATTTTCATTTTATTTTTGTTTCAAGCAATGATATAAATTTCAAATAATTATATCGATCATTACATTATCATACAATGACATTGTCTATCACATTGTCATGTATTGACATTGTTTACCACATTGTCGTGTATTGACATTGTATATCACATTGTCCTATAATGGCATTATAATACATCACCAATAATGTACTTTTCAATAAAAAACAACACCATTCTATATAGAATTACATTGTTTTTAACAATGTCATTTATATGGCTTTGACATTGCCGCGAAAGTCTGTTACGTTAGTATTGACATTGTTACTATTACAATGTCATTATTTATAGCATTGACATTGACATTATTACAACGTCAATATTGACATTGTCTCTATTACAGTGTCATTTTTTATGACAATTTTTTATTGCAATATTTAAGTCAATGACATTAAATAAGATTGTCAAGTTTATACAATGGTTTGACAATGTCATAATTCTATAAGATGATAGTGATTATATGATATATCGATGACACCGTCATTGACTTTGTTATGTCATTGACATTATTCTAATAATTATACCAATGTTTTTGACATTGTTACGACATTGACATTGTTATGCATTAGCATTGTGATAATATCATTAATGACAATATTTGTAATAATGTGACAATGTGAATGGTGGAGTCAACATTTTATATAATTGGATTTTTTAGTGAAACAATATTTGTTGTGGCAATGTTTATATTATTATGGTAATGTTTTAATGACATTGTTATGACATTCCCATTTTTAAATACTATCACATCTTGACCTTATTCACTAATAACAAGCTTTACATTTTTGTTAAAATCACATCTTGACCTTATTAGGAATGCCAACTTTGCCTACGTTTCTTCCCGTTTTCTTCACTTTTTATTCTCTTAGTCAGTTAGTCTTTTTCCAGTTTGGTTCCTTTCCATTTTCTTATTTTATTTGTTATTTGAATGGTATTCTATCTGTTTATTCAATTTCTTTTTTTGAGTTCTAACTTTTACATATTATTCATTTATTTTTCTATTAATTATTTTTAGATATACTTTATTCAAATGTCATTGTTACTGTAACATTTTTGCGTGCATTGTCAGATAATTTTGCAATGGTATCAACATTGTCACACTATTCATATGTTGATAAATGATATCAACATTGTCACACTATTCAATAGTGCTCTGTACATACAAACAAACCGAAAGCAAAGAAATAAGGAATGTATTTTATTGTCATTGACATTCTTATGACATTGTCATTGACATTCCTATAACATTGTTATTGACATTCTTATGACATTGTCATTGACATTCTTATGATATTGTTATTGTCATTCTTATGACATTGTCATTGACATTGTTTTTTATTGACATTCTTATGACATTGTCATTAACTTCTTATCAATGGTGATTATTTTTGGTTTGTTATAACGACAATAGAGTAAAAATGTGACATTACTTTTACATTGTCAAAATAATATTAAAATATATTAATATACTACGTAGATATGTCAAGATGTGTTGTAATTTCACTATTTTTATGACATTGTCAGTGGCAATCTTTATGGATTGATCACTTTGGCAGTACAAAGCCAACATTACAAGGAGTCAAGGATAATAGCTAAAATGATTATTGAGCTAATAATAAAAAGGACTCTGCCTAGCCCAAAAACATAGTCTGCAATTAACATTAAAATTAAACAAAGTAGGAGTGTTACAATTTTGAAAAGAAATTAGGAAATACGAAGTAGAAAGCAACATTCGTAAAAAAAAAGTAGAAAGAATATTGAGAAGCAAAAGAACGGATCTGCAATCGAGACCAAACAAAAACATGAAGAAGACGAATCGAGGCCAAACAAAAAAATGAAGAAGACGCAAGAAACAAAACAAAAATAACATCCACGGATCTGCAAAAGAACAGCGACAGATTAAAAGAGGAGAGAGGAAGGAAGGAAGATAGAAGGAGGAGGCTACTCGTCGTTCCGTTAGCGGCCGCTCCGATCATGACTCGCACCTGCGATAGCGCTGGAAGGCGGCGACCGGCTAGAATAATCTCTCCGTTGATAAATTTGGTGGTCATGGCCGGCTTGGGAAGATCGAATAGATGGGGATGGCTGCCCGTTCCAAATACGGAACTTCTGAAAGTGGGATAAGAAAGGGTGTTTTTGTCACTCCATTTAAAGTTAGTCCTATTTAGGGGTTTAAAAGTTCCAACTCCTATTTATATTCCGAGCCTATCTTTTAGTCTTATTGAGGTCTATTTCCCTTACAAAATTCAGCGCGCGAAATCAAAAGTTACGTGTTTGGTGAAAAAATTGGCTGATAAGTCTGATAAGCTGAAAAATGGGTCACCAAACAGGCTCTAAAGTTCAAGCTGCGTGTCAATGAAATGAAAAAAAAAATTAATTCTTTTGAACTTTGCTTCACTGTTGTTTTTGTATACTATCGTAATCTATCGCATCCCAATCAAACCAAGTTGTATGTTCTGGTTTTTTTTTTTCCTTTTGTATTTTTGCTAATTGTGGTGAAATAAACAAAGTGTAAGTTATGAGTTTGCTGGATTTCTAATGGCAGAAGAATCGCTTTTTCTTCCTGCGTTATCCGGATGATCGGCATCCTGTGAGCTGGAATGGGTTTCCCCCAAAATCGGACAACCAGAGCCGACCGTGGAACTGGACACGATCGTTCCTTCCCATAGACACCAGTGTTGAGGTTTATTCCTTCAACCCGTAGGCCCAACACACGATCCAAAGGTTTCGAATGGGGGAGATATTGAAATAGATGTTCAAACAAGCGAGCAAAGACCCAATAAGAGAACTCAATATAAGCTGATGTTAAAGGCGTGAGGCCGTCGTACAAATGTTATGCTACGAGCTGATATGAATACTATAATTCTAGAGTGCTAAGTTGTCAACCCTTTACAATGACATAAATGTTACTCGCTCCGTCCCCCTAATATTGGTACGGAAGGGAGTTGTGTGATTTTTAAGAAAAGTTGAATTATGTGGTGAGTAATGAGTTGATGAAGTGAAAATAAAGTAAGAATGAATTAGAGTCACACAAATGTTACCAAATATGGTATGTGACAATAATAAAGGGACATCCAAAAATGGAAAAATTGGACAATTATAGGGGGACGGAGGGAGTACTATTTATACCACCAATGGATAGTTAGACATGCTGATGTCGCGAGCCGTGGGTGGCTAGGGCCCCAACCATCAAATCTTCTGCATTAAATGCGCTTCCCGCCAGAATCTGGGTTTCCCGCCAGTAAGTGGCGACGAACGTCCCTGGGGACTAGCAAACTGGTACCCCTGAATGGCGACGAACGTCCCCCGACAGTTGTACCTGGAATGAGATTACCTGTCTCCCATGGCCTAGTGTCCCGGGGCCGAACGTCTTCTCTGCATTGGGTTGTCTTCTGGATAACAGTTCCAAATGGATTTGGGCTTTGGGCACAAATGTTTGATGGGCCCGATGGGCTTTGGGGTTGATTGGCCGGCCCCCGTTGGACCATTAACCCAACAATTCTATTACAGAATATTTCCAACAAATGAAGCCTATGAGGGTACATCTGTAGAATTGTTGAATGATTTTTATATGTAATTTTTTGCTTTGTAATATCTTAATGTTTTGATGGTGTACGTTAACATTGAAGTGTTATGCATCTTTAAATTTTTTTATTAGTTTTATACGAGTATTAATTAGAGATTAGAGCATAGAGATATAAAAAGGTAGGAACCCCGTGACTCCAACTTTCTGGGTCCGCCTTATGGCAAGTTAGCATGTTTGACTTTCTATGAACACTCTGAAATCACTTGAGGTGAGATTTGATAATGAATAATATCTCACATTTCTTTGCAATATGAAGTCCCTATGGGAGTTTCCCTCTTTAGATTGAATTTTCAATATCCACTATATATAGTTTCAATTTTTATCTAACTTCTCATTTAAATGAACGACTAGGTTAATTAACTCCAGTTCCTTAACATTTTCCAAATGTAATGAAGAACTATGAACCTGCCAAGCGACAACGTAATAAACCTGCCATAACAAATAAAATGTAATGTTCCAAACTTCTATAAATGTAATTGTTTAATGAATAACAATAAACCTGCCATAAAAAATAAAATGATCGCACCAGACCCTTGTGTGCTATGGAGTATTTTAGTAGTAGGGGTAAAAATTTGGTTTACCGGGAAAAGAGTTTCAGTCAATGGAAGAAGTTTGTAAGCACACCCTTTTATTAACATCCATCATAAAGCAGGCAGATTTTTTAAGCATATTAAATATTATCTAAATCTACTATCATATACGTATCATAAATCATCATATGTGTGCACACAAAGCGTGCAAAATAATACATTTATTTTGATAAATAGAGTAACATAGGGATAGTAACATAAACTAAATAGGTATAAATATAATGAAGCAATCCTGATCAAACTAAATAAGTTTGATATCAAGTAAACTAAATAACTTTATTTGAAACTCATACTTGAATAAAATCAAGGGGAAAATAATTAAAATACCTCAAACTTTGAAGGTGTGTGAGATAAACACCCCAAACTTTCACATGTAATTTAAATACCACAAACTTTATATAAAAAGTTATTTTAACAATTATGTATGATTTCTTTCAGAAATGTAAATTTATGGTTTAAATGCATAATTTAAAATAGCAAATTCAAAATATTAGAATTATATATAGTGGTGGGTAATACTATATTGATGGAGTATATGGCCCGGGAACCCCCGGCCCACAGACTCCTACTACTCCAGTAAAGGCCCAACAGGCCCAGAAGGCCCAACAGGCCCAAATCACGGCGCCCAGAGTACCAAGCAGCCCACAATGCGCACCAGAGGTGCCTTCGGCCCCCTGGCCGAAGGCTCTAACTCTCACAGGAGGGTCAGGACAGCAAAACGAAGTTACTGGGAAAAACGGCAAAAATTAGTAGCCCTCGGCACCTGGAGCCCTCGACACCTGGAGCCCTCGGCACCAAGGGGTCCCCAGTACTCGGAGCCCTCGGCTAGTCCTCTACAGCCGAGGGCACCTTCCCCGACATGATATATGCGCCACATGCGTACAGATCACCGTACCCTGTACAACGTCCCATCCAACAGCCGCATTAAATGCGGCCACATGCGGTTGCCAGCGCCAACCGGTTGAGGTGACCTCTCGGCCAATGGACGCTTGACACGTGTCCCTGTCCGGCATTTATTGCTACTATAAATAGCACCCCTTTTCCCCATTTGTAACCAAGTCATAAACGCTGCATACTTTCTAAATACACTTTCTCTCTCTATACTTACTGGCTCTGACTTCTCTCTTGTTATTCCCCGCAATAACCCCCGGATAAGCTACCCCCCGGGTACACTATCCATCATTTGGTGCTCTCGTTGAGAGGTCGAACGATCAAGTAAGAAACCCTCCCCCTTCGCCAAACACTAGCCCTCTACCAAAATGGTGAGAACTACACGTGCCAACTCCAAAAACGTAGAAGACAAGAACCTGGCCCTCGGCGACGTCAACGCCCCCGAAGCCTCTCACAGGGCTCCCGAGGGCGGTGTCATCGTTGGGCTGGAACAGGCGGCTGTCGACCTACACCTTCAGATCCAGCAAAATGCCCCCGATGCCTGCCTCGGCATCGAGGCCAAGAAGAAGAACCGGAGCGATGACCAAGTCAGCCCTCCGGTCATCACCATCGACGTTCATTCCGCGCTCTCCGCCTTCATCCAAACACTCACTCAGAACCCGGGTGCCTTCGGCACCCTGGCTCCGGCTCAACCCCAGGTTGGGGAGAACATCATGCTTCCCCCTCTGCCACACCCCTTCGGAAACCCCATCCCTCGGATTGGGAATGACGAAGGGGTAGTGGCCCAAGATACGGCCTCCCAGGAAGTTCAGTCCCGGGACCGCCACAATGACAACAGAGAAAGGCCCCGCACTCCCGCCCTCAACCGGCTCGGAGGGGGGCAAGACCACCGAGGGGTCCAAGACCGCCTCGGAGGAAAGGCACCCCAAAGGCCCCAGGAAAGCGGAGGGTCTGTCTCGAGGGCAGACGAGGAGCGTCCTCCTCGGGACAAAGGCAAGGCACCCCTTCATGCCGACGATGCTCGCCACCAAATCAACCAGGCCCACTCGGCCCGGGTTCGTTCGCAGGGGGCGGAGACCCTCCCGAAGGACCCCCGGTACGAAATTATTGCGGCCCTCCAACGCCGACTTGATGAAATGGATGCCAACAAAGCTCACGCCACCACCTCCACCCCTCATTCAGACCTCAAGTACGAGGCCATGATGGCCAAAATGGAGGAATTGCAGAAGAAGGTAGCCGAAGGCTCCGGGGAACCCATCATCCAGCTCCGGACCCGGACGCCATTTACACCAAGGGTATTGGCGGCCCGGATCCCGGAAAAATACCGAGGGCAACACATACAGCCCTACAACGGGAAGACAGACCCCCAGGAACACTACAGCAAATATCAGAACAGCATGATGATGGTAGGGGCGTCGTACGAATATTTGTGTCGTTGGTTCCTCTCCACCTTAGAGGGGCCGGCATACGAATGGTTCAACCGGTTGCCTGAAGGCTGCATTGATTCGTGGCAAGAACTCGCCCAGCGATTCTTGACGCAATTTGTCGGGAGGCGTCGCACGAGGAAGCACTTCTCCCACCTCCTAACCATACGCCAGAGGAGGGATGAGACCCTTCGGGACTTCCTGGAGCGCTGGAGAACGGAAGCCGACAAAGTCGACGGTGCTGACGACGGGACCCGCCTGGCCCTCCTACAAACCGTCCTCCGCACCGGCAACTTTTCAAGGAGCCTCATCATTGAACCCCCCCCCCCCCCCCCCCCCGCGACTACATAAGGGCCCTGAAGCCCCCGAAGGCTGACAACAAGAACAACCGGGGGGCGGGGGCTCCTCCAAATCACCCCAAGGCTTCAGGACCCTCTGATGACCGCCCTCAGCAAGGCCAAGCCAAGCCCGGGGGAGGTTATAAGAACAACCCTAAGACTTGGGCATAGCCCATTCTCCTGGACCGCCCCCGGACACCATTGACGCACCCCGTCAGCATCATCCTTGATTTTGCCGAGGAGAGGGGCCTCGTTGAGCGCGATTCTCGCGCACCCCCGGAGGTACATGCTATCAACCCTCAGTTCCCCTACTGTTGTTTCCATCGGCATCAGGGGCACAGGACCGATGACTGCCATCAGCTAAAGACGGCCATCGAGAGATTGATACAAGCGGGCCATCTCTCCCAATTTATCCAGAGCCCTCGGTAGGAGGGACCTACTCATCAGGGACCTCCCCGAGGGCACCACACGAAGGTGAACGCTTGGGTGAACCCGAACACCATAACCCTCGGCAAGAAGAGGGAGATCGGAAACTTGGAGGAGGAAGAGGAGGAGTACCCCCACTACCAAGAGAAAAAACGCCACATCCTCATGATTACCGGTGGCAATACAGGAGGCGATTCCACCAGCCAGCGGAAAAAGTGGGCTCAATCGCTTTACGTGGGGGAAGTCACTCATATGCCCCCGGTAAAGCGGCTGAGGGAGGAACCCATCACCTTCACCAACACAGATCTCCCTCCTACTTCTTCTCCTCACAGGGATGCCTTGGTGATTCGGACTGAAATAAACAACACCATCATTCACCGAACTTACATTGACATGGGCAGCTCCGTCAATGTGATGTACCTCAGCACCTTTAGAGAGCTGCATCTAGAGAGGGGGTCCCTTCGGCCCATTAAGACCCCTCTTGCCGGCTTCACCGGTGATACTATTGATTCCGAGGGGGTGATAACCCTCCCGGTAATCTTCGACGACGGGCTCCATAGAGCCCAGCTCGAAGTGGAGTTCGTCGTCGTCAACATCGACTGCGCCCACAACATCATCCTCGGCCGGCCAGCCCTCGAAGATCTTGAGGCCGTCATCTCCATGAGGCACCTCTGCCTCAAGTTCCCAGCCGAGGGGGGAATCGGTTACTCAAGGGGGAACCAAAAGCTTGCTCGCGCTTGTTACCTTCAAGTTACAAAGAAGGTTAGCAAGACGGAGTTCCGCGTTGACACCATCACCGGAACTGTGGAAGCGGAAGAAAGAAGGCCGAGGGCTGAACCAGCCTAGGAGGTAGAAGACTTCGCGCTCGATCCGGCCAAGCCGGAGAGAGTCGTGAACATTGGAGCCAAGCTCCCCGAAGACTTGAAGACCGGCATCATCAGCGCCCTCCGCGCCTACTCCATTGTCTTTGCATGGGGGCCGGAGGACATGCCGGGAATAAGCCGAAGGGTCATCACCCACCGCCTCTCGGTGGACCCCTCGGCCAAACCAGTACAACAGCGGAGGAGACCCCTCTCGGCCGAGAGAAGGGAATTTGTGAAGAAAGAGGTCGCCATGCTTCTTTCTATCAAGCACATCAAGGAGGTGAAATACCCCTCATGGTTGGTGAACGTAGTGTAACACCCTGACCCCGTAGGCCCCGAGGTAGTTACTTCTGACCTCTAGTACTGTCCTCACAAACCGCCACTAGCCTTTTCCGCGCACTTTGTCCTCACTCGTGCGCGCCCTGAGAAACTTCCCAGGGGGTCACCCATCCCAAGATTACTCCCGTGCAAGCACGCTTAACTTTGGAGTTCTTGGTTAATGAGCTCCCTTAAAAGGAGATGCATCTTGTTGGTATGAGTAGTACTATTAATCTATTTAAATTAAATCTCAAGTGTTACAATCACCCCCACTTAGGAACGCAACGTCCTCGTTGCGCCCATAAACCAATCTCAATCATATCCCAGAATCTTTTCCCCTGCTAAGTGTCCGCCCGACATCCAACGGATCAGCACACTGTCGCAGGGTTTCTCTGATACCATTTGTAACACCCCGACCCCGTAGGCCCCGAGGTAGTTACTTCTGACCTCTAGTACTGTCCTCACAAACCGCCACTAGCCTTTTGCGCCCACTTTGTCCTCACTCGTGCGCGCCCTGAGAAACTTCTCAGGGGGTCACCCATCCCAAGACTACTCCCGTGCAAGCACGCTTAACTTTGGAGTTCTTGGTTAATGAGCTCCCTTAAAAGGAGATGCATCTTGTTGGTATGAGTAGTACTATTAATCTATTTAAATTAAATCTCAAGTGTTACACGTAGTCCTCGCACAGAAACCGCCCTCATTCCGCATGTGCGTGGACTACACGGATCTCAACAAGGCATGTCCCATGGACCCCTTTCCTCTGCCCAATATTGATCAGCTGGTGGATGAACCCGCGGGGTGTGAGATCATGTCATTCCTTGACGCATTCCGCGGATACCATCAAATATACATGCACGAGGAAGACGCCGAAAAAACAGCCTTCATGACTCCCGAGGGCATCTTCTGCTACCTAGTGATGGTCTTCGGCCTAAAGAACTCAGGGGCCACTTACACCCGGATGGTGGCCCGAGTCTTTCAGGCCGTCCTAGGGCGCACCATGGAGGCCTATGTTGACGACATGATCGTCAAAAGCAAACAATCTTCCAGTCATGCCGACGACCTCCGAGAAATCTTCGCCATCATGCAAAAGTTCAACCTTCGGCTAAACCCGAAGAAGTGCACCTTCGGCGTCCAAGGGGGCAAATTCTTAGGCTACATGGTAAGCCGAAGGGGAATTGAGGCCAATCCCGAGAAGATCCAGGCCATCATCAACATGGAGCCCCCACGCAATGTGAATGAAGTTCAACGGTTGACGGGCCGCCTGGCAGCCCTCAACCACTTTCTATCTAAATCAGCGGAGAAGTCTTTACCCTTCTTCCAGATCATGAGGAAGACGGCTGGCTTTCAATGGACTTCAGAATGCCAGGAGGCTTTCGACGAGCTCAAACGATACCTATCTTCACCCCCTGTGCTCTCCAAACCAAAGGTAGGGGAGACCCTCTACCTCTACCATGGGGTCAGCCCGGCAGCCATCAGCTCTGTGCTCATCCGAGAGGAAGACGGCATCCAACATGCCATCTTCTATGTAAGCAAGACCCTAAGGGAGGCCGAGCTCAGGTACTCTCCTGTGGAAAAATGGTGTTAGCCATCGTTTGGACCGTCAAGAAGTTGGGCCACTACTTTCAGGCTCACCCGGTTCAGGTCCTCACTCATCAACCCCTCGGCGCCCTCATGAGGAGCCCCACCAGCTCCTCCCGCATGGTGAAATGGGCTATCTTCCTGAGCCAATACAACATTGACATCCGTCCGAGGCCTGCCATCAAGGGCCAAGCCCTGGCGGACTTTGTGACGGAGTGTACCGCAAGGGCAGCCACGGACGGGGAGCCCTCGGCTACCTCGGACGACTGGTGGACCCTCTACACCGACGGCTCCTCCGCAACCAAAGCATGCGGGGGAGGGGTAGTCTTCGTTACTCCCGAGGGCTTCAAGGCCTACTATGCAATCCGCTTCTCCTTCAAAGTCTCCAACAACAAGGCCGAGTATGAGGCCCTCCTATGTGGCCTTCGGCTGGCTGCCAACATGAAGGCTCGGCAGATCCATATCAAATGCGACTCCAAGTTGGTCGTTGGCCAAATCTCCGAGGAGTATGAGGCCAAGGAGGGAAGAATGAAACAGTACAAGGAGGCGGCCAAGGAGTTGCTTAAGGTATTTGAGGCACACTCTCTCACTCAAATACCGAGGGCTCAGAACTCCGAGGCCGACATACTATCTAAGCTCTCGGCCGACTCCCCCGAGCACATCTCCAAGATTGCTAAAATTGAAGAACTCAGTCTCTCGAGTATCCATGCGAGCCCCGTCATGAACATACAACAACGCCAAGAGGACTGGATCTCAGATATCATCACCTTCATCTCCACAGGACAGCTACCCGAAAATGAGACCCGCGCTAAACTAGCAAAGTTGAGGGCTCCTAGCTACACCATCGAAGACGGAAGGCTCTACAAACGGTCCTACAACGGCACGCTACTTTGGTGCCTTCATCAAGATGAAGCCGAGGTCGCAATGGAGGAAGTGCACAGTGGCACTTGCTCAGCTCACCAGGGACCCTTCTCCATGTCCCGAAGGCTCATTCTCCAGGGCTACTTCTGGCCAATCATGCCCAGAGATTGTGCTGACCTTGCCCGAAGGTGCACCGCATGCCAACATTTCCAGAAAGCCCCCGGCAGGCCAGCGGTCAACTATGCCCCCATCAGCACATCCGTCCCCTTTTCTCGATGGGGGATAGACCTTGTGGGCCCTCTGCCGAGGGGTACCTCCAACAACAGGTACATCATTGTGGCCATCGACTACTTTACCAAGTGGGTGGAGGCTGAGCCCCTCGCCAGCATCACAGAGGCGAAGTGCCGTCACTTCGTCCTCAAGAACATCCTCACAAGGTTTGGCGTCCCCCAGCAGATCATCTCCGACAACGGAACACAATTTGAGGCAGCCCCCTTCTATGCCCTTGTGGAGGCATGGGGCATCAAGCACACCTTCTCCTCCGTTGCCTACCCTCAAGGCAACGGGCAAGTAGAGAACGCCAATCGGACCTTGCTCGAGGGCCTCAAAAAGAAGCTGGAGGCCGAGGGCGGTGGCTGGGTAGAAGAACTCCACAACACCCTTTGGGCCTACCGCACCACCCCTCGACGAGCAACAGGTGAAACACCCTTCTCCCTCTGCTACGGGTTTGAAGCCAAAGCTCCTACGGAAGTCACCCTTCCTACCCGGAGGGTGATCCAATATGACCCCGAGGTCAACGACAGCAACATGGCCCTCGACTTCCACCTCCTTTCAGAACGCCGGGAGTAAGCCGTCATCCGGGCAGAAAACTACCGAAGGCAAGTCAAAGGCTACATCGACGCCAAGGTTCGCACCCGAGAATTCCAAGTGGGAGACTATGTCCTCCGGAGGAGGGAAGCCAGCCAACCGACCGAGGGAGGCAAAATGGCACCAAAGTTTGAAGGTCCCTACATCATAGCAGCTGACGAGCACTTTGTCACGGTGCGTCAAAATAAATTCAATACTAAACACTTATACGTAGTATAGTGTAGTAGAGTTCGTATCCACAGGGAAAGGTATAATTCTCTTTCTATGAAACTAGTAATAAAAAGGGGGGTTTTGGTTTTGAGTGATTTAATTCAATTAAGAAACTAAGATGAACAACCTATATGTGTTTAATTTCAAGAATAAAAGGGACTTGGCTTTGCTACTTTCCACTTGTTGATATATTTTAGTCGGTCCTTGTTATATCTATAACTTATCCCCTCTCGAATACTCAATCGAGGAGTATCTCCAATTCATCGAGGGTAGTTATTAACAACGACCGTTCATTAATAACCCTTACTATTAATCAAATATAGAACAACGCCTTATACCGATATAATAGTAGCATTCAATCTTTTTAACTCCTTGATGAAATCAATTGAGATTGATAACCTTAACACAACGGTTTCGGTTTAACCAACAAAATTGATCCCTCTTAAGTCTATTAACCACAACCGTGCATTAATAAACCGAAGTTACTTACTTGTGAAACCACCAACGATTAACCATCGATTCGTTGATCGTTTCTAGTAGTAATTAATGTCGGAACGTTAACTAATCGTCACTTAGCAACCCTCCAACATTAATATAGAATGAGATTAAGGGAAGAATTAATAATCAAGAGAAGAAGTTAAGAAAATAACTCACAACTTTAATAATCAACAAGCTTCAAGAGCAAAACCAAGAATGGAAGTTTAGCTCCTCATTTGGAGACTAAACATAGCTAGAAAAATATAAAGAAATGCTATTCTAAACTGAGCTAAAGAGTATGGAAGAAGGGATTATTTTTTGTGAAGAAAAAGTGTGCTATTTATAGGTGTTTTTCAACACCTTTGGCCGGGTACCCGACCGGGTATAGGTACATACCCGACCGGGTACCGGTCAAAATCAGATAATCTCCCACGTTTCATTGTTCCAGCACGTTAATTTGTCCGGGTCAAGTCAGACCCGACCGGGTCAAGTGAGGGACCCGACCGGGTTTGGTCTAAATCAGATTTTTTCCAAATCTTTGTGATCTTCAGCATGTTCCGGTGTTCCGGGTCATGTCTGACCCGACCGGGTCGGGTATGGGACCCGACCGGGTCTTACTTTTCCTTCTTAGATCTGTTCCTCAACTGACCCGACCGGGTTCAAGGTCTGACCCGGTCGGGTTTTTGTGCTCCTGGGTCTTTTTGTCTTCAGTTTTTCTCCCTTTTTCCTTGCTACAAACTCTATCACTATTCTAAAACTCCGAAAAAGGAGAGAACAATTAAAAACAAAATAAAACAAGTACTTACAAACTAACTAAAAGTGATGGAAAATCCACACTCAATCAACATAAAAACATACGTTTATGCACTATAAACTAGTGCATATCAAACACCCCCACACTTGAATTTTTACTAGTCTCGAGTAAAACATATTCTGTCCAAGGGGTCCTTAATTGACAAGAGTAGCAACACCAACATCCACAAAAAACATAAAGCGTCTCCAAAATCAAAAGAGTAAAGATGGGTCTTCAATTTCAATCCGAACTCTCTATAGTACTCGCCCTCAGGATCCTGCAAAATCAAAAGAAATAACTTTCTCTTATTCTCTCATTTTGCCTAGGTGCCCTTTCAGGTTTTCAACCCAGCTTCCCACATTTTTTTTTTATTTTCTTTTTTTATCTCACAAACTCACTCCTATTTTTGCTTTATTTTTGCTTAAGCTGCCCTTTGTGGGTTTTCAACTTAACAAGCTTTCGTTTTTTTTTAAGAGATAACAAGAATAAAGAGTGTGAATGTGAACATACCGGGAAGATCTCCCCCACCACTAGTCCGTGGCACAGTCCCTAGTGCCCGCCCGCATCTCCGCCATCGAAAACTCCTCCATAGCCTCTGTACTGTGTATCCTCGTCCATATGATCCCCGCTGTATCCGTCTTCCCCGCCTCCACCACTAGAGGTTGAGCCACCAAAATAACCCCATTCAGTGGGGCTGTACCATGAAGGTGCCGGAGGAGGAGTGGTCATGGAGGTGAAGTTTCCCTGATGCGCGATATAGGAGTAGATTGGCCCAAAAGTCCTCCTTTGATCTTCTTCATATCGGCGCCAATCGTCTCGCCTTTGTTCTTCAATCCTCTCGAAGCTGTGCCTTTGCTCATTTCTGTACAGCCCGACTTCCTCCCGAAGTTGGGTGTAATTGAGGTTGAGAGCATTCATGCTGTTTAGCATTTCTTGCTCAAATGGAGAGTATTGATGAGCATGGGGTTGTGGGCGAGGTTGTTCAGGAATGATGGGTGGTGCTTCAAGGGCAGGCTGTTCATTGGCGGCTTCATTGTCCCCCGCCTCATTTTCTGGGGGTGCAAAGTGTGGTGGAATTCCCCCGGGCATACAATAGTGGTGTCCATCACCGATTTGGTGATCGATGATGTTAAGCGGGAGGTTTTCGGAAGGGAAAGGGTAGAATAGTTCTTGGCCTGGTTTGATGTGCCAATTGTAGATTTCTAGGCCATCATGTTCGATATGTGAGAGGGTCAAATCGCCAGCATTCTTTAAAAATTGAAGGCCAAGAAGGGTCCTGTGGTTTTGTGCACCATTGCATACAAAACCATATAACGTGGCAATGTGGGTAATTAGACCCCCTATCAGAATTTTTCCTCCACCACTTTTAACATTGATGATGTGATCCCAAAGAACTGTGGTCACATCATATGGCCCGGCACCCGGAAGAACAGCTTGTGCTAGGAGGCATACATCCCACACCCTAGTTTGATGGTTGTTTGGTCTTCCGAAAAAGCAATTAGCCAAGAATTTTAAGAAAATTCGGAAGACCGGGTGTTGGACATGGTTGACATTGAGGTGGGAGGTACGAATTTTGACAATTCCGGTCATTCTTCCCCATAGTTCATAGGCCACCGGTGAGCTATACGCTACCGTGTCATCAAGCAAAGGTAGACCGAAGTGTTCAGCGAATTCTCGTTTGGTGAGTGAGCGGTTCTCGTTGAGCAAACGAAAATTGATCGTGTTATTTGTGTGATCATTTGCATCCTTCACATGCTCAACGGAACTGTAGAATTCATATACCAAACGAGAATATGGCCAATAGTGCATATCAAATATTTTAAGCATGCCACACCTTTGGAATATCTCTCTCATAATGTCATGAATCCAGAACATTGTTAAAGTCAATTGGCATACAAAGCGGGAGGGTTTTACCTCTCGTTCGGATTGTTCAAGGAAGCGGATGCGTTGTGATTCGGTCTCAAACTCCACTGATTCGAACCCCTCTACTGGTGGAATAGCTCTTGGAGCTCTTTAAGAAGAAGCTCTTGCCTTTTTTGGTGCCATGGAATTGTTTTCCTCCTTTCTTTTTTTTTGAAGGGTTTTTGATTTTTTTTTGGAGAGGTGAGGTTTGGTGAGGGTGAGTGGTATGGTTTTGTAGAGGATGAGGAGGAGAAGAGGTTTTTGGTGTTTGTTGGGGAATTTGGCTTGAAATTGGACCTTGAATGGATGAAAATGGAGAGGTTCGAAATTTGGGGTAGGGTTTTTGAGTTTGGTTGATTTGGGGGATTTTGGAGGGATTAATTGGTGTAGGGTGGAAGAGGGAGGTGAGGAGATGAAGAAATTGATGTTTTTTGATGGATTTGGTGTGGGAATGGGGGAGATTTGGGAGTTTTGGTGGATGAAAATGGAGGTTTGGGGAGGGTTTGTTCGAAATTTGGGGAGAAGGAATGGGGAAGAAGAACAAATGCCCGACCTGGTATATGCTGAAAAGTCGTTGACCCGGTCGGGTCCCCTTATTTACCCGATCGGGTCAGCGTTCCGGAGGTAGGCAGAATGTTTTTTGGCTGGACACCCGATCGGGTCTCCTTATTTGACCCGGTCGGGTAAGCTGCGTTCTTAACCAGTGAGGTCTGGTTGTTGATACCCGATCGGGTGAAATAAGGTACCCGGTCGGGTTTTGCCCCCTTTTATCAGTTTTATCACTCCCCCACCCGGGTAGCCATGCGGGTATCTCCGTCTGTCTGCAATACCCGACCGGGTGAACTCACATACCCGGTCGGGTCTCCTTATTTTTTTTTTAAAATTCATTTCCCCACCCGGGTAGCCATGCGGGTATCCCTGTAATCCTGTAATACCCGACCGGGTGAGTTGTGATACCCGGCCGGGTATACTCCAAATTCATTTTTTTATTTTTTTTTTTATTTTATGAAATGATTTTACACACACACTCTACTAAAATAAAAAGAAGAAAAACATACCGTGCATGGGTTGCCTCCCAAGAAGCGCTTTATTTAACGTCGTGGCTCGACGATATCTTCTGTTGTTCCTCATTCGTAGACCGGTTGAGAAAGGTCTACGACTTCCACATTTTTGGGTTTAAAACCCTCAAAGAAGGGTTTTAATCTCTGTCCGTTTACTTTCAGCACCTCTCCCGTTTCCAGGTCCTGAATTTCCACCGCCCCGTGTGGATATGTTTTGACCACTTTGTATGGTCCGGTCTAACGGGATCTCAGCTTTCCCGGAAATAGACGAAGGCGTGATTGGAATAGGAGGACTTTTTCATCAAGTTTAAAGTCTTTTCGTATGATCATTTTATCATGCCACTCCTTCGTCTTTCTTTTGTATATTTCTGCATTGTCATAAGAATCCAGGCGAAGTTCTTCCAATTCTTGTAATTGGAGCTTCCTATGTACACCGGCCTCGTCAAGATTGAGGTTGAATTCTTTAACCGCCCAATAGGACTTGTGTTCGAGTTCTACAGGGAGATGACATGCTTTCCCAAACACAAGTCTATAAGGAGACATACCGATTGGGGTTTTGTAAGCAGTTCGGTATGCCCATAGAGCATCATCAATGCGTATACTCCAATCCTTCCTGTTCGGGTTCACTGTTTTCTGGAGTATAGATTTCAACTCCCTGTTTGAGGTCTCCGCTTGGCCATTTGTTTGAGGGTGATAGGCTGTAGAAATTTTATGAGTCACACCATATTTTTTTAGTAGGGATCCCACAATTTTATTGCAAAAATGTGTGCCTCGATCGCTAATTAAAATTCGAGGGACCCCGAACCTTGAAAATATGTGTGATTTGAGAAAACAAGCCACCACCTTGGCATCATCAGTTTTTGTTGCTTTGGCCTCCACCCATTTGGAGACGTAGTCCACTGCAAGAATGATGTATATGTTACCTTGGGAATTTGGGAATGGTCCCATGAAGTCGATACCCCATGCATCGAAAATCTCACAGAAAAGCATGGGGTTTTGTGGCATCTCATTCCTCCTGGAAATGTTGCCCACTCTTTGGCAATTGTCACAAGATCGACAAAAGCCGTGTGCATCCCGAAATAGGCTCGGCCACCAAAAACCGCTCTCAAGTATCTTCATTGCTGTTCGTTTCGGGCCGAAATGTCCTCCACAAGCATAAGAGTGACAAAACTCTATGATGTGGGCTATCTCATATTCAGGGATGCATCTTCGGATTATTTGATCCTTACAATGCTTCCACAAATATGGGTCATCCCACACATAGAGTCTTGAATCCATTCTTAATTTTTCTTTTTGAGATTTTGAGAGTTGTGGAGGAAATTTGCCGGAAACGAGGAAGTTCACGATATTTGCGTACCATGGTTGTGTGACTTTGATGGAGAAGAGAGTTTCGTCCGGGAATTCTCCTTTGATGAGATTTGTGTGGAGGTCTTCGATGTCTTTGTGAGGAATGAGGCGGCTTAAATGATCAGCCACCAAATTCTCCGCTCCTTTCTTGTCTTTGATTTCCACATCAAACTCACTCAATAGGACCCATCGAATGAGTCTTGGTTTGGCTTCTTTCTTTGTCATAAGGAATCGAAGAGCGGCATGGTCGGTGTAGACAATAACTTTTGTTCCAAGAAGGTAGGAACGAAACTTTTCCAAAGCAAAAACCACCGCTATCATTTCCTTCTCGGTGGTGGAGTAGTTCTTTTGGGCTTCGTTGAGGGTTGATGAGGCGTAGTAGATGACATGGGATGCCCTTCCAACTTTCTGGCCCAAAACAGTCCCCACCGCATAGTCACTTGCGTCGCACATGATCTCAAAAGGAAGAGACCAGTCGGGAGCCTGTATGATCGGGGCAGTCACCAATCTTGCTTTCAGAGTGTCAAAAGCCTCTTTGCATTCATCGTTTAGATTAAATTCCACCTCCTTTTGTAAAAGTTTACAATGAGGAGATGAGATTTTTGAGAAATCCTTGATGAATCTCCTATAGAAACCGGCGTGACCGAGGAAAGAGCGGATGTCCCGTACATTTGTGGGGTACGGGAGCGTTTGAATCACATCGATCTTTGCTTTGTCCACCTCGATCCCCTTTGATGAGATCACATGCCCAAGAACAATCCCTTGTTCTACCATGAAGTGGCATTTTTCAGAGTTCAGCACAAGGTTGGATTCAATGCAACTCTTTAGCACAAGAGTGAGGTGATATAGGCAAGAGTCAAAAGAGTCGCCATGGATTGTGAAATCATCCATAAAGACCTCCATGAATACCTCCACAAATTCTGAAAAGATGCTCATCATGCACCTTTGAAAGGTGCCCGGTGCGTTGCATAATCCAAAGGGCATTCGTCGGTAGGCAAAATGGACATGTGAAGGTTGTTTTCTCTTGGTCCTCCGGGGCTATTGGTATTTGGAAATACCCGGAGTAACCATCGAGAAAACAATAGAACTTGTGCCCAGCTAACCTCTCTAGCATTTGATCAATAAAAGGCAATGGAAAGAAGTCTTTCCTAGTCACCGAATTGAGTCTTCGGTAGTCAATGCATACTCGCCACCCGTTTTGAACTCGGGTGGGCACCATCTCGCCATCCTTGTTTTCAATGACCGTCACTCCGGTCTTCTTTGGCACCACTTGAGTGGGACTCACCCACTTGCTATCGGAAATGGGGAAGATGATTCCCATTTGAAGCAACTTGATTACCTCCTTTTTCACCACCTCCATCATGGGTGGGTTCAATCTTCGTTGCGGTTGTCTCACCGCTTTGGCCTCATCTTCGAGCAAGATCCTGTGCATGCATGTGGATGGACTAATGCCTTTGATGTCGGCAATAGACCATCCAATGGCCAATTTATATTCCTTCAAGACCGCGATCAATCTTTCTTCTTGTTCTTGGGACAGGGCATTTGAAATAATCACCGGTAGGGTGCGATTTTCACCCAAGAACGCATGCTTCATATTTTCAGGGAGTGGTTTTAATTCCACCTCCGGTGCCTGCAAAACAGATGGTAGCGGCTTCTCGCTTGGAATGGTTAGCGGGAGGGCTTTAGAGCCCGGTGGCAAAAGTGGGAGTTGATTTAACTCCGCCACCATAATCTTCATGTTATTTGACACAGAGTATTCCAATGTAAAATCCTCTATGTCGTTTTCTATTGCGCTTAATGCTTCATCCTTGCCCTCAATTTCAAATACATCTTGGACCCAAGTGTCGCAAGTGTCAATCGCAAATAGAGAATGATCCTCAGTGGGGTATTTCATGGAGTCGTAGATATTAAATTCGACTCTTTCACCATCGAACTCCATGGTTAACACTCCACTAAAGACGTCAATTTTTGCCTTAGCCGTTTTCAAAAAGGGGCGGCCTAGTAAAATTGGGACTGCATTTTTATCGTTCTCCATTTCAAGAACGTAAAAATCAGCGGGAAAGATTAAATTATCCACCATGACGAGAACATCCTCTACCACACCTTTTGGGTAGGTATTGGATCTATCGGCAAGTTGGATAACGACCCCCGTCTCATGTAAAGGTCCTAGTTCTAGGGACTTATATAGAGAATATGGGATGACATTGATTGATGCACCCAAATCTAACATAGCCCTAGAAGAACTAGAATTTCCAAGTTTACATGGTATAGTGAACATTCCCGGATCACTATACTTTTTAGGCAGTTTCTTTTGAAAAACGGCCGACACTCATTCACTTACTTGGATTTTATGCTTGCCATTCAACTTGTGTTTCCTTTTAATTGTGCAAAGTTCTTTTAAAAACTTTGCAAACCTAGGAACACCTTTTATTAAATTGAGAAGAGGGATATTTACCTCACATTTGCTGAAAGTCTCATAGATGTCTTTGTCATTGTTGTATCTCCGGTTATCCTTGAGAGCCTCCAGAAAAGGTGGCACCGGCTCATATGAGTTGAGCGGTGGGAACTTTCTTTGAGGTGTGATTTCCTCCTCCTTTTCTTCTTCATTTTGAGGGTTTGTGCTTGGCATCAAGATCTCCTCCTCCTCTTCTCCCACATGGCTCTTTGCTTTCGCCTTAGCCATAACCAACTCTTTGCCACTTCTCAAAGTGACCGCATGAGCTTGTTGTCTCGGGTTCGGCTCCGTTTGAGATGGGAGTTTTGCCGAATCCCTAGCTTCTAGCCTACTCACGGCGTTTGAGATTTGGCTCATTTGGCTTTCCAAATTGTGGATGCTAGACTTTGTGGTTTCTTGAAATTGGGCCACACTTTGTTGCATCGTAGTCATATTCATGGCTAATGCTCGAATTATGTCTTCGGTGGACATGTTTGAGTTCGATGTTTGGCCTTGTTGTTTAAATTGTTGAGGAGGGGGAGGATTTGTTTGTTGAGGGGGTTGAGGGTTTCCGTACCTTAGATTTGGATGATCCCTCCATCCTGGATTGTAGGTGTTGCCGTGAGGATCGTACCTCCTTTGGCCTTGGAACCCCAAAGCATTGACTTGCTCGGAGTTCTCCTCTTGTAAAGTTGGGCAAGAATCTGTGGGATGCCCTTGTGTTGAACAGATGCCGCAGACCTTGACTTCTTGGGTTTTTGGATTCAAAAGGAAATCTTTAACCAAAGAAGTCAAGCCGGCTACTTGACTCTCCAACGAGTTGTTGGATTCCGCTGCCATAACTCTCTTTGTTGACCGCCGATCATAGTGTCTACAATTTTCGGCCAACTCCGAGATAAGATTCCTAGCTTGAGAAGGAGTTTTGTTGACTATTCCTCCTCCACATGCAGCATTGATCATCCGTCTATCATCATCGCAAAGACCATCATAAAAGTAAAGGATGAGGTCTTGCTCCGAGTAGCCGTGATACGGACAGCTCGCACAGAGTTTCTTGAATCGTTCCCAGAATTCGTAGAACGATTCATCATCTTTTTGCTCCACATTGCTGATTTGTTTCTTTAAAGATGAGGAGATGGAGGCGGGATAATACCTTTCGAGGAAGCTTTTCTTCATGGCCGCCCAAGTGTCTATGCTTCCCGAGGGAAGATAGAATAGCCAATCTTTGGCGGTGTCTTTGAGGGAGAATAGGAAAGCCCTCAACTTAATTTGCTCCTCGGTAACACCGTTTGGGCACATGCTTGTGCAAACGATGTGGAATTCCGAAAGATGTTTATTTGGATCCTCTCCTCTTAGCCCGTGGAAAGATGGAAGTAGATGTATGAGTCCGGATTTCAACTCAAATGTAGCACCCGCATCAAGAGTTGGGAAGGTGATACATAAGGGTTGTTGATTTAGATTGGGGGCTGTGAGCTCCCTCAGCGTTCTTGTTTCAAGAGCCATTGATATTGACTCCTCGGACTCGCTAGATTGAGAACTAGCACTTGAGAATTCCCCCGAGTCGGTGTTTGAGAATTTATTCTTTAACCGCTCGAGAGCTTTTTCTATTTCGGGGTTTGTTTGGTAGGTGAGTTGGTTTATGGATCGGGTTTTTACCATATACTCAAACAAAGCTCAGCAAAAATAGAAAACTTTATATATTATTTTTTTTTTTGGATTTTTCTTTGAAATAAAATAAAAAGAAAAATTAATTGCCTTTCCCCGGCAACGGCGCCAAATTTGACGAGCACTTTGTCACGGTGCGTCAAAATAAATTCAATACTAAACACTTATACGTAGTATAGTGTAGTAGAGTTCGTATCCACAGGGAAAGGTATAATTCTCTTTCTATGAAACTAGTAATAAAAAGGGGGGTTTTGGTTTTGAGTGATTTAATTCAATTAAGAAACTAAGATGAACAACCTATATGTGTTTAATTTCAAGAATAAAAGGGACTTGGCTTTGCTACTTTCCACTTGTTGATATATTTTAGTCGGTCCTTGTTATATCTATAACTTATCCCCTCTCGAATACTCAATCGAGGAGTATCTCCAATTCATCGAGGGTAGTTATTAACAACGACCGTTCATTAATAACCCTTACTATTAATCAAATATAGAACAACGCCTTATACCGATATAATAGTAGCATTCAATCTTTTTAACTCCTTGATGAAATCAATTGAGATTGATAACCTTAACACAACGGTTTCGGTTTAACCAACAAAATTGATCCCTCTTAAGTCTATTAACCACAACCGTGCATTAATAAACCGAAGTTACTTACTTGTGAAACCACCAACGATTAACCATCGATTCGTTGATCGTTTCTAGTAGTAATTAATGTCGGAACGTTAACTAATCGTCACTTAGCAACCCTCCAACATTAATATAGAATGAGATTAAGGGAAGAATTAATAATCAAGAGAAGAAGTTAAGAAAATAACTCACAACTTTAATAATCAACAAGCTTCAAGAGCAAAACCAAGAATGGAAGTTTAGCTCCTCATTTGGAGACTAAACATAGCTAGAAAAATATAAAGAAATGCTATTCTAAACTGAGCTAAAGAGTATGGAAGAAGGGATTATTTTTTGTGAAGAAAAAGTGTGCTATTTATAGGTGTTTTTCAACACCTTTGGCCGGGTACCCGACCGGGTATAGGTACATACCCGACCGGGTACCGGTCAAAATCAGATAATCTCCCACGTTTCATTGTTCCAGCACGTTAATTTGTCCGGGTCAAGTCAGACCCGACCGGGTCAAGTGAGGGACCCGACCGGGTTTGGTCTAAATCAGATTTTTTCCAAATCTTTGTGATCTTCAGCATGTTCCGGTGTTCCGGGTCATGTCTGACCCGACCGGGTCGGGTATGGGACCCGACCGGGTCTTACTTTTCCTTCTTAGATCTGTTCCTCAACTGACCCGACCGGGTTCAAGGTCTGACCCGGTCGGGTTTTTGTGCTCCTGGGTCTTTTTGTCTTCAGTTTTTCTCCCTTTTTCCTTGCTACAAACTCTATCACTATTCTAAAACTCCGAAAAAGGAGAGAACAATTAAAAACAAAATAAAACAAGTACTTACAAACTAACTAAAAGTGATGGAAAATCCACACTCAATCAACATAAAAACATACGTTTATGCACTATAAACTAGTGCATATCAAACACCCCCACACTTGAATTTTTACTAGTCTCGAGTAAAACATATTCTGTCCAAGGGGTCCTTAATTGACAAGAGTAGCAACACCAACATCCACAAAAAACATAAAGCGTCTCCAAAATCAAAAGAGTAAAGATGGGTCTTCAATTTCAATCCGAACTCTCTATAGTACTCGCCCTCAGGATCCTGCAAAATCAAAAGAAATAACTTTCTCTTATTCTCTCATTTTGCCTAGGTGCCCTTTCAGGTTTTCAACCCAGCTTCCCACATTTTTTTTTTATTTTCTTTTTTTATCTCACAAACTCACTCCTATTTTTGCTTTATTTTTGCTTAAGCTGCCCTTTGTGGGTTTTCAACTTAACAAGCTTTCGTTTTTTTTTAAGAGATAACAAGAATAAAGAGTGTGAATGTGAACATACCGGGAAGATCTCCCCCACCACTAGTCCGTGGCACAGTCCCTAGTGCCCGCCCGCATCTCCGCCATCGAAAACTCCTCCATAGCCTCTGTACTGTGTATCCTCGTCCATATGATCCCCGCTGTATCCGTCTTCCCCGCCTCCACCACTAGAGGTTGAGCCACCAAAATAACCCCATTCAGTGGGGCTGTACCATGAAGGTGCCGGAGGAGGAGTGGTCATGGAGGTGAAGTTTCCCTGATGCGCGATATAGGAGTAGATTGGCCCAAAAGTCCTCCTTTGATCTTCTTCATATCGGCGCCAATCGTCTCGCCTTTGTTCTTCAATCCTCTCGAAGCTGTGCCTTTGCTCATTTCTGTACAGCCCGACTTCCTCCCGAAGTTGGGTGTAATTGAGGTTGAGAGCATTCATGCTGTTTAGCATTTCTTGCTCAAATGGAGAGTATTGATGAGCATGGGGTTGTGGGCGAGGTTGTTCAGGAATGATGGGTGGTGCTTCAAGGGCAGGCTGTTCATTGGCGGCTTCATTGTCCCCCGCCTCATTTTCTGGGGGTGCAAAGTGTGGTGGAATTCCCCCGGGCATACAATAGTGGTGTCCATCACCGATTTGGTGATCGATGATGTTAAGCGGGAGGTTTTCGGAAGGGAAAGGGTAGAATAGTTCTTGGCCTGGTTTGATGTGCCAATTGTAGATTTCTAGGCCATCATGTTCGATATGTGAGAGGGTCAAATCGCCAGCATTCTTTAAAAATTGAAGGCCAAGAAGGGTCCTGTGGTTTTGTGCACCATTGCATACAAAACCATATAACGTGGCAATGTGGGTAATTAGACCCCCTATCAGAATTTTTCCTCCACCACTTTTAACATTGATGATGTGATCCCAAAGAACTGTGGTCACATCATATGGCCCGGCACCCGGAAGAACAGCTTGTGCTAGGAGGCATACATCCCACACCCTAGTTTGATGGTTGTTTGGTCTTCCGAAAAAGCAATTAGCCAAGAATTTTAAGAAAATTCGGAAGACCGGGTGTTGGACATGGTTGACATTGAGGTGGGAGGTACGAATTTTGACAATTCCGGTCATTCTTCCCCATAGTTCATAGGCCACCGGTGAGCTATACGCTACCGTGTCATCAAGCAAAGGTAGACCGAAGTGTTCAGCGAATTCTCGTTTGGTGAGTGAGCGGTTCTCGTTGAGCAAACGAAAATTGATCGTGTTATTTGTGTGATCATTTGCATCCTTCACATGCTCAACGGAACTGTAGAATTCATATACCAAACGAGAATATGGCCAATAGTGCATATCAAATATTTTAAGCATGCCACACCTTTGGAATATCTCTCTCATAATGTCATGAATCCAGAACATTGTTAAAGTCAATTGGCATACAAAGCGGGAGGGTTTTACCTCTCGTTCGGATTGTTCAAGGAAGCGGATGCGTTGTGATTCGGTCTCAAACTCCACTGATTCGAACCCCTCTACTGGTGGAATAGCTCTTGGAGCTCTTTAAGAAGAAGCTCTTGCCTTTTTTGGTGCCATGGAATTGTTTTCCTCCTTTCTTTTTTTTTGAAGGGTTTTTGATTTTTTTTTGGAGAGGTGAGGTTTGGTGAGGGTGAGTGGTATGGTTTTGTAGAGGATGAGGAGGAGAAGAGGTTTTTGGTGTTTGTTGGGGAATTTGGCTTGAAATTGGACCTTGAATGGATGAAAATGGAGAGGTTCGAAATTTGGGGTAGGGTTTTTGAGTTTGGTTGATTTGGGGGATTTTGGAGGGATTAATTGGTGTAGGGTGGAAGAGGGAGGTGAGGAGATGAAGAAATTGATGTTTTTTGATGGATTTGGTGTGGGAATGGGGGAGATTTGGGAGTTTTGGTGGATGAAAATGGAGGTTTGGGGAGGGTTTGTTCGAAATTTGGGGAGAAGGAATGGGGAAGAAGAACAAATGCCCGACCTGGTATATGCTGAAAAGTCGTTGACCCGGTCGGGTCCCCTTATTTACCCGATCGGGTCAGCGTTCCGGAGGTAGGCAGAATGTTTTTTGGCTGGACACCCGATCGGGTCTCCTTATTTGACCCGGTCGGGTAAGCTGCGTTCTTAACCAGTGAGGTCTGGTTGTTGATACCCGATCGGGTGAAATAAGGTACCCGGTCGGGTTTTGCCCCCTTTTATCAGTTTTATCACTCCCCCACCCGGGTAGCCATGCGGGTATCTCCGTCTGTCTGCAATACCCGACCGGGTGAACTCACATACCCGGTCGGGTCTCCTTATTTTTTTTTTTAAAATTCATTTCCCCACCCGGGTAGCCATGCGGGTATCCCTGTAATCCTGTAATACCCGACCGGGTGAGTTGTGATACCCGGCCGGGTATACTCCAAATTCATTTTTTTATTTTTTTTTTTATTTTATGAAATGATTTTACACACACACTCTACTAAAATAAAAAGAAGAAAAACATACCGTGCATGGGTTGCCTCCCAAGAAGCGCTTTATTTAACGTCGTGGCTCGACGATATCTTCTGTTGTTCCTCATTCGTAGACCGGTTGAGAAAGGTCTACGACTTCCACATTTTTGGGTTTAAAACCCTCAAAGAAGGGTTTTAATCTCTGTCCGTTTACTTTCAGCACCTCTCCCGTTTCCAGGTCCTGAATTTCCACCGCCCCGTGTGGATATGTTTTGACCACTTTGTATGGTCCGGTCTAACGGGATCTCAGCTTTCCCGGAAATAGACGAAGGCGTGATTGGAATAGGAGGACTTTTTCATCAAGTTTAAAGTCTTTTCGTATGATCATTTTATCATGCCACTCCTTCGTCTTTCTTTTGTATATTTCTGCATTGTCATAAGAATCCAGGCGAAGTTCTTCCAATTCTTGTAATTGGAGCTTCCTATGTACACCGGCCTCGTCAAGATTGAGGTTGAATTCTTTAACCGCCCAATAGGACTTGTGTTCGAGTTCTACAGGGAGATGACATGCTTTCCCAAACACAAGTCTATAAGGAGACATACCGATTGGGGTTTTGTAAGCAGTTCGGTATGCCCATAGAGCATCATCAATGCGTATACTCCAATCCTTCCTGTTCGGGTTCACTGTTTTCTGGAGTATAGATTTCAACTCCCTGTTTGAGGTCTCCGCTTGGCCATTTGTTTGAGGGTGATAGGCTGTAGAAATTTTATGAGTCACACCATATTTTTTTAGTAGGGATCCCACAATTTTATTGCAAAAATGTGTGCCTCGATCGCTAATTAAAATTCGAGGGACCCCGAACCTTGAAAATATGTGTGATTTGAGAAAACAAGCCACCACCTTGGCATCATCAGTTTTTGTTGCTTTGGCCTCCACCCATTTGGAGACGTAGTCCACTGCAAGAAGGATGTATATGTTACCTTGGGAATTTGGGAATGGTCCCATGAAGTCGATACCCCATGCATCGAAAATCTCACAGAAAAGCATGGGGTTTTGTGGCATCTCATTCCTCCTGGAAATGTTGCCCACTCTTTGGCAATTGTCACAAGATCGACAAAAGCCGTGTGCATCCCGAAATAGGCTCGGCCACCAAAAACCGCTCTCAAGTATCTTCATTGCTGTTCGTTTCGGGCCGAAATGTCCTCCACAAGCATAAGAGTGACAAAACTCTATGATGTGGGCTATCTCATATTCAGGGATGCATCTTCGGATTATTTGATCCTTACAATGCTTCCACAAATATGGGTCATCCCACACATAGAGTCTTGAATCCATTCTTAATTTTTCTTTTTGAGATTTTGAGAGTTGTGGAGGAAATTTGCCGGAAACGAGGAAGTTCACGATATTTGCGTACCATGGTTGTGTGACTTTGATGGAGAAGAGAGTTTCGTCCGGGAATTCTCCTTTGATGAGATTTGTGTGGAGGTCTTCGATGTCTTTGTGAGGAATGAGGCGGCTTAAATGATCAGCCACCAAATTCTCCGCTCCTTTCTTGTCTTTGATTTCCACATCAAACTCACTCAATAGGACCCATCGAATGAGTCTTGGTTTGGCTTCTTTCTTTGTCATAAGGAATCGAAGAGCGGCATGGTCGGTGTAGACAATAACTTTTGTTCCAAGAAGGTAGGAACGAAACTTTTCCAAAGCAAAAACCACCGCTATCATTTCCTTCTCGGTGGTGGAGTAGTTCTTTTGGGCTTCGTTGAGGGTTGATGAGGCGTAGTAGATGACATGGGATGCCCTTCCAACTTTCTGGCCCAAAACAGTCCCCACCGCATAGTCACTTGCGTCGCACATGATCTCAAAAGGAAGAGACCAGTCGGGAGCCTGTATGATCGGGGCAGTCACCAATCTTGCTTTCAGAGTGTCAAAAGCCTCTTTGCATTCATCGTTTAGATTAAATTCCACCTCCTTTTGTAAAAGTTTACAATGAGGAGATGAGATTTTTGAGAAATCCTTGATGAATCTCCTATAGAAACCGGCGTGACCGAGGAAAGAGCGGATGTCCCGTACATTTGTGGGGTACGGGAGCGTTTGAATCACATCGATCTTTGCTTTGTCCACCTCGATCCCCTTTGATGAGATCACATGCCCAAGAACAATCCCTTGTTCTACCATGAAGTGGCATTTTTCAGAGTTCAGCACAAGGTTGGATTCAATGCAACTCTTTAGCACAAGAGTGAGGTGATATAGGCAAGAGTCAAAAGAGTCGCCATGGATTGTGAAATCATCCATAAAGACCTCCATGAATACCTCCACAAATTCTGAAAAGATGCTCATCATGCACCTTTGAAAGGTGCCCGGTGCGTTGCATAATCCAAAGGGCATTCGTCGGTAGGCAAAATGGACATGTGAAGGTTGTTTTCTCTTGGTCCTCCGGGGCTATTGGTATTTGGAAATACCCGGAGTAACCATCGAGAAAACAATAGAACTTGTGCCCAGCTAACCTCTCTAGCATTTGATCAATAAAAGGCAATGGAAAGAAGTCTTTCCTAGTCACCGAATTGAGTCTTCGGTAGTCAATGCATACTCGCCACCCGTTTTGAACTCGGGTGGGCACCATCTCGCCATCCTTGTTTTCAATGACCGTCACTCCGGTCTTCTTTGGCACCACTTGAGTGGGACTCACCCACTTGCTATCGGAAATGGGGAAGATGATTCCCATTTGAAGCAACTTGATTACCTCCTTTTTCACCACCTCCATCATGGGTGGGTTCAATCTTCGTTGCGGTTGTCTCACCGCTTTGGCCTCATCTTCGAGCAAGATCCTGTGCATGCATGTGGATGGACTAATGCCTTTGATGTCGGCAATAGACCATCCAATGGCCAATTTATATTCCTTCAAGACCGCGATCAATCTTTCTTCTTGTTCTTGGGACAGGGCATTTGAAATAATCACCGGTAGGGTGCGATTTTCACCCAAGAACGCATGCTTCATATTTTCAGGGAGTGGTTTTAATTCCACCTCCGGTGCCTGCAAAACAGATGGTAGCGGCTTCTCGCTTGGAATGGTTAGCGGGAGGGCTTTAGAGCCCGGTGGCAAAAGTGGGAGTTGATTTAACTCCGCCACCATAATCTTCATGTTATTTGACACAGAGTATTCCAATGTAAAATCCTCTATGTCGTTTTCTATTGCGCTTAATGCTTCATCCTTGCCCTCAATTTCAAATACATCTTGGACCCAAGTGTCGCAAGTGTCAATCGCAAATAGAGAATGATCCTCAGTGGGGTATTTCATGGAGTCGTAGATATTAAATTCGACTCTTTCACCATCGAACTCCATGGTTAACACTCCACTAAAGACGTCAATTTTTGCCTTAGCCGTTTTCAAAAAGGGGCGGCCTAGTAAAATTGGGACTGCATTTTTATCGTTCTCCATTTCAAGAACGTAAAAATCAGCGGGAAAGATTAAATTATCCACCATGACGAGAACATCCTCTACCACACCTTTTGGGTAGGTATTGGATCTATCGGCAAGTTGGATAACGACCCCCGTCTCATGTAAAGGTCCTAGTTCTAGGGACTTATATAGAGAATATGGGATGACATTGATTGATGCACCCAAATCTAACATAGCCCTAGAAGAACTAGAATTTCCAAGTTTACATGGTATAGTGAACATTCCCGGATCACTATACTTTTTAGGCAGTTTCTTTTGAAAAACGGCCGACACTCATTCACTTACTTGGATTTTATGCTTGCCATTCAACTTGTGTTTCCTTTTAATTGTGCAAAGTTCTTTTAAAAACTTTGCAAACCTAGGAACACCTTTTATTAAATTGAGAAGAGGGATATTTACCTCACATTTGCTGAAAGTCTCATAGATGTCTTTGTCATTGTTGTATCTCCGGTTATCCTTGAGAGCCTCCGGAAAAGGTGGCACCGGCTCATATGAGTTGAGCGGTGGGAACTTTCTTTGAGGTGTGATTTCCTCCTCCTTTTCTTCTTCATTTTGAGGGTTTGTGCTTGGCATCAAGATCTCCTCCTCCTCTTCTCCCACATGGCTCTTTGCTTTCGCCTTAGCCATAACCAACTCTTTGCCACTTCTCAAAGTGACCGCATGAGCTTGTTGTCTCGGGTTCGGCTCCGTTTGAGATGGGAGTTTTGCCGAATCCCTAGCTTCTAGCCTACTCACGGCGTTTGAGATTTGGCTCATTTGGCTTTCCAAATTGTGGATGCTAGACTTTGTGGTTTCTTGAAATTGGGCCACACTTTGTTGCATCGTAGTCATATTCATGGCTAATGCTCGAATTATGTCTTCGGTGGACATGTTTGAGTTCGATGTTTGGCCTTGTTGTTTAAATTGTTGAGGAGGGGGAGGATTTGTTTGTTGAGGGGGTTGAGGGTTTCCGTACCTTAGATTTGGATGATCCCTCCATCCTGGATTGTAGGTGTTGCCGTGAGGATCGTACCTCCTTTGGCCTTGGAACCCCAAAGCATTGACTTGCTCGGAGTTCTCCTCTTGTAAAGTTGGGCAAGAATCTGTGGGATGCCCTTGTGTTGAACAGATGCCGCAGACCTTGACTTCTTGGGTTTTTGGATTCAAAAGGAAATCTTTAACCAAAGAAGTCAAGCCGGCTACTTGACTCTCCAACGAGTTGTTGGATTCCGCTGCCATAACTCTCTTTGTTGACCGCCGATCATAGTGTCTACAATTTTCGGCCAACTCCGAGATAAGATTCCTAGCTTGAGAAGGAGTTTTGTTGACTATTCCTCCTCCACATGCAGCATTGATCATCCGTCTATCATCATCGCAAAGACCATCATAAAAGTAAAGGATGAGGTCTTGCTCCGAGTAGCCGTGATACGGACAGCTCGCACAGAGTTTCTTGAATCGTTCCCAGAATTCGTAGAACGATTCATCATCTTTTTGCTCCACATTGCTGATTTGTTTCTTTAAAGATGAGGAGATGGAGGCGGGATAATACCTTTCGAGGAAGCTTTTCTTCATGGCCGCCCAAGTGTCTATGCTTCCCGAGGGAAGATAGAATAGCCAATCTTTGGCGGTGTCTTTGAGGGAGAATAGGAAAGCCCTCAACTTAATTTGCTCCTCGGTAACACCGTTTGGGCACATGCTTGTGCAAACGATGTGGAATTCCGAAAGATGTTTATTTGGATCCTCTCCTCTTAGCCCGTGGAAAGATGGAAGTAGATGTATGAGTCCGGATTTCAACTCAAATGTAGCACCCGCATCAAGAGTTGGGAAGGTGATACATAAGGGTTGTTGATTTAGATTGGGGGCTGTGAGCTCCCTCAGCGTTCTTGTTTCAAGAGCCATTGATATTGACTCCTCGGACTCGCTAGATTGAGAACTAGCACTTGAGAATTCCCCCGAGTCGGTGTTTGAGAATTTATTCTTTAACCGCTCGAGAGCTTTTTCTATTTCGGGGTTTGTTTGGTAGGTGAGTTGGTTTATGGATCGGGTTTTTACCATATACTCAAACAAAGCTCAGCAAAAATAGAAAACTTTATATATTATTTTTTTTTTGGATTTTTCTTTGAAATAAAATAAAAAGAAAAATTAATTGCCTTTCCCCGGCAACGGCGCCAAATTTGACGAGCACTTTGTCACGGTGCGTCAAAATAAATTCAATACTAAACACTTATACGTAGTATAGTGTAGTAGAGTTCGTATCCACAGGGAAAGGTATAATTCTCTTTCTATGAAACTAGTAATAAAAAGGGGGGTTTTGGTTTTGAGTGATTTAATTCAATTAAGAAACTAAGATGAACAACCTATATGTGTTTAATTTCAAGAATAAAAGGGACTTGGCTTTGCTACTTTCCACTTGTTGATATATTTTAGTCGGTCCTTGTTATATCTATAACTTATCCCCTCTCGAATACTCAATCGAGGAGTATCTCCAATTCATCGAGGGTAGTTATTAACAACGACCGTTCATTAATAACCCTTACTATTAATCAAATATAGAACAACGCCTTATACCGATATAATAGTAGCATTCAATCTTTTTAACTCCTTGATGAAATCAATTGAGATTGATAACCTTAACACAACGGTTTCGGTTTAACCAACAAAATTGATCCCTCTTAAGTCTATTAACCACAACCGTGCATTAATAAACCGAAGTTACTTACTTGTGAAACCACCAACGATTAACCATCGATTCGTTGATCGTTTCTAGTAGTAATTAATGTCGGAACGTTAACTAATCGTCACTTAGCAACCCTCCAACATTAATATAGAATGAGATTAAGGGAAGAATTAATAATCAAGAGAAGAAGTTAAGAAAATAACTCACAACTTTAATAATCAACAAGCTTCAAGAGCAAAACCAAGAATGGAAGTTTAGCTCCTCATTTGGAGACTAAACATAGCTAGAAAAATATAAAGAAATGCTATTCTAAACTGAGCTAAAGAGTATGGAAGAAGGGATTATTTTTTGTGAAGAAAAAGTGTGCTATTTATAGGTGTTTTTCAACACCTTTGGCCGGGTACCCGACCGGGTATAGGTACATACCCGACCGGGTACCGGTCAAAATCAGATAATCTCCCACGTTTCATTGTTCCAGCACGTTAATTTGTCCGGGTCAAGTCAGACCCGACCGGGTCAAGTGAGGGACCCGACCGGGTTTGGTCTAAATCAGATTTTTTCCAAATCTTTGTGATCTTCAGCATGTTCCGGTGTTCCGGGTCATGTCTGACCCGACCGGGTCGGGTATGGGACCCGACCGGGTCTTACTTTTCCTTCTTAGATCTGTTCCTCAACTGACCCGACCGGGTTCAAGGTCTGACCCGGTCGGGTTTTTGTGCTCCTGGGTCTTTTTGTCTTCAGTTTTTCTCCCTTTTTCCTTGCTACAAACTCTATCACTATTCTAAAACTCCGAAAAAGGAGAGAACAATTAAAAACAAAATAAAACAAGTACTTACAAACTAACTAAAAGTGATGGAAAATCCACACTCAATCAACATAAAAACATACGTTTATGCACTATAAACTAGTGCATATCAGCAGCCATCATCAAACCTGGGACTTACAAGCTCAAACGCCCCAACGGGAAAGAGGTCCCTAGGCACTGGAATGTACACCACTTAGTTAAATTTTATCAATAATGTAAGAGAGGCCAAGCCCTCATAACTAGTGAATGTACTATCATATGGCCCAAGGCCTCCAATTTTGAAGAATGAAGACACATTCAAGACACCAAGAACAACCACAAGACACTTATGAGCGGCCAAGCCCTCATACCAACTACAGGCCCAAGACCTCACCACTAGAAGAACCCCCTCCGGCACCAAGTGCCGAGGGCGGACACCACCAACACCTCCAACAACAGTGAAAACACCAAGTGTTTTCGAACAAGACCCCTCGGTACCAAGTACCGAAGGTGGGAACTCCCATCACCGGCAACAAGAAACACCAAGTGTTTCATTTCAAGGCCCTTCGGCACCCAGTGCCGGGGGTACATATCTCCACCATCAACATAAAAAAGAAGAAGAACACCAAGTGTTCCCACAGAAGACCCCTCGGTACCAAGTACCGGGGGCTATATGTCGAGACTAACACCAAGTGTTGTCTCTAAAGCCGTACCCCACGAGGACGCATATACCGAAGGCGCCACCATCGGTGCCGGCGGCACGTAGTGCCCTCGGCCATTTGCAACTAGTGTGCAAATGAAAACCCTTCCTTGAAACGCTTTCCGCGTCACTACCCCCAGGGTATGACAGGCATGAGAAATGCCCATGATTCGACTTTCAAAAACGGAACGCTTTCCGCGTCATCACCCCAAGGGTATGACAGGCACGAGAAATGCCCAGGATTCGACTTCCAAACTGAAACGCTCCCCGCGCCACCACCCCAAGTGTGTGGCAGGCCACGGACTATGTCTAGCGCCGAGGGGACGACTTTCAAAACTGAGGCGCTTTCCGCGCCATCCCCCAAGGAGAGGCAGGTTACAGACCACCATATCTTGTGCCCAGGAAACGACCCTCGATCCCCTTGGAACTCGGAAGGTTAACCCGAGGGAGGAGAGCCATTGGTGTATTCTGATGGTCTCCTGATAGGCCCAGCCTTACCAAGAAACCAAGTTTCTTGATGCCTTCCCTTCACCACCAACCAAAAAAAAAGAGGGGGTGAAGGGGAGTAGACTCATCGAGAAATCAGTGAGTACAACACTCCAACGAATCACAACATACCGAAGGCTCCCTACGGGAACACCTCCGGTAACTGAAGGCTCCTATTTCCCGAAGGTTACTACTCAACAATACAAAGGGATTGGACTGTCTCAAGTACACTAAACGACTAAGTTCACCTCAAATAAGTGCCGAGGGCACCTACCATCGGTCATCCATTGCTACCGAGGGGTCCTATCATGTAAAAGGGCATGCAACTGACTAAGGCAGCTCAAGAACCCTTCAAGTGAATGCCGAGGGCACCTATATCCCACCAGCATTCACTACAACATCAGTGTCCTACAAATTTTCCTAAGTCCACACTTTTGGGAAATGACTACAGCCGGAGGCTCACATATCACCCAACAACCGAAGGCATCTGTTACAAATCATCAAAGGCCAACCAAGGGGGCTTACTCCAAAATAATGTCGCCCTCGGGAAATCTTGATTGGAAAACACTACTAACCGAAGGCTACACAAGGAAGCAACACTTAGAAAAATTTCTAAGTCCTGAAGATTGAGCCCCCGGCCTGATCAATATTTCAACTGAGGGACCATGATAGCCGAAGGCTACGTGATGCAACAGCACTTAGAAAATTTTCTAAATCTTACATATTTGGCCCTCGGTCAAATATTCACACATCAGAAAGGAAGCTACCAGCCGAGGGCTTCCAATGGGAAACTACACTTAGAAATTTGTCTAAGTCCTAAGGATTGGGTTCTCAACCTAATCATCACACAGCAATTGAGCTACAAACAACCGAAGGCCCTATGGTGTGCTACACTTAGAAAAACATTTCTAAGTCCTACACTCAAATCTCCATGCTGCCCGAGGGGACATGCGGTTGAAGACTTGGGCCAACAGACGAACAAACACTTAGAAATATTTTCTAAGTCCTGAGCATCGTGCCCTCAGTGAAAGGTTCAATTGACTAAAGATTACTAGTAGCCGAGGGCTACGAGAAGCACTACACTTGGAAGAATATAGTCTAATTCCTAAACATACATTCAAAGAAGGGCGAAGGCATACATTTAAAAGAAAACGACGGCATACATTCGAGAAGAAACGAATTAAAGGGAAGCATGTTATATACACAAAGCCTGAAGGCAATCATTCATTCATCAAAGGAAATAAATTTGAATGCATAAATTACAGAATGGCCGAGGCCGACAGTATACAGACGTTCATTACATACAGGAAAGACATTCAAAACACTACAAGTACATATCACATGTTGTCAACACCGGGGACAGCCTCTTCCGCGGGCTTCGAGATGACCTCCGTATCAGCCTCTGCCTCATCGCCCTCGGCCTCTTTCAGGAGTTCTGAATCTTCCAGTTCCGGCCTCTCGACGCCCTCAGGAAGGGGGACTCTTATATCAGGCTGGAGGGGGGGGGGGGGAGACCGTATGCCGCCGGGTCGAAGGCCGTTGGCTCTATTTTCAGGTGCCGGGCGAGCCTCCTGTAGATTAGGGCCTGGGTGAAGAACTCCCCCCGGCATAGTAATCTTCACCCTTTCGGGCTAGCCACATCGCCCCGGGGCCCTTCACCCACCCGTCGGCAGAACTCTCCATGACCGAGGCCACCCAGTCTTTATGGCCTTCGGCCTTCCAGCCCTCGGTCATGAAGGCAGCGACTGCAGCAGCGGCGGCCTCTACTTTTGCGGCCTCGGCGTCTTCAAGGGCCTTCTTCGCAGCCTCGGCAACCGCCTTCTCCATCTCCACCCTCTCCTTGGCCGCTCTCTCTGCTTCCGCCCTCGCCTGCTGGAGGTCCCTCTCCAGTTGAGCCATCTGCCTCACGGCCTCGGCATTATCGTGAACAAGCTTCTTGAGGGACTCCTCCTGTTGCGCCTTCTGGAGGCGCCACTTGTCGAACCTCCTGGCGTGTTCGCCGAGGGCTATGCAAGCCTGTTTAAACAAACAACAAAGCAAGGGGTTAAAATTATGATCACACAACAGATAAAGTCATGGGCCACTATGCTAAGGAAAAAGAAAGAAGAAGAAAGGAAGGAGGAGAACTTACGGTAAGAGAGGACCGGAGGATTTTGGACTCGAGGGCTTCATCATCCAGCTTCCCGAGGGACCGCCTGTCCATAGCGGGTGTAACCCCGCCCAGAAATTCCCGGGGGTCCACTGTGCCATGCGTAATGGCACACCCCTTCGACAGGGAGAACTGTATGTCCTCCCGAGGCAAGCTTGCCTCGCCACCTTTACCCGAGGGCGGGCAAGGAGCAGTCGGAGCACTGGGCTCGGAGGCGGAATGCTCGTCCACCACCACCACCAGGGGAGCCTTCTTCCCGGCGTCCCCCTTTTTCTGCTTCTTCACCTCGGGGATTGGGGCCTTGCCGGCAGCCTTCCGCTTTGAGGCCTCCCCCGAGGGCTCACCGCCCTTCTTCATCTCCCCGAGGGGCTTCTGCTTGACAGGCTCCTTCTGGCCCGGGACCTTCACCTTCTGCTTTTTGAGGTTGGCGAAGGCATTGAGATCCATATTGACACCTGCCACAAAAACAAATGGGTTGGACCGAAGGGAAAGAGAACAGGAAAAAGAAAGGGGTAAAAAAAAATCCGAAGTACAAAAAAGGGGGAAGCCCTCGGAGACTACCTCCTGCCAGCACAGGATACTTCTCGTCTGTTTCGCCAAGGAAGCGATATCTGCGGAAGCCGAGGGCAAAAAGCTCCTTGTCAGCAGTGAAGTCCTTGATGGACACTTGCTTCGTACGGCCCGCCGCAATCTTGGCTATTATCAAGCCATCTTTCTCCAAGGCAGCACTCCCGACCTTCGGATGCCGACGGAAGCGATCCCTAAGTACCATCGGGAAGGGGCTCTCGGCAATCCTGACGTAGCACCACCGCTCCTTCCAGCCTTTGTTGGACGAGGGCGCTTCTGTGAATAGCTTCCACCGAGCCACCTGTTGCAGATTGGCGAACCCCTCGGCGTTCGCGTGACCCCCTCGACAGAGGTTGAAGCTCTGGAAAAACAGGTCCAGGTTGGGGGTCACCCCTCGGGCCCGGCAGAGGTTCAGAAAGCCCGCCACGTAGGAGTGGCTGTTGGGCGTCAACTGGCAGGGGACCAAGCCCACATACCACACCGATAGGATGTGCACAGCAATGCACCCCTCGGGGGCCCGGGAAAGAACGTCATCTGGGCCCGGCGCCACCACCACAGCCAAGGGCCCCACGTGCAGCTGGGTCACGTACATGTCCTCCCTATCAGCCTTCGACCCTATCTCCAGGGCAGCAGTGTTTAGCCAGGAGTACCCCTCGGGCACATCTATGGGTTTCCCCTGATCGGCAGCGACACTTTTCTTCTTGGGGGCAGTTTTCTTCTTCTCCGATTGATTCCCGGGGGCCACTCTTATCGGCGTCGGGTCGAGGGGCCGAGAGCTCCCTGCCTCACCAGCACCCCGAGGGGGAAGGACGGCCACGGTCACCTTCATCCTCTCTTTTTCTTCTTCCTCCTCCGCAACTTGCACGGCGAGGGCAAGCTCCTCGTCCTCCGCCTCCTTCTCGAAGCCCTCAGCTTCAACTTCAGCCACCAACTCTTTCTGCACTTCTACCGCCAACGCGACATCCTCCTGGGCCGAGGACTGTTCGCTTGAGGACTCCACATCCGAGATGACCTCATCCTCCATCGAGGGCGCCCCCGAGATGTCTTGAGAATCGCTTTGTGAGGACATTGTTATACTACGTCGACGGTTCGGAGATGCTAAGTGCTCTAAGCTACGCCCCTAATCTAAGGCCACAAAAACAGCTAACTAAGGAGGTGAAGTGCGAGTGGGGAACTTACCTTAGAATTTGATCGAGGGCTGCTGTTTCTCTCTCTAGAAAATTTGGCAGAGCTTCGCTATAAGGATTTCGCATAAGGGGAAGGAAGCCCGGCCATGGGTATTTATAGGCGCTGGAATCCGGGCTTGGGCCTGGAAACCGGGCCTCCGGTTGGACTGCCATCATTACAGACCGCGGTATCGCCCAATCGGTGACGCCCGCCCACGGGCGGCCAACGAGCACGCACCACGTGGCAACCCCCCCCCCCCCCCAACGGCTATATCCTGACGTTACATATTCCAACGGCTATATTTCCAACGGCTATATTCTGGGAGCCCCCGGGTTTCTTACTTCACTCCGCTTCATCAGAGAAAGCCCCCGGGTACACTTACCCAGAGACGCTCCCGGGTTGTGCCCCACACAGTACGTAACAGACACCTTCGGGATCACTCCTTCAGAAGCCCAAGGCTTTTTATCAGGCCACCCCTCGGGGATCCCCCCCTCAGCGCTGTAAAGGCGGGGTAGCCCCCGGGGAATATGCCTCATTGACGGGTAGCCTACAGCACACAGGCAATGGGAGCCCTCCGATATCCTCATCACCAAATAATCAACAAACAGGGGACCCCCCGGTAACAACTCGACTGCTACCCACATTCATTACGCCCTCGATCCCCAGGACATCAGCAACAAGCCTCCGGCTAATCAACGCATGAGCCCTCAGAACAAGGAGAGCCTTCGGCATTACCATCATTCTCCATTTTGAACCAAGGTTTCACATTTTCGATTCATCGTTGGGGGAATTCGGTGCACTCTTTTTCCCTCATTAGGATTTTTTCCCACAGGGTTTTTCCTAATGAGGTTTTTAACGAGGCATCCTCCCAAAATGAAACGAAAAGCGTCAGCCTTCGGCCCACAACAGCAACACAACTACTTTACTCCTTTTCACCACTTTGCAAGTGCCTCAAGGAGTGGGGGACTGGAGGACCCCCTCGGGAAAAATCACAAAAATTACAAACATGACCCCTCAAGTCCCGACATGTGGGTAACTGAGGGGCTGCCCTCGGCAAAATAAACGAACAGCAAACTACCCACAACTCTACAAACTACGAACGGAACAACGGCAGTCGGCAGGGGACAAACACAAATTACTCCTTTTCCCTCAAGTACCTTTCGGCAAAAGGAATGAGGGACTCCTGATGGAGTATATGGCCCGGGAACCCCCGGCCCACAGACTCCTACTACTCCAGTAAAGGCCCAACAGGCCCAGAAGGCCCAACGGGCCCAAATAACGCGCCCAGAGTACCAAGCAGCCCACAATGCGCACCAGGGGTGCCTTCGGCCCCCTGGCCGAAGGCTCTAACTCTCACAGGAGGGTCAGGACAGCAAAACGAAGTTACTGGGAAAAACGGCAAAAATCAGTAGCCCTCGGCATCTGGAGCCCTCGGCACCAAGGGGTCCCCAGTACTCGGAGCCCTCGGCTAGTCCTCTACAGCCGAGGGCACCTTCCCCGACATGATACCTGCGCCACATGCGTACAGATCACCGTACCCTGTACAACGTCCCATCCAACAGCCGCATTAAATGCGGCCACATGCGGTTGCCAGCGCCAACCGGTTGAGGTGACCTCTCGGCCAATGGACGCTTGACACGTGTCCCTGTCCGGCATTTATTGCTACTATAAATAGCACTCATTTTCCATATTTGTAACCAAGTCATAAACGCTGCATACTTTCTAAATACAGTTTCTCTCTCTATACTTACTGGCTCGGACTTCTCTCTTGTTATTCCACGCAATAACCCCCCGGATAAGCTACCCCCCGGGTACACTATCCATCATATATATATTCTACAATGGAAGCTTAGAATGTTAATTGTATCCTTATTAATGCTAAAAATTATCGAATTATGAAATAAACACCAAAAATTAATATTTTTGAAAGAAATAATACATGACCATGGTGCCAAAATAACTTTTTATATAAAGTTTGGAGTATTTAAATTACATATGCAAGTTTGGAGTGTTTATCTCACACTCATTCAAAGTTTGGGGTATTTTAAATATTTTCCCCTAAAATCAATAAAGAATTACATGGAACCTGGATGAATATTGAAGACTTTTGAACATTTAATCTTAAATAAAATTGAGAGGTTTCTAATTCAAATCAAAAGGCAATTCTTATCATATATTCATGTAAGAAAATAATTAAAATTACTATCAGATAAATTAAAATAACTTTTTATCCCATGCATGACTAAAAAATATATTACTATCAGATAAAGTAAGATAAATTTTCATCCCGTGCAACGCACGGGTAAGAAAACTAATGTGTGTAATAGTACTTCTCAATGTGCTATTTCAATTCCTCAAGAATCGGTGATCAGTTTCTGAGTTATTGTCTTGTTTGTTTTAGAAAAAAAGATGTATTTAAAATGGTCACACACGAAAGTATAATAGATCTCCTTCAAAAGATGAAAACTCAAAGAGACCGGTTGGTTGTGTTTTGCTTTTTAGGGTTTTTTGAAATTGTAATATACTTTTGGAAATTCTCGTGTATTTTGTTACAATTTTTGCTATTCGGTTATATTATATTATTCTCGTGTATTTTTTAAAATTTACAATAGTTTGACTTTCACGTTTACCGACGCACAACTTTGACTATAATTATATTTAATTACATATTATTACCTCTATCCGCTTAAGTTTGGGACAAAGAGATATTGTGTGGTTTTTAAGAAAAAGTAGAATTATGTGATTGATATTGAATTGATAAAGTGTAAATAAAGTAAGAAAACTTGTATTCACTCAAATATTATCAAATATGGTATGAGACAAATTTAATGGAACGAATGAAAAAGGTAAAATAAGACAAAGTTAGGAGCGGAGAGAATAGTAAATATTACAAAAATTAATACGGAATATTTTGGAAATCAGGTTATAACCCAAAGTGTACACACAACAAAATTATTTTGCTCCATATAGATTTCAACAATATTCAATCTATTCCATCTTTCCAAATTGAATAGATTGAATACCGTTGAAATGAATACGGAGCAAAATAATTTTGATGTGAAAAAAGGTTGATCCAAAAGGTGGAATCTCCCACCCCAGGAGTCCCCCATATCCCGACCCGACAGGATTTTTGGGAAGATGTTAATCACGGTGACTCAGTCGGCCCAATAATGGTAGGTCTTTTTCCCGTGCTCACCAGAGGCCCAACCTTGTTTCAGGTTCTGTGACCTCCACACGGTCGCTGCAGGTTTCGAACATTGGTCACTTGATCCAAATTTCCCACCACTGAACCAACTGAGCTATCCGTGCGGGTAAAAAGGTCTTTGAATTGCGAGAGAAGAAATTGAAGGTCAAAAAAGACAAGATGTGATACATTAGCGACGTTAGCGTGCTTTGGAACAGTGTTGGATGAAACAAGTTGCACATGTCACTTTTACTTTGGACGGCACTTAAAGAACGTTAATGGATCAGAAATAGTACTATGTAGTACTCCGTATTCTGACTGAATGTCTATCTCTATTATCATTGCAGTGGCCAAATTCCAACATTTCTGAACGCGCCGCCCGCCTATTTCTGATTCTATTTAAATTGCCACTGTTCATAAAAAATTAGTACTCGTACAATTTTTTGCATATATTACTCTCCATCAGTCTTTTAAAACTTTGTCAAATTTGACCGTCACTAGAATTACTAAAGTGAAAATTGTATGGTTGAGAGTTGTTCCAAGGAGAAATAATTAACTAGAGCCACAAATTCTTTACTTAAAAAAGAAAGTGACAAAGTTAGTGGGACATCCAAAAACGGAAAATTCACAAATTTTAAGGTACGAAGGGAGTAGTATCTACGATCTGGTGTGCGATGATCACCGTATAATCGGTGACATTTTCGTAATTTAAGTGAAATTTGCAACTTCCGCTGAATGAGTACTCCCTCCGTCCCGAATTGAATTGCAAACTTTGACCGGCACAAAGATTAAGAAATGACAACAAATGATGCTTGTTTTTTACACTTTTGCCCATCTTTTTAAAAGTAGATGACTTTAAGTTAATGGGGAAAAAGTAAAAGTAAGGGTAAATTTGTCACTTTATTCTTATTTACATACCTAAAATAGAAATTGGAAAATCATTTTGGGACAACCAAAAAAGGAAATTTTGCAAATCAAATTAGGACGGATGGGAGTATTAATATACTTTTAATAATTGATTATCATACCTATTCTTTTGAGGATTATAAATCTAATTCATGATCCCTGCCTCATACTCCCCCGTCCCTATATAAAAGTATCCATTCGTTTTCCACACATTTTAAGAAAGTTGGTTTGGTTGGTACTGTTTGGCACTGTTTGGACACTGTTTGGCACTGTTTTGCACTGTTTTGTTTTCCAAAAAAGGAAAGAGAACTTTTATTTAGGGACGGTCCGAAAAAGAAACAGATGCTTTTATTTAGGGACGGAGAGAGTATTTTCTAATTCACTTTCTTTCTCTTACTTTTTTCATTTATAAAAATTTATTAAATTATACCTATACTCAACTTCTATGAATTTCGATATGTGAATCTAATGTAATATGATACTTTTGAAATATCCATATATTTATATGACATTTTAAAAATGGGTATAATATCGGTACTCAAAAAACATCACGACATTTTCATTGAGAACCAAACCTCCTCTGTTGCGATGAAAATTGCAATTTTTGTTAAATGACCATTGATGGACTTTTTAATGTGCATCAAACCTCTTCTTTTGAGCATTATGAATCTAACATTGGACATCGTGATCTCTTCTTCAAAACACTTCTAATTCACTTTCAATTTTTTCATTTATAAAAAAGTCTTAAATTATACTCCCTCCGTCCCGTTGGAATGTTCTCGGTTTGACCTACACACATATCAAGGAAATAAACTTACCAGGGGGTAAATTTTACAGTTTTGACACTGTTTCGATGTTGTTTGGCACTGTTTCGACACTGTTTGACACAGTTTGACACTGTTTTGCATTGTTTGACCCTGTTTTGATGTAGGATAACTTTCCATTTAGGGAAATGGAAACTTTCCAACGGGACATCCAAAAAAGGAAAGCGGGAACATTCCAACGGGACGGAGGGAGTATCTATAACCAACTCCTATGAATTCCTATTAAACTTTAGAAACATGCATCATATAAATATTGTAAGTTTGACTCGTTGCGCATCAAGACATTATCATTGAACATCAAGTCTTCTCTATTTAACATTGTAACTCTGCAATTGAGGTATAAAAATTTCAAAACCTATTGAGCATCAAAACATATTCATTGAATAGTAAGTCGTAATAGTGCTTATCAAAAAACGTTATATCGATATACAGTTCGTGTGAATATTATACTCATCTTTTGTACTCATTTTATAATGTTATACCAATGTTCATTTCTTTGAAAGTTATATTCTTATATGCATAACATAAAACTCATTTCTATTTTATTTTAGTAAATTATAGTTTTGGAAGTCTAGTATGTATTCAAAGTATTCAGTCTTTAGGCAGAACACCCTTACCTATTCCTGCTCAGAAATTTAGTGAGGTCTCAAAAATAGAACAAAGGGAAAAGGAAAGGTTTCAAAGGGAGGAAGAAGGCCTGCAACTCAACTCAAACCGGGAATACAGAAGGATTTTAACTTGATTAGAAGGGATTGCTTCCTTTAGCACTCCAACAGACTCAGGGATTAAAAAAAAGGTCATCGCCTGCCTTTCGCTTTGCTCGAGATAAAAAAAAATCTTTGGAATTCTACTTACGAAAAAACTCTATATTCTAATAAAAAAGCGCTCTTAGTTCAGTTTGGTAGAATGTGGGTCTCCAAAACCCAATGTCGTAGGTTCAAATCCTACAGAGCGTGTTTTTTATTCTCGACTTAGTTATTATTAATTAATAGATTAATTAATAATACTTCACTAGATTCCGTCATGTGAACAGCAATCCAAAATTTCATCCTTGGGGGTGAAAGGAAAGAGATAAAAAACGAGCTATTCATTAATTATGAATTAAAGTTCTAACTTATCCCTCACACTTGTAATATATTTATTACAAATTATTTAAAATAATTTTTTTCTTAACAATAAAGCTCAACCATATGGAGATTGCTGCCAATGTCCCTACCTTTCATATGGGTAAGGCCTTGGGCTTTTAGCTCGTCCAGCGCTTTGATTTTGTCAGGTTTCACCAGATGCGCTTCCTGATTTCCTCTTGGAAGGGGGCAGTGATATTAATGTTCTCCCAAGACTTCTCATTCTTTAGAGGCAGAGTTCTTGTTGCTCTGATGACCTTGGACACCTCAGATGGAGCTTTGTTGTAGTCTTCATCTTCTTTGAGTTCTTCTTTTTCTAGACTGATCAGGCCTGCAACAGATTATTCAACAGCTCTGTAAGATAGAATCCTCTCTGCATTTCATATTGTTTGACCTCTTGTCTGATGCCATCCCATTCAGTGCATTCTCCGTTCCATCTCTCATCTAGGATAATCTCTTCTAATTGATCATCGATGGATGAGGTTTGATGTTCAGAGGGAGTCTGTTGCTTCTGTGACGTGTGAGAGGTAGAACAAGGATAACTCAGATTGCTCGTTAGCATCAGATCAGAACTGGGTTCTAACTGATGGCCTGAATATAATGTTGACCTCAAGATGTCCACTCCATCCTTGGTCAACATCCATGAACGATGAGCCTAAGAGCGTTCTATCTAGCTCAACCAAGCTAGAGGCTAGGGGCTGAGTGGTGTGGTTCTTGGGTTTAGACGAGGTTGGGGTTGTTGGTTGTTTGAGGATTTAATTTGGTTTGCAGTTGTTGGCTAGTAAAAGCATCATGCTCAAGTATCTGTTGCCTTTTGTTCTCCCCCTCATGAAGAGCTGAATCATCGGGGTCCTCATGCGAATGTTTGCTTCCGCGGAGACCGTCACAACATGTGCTTTGGCTTTGGAGTAGGCGGAGGTGGATTAGTTGGTTAGGGTTAAGGTGATCTTCTTCGGAAAGAAGTCGGGCCAGCATGATTGTGGTGAGGTTATCAAGTGAGATGGTGTAAAGGGTTAGGGTAAGGTGTGGTCAAGGCAGGGGAGGACACGTGTTCTGTATCCTGGGTTCCCCTAGAAGTTCTAGGTGTTTGGGATTTAGTGGTTGATGGTTCAGATGTGGGTAAGGATAAGGTTCGGGTTGATTTGGGTCGTGAGTGAGAGGATGTGGGTTGTCGTTGGGGTTGGATTTGATCGTTCTGAACCACTGAGGTTAGTCTAAAGTTGTGTGCCCAAGCGGTTATTACTTCGTGCACCCTTCGCATTATGGTTGACTCCGGGTAACGATTCAGAAGATCAGTGAAGTCTATGGAGTCAGGGTTGTCGGTTACAGGAGAAGTAACCGTTCTCACAACATCAGTTAAAAGCATCGATGTGTGGTCTGCAGATAATGATGGAATTAACTATCTGGTTTGTGGTAGGACTTTCAATCATCATCGAGTTATCTTCGATCGTTGCGGTAGAAATATCAGAAAATGTAGGGAGTGTGACACCTAAACTCAATGTGGTAAAAGGAGGGGTATTGGTGTGGGGCTGTTGACCACTAAGTAAATCCTCAACCGCTCTCCGTAAGGGGGCAGAGAGGTGGGTATTAGATCACCTATTGTTGAAACTACTAACTGTTGAGAGGCAGCAGAGTGGTTGGGTGAGGCTTGTGCATGCGCAGTTGGACCAGATGTTGCGTCTTTTACTCGAGAACTAACAAGGTCAGCTCATGCACCTATGGGGTCGGTCCTGTTTCTTCTTCTAGACTGCCCTGTGTTTGTATCCTCTCATTAGGACTGATTGATGGGGAGGGGACATCATTTTGATGCTTAGAGCGCGTCTCACTCATAATGGCGCCTTCAATGTTCTTCGGTGAGTAAGACGCCTCTTTGTTTGCCATAGGGAATTTGATAATGAATCGTCGCCGTTGTACCGGTGGTCCCTAGCAACGTTGGCATCATCGTCGTCCTCATCATTGTCATCGTTGTTGCTCTTGTCAGCCTTGCTACTAGAGTCTCATCGTCAGTGTTTATTGTTTTGACTGCGCTTGACGAATCACGGGAAGCCTCCTCAGTATTATGGGAGTAACCCTCAGCAGACGTAATCTGATCATCATGGGGCCGACCTGCCACTGGAATCTAGGGCTGGTGTTGATAAAGGAGTAGTGAGATTGACACATGATGTGCAGATCCCACGGTATAATTTGCGAAAGAAACGAATAATTTCAACAACCTTCTAGCCAGGAATAATGGACGCGTTGGGGCAATACAATAATATTTTAATTTTGCTCTTGTGCAATTATATTGTAGTAAAGTATATTTTAATAGTAATTGTTTGAATGCAGATTTGTTTATTACGGAGTATTAATTAGTTTCTTGTTATCAAAGTGTAGTTAGATATGCTCGTTTCAAATGAATACAGTATTTTTTTGTTAGATTTTGCTGGAACATATTATATTAGGATTTTTTTATAGGTAAGGAGTATATGAGGTTTAGCTTGTGTTGTTTTATTTTGGAGTTTAGTGTTCACTACAAAAAAATTCGCCTGTAGTCACGGACCGTAGTCACGGATTTGGTCCGTGACTAGTTAGTCACGGTTCTAATCACGGTGTAGTCACGGAATCGTTAAAAAAAAGTAGTCACGGATTTGTCCGTGACTACGTCCGTGACTAGAGGTAGTGACGGACCTAGTCCGTGACTAAAGTGTTCCGGCCAACCCATTTTCGCCTCCGGCGGGATTTTTTTTAAATTTGAAATTAGTCACAGACAAGTCCGTGACTAGTACCGTGACTACAGTTAGTCACGGACGTGACCGTGACTAATTCTGTGACAAGTCCAAAATTGATTTTTTCAACGTTCCAAATTTAAAGTGCACCGACAATTCGTACAAAAAAATGTAGTCACGGACACATCCGTGACTACGTCCGTGACTACAAAATTTATATATGCAGCCTCGGCTTCCTTCAAAAAAATCACACCTTCTACGTACTCCAGATAGAATTCCAGATAGAATTGAAGGATGTAATCTACCCATCTCATATCATTTTTCCTGTTTATGCAGATAAGGTATGTAATTTGAATTACGTATTTTTTGTAAATTAGTTAAATATGTAAATTTGTTAATAAATACATATGTAAGTATATTATTAAATATAATATTGGCAATACATATGTTATTAATTTTAAAATATAGGATTAAAATTACGTAAATTAGTTAAATACGTATGTAAGTATATATGATTAAATATAATTTAAATGCATATTATTAATATTAGTTAATAAATGTAAGTATTTTTTAATTCAAATGGCTTTATATATATATATATATATGATTAAATATAAGTATATGATTTCTTTATATTGGCAATTATTGTTAATTAAGGCGGCCTAATTTAGGATTAATAATGATTTAAATTAGGGTTAGTTAATTTAATTTAAATGTGTTTATTATATATATATGCTCAAATTATTGAATTTGCTCATATTATTTAATTTAGTACGTAAATTGTTAAATGTGCATTATTAATAAGATTAAGATGTTGATAATTTTAGTATTGTGGATTAAATTAATGTCATTAACGTATTGTGCATGTTTATAGTTTAATAATATTAATTATTGGACGTTAGTTAATTTTAATGGGATTTTAGTGAATTTTAGTGAATTTTAGTGAAATTTTAGGCAATTAGTTAATTTTAAGGGAATTAGTTAATTTTAGGGGAACTTTAGGGAATTAGTTAATTTTAAGTGAATTTTAGTGAATTTTAGTGAAATTTAAGGAAAGTAGTTAATTTTAAGGGATTTTTAGGGAATTAGTTAATTTTAAGTGAATTTTAGTGAAATTTAAGGAAACTAGTTAATTTTAAGGGAGTTAGTTAATTTTAGGGAATTAGTTAATTTTAAGGGAATTTTAGGGAATTAGTTAATTTTAAGGAAATTTTAGTGAAATTTAGTGAAATTTAAGGGAATTAGTTAATTTTAGGGAATTAGTTAATTTTAAGGGAATTTTAGTGAATTTTAGTGAAATTTAAGGAAACTAGTTAATTTTAAGGGAATTAGTTAATTTTAACGGAATTATTTAATTTTAAGGGAATTTTAGGGAATTAGTTAATTTTAAGGGAATTTTAGTGAAATTTACGGGAATTAGTTAATTTTAAGGGAATTTTAGGGAATTAGTTAATTTTAAGGTAATTTTAGTGAATTTTAGTGAAATTTAAGGAAACTAGTTAATTTTAAGGGAATTAGTTAATTTTAAGGGAATTAGTTAATTTTAAGGGAATTTTAGTGAATTTTAGTGAAATTTAAGGAAACTAGTTAATTTTAAGGGAATTAGTTAATTTTAAGGGAATTATTTAATTTTAAGGGAATTTTAGGGAATTAGTTGATTTTAAGGGAATTTTAGTGAATTTTAGTGAAATTTAAGGAAACTAGTTAATTTTAAGGGAATTAGTTAATTTTAAGGGAATTATTTAATTTTAAGGGAATTTTAGGGAATTAGTTAATTTTAAGGGAATTTTATTGAAATTTAGTGAAATTTACGGGAATTAGTTAATTTTAAGGGAATTTTAGGGAATTAGTTAATTTTAAGGGAATTTTAGTGAATTTTAGTGAAATTTAAGGAAACTAGTTAATTTTAAGGGAAATAGTTAATTTTAACGGAATTATTTAATTTTAAGGGAATTTTAGGGAATTAGTTAATTTTAAGGGAAATTTAGTGAAATTTACGGGAATTAGTTAATTTTAAGGGAATTTTAGTGAATTTTAGTGAAATTTAAGGAAACTAGTTAATTTTAAGGGAATTAGTTAATTTTAAGGGAATTATTTAATTTTAAGGGAATTTTAGGGAATTAGTTAATTTTAAGGGAATTTTAGTGAATTTTAGTGAAATTTAAGGAAACTAGTTAATTTTAAGGGAACTAGTTAATTTTAAGGGAATTATTTAATTTTAAGGGAATTTTAGGGAATTAGTTAGTTTTAAGGGAATTTTATTGAAATTTAGTGAAATTTACGGGAATTAGTTAATTTTAAGGGAATTTTAGGGAATTAGTTAATTTTAAGGGAATTTTAGTGAATTTTAGTGAAATTTAAGGAAACTAGTTAATTTTAAGGGAATTAGTTAATTTTAAGGGAATTATTTAATTTTAAGGGAATTTTAGTGAATTTTAGTGAAATTTAAGGAAACTAGTTAATTTTAAGGGAATTAGTTAATTTTAAGGGAATTATTTAATTTTAAGGGAATTTTAGGGAATTAGTTAATTTTAAGGGAATTTTAGTGAATTTTAGTGAAATTTAAGGAAACTAGTTAAATTTAAGGGAATTAGTTAATTTTAAGGGAATTTTAGTGAAATTTAGTGAAATTTACGGGAATTAGTTAATTTTAAGGGAATTTTAGGGAATTAGTTGATTTTAATATATTAATAATACTCCACATATATAATATGTTGGTAATGTTTATAATTTAGAGTTTTTAACCTGTATACGTTTTTTATTATAATATTCAGGCATAATGTATAGACAAAATAGAATTTGGATGTACGATAAACATGCAGTATTGTACGGAATGCAATCAAATTTTCTTGAAGGAGTTGAGGAGTTTTTTAAATTTGCACTTGAACATCCGGCTTATATGAGTGGTGATAAAATCAGATGTCCATGTTCAAAGTGTAAAAATCTCAAATTTAAACACCCAGAAGAAGTTGGGTGGGATTTGTACGCGGATGGTTTCCTTCCCAATTATTACAATTGGACTTCTCATGGCGAACCTTTGGATCCATCTGTTTTACCACAAACGGTAGGTTCGTCTCGTAACGTCCCTGCAGAGATGAGTGCGTGGGGAGACCCTGCTGAAATGAGATGGGAGCAACGTATGGTATATGACGCATACGGTGCATCGATGTCTCAGTTCAACCCCCCACAACCATCTAACGATCCTCCTGAAGCTTCGACCTCGTATCAACCACATGAGGATGAAAATCCGATATTTTATGAACCTTATGTGGATGAAGGTTTAGCTGAAAGGTTTCAAGATGTTTTAAAAGCAGCTGATCAACCCTTGTATGCTGATTGTGAGGGATACTCTCAACTATCCGCCGTTACAGAGTTTATGAACATAAAAGCTGAATACAGTCTCCCTGAAACTTGCATGACTAGAGTCTTGCAGTCAGTAGGCGGGATGCTACCACGTGATCATAACCTTCCGGATTCATATTATCACATGAAGCAATTAATGTCTAAGTTGGGGCTACCTTATATAGAAATTGATGCGTGCCCGAAAGGATGTATGTTGTTCTGGAAGGATGATGAGACACTTGAATTCTGCAAGTTCTGTGGTGGAAACATATACAAACCAGTAATTGATGTAACTTGTTGGAACTTGATTCAAATGGAAGACCAGTGCCCGTGAACTTTGGTGGAACTTGTTCAAGGTAAAAAAAATCAATTTTTCGTCATTGATGTAACATAAAATTTGACAAACGACAAGTTAATTTATTTTTTTAATAAAGGCCCGGTTTCGCTGGACTGAAGAACAAGGCCCCGCTATTCTAAGGGCGTACAATGCCAGAGTTTCAAACTGGCTTCGCCCCACTTTTAGGCGTGCCCGAGCCAGTGGGGTAAGGCCTCAATGGTGTTCGGATGAGGTATGGGAAAACCTCGTCCGCCACTGGTCTTCGGATCCGACTTTCTTGGCTAGAAGCGAAGCCGGGAAGAAAAATCGGATGTCCGAGAAGGCAATGACGACACAATGGCACGGAGGCCGCAAACCCAAGAGTAAACATAAAGAAGCTCTTGTAAGTCTTATTCAAATAAACCTACACCATTTTAACCTTTTATTTTTTTAAATTTATTTAAACCTTTTTCTAACCTTGTAGGCGGGGCCTCAAAAGAAGAGGGTCCCTATCCTCAGTGTAATCAAACATTGTTGGACGAAGAGCGGTGTTGAGTCACCAGCCAATCTACCACCCCGCCTTGCTGAAATCGAAGTATGTAACATCAATACTATTATTTCAAAATCAATACTATTATTTCAAATTGAAGTAAATATCATTTGGATAATTTTTTTAAATGTTTGTAGACAAAGTATAACACAAATGTTGAAAAGAAGCGGGCGGAACTTGGCTTGACTCAAGAAGATGACATCGGTTCTGATGTGGAAGATGATGCCATCCTTGAGGCAACAGGGGTGTACAAGGGTCGGCTTCCATGCCTCGGGGCTGAGGGGCAACGTATTTTGTACGATTGCAGCGGCAGCGGAGCTTCATCATCTTCTCAATCTAGACGAGGAGAGGATCCACGCATTGCCCAATTGCAGCGAGAATTGGAGGAGCAGCAGCGTGCATTTGAACAGCAACGAAAGAATGATGAAGAAACGAGGGCCCGACTGGAAGCGATGGAACGGATCCTTGTTGGGTATCAGCCTCCACCTCAACCTCATCCTCGGCCGTACATTATGCACGTTGAGCAGACTCCTCAGGTTCCGCACATGGGTGGTATAGGTTACCACTCTAACTCCGGTTATGGTGCCATGTCTGCAATAGGGTCGACATTTGGATCTCTGTCGCCTGATATGTTCAATCAGTTTCAGTCATCGGGAGGAGGCAGCCGAGGAAGCCACCGAGGAAGTCACCGAGGAAGCCACCGAGGAAGCAACCTAGGAGGCAATCGAGGAGGCAACCGAGGCAGCCGAGGAAGTTCCCGACCCTTGGACCCCGTGGATGCAGAAGAGGATCATCATCGTGATTATGATGATAATGATGATGAATATGATTATGATGATTCTAATTATTATCACAATGGAGTCCGACGTACGAGCATGTAATTACATTATATTGTTTGACATTGTATCGATTTTGTTTTTATAATTCTGTCTGTAATAACATTTTTATTTTTAATAGCGTATGGAATTTATTTTTATTGTAATTGCTCTAAAATAAAATTAAAATAATTTTTTATTTTTTATAAAAAATTGTTTTTTTTTAAATCAAAAACATTAGTCACGGACTTAATCCGTGACTACTTTTTAATCCGGAATAAATTCAATTTTCTTTTTTTTTTTATTTTTTTATATAAAATTGTTTTTTTTTAAAACAAAAACATTAGTCACGGACCAGATCCGTGACTACATTTTATCCGGAATAAATTCAATTTTTTTAAATTTAATATAGTCACGGATACGTCCGTGACTACCACAAAAATAAAAAAAATTAAATTGAATTTAGTCACGGCTCGTGTCCGTGACTAACCCAAAAAAAATTTAAATTAAAAGTAGTCACGGATATGGTCCGTGACTAACGTGCCGGAGGCTTATTCCGGTCAAGATGTAGTCACGAACGTCGATCCGTGACTAATCCGTGACTACACCTAGTCACGGCCACTGGTCCGTGACTACAGGCGAATTGTTTTGTAGTGATTGGAATGACTACTCTTACAGTTTTATGCACGAGGAATAGGAAATGTTAATGTATTGGGTGCATTTTGTATACAAATTACAAAAAGGGGCATGCCAAGAGGATTTGGTTGTAGAAAAATGTTAATTTCACGCAAATTAAAAATCAATACTTTCTACAAGCAGTTTCGGTAATCTCGACTTGATGAATACTCGGTTTCTACGGAGCAATGCAATTTTGGCAATCTCGAAACCAAGTACTCCCTCCATTCCAATTTGATAGTGATGGAGTATATGGCCCGGGAACCCCCGGCCCACAGACTCCTACTACTCCAGCAAAGGCCCAACAGGCCCAAAAGGCCCAACATGCCCAAATCACAGCGCCCGGAGTACCAAGCAGCCCGCACTACGCGCCAGGGGTGCCTTCGGCCCCCCGGCCGAAGGCTCTAAATTCTCACAGAACGGGTTTCTCAAGCAAACTAAGAAACTGGGAGAAAACGGCGAAAACAGTAGCCCTCGGCACTGTGAGCCCTCGGCACCAGGGTGCCATCGGGTGGAAGAGCCCTCGGCTACTGCTCTATAGCCGAAGGCATCTCACTCGACAAGATATCCGCCTCACATGCGTACAGATCACCGTACCCCGCACAGACGTCCCATCCAACAGCCGCATTAAATGCGGCCACATGCGGCTGCCAGCGCCAACCAGTTGAGGTGACCCCTTGGCCAATGAGCGCTTGACACGTGTCCCTGCCCGGCATTTATTGCTACTATAAATAGCACCCCTTTTCCCCATTTGTAACCAAGTCATAACACACTGAATACACTCTCTCTCTACTTTTACTTACTTGCTCTGACTTCTCTCTAAATTATTCCCCGTAATAACCCTGCGGATATATACCCCCGGGTAGACTATCCATCATTTGGTGCTCTCGTTGAGAGGTTGAACAATCGAGTAAGAAACCCTCCCCCTCGACCAAACACAAAACACTAGCCCTCTATCAAAATGGTGAGGACAACACGTGCCAACTCAAAGAACGTAGAAGACAAGAACCTGGCCCTCGGCGACGTCAACGCCCCCGAAGCCTCTCACAGGGCTACCGAGGGCGGTGTCATCGCTGGGCTGGAACAGGCGGCTGTCGACCTACGCCTTCAGATCCAAAAAAATGCCCCCGATGCCCGCCTCGGCATCGAGGCCAAGAAGAAAAACCGGAGCGATGACCAAGTCAGCCCTCCGGTTCTCACCATCGACGTGCAATCGGCGCTCTCTGCCTTCATCCAGACACTCACCCAGAACCCGGGTGCCTTCGGCACCCTGGCGCCAGCTCACCCTCAGATCGGGGAAAATATCATACTTCCCCCTCTGCCACACCCCTTCGGAAATCCCACCCCCCGGGTGAGAAACGATGAAGGGGTGGTGGCCCAAGATACATCCTCCCAGGAAGTTCAGTCCCGGGACCGCCATAATGACAACAGGGAAAGGCCCCGTACTTCCGCCCTCAACCGGCTCGGAGGAGGGCCAGACCGCCGAGGGGTCCAAGACCGCCTCGGGGGGAAAACACTCCAAAGGCCCCAGGAAAGCGGGGGATCTGTTTCGAGGGCAGACGAGGAGCGTCCCCCTCGGGACAAAGGCAAGGCACCCCTTCATGCCGATGATGCCCGCCACCAGATCAACCAGGCCCACTCGGCCCGGGTTCGTTCGCAGGGGGCGGAGACCCTCCCGAAGGATCCCCGGGACGAGATTATTGCGGCCCTCCAGCGCCGGCTTGACGAAATGGAGTCCAACAAAGCTCACGCCACCACCTCCACCCCTCACTCAGACCTCAAATACGAGGCCATGATGGCCAAAATGGAGGAATTACAGAAGAAGGTGGCCGAGGGCTCCGGGGAACCCGTCATCCAGCTCCGGACTCGGACGCCATTTACCCCAAGGGTATTGGCGGCCCGGATCCCGGAAAAATACCGAGGGCAACACATACAGCCCTACAGCGGGAAAACAGACCCCCAGGAACATTACAGCAAATACCAGAACAACATGATGATGGTGGGGGCGTCAGACGAATATTTGTGTCGTTGGTTCCTCTCCACCTTAGAGGGGCCGGCATACGAATGGTTCAACAGGCTGCCCGAGGGCTGTATTGATTCATGGCAAGAACTCGCCCAGCGGTTCTTGACACAATTCGCCGGGAGGCGTCGCACAAGGAAGCACTTCTCCCACCTCCTAACAATACGCCAGAAGAAGGATGAGACCCTTCGGGATTTCCTGGAGCGCTGGAGGACGGAGGCCGACAAGGTCGACGGTGCTGATGACGGGACCCTCCTGGCCCTCCTACAAACCGTCCTCCGCACCGGCAACTTTTCAAGGAGCCTCATCATTGAACCCCCCCCCCCCCCACGACTACATAAGGGCTTTGCAGCGGGGGGACCGATATGCTGAGGCCGAGGAGGTGGAGAAGTATCACCAGCATCCGGACCAGCAGCCCCCGAGGGCTGACAACAAGCATAACCGAGGGCCGGGGGCTCCTCCAAATCACCCCAAGGCTTCGGGACCCTCTGATGACCGCCCTCGGCAAGGCCAAGCCAAGCCCGGGGGAGGTTATAAGAGCAACCCTAAGACTTGGGCCCAGCCCATTCTCCTGGACCGCCCTCGGACACCATTGACGCACCCCGTCAGCATCATCCTCGATTTTGCCGAGGAGAGGGGCCTCGTTGAGCGTGATTCTCGCGCACCCCCGGAGGTACACGCTATCAACCCTCAGTTCCCCTACTGTCGCTTCCATCGGCACTAGGGGCACAGGACCGATGACTGCCATCAGCTGAAGACGGCCATCGAGAGATTAATACAGACAGGGCACCTGTCCCAGTTTGTCCAGAGCCCTCGGCAGGAGGGACCTTCTCATCAGGGACCTCCCCGAGGGCACCATACGAAGGTAAATGCCTGGGTAAATCCGAACACCATCCCCCTCGGCAAGAAGAGCGAGATCGGAAACTTGGAAGAAGAGGAGGAGGAGTACCCCCACTACCAGGAGAAGAAACGCCACATCCTCATGATCACCGGTGGCAATACAGGGGGCGATTCCACCAGCCAACGAAAGAAGTGGGCTCAATCGCTTTACGTGGGGGAAGTCACTCATATGCCCCCGGTAAAGCGACTGAGGGAGGAACCCATCACCTTTACTAACGCAGATCTCCCTCCTACTTCTTCTCCTCACAGGGATGCCTTGGTGATTCGGACGGAGATAAACGACACCATTATTCACCGAACATACATTGACACGGGCAGCTCCGTCAATGTAATGTACCTCAGCACCTTCAGAGAGCTGCATCTGGAGAGAGGGTCCCTTCGGCCCATTAAGACCCCTCTTGCCGGCTTCACCGGCGATACTATTGATTTCGAGGGGGTAATAACCCTCCCGGTGATCTTCGGCGACGGGCTCCATAGAGCCCAGCTCGAGGTGGAGTTCGTCGTCGTCAACATTGACTGCGCCCACAACATCATCCTCGGCCGGCCAGCCCTCGAGGACCTCGAAGCCATCATCTCCATGAGGCATCTCTGCCTCAAGTTTCCCGCCGAGGGGGGCATTGGCTACTCCCGGGGGAACCAGAAAATTGCCCGCGCCTGCTATCTTCAGGTCACTAAGAAGGTAAGCAAGACGGAACTCCGTGTTGACACCATCACCGGAACCGTCGACCAAGAGGAAAGAAGGCCGAGGGCTGAACCGGCCGAGGACATAGAAGACTTTGCGCTCGATCCGGCCCAGCCGGAGAGAGTCGTGAAGATTGGAGCCCAGCTCCCTGAAGATTTGAAGACCGGTATCACCGACGCCCTCCGCGCCTACTCCACTGTCTTTGCATGGAGGCCGGAGGACATGCCGGGAATCAGCCGAAGGGTCATCACCCACCGCCTCTCGGTGGACCCTTCGGCAAAAGCAGTACAACAACGAAGGAGACCCCTCTCCGCCGAGAGGAGGGAATTCGTGAAGAAGGAGGTCGCCATGCTCTTCTCAATCAAGCACATCAAGGAGGTGAAATACCCCTCATGGCTAGCAAATGTAGTCCTCGCACAGAAGCCCCCTACCTTCCGCATGTGCGTGGACTACACCGATCTCAACAAAGCATGCCCTATGGATCCATTCCCTCTACCAAACATTGATCAATTGGTGGATGAGACCGCAGGGTGTGAGATCATGTCCTTCCTCGATGCCTTCCGAGGGTACCATCAAATTTTCATGCACGAGGAGGACGCCGAAAAAACTGCCTTCATGACTCCCGAGGGCATCTTCTGCTACCTAGTGATGGCCTTCGGCCTAAAGAACTCGGGGGCCACTTACACCAGGATGGTGGCCCGGGTCTTTCAAGCCGTCCTAGGGCGCACCATGGAGGCCTATGTTGACGACATGATCGTCAAAAGCAAACAATCTTCCAGCCATGCTGACGACCTCCGGGAAATCTTCGCCATCATGCAAAAATTCAACCTTCGGCTAAACCCGAAGAAGTGCACCTTCGGCGTCCAAGGGGGCAAGTTCTTGGGTTACATGGTGAGCCGCAGGGGTATTGAGGCCAATCCCGAGAAAATCCAGGCCATCATCAACATGGAGCCCCCACGCAATGTGAAGGAAGTCCAACGGTTGACGGGCCGCCTGGCAGCCCTCAACCGCTTTCTATCTAAATCGGCGGAGAAATCTCTACCCTTCTTCCAGATCATGAGGAAGACGGCTGGATTTCTATGGACTCCAGAATGCCAGGGGGCTTTCGACGAGCTCAAACGATATCTATCTTCACCTCCTGTGCTCTCCAAACCCAAGGTAGGGGAGACCCTCTACCTCTACCTTAGGGTTAGCCCGGCGGCCATCAGCTCTGTGCTCATCCGGGAGGAAGACGGCATCCAACATGCCATCTTCTACGTTAGCAAGACCCTAAGGGAGGCCGAGCTCAGGTACTCCCCTGTGGAAAAAACGGTGTTAGCCATCGTTTGGACTGTCAAGAAGCTGGGCCACTACTTTCAGGCTCACCCGGTTCAGGTCCTCACCCATCAACCCCTCGGTGCCCACATGAGGAGCCCCACCAGCTCCTCCCGCATGGTGAAATGGGCTATCTTCTTGAGCCAGTACAACATTGACATCCGTCCAAGGCCTGCCATCAAGGGCCAAGCCCTGGCGGACTTTGTGACGGAATGTACCGCAAGGGCAGCCACAGACGGGGAGCCCCCGGCTACCTCGGACGACTGGTGGACCCTCTACACTGATGGCTCCTCCGCGACCAAAGCTTGCGGGGGAGGGGTAGTCCTCATTACTCCCGAGGGCTTCAGGGCGTACTATGCCATCCGCTTCTCCTTCAAGGTCTCCAACAATGAGGCCGAATATGAGGCCCTCCTATGTGGCCTTCGGCTGGCTGCCAACATGAGGGCTCGGCAGATCCACATCAAATGCGACTCCAAGTTGGTCGTTGGCCAAATCTCCGAAGAATATGAGGCCAAGGAGGGGAGAATGAAACAGTACAAGGAAGCGGCCAAGGAGTTGCTTAAGGTATTTGAGGCACACTCCCTCACTCAAATACCGAGGGCACAGAACTCCGAGGCCGACATATTATCTAAGCTCTCGGCCGACTCCCCCGAGCACATCTCCAACATTGCCAAAATCGAGGAACTCAGCCTCTCAAGCTTCCATGCAAGCCCCGTTATGAACATACAACAACGTCAGGAGGATTGGATCTCAGATATCACCACCTTCATCTCCACAGGGCAGCTACTCGAGAATGAATCCCGCGCTAAACTGGCAAAGCTGAGGGCTCCTAGCTACACCATCGAAGATGGGAGGCTCTACAAACGATCTTACAATGGCACGCTAGTTCGGTGCCTTCATCCAGATGAAGCTGAGGTCGCAATGGAGGAAGTGCACAGTGGCACTTGCTCAGCTCACCAGGGACCCTTCTCCATGTCCCGAAGGCTCATTCTCCAGGGCTACTTCTGGCCAACCATGGCCAGGGATTGTGCTGACCTCACCCGGAGGTGCACCGCATGTCAACATTTCCAGAAAGCCCCCGGCAGGCCAGCGGTCAACTATGCCCCCATCAGCACATCTGTCCCTTTTTCTCGATGGGGGATAGACCTCGTGGGCCCTCTGCCGAGGGGTACCTCCAACAACAGGTACATCATTGTGGCCGTCGACTATTTTACCAAGTGGGTGGAGGCTGAACCCCTCGCCAGCATCACAGAGGCGAAGTGCCGTCACTTCGTCCTCAAGAACATCCTCACGAGGTTTGGCGTCCCTCAGCAGATCATCTCCGACAATGGAACACAATTTGAGGCAGCCCCCTTCTGTGCCCTTCTGTAGGCATGGGGCATCAAACACACCTTCTCCTCCGTTGCCTACCCTCAAGGCAACGGGCAAGTAGAGAACGCCAACCGGACCTTGCTCGAAGGCCTCAAAAAGAAGCTAGAGGCCGAGGGCGGTGGCTGGTTGGAAGAACTCCACAACATCCTTTGGGCCTATCGCACCACCCCTCGGCGAGCAACAGGTGAAACACCCTTCTCCCTCTGCTACGGTTTTGAAGCCAAAGCCCCTACGGAAGTCACCCTTCCCACCCGAAGGGTGATCCAATATGACCCCGAGGTCAACGACAGCAACATGGCCCTCGACCTCCACCTCATTTCAGAACGCCGGGAGCAGGCCTTCATCCGGACAGAAAACTACCGAAGGCAAGTTAAAAGCTACATCGACGCCAAGGTTCGAACCCGAGAATTTCAAGTGGGGGACTATGTCCTCCGGAGGAGGGAAGCCAGCCAACCAACCGAGGGAGGAAAAATGGCACCAAAATTCGAAGGCCCCTACATCATAGCAGCCATCATCAAACCCGGGACCTACAAGCTCAAACGCCCCAACGGGAAAGAAGTCCCTAGGCACTGGAATGTACACCACTTAATTAAATTTTATCAATAATGTAAGAGCGGCCAAGCCCTCATAACTAGTGAATGTACTATCCTATGGCCCAAGGCCTCCAATTTCGAAGAATGAAGATGCATTCAAGACATCAAGCCCTCATACTGACTACAGGCCCCAGGCCTCACCACGAGAAGAACCCCCTCCGGCACCAAGTGCCGAAGGCGGACACCATCAACACCTACAGCAAACAGCGAAAACACCACGTGTTTTCAGTCAAGACCCCTCGGTACCAAGTGCCGAGGGAACGAACCCCTATCACCAACAACAAGGAACACCATGTGTTTCATTTCCCTTCGGCACCCAGTGCCGAGGGTACATCCCCACCTTCAACATCAAAAAAGAAAAGATGAGAACACCAAGTGTTCCTACAGAAGACCCTTCGGCACCCAGTGCCGAGGGTATACCTCCATCATCAAACATCGAAACGAAGAGAAAAACACCAAAATGTTTCAAAGAAGACCCCTCGGCACCCAGTGCCAGGGAGATGCTCTCCTATCAACTTCCAAACATCTATTGGGAAACACCAAGTGTTTCATTTGAAGACCCTTCGGTACCAAGTACCGAGGGTAGACACCTCCATCAACTGCAACAAAGGAGAACACCAAGTGTTCCTACAGAAGACCCCTCGGTACCAAGTACCGGGGGCTACACATCGAAACTAACACCAAGTGTTGTTTCTAAAAGTCGTACCCCACGAGGACGCATATACCGAAGGCGCCACCATCGGTGCCGGCGGCACGTAGTGCCCCCGGCCATTTGCAACTAGTGTGCAAATGAAAACCCTTCCTTGAAACGCTTTCCGCGTCACTACCCCCAGGGTGTGACAGGCATGAGAAATGCCCAGGATTCGACTTTCAAAAACGGAACGCTATCCGCGTCACTACCCCCAGGGTATGACAGGTATGAGAAATGCCCAGGATTCGACTTCCAAACCGAAACGCTCCCCGCGCCACCACCCCAAGGGTGTGGCAGGCCACGGACTATGTCTAGCACCGAGGGGACGACTTTCAAAAATGAGGCGCTTTCCGTGCCATCCCCCAAGGGGAGGCAGGTTACGGACCACCATATCTTGTGCCCAGGAAACGTCCCTCGATCCCCTCGGAACTCGGAAGGTTAACCCGAGGGAGGAGAGCCATTGGTGTATTCTGATGGTCTCCTAATAGGCCCAGCCTTACCAAGAAACCAAGTTTCTTGATGCCTTCCCTTCACCACCAACCAAAAAAAAAGGGGGGGTGAAGGGGAGTAGACTCAGCGAGAAATCAAAGAGTACACTCCAACAGATCACAACAAGCCGAGGGCTCCCCACGGGAACACCTCCGGTAACTGAAGGCTCCTATTTCCCGAAGGATACTACTCAAACAAATATCATCAGGAAACGGCTAAGTCCACTACCTGGTCACCTCCGGTCACAAAAACACTGAAGGCTTCAACAATACAAAGGGACTGGACTATCCAAGGTCCACTAAACGGTACTTCAAACAAACACCGAAGGCATCTGTTATGCGCAAATACCGAGGGCCCCTTACCCATGACGAGGGTCAAATTCTACAACTTTTTAAGTGTATGCCGAGGGCACACACTCCTCATTGGCTTTCTTCACAACAACAGGACTCAACATCAATTTATGCTTAGGAAAAATTCTAAGTCCTGAAGGAGCAGTCCCCGGGCATCTCGCAAAGTAATGTAGAGTCGGAAGGCACCTATCACCCGAAGGCTACACAAAGAAACAACACTTGAAAAATTCCAAGTCCTAAAATTGGCCCCCCGGCTCAATCAACACTACAGCCAGGGGAATACAATAGTCGAAGGCTATGCGATACAACAACACTTGCAAACAAAGAAAATTTCTATGTCCTAAAGATGGGCCCCCGGCTCAGTCAGTATTGCAACTAGAGGAATATGACAGTCGAAGGCCATACATCAAGAAGGGATGCCATCTCCCGAAGGCTCCCAAGGGAAAATCCACACTTAGAATGTTTTCTAAGTACTACATGCTTTTCCCCGGTCAACTACTTATACATCAAGGAGGGATGCCATCTCCCGAAGGCTCCCAAAGGAGATTTTGCACTTAGAAGATTTTCTAAGTCCCACATATCCCCCCCCCCCCCTGACAGCTACTCATGCATCATGAAGGGATGCCATCTCCCGAAGGCTCCCAAGGGAAACTCTACACTTAGAAGATTTTCTAAGTCCTGCATATTTTCCCCCCGGTCAACTACTCATACATCATGAAGGGATGCCAACTCCCGAAGGCTCCCAAGGGAAACTCTACACTTAGAAGATTTTCTAAGTCCTACATATTTCACCCTCACCTCAAGGGACCTAATTGCCGAAGGCTGCCTATCAATCGAGGGCTACAGTACACAAGGAATCAACGCTCAATAAAATTTTCTAAGTCCTAAAGAATTAGCCCCCGGCCTATTCAATATTTCAGTTGGGGCTCCACAGTAGCCGAAGGCTACATGACATACTACACTTGCAAAAAATCTCTGAGTCCTGAACATTGGGCCCTCGGTCCAAGGTTCACACATCAGGAAGGGATCCCATTTCCCGAAGGCTCACAAGGGAAGACCTACACTTAGAAATTTTTCTAAGTCCTATGGATTGGGTTACTACTGACACCCGAAGGCTCACAGGGGAAAACCTACACTCAGAAATTTTTCTAAGTCCTAGGAAGTGGGTTACTACAAATGCCCGAAGGCCCCATGCTGTGCTACACTTAGAGAAATTTTCTAAGTCCTAATTCCTACAGAACCCTCGGTTGCATATCCAGCAGAGGACGCCCAACTACCGAAGGCTTCCAAGGGCAGGCTACAATCGGAAAATATTCTAAGTCCTAGACATACATTCAAAAATACCGAAAACATACATTCAAAGGAGAAGGCATACATTCAAAACATAAGGCGCATTCGAATATGAAAAGCCCGGAGGCAGCATGCATTTCATCAAAAACAAGAGTAAGTGTGAAATTACAAACAGGCCGAAGCCGAAGGATCAAAGTTATTCATTACAAAATATGTTCAGAGATTTCTAAAAGCATATTACACATCAACTACATCATTCCCGGGGGCACCCTCCCCCGATGGCTTCGAGGTAACCTCCGTCCCGGTGGCGTCCTCGGCATCATCATCGACGCCCATCATCATGGAATCATGAATCACCGGGCGCTCTTCTCCCTCGGGGAGGGGGACCCGCACATCCGGTTGCAACGGGGGGAGGCCGTACACCGAGGGGTTGAACTCATCCAGGGAGGTGCCAAAATGCCGGGCGAGCCTCCGGTAAACCAGGTGCTGGGTGAAGAACTCGCCAGCTTGATAGTAGGTGTCACCCCTCTCATTCATCCAGTCGAGCCCGGGGCCCCTCACCCACTCCTCGATCGAGGCCTTCACCACAGAAGCCACCCACTCGCTCTGGCCCTCGGCTTTCCAGCCCTCGGAGGTGAACCCAGCAATGGCCTCTTCTCGAGCTTTGGCAGCAGCTTCAGCTTTGGCCTTCTCGGCGTCCTCGGCAGCTTGTTTTCTCTCCTCGGCCGCAACCCTCTCGGCCTCAGCCCTGCCCTCGGCCTTCCCATCTTCTCTGGCCTCCTTCAGCCGCAGCTCCGCTTGCCGAAGGGCATCCTCCAACTTGCACACCTCCCGAAGGGCAGCGTCCTTGTCGCGAATCAGCTCCTCCACGGACCTCTCTAGCTCGGCCTTATGACGACACCACTCCTCTCGCCTTCGGGCCTGCTCACCGAAGGTTATGCATGCCTGTTGAAAAACGGACAGAGGGTTCAGACGGGCATTGGGATTATGATAAAATATTGAGATCAAGTCAAAGTAGAAACACTTACAGTCAGAGCTGATCGAAGGGCCCTGGCTTCGAGGGCGTCATCGTTATAGGTGGAGAGGGCTTCTTTGTCCATCATCGAGGTAATCCCCCTCAGGAAAGACAACGGCTCGGCTGAACCGTGCAATACGGATGCCCCCGGAACGAGGGAGAGCCGAATAATCTCCCGAGGCATCTTCCCCGAGGGAAGGTCCGTCTGAGCCATCGGAGTATCAATTGCCGGGGGGTCAGCGGAGGGCTGATCATCGAGTATTATGAGGGGGGCCGCCTTCTCAACGGCGTCCCCGGCAACCTTCTGCTTCTTGATCGGGGGCTCCACCCCCTTGCCCCCCTTCTTCTTCTTGGCTGCCACATCAGCCTTCGGCCCCCCGGCCGCAGTAACGGGACAGCAGCAGCTGAAGGCTCTGCGGTCTCCTTCGGGAAAACCTCATCAATGGGTTTTTGACCCGAGGGCTCTGTCTTCTCCTTCTTCTGGGCTTGCGCCCTCTCCTTCTTCTTCTTCATTGCGAAGAGAGCCTCCATACCTGCAAAACAAAGCAAAGAGAATGTTAACCCGAAGGGTTCATACCAAAATCAACTATCGGGATGCAAAATGAAAATGCCTAAGTAGGAGACCAGGGGCCCTCGTAGCCTACCTCCTGCTCCCCCGAAGGCCTCAGTGAAGACAGGGTACTTCTCATCTACTTCCCCGATGAACCGGTACCGTCGGAACCCGAGGGCATGCAAGTCTTCCTCAAAGGTGCATTCTTTGATCGTCACGACCTTCGTCTTGCCCTCCGGAATCTTGGCGAGTTTCAGGCCATCCTTCTCTAGGGCAGCACTCCCCACCCTCTCGTGGCGCCGAAAGCGGCCCCGTAGCTCCTTCGGGAAGGGATTCTCGGCCAGCCGGACGTAGCACCATCTGTCTTTCCAGCCCTTATTGGACGAGGGCGCCTCGGTAAACAGCTTGAACTTTGCTACCTGCTGTAAATTGGCGAAGCCCTAGGCATTCGCGTGCCCCCCCGGCACAACTTGAAGCTTTGAAAGAAGAGGTCCAAGCTTGGGGTAACACCCCTCGTCTGGCACAGGTGCAGAAAGCCAGCAATGTATGAATGGCTATTGGGGGTAAGTTGGCAGGGGATGAGTCCAACAAACCGGAGGTACTCCCGGAGGAATGGATGCAGGGGGAATCGGAGGCCCATGGACACTGACAGGATGTGGACGGCAATGCATCCCTCCGGAGGCCGGGACAGCAGATCATCGACGCTTGGCTCCACCACTACGGCCGAGGGCCCAACGTGCAGCTGCATGACGTACAAGTCAGCCCTGTCCGCCTTCGACTTAATATCGAGGGCCTCGGTGTTTAGCCAGGTATACCCCTCTGGCATTTCAACAGGCCCCCCGGCACCAGCGGCCACACTTTTCTTCTTAGGGGCAGCCCTCTGCGACTTTGTCTTCTTTTTACCGGGGGCTATCCTCAGAGGCGTCGGGTCCAACGGCCTGGAGGTGCTAGGCTCACCACAGTCAGTCCGAGGGGTTGGCACAGCAACAGTAACCATCATCGCCTCCTTTTGGGCTTCGTCCTCCGCCACCTGACACGCGAGGGCTAGTTCTTCATCTTCGCACTCCTGTTCGAAGCCCTCGGCTTCCACCTCAGCAGCCAGGGCCTTCTGCAACTCCAAGGCCACGGCTTCGTCATCGGCAACCGAGGGCGCACTGCTGCTTGACTCGACATCGGAAGCAACCTCATCCTCAACCGAGGGCTCCCTCGATATATTCTGGGAATCACTCTCGGACGACATTCTTTGCCAAAAAACGTGCCTAAAGTTTCGAAGGATTTCTACGGAACCCTAACCCTAAACTAAGGCCAGAGGGTGGAACTTGCAAAAAGTGTTGAGGAGCGAAGGGAGAACTAACCTCTGAAAGTGCTGTGACCGAGGGCTCGAGTTTCTCTCTCTAGAATTTTTGGCAGAGCTTCGCTAAGGATTTTTGAACGCGTAAGGAAGGAATGGCTCTGGCTCCGGGGTATTTATAGACCCCAGAGTCCGGGCTTGGGCCCGAAAACCGGACCTCCGGGTGGATGCCATCATTACACGCCGCATCTTCACCCAACCCGTGATGCCGCCCACGGACAGCCAGCCATCACACGCCACATGTGCCACCCCCCCCAACGGCTATATCCTGTCGTTACATATTCCAACGGCTATATTTCCAACGGCTATATTCTGGAAGCCCCCGGGTTTTCTACTTCACTCCACTTCATCAAGGATAGCCTCCGGGTACACTCACTCAGAAGTGCCCCCGGGTTGCGCCCACACAGCACATAACAGTCGCCTTCGGGATCACTCCTTCAGATCCCTAGGGCTGCATATCAGGGCACCCCTCGGGGTTTCCCCCTCAGCACTGCAAAACCGGGTAGCCCCCGGGGAGTGCCTCATTGACGGATGGCCCATGGCCCTCGGGTATCTTCATCACCAACTCATCAACAAACAGTGGACCCCCCGGTAACAACTTCACTGCTGCCCTCATCTGGCAGGCCCTCGATCCCTGGATTGAGGGGCTCCCCTTCGGCGACACCAGGACATCAACAGCAAGCCTTCGGCTAATCAACACAGGAGCCCTCAGAAGAGAGAGCCTTCGGCATTCCCGTCATTCTCCGATTCTTACCAAGGTTTGACATTTTCGATTCATCATTGGGGGAATTCGGTGCACTCTTTTTCCCTCATTAGGATTTTTTCCCAAAGGGTTTTTCCTAATGAGGTTTTTAACGAGGCATCCCCCCAAAATGAAACGAAAAACGTCAACCTTCGGCCCACAACAGCAACATAACTACTTTACTCCTTTTCACCACTCTACGAGTGCCTCAAGGAGTGGGGGACTGGAGGACCCCCTCGGGAAAATCATTAAATTACAAAATCTGTGAAATTCCAACAAACAACAAAGCAAGCCCTCAAGTCCCGACATGTGGGTAACTGAGGGACTGCCTTCGGCAGGGACATAAAAGCAACAACTCCTCACCAACTTCAGAGATCATGACGGGACAACATCAAAGGGCAAGCACAAATTACTCCTTTTCCCTCAAGTACCTTTCGGCAAAAGGAGTGAGGGACTCCTGATGGAGTATATGGCCCGGGAACCCCCGGCCCACAGACTCCTACTACTCCAGCAAAGGCCCAACAGGCCCAAAAGGCCCAACAGGCCCAAATCACAACGCCCAGAGTACCAAGCAGCCCGCACTACGCGCCAGGGGTGCCTTCGGCCCCCCGGCCGAAGGCTCTAAATTCTCACAGAACGGGTTTCTCAAGCAAACTAAGAAACTGGGAGAAAACGGCGAAAACAGTAGCCCTCGGCACTGTGAGCCCTCGGCACCAGGGTGCCATCGGGTGGAAGAGCCCTCGGCTACTGCTCTATAGCCGAAGGCATCTCACTCGACAAGATATCCGCCTCACATGCGTACAGATCACCGTACCCCGCATAGACGTCCCATCCAACAGCCGCATTAAATGCGGCCACATGCGGCTGCCAGCGCCAACCAGTTGAGGTGACCCCTCGGCCAATGAGCGCTTGACACGTGTCCCTGCCCGGCATTTATTGCTACTATAAATAGCACCCCTTTTCCCCATTTGTAACCAAGTCATAACACACTGAATACACTCTCTCTCTACTTTTACTTACTTGCTCTGACTTCTCTCTAAATTATTCCCCGTAATAACCCTGCGGATATATACCCCCGGGTAGACTATCCATCAGATAGTCTCATTTCTTTTGGGCACAAGTTTTAATAAAGTAATTGAAAAGGTAAAAGTTGTGGTTGAGATTGTAGTATAATAAAGTAAAATGGTATGGACCACATCTTTCTTTCCAAAAAGGGAAACATGACCATCATTTTAGGACATCCCAAAAAAGAAATACAGGACTATCTTTTTGGGACGGAGGGAATACTTTACATTTTAAAACTTACGAATTCAAATTAGTAATATGTTGAGATGTTTCGAGTAAACTACATAAACAATATTTTGATTATGGGTATTATCGCGGTTTAGTACGTTAACGGTTAAATAAATCAAATCAGTATAATAAATATACATAAATGTTCCAACTAACAATACCTACATTATTATTCAAATTTACGGTCAAAAAATCCTACTAGTGGCCACAATTTCATGCGTAAAGTCCACTTATGTTACTATTGAGCATGACTCACCGAAGGGTGGACTCTAAGTCTCTAACGCATAAAATTTTGGTCGTCCTATAGATATTTTTGGCTAGTAATTCGAATCGTATTGTCAGTTGAAACATTTATACTTATATAATTATAGTATTGATTTGTTTCGTTTAAGAGTTGATGTACGAAAATCTAACAATACCAATAGTTAAAGTTAATATTTATACATTTCACCCACAATATTTCTAGTGGATAGTCGATCATGTCAACCATCTACAAGCATTGGGTATAGTACAAGCATTTGGTACAATAACCCTAATCTTGAGTATCGTATCCATTCCAGCAATAAACTAGCCATCAGATGGAATCGTTCATTGCCTTATATTGCTAATTGCTATGATTGCAATAAATACACACTTGCAAAAAAGACAACAGAAAGCTTAGCTCGTTTAGTCTATATTCTCATTTGGGTTGTTTGCATAATCAAAATCAAAACCCATGCCGCCGTAACTTTGATACTCGGAGTCTTGAATACTCCCGAACTGGGCAAAATATGGTGAGTAATATTGATCTTGCATTTGTCGCTGCGGCGGCGGCGTGTGAGGCGGCGCTGCCGCAGTTGGAGGAGGAGAGAGTGCCGATGGCTGCATTAAGGCAGCTTGATTGTAGAGAGCTGAAGTCAAGTAAGGGAATTCAGCGTCGGAGCTGGAAAGAAGCTGAGCGTATTGTTGGAGATAAGGGTAAGCGACGTCCTGCTGGTGGGATGACATCGTCATCGGCAGTTGATGGTTGCCGCTAAGAATTTGAGGAGCGGAGGCGGAGGAAGCTCCTCCGCCTCCATTGTCAGGGCTGATGAAGCATACTTTGGACTTGCCTTGAACCCTTTGGGGGAAGTTGAGCTTAGCCTTGGTGCCTTTGAATTTGAGAGCGGCTTGGTCGTATGCTAGCGCGGCGTCCTCAGCCGTGTCAAATGTCCCGAGCCAAACGCGCGCCGCCTTCTTAGGGTCCCTTATTTCAGCTGCCCATTTTCCCCATGGCCTCTGCCTTACCCCTCTATAATGTGGTCTCGCATTTCCTTCAATAATACACAAAACAAAATAAATATTAGAATATCATCATAGTCTTCATATACAACACTATACTCACTACAGGTAGACTAATGCGATAATTGTGCTTTAAGTATGCTAGTTTTGGTCCATTACTTTTGTTCTAGTGTAGTATTCTTTTATCATTATTTCATGTGTATGTCTTGTGTCTATATATGTCATGTTTTATCATATTTATGTATTGATTAACGCATATTAATATAAAATCTTGCTGTTAGAAATTAGAATTTCTTACTAGATACATAGTATACCATATGAGTTCACATTCAAAACAATTTCATCCACCTTATATTTTGAAAGTAGTCTTGACTGCTAGTTGAAACATTTTCTTTTACATTATTGATATCTTCTCTAGAAGTTATGAAATAATATTGATAGATATACGACTATATCAATGTAACACTCATATACACACATGACACAAACATATATCCATGTATTAGTGAAAACCGGTTGGATAAAAAATGATACGACCACTTTCAAAAATGCTATTTGTTCATTTTGTCTATATGAGGGCAATTCGTCTATATCACATACAATTCATCTAAATCTTAAGAAGTTTTTAACTTGTTGATTATAAATATTTGTGATACAGATAAAATGTACTAAAACGTAGGCACACGTTATGAACACCAAGTATTTTTGGACCACTTAAGAGGGGTGTGTGTTATTAAAGTTAAAGGCTATGTTCGCCGTGCATAAATCTCTGTCTTCTAGCTTTTTTACTATTTAAAAAGTCTTTAAAAGGTTCTAGTTGTATGTTTGGCATGCCAATTTTTAAAAGCTTTTATAAAAATAAAATATCTCTTTTGAGATGCTACAGTGAGTAACATCTCAAATAAGTCAGTAACTTCTAGTATTAATTAGTCTTAACAGCTTGTAAACTAAACAGAGCTAAATCAAACAGTCAGCTTTTTACCAAACAGGTACTGCCTTTTCTTTTTAAGATTTTTTCAGTCACTAAAAGTTAACGGTTACTAAAAAGCTCATAAAAGTATCTTTTCAGCTAGTTGTGCCAAACATATCCAAAATGATGAATCAATAAGATCTTATATGAGTAAAGTTAAGCGATTGGAGGCAATCTTCTCGTGTGGTTTTATATAGCAATCTACTACTTGGACGGCAATTTGGTGGTGTGGTTTGTTTGAGTCTGATCTGGTCTAAACTAGTCTGCTTTGGTCAGGTAAATGTTTGATCTCAATGTATTTTATAACTATGAAGGTCTGATCTGGTCCGATCTGTTTATGTCTGGTTTGGTCTGGGACTGAAAAACAGTTCGGTAAAAACATTCTCAATCCTTAATTCCGTCAATTTTCAATCCTTAATTCCATCAGTTTTCATAAAAATAAGGATATTACGGAGTATATAATTATATTTATGTACTCCCTTTCGTATCAAGTAGATGAGTGTACCTATTCTTTGGTTAATGATGCACATACACCAATATAAATGATAAATTTGTTTAATATATTTTAATTTGTGTAAGGAAAGATTTAAATAATCGCTTCATTCGATCATATGAATAGAAATATTGGTATTCAAATGAAACTAGCTAGTCTAGAATCGAGAAGAGTATAAACGGTATAAACACAGTACACAGAATAAACAAATTAGCGGAATACAGTATGGACATCCACATGGAGCACGTGATGAAGTCTATAATATTGACCGAATTCTTTATTTATAAGTTTGCTTGGTTGTAGGGAAAGTCTATCTTTACGAATTATTAAGGGACATTTGTTTGCTTCCGAATGATAATGATGATAAAATATAATAATATAAGTTTGGATATAATTTTAAGACGTGGGAAAACGACTAGGAAAGCTAGTAATCGAGCTATTTTGGCATTACGAAAAGGTTTAAAACCAGGAGAAATTCTAATAAATAATTAAAAATACAGATTACTATTCTTTTTGCATAACAACAAAATTATTATTTGTATAATAATTTTAACTAAAGTTGTCCCCATAATAAGACAAACAGAGAGAAGGTTCTTTACGGAAAGTTAAGTCTCATGCAATGAACCTCAATCAAATAACCTCTTTACGGACGAGGTACCCAAAGTTTACTAAAAAGGATGACACTTCATCCTTGCGGGCTCCCCAACCTCGATCGGACGTTACGTTTGGAGGATAAATGAGGAATATAATTTTAAAAATGAAATATTGTATTATTGATACAAATACCTATTAAAATGTTTGAAAAGTGCTTTCAATTATGAATAGTTATAAATTACTCCTATTTAAAGAAATATCATAGGAGTAATTCTTTTATTTTGAAACTTCATTCTTTTCACTACTATATTGATATATATCTGCTATATACATAAAGATAAAACATCTCTCTTATTATTCCATCGTCCTGTTAAGATTGTCTCATCTTTTTTTAGTATATTTTCACATCAATTCAAAATCAAACACATAAACTAACTTTTCTTATTAACCGTGTCACCCCATATTTCGTAATGTTAGTGGGACCAGCAGAGAAAGTAACCGACAAGAATGACCGGGAGTTGTGAATTGTATTTATCAGGGAAAAGACTTTTTCTATAATGATCACACCATTCACACAGAAAAGCAATTTCCAAAATGGGAGTATTTGGCATTTACGGATAGCGATTAGCGGATAGCGGGTTATGTTAGTGGATTGCCAATAGCGGATTCAGTCAGCGGGTTTCACTAGCACAATAAGTTGGCGGGGTTGGCATAAGATGTTTGATAATTTAGTTGTTTGGCCATAAAATTAGTAGAAAGCGCCATTTTCAAAACGCCAACTCAAAACTCTTTCATTTCGGTGATTCCATCCAAAAAGGATAGGTCGAATAGCTATTTAGCTGAAACTACATTTTCCAAACACCCCAAATACGTACCGGTATATACTCCATATATATATAATAGGCACTCAGATATACACTAAACAAACTTTAAAAAAAACTTAAAGCTGATTAATCATACAGAAATTTATGCATTGAAGCATAAATGGAAAGGGAAATTTACCCCACTATTACTAAAAGAGAGTTGATTTCCCATGACTTTAAAACTTAATTGATCAATATACGACCAAAAGTTAGTAACCGTGAATACAATAACTGAAAAACAAGCAGAATAATTTTTTTACTTAATGCATATGGAACGTGGGTAGCATCTCATTCTCCCATCAAATTAGGAAAAAAAGTGACTAAATCATAGATTGGGAAAAAGATAATCTTTTAGACTTATTAGAATTATTTTTCTCAAATGGAAAACCCAAAATGATTTTATAGTGAATTGGGTGCATACATTAATGATTTTGAAAATAGGATACAAACTCAAATATCACCCAAAACATGGGGTGCAAACTCAAATTCTCCCAAAATAAAAACACTTTTCTTAATCAAACATGATTCTTTTTTTAGATGGAACAAACACTACATATATATCCATCATTCATTGAATACATCAGGACTCAATGGTGCCATAATTTTACTTAATAGGACAATAAAAATACAAATACTCCATGAAAGTATATGGCTACTGTTTGTTTTTATTCGGGGGGGGGGGGGGGGGGGGGGGCTCCATCAAAATATAATCAACTAACACGAAATAAAATAAAGTTTGTATGATAAAGGTTTTTCATAAATATTATTAAAATATAAGTAATGAAAAAAATATAACTATAATTACTATGCATAGTTACTATAGTGATAGAGTTGAACACAAACAGGGTAACTAAAGTTATTATAGTAGTCATCAAGTCATGTTTTTGTTCGATTTTCATGTATGATACCTAAATATACAAGCTTTTTTACATAATTGATATCCATTGAAATGTTTAAACGACGATTCAATCAAAATATCGAACTTTTTGATTAGATTTTTAGTTCTCCGGTTGTAGCGTTGATGACATTATTTTTACTTTTAGTGAGAAGATAATTTTAGTTCCCGGCTTCAAAAGGTCACCTGCATTTATAATCCCCTAAATATTGTGAGTTTTATATTCTATATCCCTCTACTATGATTTTTACATAGTAATGTAGGATTAAAAATGTCAATATGATAATAGTTGAAGGGTCAAAAGTGTCATTTTTAGGAAAATTGAAATACTAAATATGAAAATATTGAAAGACGGGTCAAATAATATCTTTAGCACAATAGTCAAAAGACTAAAAATGAATAATAAAATTCAAAGTCGAGTATCAAAAGAGTCATTCACGTCTGACGTTATAGTCAGAGGACTAAAAGTGGTAAAAACATGTTTCAGTTAATCGATCCATCTCAAGGTAACATCAAATCTATGGGCTTAATCATTATTCCAAACATAGAGATGCTTTATTTAATTGTATTGAAATTTGAAGTCTGATCTCATCTATTTAAATCAAATCTAATTTAATAATTTTCTAATTCATGTAAACTTTACTATCGTTAAAATGTGATTTGATATGATTTGATCTAAGATTGAAATCATTACAATTAGAAAAATCCTTAATTAATGTCATTGTTATTTCAAATGGATTAGTTTTACAAAACCCTGATGGAATATCAATAACTAGCGAATTACATATCAGGGTTCATCATTAGTCCCACGGGAAAAAATTCTTATAACAACATAATCAATGATAATATATCACATGATTTTGAAAAAAAAAAATCTCTTGGAAATGTTTTATAATTTATGTAACATATTTATATCAATACATATAATTAAGAATTATCTTAGCTTCCAAAATTTTAATGTTGACTTTAAGAAATAAACTTTAATTAATAAATTACGGAGTATAAGAGCTTCTCCAACAATCACCATTTCATACACCAAAATGGTGTTTTTGTCAAATTTTTGCTCCAACAACAACACCATTTCTTTCACCATTTCACCATTTTGGTGGAGAGGGTTTTGATTCACACCAAATATGGCGTACACCATTTCATACACCATCTTCTTTTTTCAATTTTTTTTTATTTCAAATGTTACCCAAAGTTTTGATTCTTATAATTTTGACTCATTTCTCAAATTGAGCTCCACAATGCTTTAATTGATCATTTGTGGTAACAATTCTCAAATTCCGATAACTAAACTAAGAATATTTATTTAATGTTTTGCTTTAAGTTTAAGTAATACTTTATTAATGACGTACAAATTATTATAATATTATTGTAATATTTGATTTTATGTGGTTTTAGCTTGTATTTGTGAAATATTGATTATTGTATTTTAATTAGTGAAATGCGTGAAAATACATATTAAAATGGTGTATTTTAGTTTGTATGTGTGAAATGTCAAAATATTAAATGAGGGGCTAATGTATAAATATATGATAATTAGATACTTAAATAGAAGAATGGTAAAAAGTTAGTAAAAAGAATAAAAAGCGAATATTCCTTTTTGGCGATGAAAATGGTGTAAACGGTTGAAAATAAAATAATGTATGATGTGATGTTTACACCATTTTAGTGTACAAAATGGTGTAAACTGTTGAAGATGGCCTAAGACTTGATATTTATTTATATAGATTGAATAATTTATTATTATTCTTAGCTTGTTATGAATCTTGTGAAAAGTAACTATTATTGTTATTTATGTATTTAATTAATATTTATCAATAATATAAAGTTGTACTCGTATTGTATTTTGCTAATTTTGTACGGTATGTGTTTTGTTTACTGTTTTATTAAGTACAATTTCAATTATTTCTTAAAAGCATAGGTGTAAAAAAGAAAAAAAAAGCATACCTTATATTTCTAAATTTAGAATAGTCTCTCACATCAATGCAAATAAAAATAAAATATATGTCATATTTTATAAACTAAAATATTAATTCCCATTTTTTAGTTTTAAAAGAACCGTACAACGCACATAGTTTAAAAATATAAATTTTGGAGTCATATTCTTGAAATTTCATCTAATCTAAAATAAAATTTAATTAATAATAATAAGAACTGCTATCAATCATACGGAGTAGTTTATACAACAAAAAATGGATGAGATGGTCAACCGGCCCACATCCAGAACAATAAATACATTAATATAAATAATAATATGGATGAGATGTCTTTCTATTTCTTTAATTTTAGTATGATAAAATAGATATGGGTATATATAATTCATGATATTTATAACCTTAATTATTTTGTCCTATTTGATCTGAGATCCAATCTTTTAGTTCCCAAAATAAATGGATGAATGAAAGATATACTAACCTCGTACCTGCAACGCTTGAGTGGTGGCGGCAGCCGGAGTAGGCGATGGTATAGCAGCGGCAGCAGTCCCGGCATAGCCGGAGAACATGAAAGAGCTACCGGTGGCGGCGGGGTAAGATTGGAACTCGCCGCTTTTCTCCTGCGGCGGCGCTTCCACCGGAAGTGGTCGCTTTCCATACTTCTTATCCACCTTCCCTCGCTTAGAGATCGAACACCACGTTAGACCTTTTGACTTTTCCTAGCCTTGTACTGTTTAGAAAGAAGAATTTCTCTTCATAAGTTCATATGAAGGAGGCCGGAGATCTATCAAGGGTTTTGCTATTAGCTAGAGGCTAGAGAGAAAAAGGGTTTCTTTCCTCTTTTCCCTTCAAAGAACTGAAGAAGTTGATATATAGGTCTTCTTTGGTATTCGAGAATTCTTTTCAAGAATTTAAGAAAAAGGGTGATAGGCCGAAAACCATTATTACTTGTATAAACTAAAGATACTTTTGTTTATCGCCGTATTGAACTTTGTTGATACGGAGTAATAGATAACTATAGAAGCCAATCCCATATTCCCATCAATAAAAAAAGAATCTATTCACAACTAAAAACAGAATCTATGTTTCGTAACAAGCATATCTTTACATCAATCATGCTTGATGTACACACCCTTGTACACATCTTATACACATCATGTTTGTGAAGTTTTTTTTTTGTCTGTGAATCCGGTTCACAGACAATATTTTGTTTGTGCAAAACAGTGTTTGTGAATCGATGTTCACAGACAAAAAAAAAGCTTTCACAGACATAAGTGTGTACAAAAGTGTGTATAAGAGTGTGTACAAACATCATTTTTGTCTTTACATTCACACCAATTTGTAGGGGTGGGCAAAAATCCCGATTCCGGTGTCCCAAACCGAAAAATTTCGATATCGTTTCGAAACTATCCCGATCCATTTAGGATGTAATTTTTTCATCCCGGACCGATCCCGTGCCGATATTAATTGGGATGGGACCAGGATAACTATAAAATATCATGTCCCGTCCCGATATCCCGTTTGAAATTAGTAGATTATTTTAAATTTCAATTCTAATGCTATGTAATAGCCAAACCCAATTAAAACCTTCTAGCCCTTAGTCTCCCTAGTATAATTTTATCTTATTTCATGTCTCTCCTAGTCTCATTTCTTTTGTTTTTTTTATTAAAATTTGTTTAGTTCTCATTCCGATACTACTCCATAATATATTATTACGTGCGAAAGATTATTTATGATGGAATAACCAGTACTCCAAAATATAATGTTGTTATAGATTTAATATTTTCCAAAATACTACTAGAAAATATAGTCTTTATAGATTATCTATAAAATTTAATTTAATGTGGTATTGAAAAATTACAAGTGTACTACAAAGTATAAAAATATTTTGCGCTACTAATCTACTAGAGGAAACACAAGATTAGGGGGACCACAAAAATTTACAAGACAACATTTTAAAATAGTTAATTAGAGGTTTAACTTAACTTTTTAGAGAAGCTAAATTTGCAAAAATAGTTACGTCTTTATTTTGATGTTATGCTTATTTTTATATCACATTTCATAAATGTATATTTTATGGGACATCCCGGACCATCCCGATTTTTCTCGAGATGTCCCGGCCCCGTTTTAAATGGGACAACATTGGGATAAAGGTTTATCCCGAACCATATCGGACCGTTACTATAAAACCGGATCGGGATCGGGATAAATCAAATCCCTAACCGTCCCAGACCACGCCCACCCCTACTAATTTAAGGAAAATTACATTTGTACACAAAGTTAATACATAAAATGTACAAACACTCTTGTTATTTGTGTACGGAGACAATTGGCTTAAAACTATTAATTACTTGTTAATTGCATGTGTACACAAGCAGTATACAATTAATATATCAGTTTTGTATAAAATTCACCAAGAATGATCCAAACTGGAAAAAGGTAATATTTGTATCTACGACATATATTCAATTCCACCTCTAAAGGCTCAAATTGAGCAAAAAATACACTAAATTTGATCCAAAACGTGGTGACAAATTCGTAAATAAATCAAAGTTTTTTGCTATCGCGAAAAAGTGCAACTGAAACATGCAATAGAGTAACTCGGTGAGAAAAAAGTGAAATCGTTCACACTTTGCAAGGGAGCACCTCTTTTTATATTAAATCTTCCATATATATATATATAGGGCTGTTCTGGTGCGTCCGTCCGCAGGAGAAGCGCCGTCCGGCCGACGGCGTTTGGCCGTCTTCCCTGTAGAATTTTTTGATGAAATTTTTATGACATATTTTTCATCAAGTCTAGTTTATCCACAAAACAAATCAGCTAAAAAATGAATCTAGAAGGTATTCAAATGATTTTTTGAATTTAACTGTGCAAAATTACACACAAAAAACGCAGTCAACTTCAAAAAATCATTTGACGACCTTCCGGATTGAGTTTTTAACTGAATGTTTGTGTGAATAAACTAGACTTGATGAAGAACGTGCCATAACAATTTCATTAAAAAATTTCACCGGGAAGGATTCCAAAAGCCGCGGCCAGACGGCCCCTGTGGTGCGGCCGGACGCACATGAATACTCCTCTCTCTCTCTCTCTCTCTCTCTCTCTCTCTCTCTCTCTCTCTCTCTCTATATATATATATATATATATATATATATATATATATATATATATATATATATATATATATATATATATATATATATATATATATATATATATATATATATATATATATATATATATATATATATATATATATATATGGAGTGGGGGAGCGGTTCCGGTAAGAACGGATCTTAGTAGAAAAATAAGAACGACTCTGGACCGTTGGATTGAATTATGTGGAACTAAACTGTGCATTTGGTGAAACCGCAATGTGCAATAGATGATATTTAAATGTGCAGAATAAAAATTTAAACTCACATGTGCATTAGGTGAAACTGAAATGTGCAAAATAAGGCGTACAAAAATAACATCACATCGTACATTTTGTTCTGCACATTTTAGATCCATCTAATGTTCATTTCAAATTCACCTAATGCACAATTTAGCTTCACATAATGCCACAACATTGTACCTTTTGTGTTACACATTTCAATTTCACTTATTACACATGACAACTTCATCTAATGCATATTGAATTTCACATAAAGCAAATCTAACAGTCCAGATTCATTTTCATTTTTCTCATAAGATCATGTTCTTATTTGAACCAAAACCTAGGGAGCGGTTCCGATAAGAACAGGCTCTCAGAAGAGAAATAAGAATGAATCTGGACCGTTGGATTGTATTTTGTGGAACGGAAATGTGCATTTGATGAAACTCATATGTGTATTACATGATACTGAAATGTGTAGAATAAAAATTTAAATTCAATTGTGCATTAGGTGAAACTGAAATGTGCGGAATAAAATGTACAAAAATAACATCACATCATACCTTTTATTCTGCACATTTCAGTTTCAACTAGTGCAAATTTCAATTTCACCTAATGCACAATTCAGCTTCACTTAATGACATTGTATCATACGCTTTGTGTTGCACATTTCAATTTCACCTAATGCACATTACAGTTTCATCTAATGCACATTGAATTTCACTTAAAGCAAATCTAACGGTCCAAATTCATTCTCATTTCTCTCCTAAGATCATGTTCTTTATTGAATCAAAACCTATATATATATATATATATATATATATATATATATATATATATATATATATATATATATATGTGTGTGTGTGTGTGTGTGTGTGTGTGTGTGGTGCGGTTCCAATGAGAACGATGCTTAACGTGAGAACGTGAGAACAAATCCTGACTCTTAATCTTGTGGAAGGAACGATGATATAATTGGAAGATGCACAGTTCAGTGGTGCACTGCGTCACATAATTACGTATCATGGAAACTAATTTCAGCATACGCGAAGTCATTAAAGGGTAGAAATGTCACAACACGAAAAAGCGACCTTCTATGGGTACCGTTTTTTAATTTCCACTTCCCGAAAAATTAGCCATAATCACGCATCGATTCCATTCACCACAAATAATCACAATCCTGAGTTCCTGATAAAAAATAAAGCAAGTGGGTTAATCCATTAACGATTGCATCTTTCGAAAAAAATCCATTAACGATTGCATAGTTTTTGTATTGCACGTGTATTTGAGTAGACTTTTTGCTTGTGTACCATTGAATTACAGTTGTGTTGTTGCATATCCTTCATTTTTGTGGGGAATAGGGTTCGCTTTATTTACATGTCATGCATATCGGTGTGATGTCTGAGTTGGAGTGAAGCTTTTTTTCAGAACAAAGTGAAATAAAGAAGAGTATTATTTGTGCATGTGAATCCAATAATAGTGGCAGCTAGTAGAGTTTGTTTATAAGTTGAAGTTTTTTATTTCTGAGATGACGATCGTGTTTGTCAACATTAATAAGAACTTAAATGTGAAAACCAAAATTGTGCAAGTAATTTGTGTTTTTATGCATAATCTAATAATAGGCAGAATTGATTAAATAGTACTTGTTCATAAGCTAATAGGCAGTAGTGAATAAATAGCTAAACAAGAGTATTTGTGCATGTGAATCAAATGGTTTTGAACTTAAATACAAATTGGATTTTCGTTCAAGTGTCTTTTTTATTTAGGTGAGGAACCTAGAATGTGATTAATAATGTGCACTACATTCCTTAATTAGTGGAAAATATAGTCATTAATACATGTGCAGGTTACAGACAACCATTGTGCAAGTCCTATTGATGGACGTACGAGTAACGAGTTGTGAGAAGCAAAAAGAGAATGATGGTGATGTTCCAGTGGTTTTTTAAATGCAAAAACGGGGAAAAGAAATTGCACAAAGCAGTGACTACGTTTGATCATAGAGTAAAATGAAGAAGATGATTATTAATGGAGGTTTTATAAAAACAAAAACAAAGTATTTTGTTTAAATACACGAACAAGTAACATCACATGAGAATAAATCAAACGGTGAATATTGTTTCCACCTAAACATGCGCAACATAAAATGGAAAGATCGGCCAATGCAACTGTCAACATAGAAGAAGACATAAATGTCCTCTAACATCCGTTATTTGATCGCAGATGACTACTTATTTTGGAGGACTGAGATGTGTTCTCACGTTCTCACGTTAAGGCTCGTTCTCATTTGAACCAAAATATATATATATATATATAGGATTATTCCTTTACGGCCTCCGCCGTTTGGGGAGGTTCCCGGTGGTATTTTTTTTTGAAATTTTTTTGTATGTTCTTCGTCAAGTCTAATTTATCCACACAAAATTTGAGCTAAAAATTCAATCGGAAAAGCAGTCAAATGAATTTTGGAACTTAATTGCGCCCTTTATTCAAATGAGAAGGGGCCTTTAGGTGAGAAATAAGAATGAATCTCAATCGTTGGATTCGATTATTTTGCAATAAAAACACTTTATATTGCCTTGAAATATGGAACTTAGCTTGGTGCAACATCGTCAAATATTAGTGCAGCATGAAACAGTTTTAGTGCAACACTGCAAAATTTAAATCTTATTACAACATGAAGATATTTTTAGTGCAATATCGTAAATAATCTAACGGTTGAAATTCATTCCCATTTCTCACAATTGAGTACACTATGTTACATTTGACATTCGTAACTATACGAACTCGGGTTTTTAGTGTTAATTGAGTATACTCGTTAGATTAACACGTTAATATGATTGAGTTGACTAACGGAATGTTAAACACGAAGGGGTAATCGACCGCGGCTTTGGCGCAATCGACCTTCAGGAAGTTGACCAAAAAGAAAAAGTCGACTTTTGGAGGTCGAGGCTAGGGGCTGGCGTCGACCTTCAGGAAGTTGACCTATTAACATTGTGTTGACAAAAGAAAAATAAAAACCATCTGGGTAAATCGTTGCTCAGATAATCAACGATAAAAATACTGTTGGCCAGAGCCAAAAGGCTAAACTCCAATTTTATTCTAAGATGATCCAGAATGAACCCTAGCAAGGGGTATAAATAGCCTTCTACGACAAACCCTAATCAAGCTCAAATTAATTAAATCCTAATTAAGCCCATACTAACTCTACTAAGTACTCTACTAATAATAGGCCCACACTAAAAGCATAACATAAACTTTATAATACTCCCTCCGGTCCTAAAACAAATTCATACTTTCCTTTTTGGGTAGGTCCAAAATAAACTTCACACTTTTTCTCTCTTGCTTATTTGGCAAATTATCTATATCAAAACAGTGCCTAACAGTGTCACAATAGTACGTGTACTCTATAGTAAAGTCAAATTTATTTCCTTAATTCGTGTGAAGTCAAACCATGAATTTTTTGGGACCGGAGGGAGTAATAAATAAAATTATAATCCCCAGCCCAAACCCGCACACGGAAGTGGGCCCAATCCCGTTCCCGCCCCATGCTCTTCGTGCTCTCTATCAATCCATCCTCCTTCGAAATAACCTTGTCCTCAAGGTTGAAATCTCGCAGACCGAGGACTAGATGAAATTTCCAGCCATGGAATAGACCGGATAATATCTTTCATCTCATTCTTGTTAATACATTTTTAACTAATTGTTCATCAGGCCATTTAAATATAATTTTTCACATTGCTATAGTTTTTAGGTAAATACACTAATTGTTCAGCAGGCCATTTAACCCCAACATCCCATCTCTTAGGCGTTGCCATGCACATAACTCAACTTTCACTTTTAGTTTTCTTTTAATTTATTGAAATGTTCAAATCTTATGTGATAGAAGTTCATTTCATGTGCATTTTACTAATGTTTAAATCTACTCAATCTGATTTGAATCTAATCTGATCAGGTCGATTTGAGAATTAAATCAATTTAATTAAAATAGTTTTAGTGGAAACTGACCTAATCGACTAGAAATGGTCTGACTATATACTAGAGGGAAGTTAAGAATATTAAAGCTTAAGATACTCTTAAAATGTGGTCAAAAAAATAATCTTAAAATGTTAATCTTACATTTAGAAGTTGTGTTATGAGCACGTTAGATTTTATAAGCATATATCTAATCAATTAGTTTAAATCACTAATGTAATTTGTCACATGTGAGTGTATTATTGCTCAACCAAAAAAACTGCGACCGGCCAATTTAAGTGATGTTCGATATATTGTTATCATGTGCCATGAGGTGCTCACAAGTCACATCATTAATTACCATTATGAAGCATCACTTGGAACATAATAATGAATTAGTAGTGTCATCATATATACTATGATGACAATTTCAATTTCTTATGATTTGGACATTTTACTCGCTCTTTGCTACGTGTACCAAAGGGAGTATTTGATAAAAGCTGAAACCGAATAAATATTGTGCGTGCGGCAAACATGGAGGTAATTAGGAGCCTAGGAGGTTGACTGGTGGGAAATTTGGATCAAGAGATCAAAGTTCGAATCATGCGATGATCGTGTGGAGATTACAACCTCTAAAGTAGGCTGAACTTGTGGCGCACACGGATATATGGGCATATTGCCACTTCGCTGACTGAACCACCTTGGTTTATATCCTTCCACGTGCTTTTCGGGTCGGTGTGTGAGGCTTTGGGGTGGGAGATTCCACCTCTTTGGATAAGGTAAATGGTTTGACTAAACGTAATGACGTAAACGAACTTATGTACACTTTTTTTTAAAGATTTTACGTTGTAAAATTTGTACTACCTCCGTTCCCATTTTAACTTCCAAATGAGTTTGGCACAAAATTTAAGATAGTGGATATTGTGTGGTGGAGAGTTGTGCAGAGGAGAGAGAAATGTGTAAGAAATATTGTGAACCACAAATTCTTTATCAAAAAGGGAAAGTGGAAGTTTTAATTGGAACGGACGAAAAAGGAAAGTTGGAAGTTTATTTAGGAACGGATGGAGTAGTATTCTATGTAAGGGTGATAATATTTTACATTTTTTATACTAAGGTTTGGATAACTAATATTGCATTTTACTTGCAAAGTTATTATTTTTTCTAAACGTAATTATGCATTAAATCATTTTGTTTGTAAATTTTAATACGAGTATGTAAAATTTTAACCCAATGAACTTTGGCTTCTTACTAATTTGTTATTCTACTTTATTATGAGCAGGACCGTTTTTTAGGGGTTCAATAGATTATCCAGAACAGGGCCACTAGATTTCTTTTAGTAGTATGAAGTAATATTATATATTAATACTAATTAGCAAAATACATTTAGTAAGGAAGAAAAATATAGATCTATCAATTTTTTCGTTGTTTCTTTTACTCTTTAGTTCTTTTTTGATGACTATTCAATTGTGTTGAGTATAAATATTTGGATTGATATTTTTTGCAATTTTTTTTTCATGTGGAGCCTCGATTTTACATTTACAACCGGGGCCTCCAAACTCATTAGACGGTCTTGATTTATGAACTTCTAAGAGTAACTTATAATATGATCGTTTAATTTTGGGAAATTACCCTAAATAGGAGTAAACAGTTTTGGGAATTCCAAAATAGGATACTATATTTTTCTTCTCAATGTAGGAGTCATTACTGCCATAATTGAAAAATACTACTATGATTGAAAAATATTGTTACTAATTATTATAAATATTGTCATGTTGAATGCATAATACTGCAAGCATTTGACAGTCATGACTAAAAGATGACAGTAAATATTATCATCTTACTCCTATTTCGGGAAGAAAAACAGAACAATCATATTTTGGAATTTCAACGACTGGGAAATCTCCCATTAAATTTTAGCCTTGGTATATCTTAGGAGAACTTTTTTGCTGCCCTCCATACCGATCTAGCTTAGGGTTTCCTTCTTTCGAATTGATGCCTAGCTAGCTTCTTCATTATTGTTTGGGGATTGTGACTTGTGAGAGTTGGGGAGGAAAGTAGTGACCTTCTATGTTGAAGTTTGTAATATTGTGGGGAGAAATGCAGAACTATGTAAATGCTGGACTGGAGATCTATGGGAATCAAATCCCATTCCAATGAATTAATCCACCCTATTTTCATCCTTAGTTGAAAGAGAATGAATACTTGTGCACTACAAATGGATGTCAGATTCAAAGTATTCAACAATCAATTAACACCAAGTTGGCTTTGATCTTAGCTACAATCAATTTATTCTTACTATGATAACGGAGTATATTTAATAATGAAATTCTTTGTATATAAAAATGATATAGAAATGTTTTTTATCCAACATTATCATCATTGCTTTGAAAAATTAAAGATGTTACAGTTTTAAGAAATATATAGAAGTAATTTTCTTCATGATTAATCAAAATTTATTAATTAAATATACGTATCTTGAATTATTGAATCCATCGTCTAATCTACTAAATCTTCAAAATCAAATTTGGATATTATATCTTCCGCTCCAACACTCATTAACTAATAACTACTCCGTATAATTTTGTGCTACTACTTACTATGGGTCCGTTTGGATAAACAGCGGGAGCATCAATCCGCTGATTCTTTTATACATGAAAACGCTGCTAAAAGCAACGGGATGGTGTTGATCCGCTGAAAACCAAACAACACCTATATCTTCCCATCCACAGCACAATCCTGATTTATGTAATTTATAAAGTCATGCAATACAACTCTTTTATCAATCAATTATAAATAATTGACTAAATTGGAGGTATATCCACTCGTTTGTAATAAAATGAGATTTAGCTTAAATTAGGGGTATATCCACATTGCTGGTTACGTAATACTGAAATTAGTTGAATCTATAAAATTATTGCAAGCGACTTAATTGACTAAATCGGTTGAATTATAGTAAAAATTAAAATATCTTCTATATCAATAAAATAGAGAAACGGTATTACCTTTGCCCCCTTGGATATTGCCAAATTTGTATTATGTATGAAATAAAAAAAGTAAAAATTGTGTGATCAAAAGTTGTGCAGAAGAAAGAGAAATAAGCAAAACCATAAATTATTTACCTTAAAAGGAAAATGACAAAGTTTTTTATTGAAATCTCACACCAGTAAATTAAAATGTAAAAGTGAAGTGTTATATTAAGATTTTGGGCTACTCTTCCTATACGATTGACATTTTAAGATGGAACCCCGAGACTTAACATGATATGAGAGTCAGACCGATCTATAACCATGATGTGGGAGCCCATATGAAAAATGATGACACGATTATATAAATGGCAATAACGAACTGATGAGAAATAAATAAATAAACAGCATGATCCAGTCAAAGTGTCTAATCACGAGAAGAGGTGCTGAAGTCCCACATCGGTAGATTAAGAAGTGCTACCTCCGTCCCTCTAAGATTGGGGCATAGGAGAGTGTACTCGCATGGGTAGCTCAGTTGGTTGAGTGGTGGGAAAGTTGGAATATTAATCAAGGATCGAAACTCATAGCAGCCATGTGGATGTTATAGCTCTTGTATGCTAGGCTGAACCTCTAGTGCGCATGAGTACAATGTCTTATTCAAAATTTTATTTCATATTTTTATTTTGAATTTTTACTATATTATGGTGACATTGATGTTGAATTAGCTTCAGAATAACATTAATACTTTGCAAGCGTAATACCCCGTAGTATTTGTTTTTACAAAAAAGGACAGAGAACCTATACCATTGATATTGGCTCGTTTCAAACAACGCAAGTAAAGTCCAGTTCTTATTTCGAGATTTAGTATATCCGGATTGAACATATCAATTAAATGGAACCGACAACTCTTGAAAATTTATCAATGACTAGGACCGAACGAGACCGTGTCCGCCCCTAAATCCCTAATGCACATAGTCCTACACTAGAGCCGTCGGATAAATGATTCCATCTTTTGAGTACAATGTAAAATTTCAATAAAGTGTGTATAGGTTGAGTACACAAGATAGATTTACGAACGTAGCTACAAATTTTCTTGAGGCAGCGAATGAATTTGTTTAGGAGTTTGAGGAGGTGAATAGACTAAAATTTCAAGAGAAATGTTGTTTGTAAATGTCAAGTTGTACACATTATTTTACACGTCGATTAATTATCTATACACAACAATGTTTTTTGTTTTATGAAAATAATCGTTTTTCATATCGATAAAATTCTTTTACACGAAAAATGATTTTCTTCAATGACCATTTGTTCTTTATAACTAACGTGTACACCAAGATTTTGAAATTTCAACAAGTTGAACAAAAAAGTGAAGAGGCGGCTATGAGTACCAACCCTTGGCCGGCTTCTTCCTCGATACGCTCAAATGACATCAGAACAGTGGTGAAAAAAGCTACCCAGCTTGTACTATTTTGGCCCACTCCAACTCTTTTGCAAGCGCCCTACAGGTGTGAAACTGTGCAAGACTATCCCTACATGCCCAATTGCCATCTCCCACTGTTCACATGTTGGAATTGACTTTTCGTCTCACAGCTTTTTCATTCCATTTTTCAGTGTTTTTGCAAATTTATCCCAATTTTGTTCCACCAACATTTATTCCGTATGTTTCATTTGGTCCGAAAGGTGGAATCTCCCAACCCAGGAGCCCCCCATACCCTGATCCGACAGGATTTTAGGAAAATGCTAATCACGGTGACTCAGTCGGCCCAATGATGATAGGTCTTTTTCCGTGCGCACCAGATGCCTAGTCTTATTTCAGGTTCTGTGACCTTCACACGGCCGCTGCGGGTTTCGAACCTTAGTCACTTGGTCCAAATTTTCCACCACCGAACCAACTGAGCTACCCGTGCGGGTTGTAATAGGAGTTAAGGACTTTTTTGAACTTGATACCTCATGAGCGGAGTAGGATCTTAGATGTGAAGTGCCCCATGACCTCATCTATTGTCTATTGAATAGTCCTACTTATTTCATTGTCTTTTGCATCAAGTTGGCATCTAAATCAATCACACCAAGTTTTATGGTCCCTTGTTCTTTTTCACTTGTCATTAGTGTTATGGGAAACGGGTTTAGTTCGAACTTGATTCCTTTATTCCAAAAAATGAATAGAACTTGTTGTACTGCTGGATTAGCTTATCGTGTTGACTTGGCTTGACTCGATAAACTCGATAAGGCTGGTGTTGGACTTGTGAGTAGGGCGTGCATGAGTGTCATTCCATAATTTAGATCTGAAAAGTTATTTTAAACTCGAGCTAGAGTAGCTCGGAGCCTCTGACTCATGGTACCTTAACAAAGTTTTTAATTGGATCGAAATTTTCAGATATGATCATGTCTGATATGCTCTAAATTGGTTTGGACTAATTTGGTATATGTTTGTTTCGTCACTCTACGTGTTTTTATAAGTGTCAAAGTCTACTCTACTCTGATCTAATCCGTTTAATTCTAGCTTAGTCTGGATTAAAATCAATTCAATTAAAAACATGCTAAATGATAAGGCTCGTGATGAGCTCGCGAGTAGGCCACAAGTGTCATTCCATGTACTTCCTCCGTTCCATTGAACTTTGCTAACTTTCCCTTTTTGGTTGTCCCAAAAAACTTTGTCACTTTCCAATTAAAGCAACTAATTTGTGGTGCTGCACATTTTTCCCCCCTCTGCACAAATTTCAACCACACAGTTTTTACTTTTCTTATTTCTCACCTACTTTGCACTTGGCAAAGTCCACCGAGACGGAGGTAGTATTAGATTTAAAAAGTTATTTTAAATTCGAGCTGAAGTAATTTGGACTCGGGGTATCTTAACAAATCAATGCAAGTTTAAGTTATAAGGATGTTTTTAATTGAATTGAAATTTACAGGTCTAGTTTAATCTATTAATCTGATCTGATGTGGTTGAAACTGATTTCGTCTAGTCTTGTAGAGGTCTATTCTATCAATCTATGTATTTTTTATAATTATTGAGACTAAATGATTTTTGACGATCCGAGCTTGAAGTCAAATATGGGAATATGGGGTTGAAGCTTAACCAGCTTCCTCAAAATGTGCTCAAGCACAGCTCGGATATTCAATAATCAATCTCGGCTCATATAACCACACTACTAGTGACTATAGATATTTCTTAAAGAAAGTGATAGGGATAATAGTTAAGTTACAAACACTACTTCCATCTTCACACAATAAATTCTTTTATTTCATTTATAATCATCTCAATATAAACTCATTTTTCCTTGAAAAATAACATGCAATCAAATAAGTCTCAATCATTTACAATTTCTGGTCCCACAATTTTCAATTTCTTAATCATTTTGTCAAAAGGGAAAATTGTCAAATACGTTCTTGAACTTTCATAAAAATGTCAATTAAGTCCTTCTATAGGAGGTTCTGTCCAGCTGTCGCGATTTGGGGCAGTTCCAGGTGGATTTTTTTATGAAAGATTTTGAGCATCTTATTCACTAAGTCTAGTTTACTCATACCAAATTTCAGCTAAAAATTCAATCGTGAACACATTCAAATTAATTCTTGAAGATAACTTGCATTTTTGCGTTCTCGAATTAATATGAATGCGCTCCCGATTAAATTTTTAGCTGAAATTTGGTATGAGTAAACTAGACTTGATGAATAAGATGCTAAAAAAAATTCATCAAAAAATTCCACCGGGAACCGGCCCAAATCGCGATGACCGGACAGAGTCTCCTATAGAAGGACTTAATTGACTTTTTTATGAAAGTTCGAGGACCTATTTGACAGTTTTCCCTTTTGTCAAATCAAAAAGAGAAATGACACGGACAGTGGCGAAGCGAGAAATCTATGGTTAAGGGGGTCGGTCCTTCAAAATTTTACATTGCAGAGCCAAAGCTTAAAATATCAACATATTTTCTATAAATTAAAAGTATTTATGCATAATATATACTTAAGAATTTTTTTCTTGCAGAGGCCGAGGCCCCCCTCCAACCCCTCCCTGTCTTCACCCTGGACACGGAGTATAAAATAGAGAAGCCCGTTCAACTCAATATAAATGGATGCACCTCAAACTATTTTCATGGCACTTATAAATGATTGTACTTGTGGCCATTCATCCGTCCATTAAACATTGTCAATTTGTCATACTTCCTTAACTACAAAAAAACCGTTTTTTTGGTCGGTTTTCTAGCGTCGGTTTCTTAAACCGACACTAAATATAGAAGCGGCAACGGTTTACACAAGCGTTGATAAGTAAGATTTTATTAAGAAACGAATCAGTTAGCCACGGTTTTTTAAAATTCTCACGTCCCGTATAACCGACATAAGTACTAAAAAAATCGCGAAAAATTCCACGCTTGATTTTGGTAAAACTTAGAGCCCAAATATTCAGATACGCTCCTACCCGCTAACCCTATTCCTCATATCTCGTTTCTTCTTGGAGTCGGTCCTCTTCACAAATCCTTTGCTGCGCAAACTGCTATCTCCGTCTCAACCAAAATCCTTTGCCGCTCAAACAGTTTAGAGATGCGCAGTAGCTTCTTAGGCTGAACGTGTCCCTGAACGTGTGTTGGGTGTGTTTCGGAAAATAAAGAAAATTAATTAAATAAATTAATTAAATAAAATGACTAGAGAAAAACAAGAAAGGAGATGAAGCAGAATTAGTCAAAGCTCGTGCTACGCACGATGTCCTTAAAACGTATTTGTTGCCTCCCACAGTGCTAGGAGCGTTGCAACAATCGTTTCCCAGGATACGATGACTACAAACTAGTGTTTGAGCACACAAACAAGAGTTCCAGCGAACGAGAACCAAGTAAGAACACAGAAGGAATTTTCAGAGTAGCTGTAGGTGTTTTTAGCTCAAGAATACGTGAGGAATGTATTGTGCGTTGTGTTGTTGCAAACCACCTGCCAGCTATTTATAGGAGGATTTGTTGTGTGTTAAATGGGGTGTTAATGGACCTGAACGTTGGACATCAATGACCAGTCCGTTGGGCATTGAATCGTCCATAAACTGTCCATTTAACGCAGCATTAAAAGAGAAGAACGTTGGGCATTAATTGTTGTAACGGACCAGAAGACCTTCTGTTGCGAACAGAAGACCTCGAGGGTCTCTGTTGCGAACAGAAGGCCTCGAGGGTCTCTGTTGCGAACAGAAGACCTCGAGGGTCTCTGTTGCGAACAGAAGACCTCGAGGGTCTCTGTTGCGAACAGAAGACCTCGAGGGTTTCTGTTCTGGACAGAACTCGAGCATCTTTGTTCCGGACAGAACTCCACCCCTTCTGTCACTGGGAAAAATAAAACGTTACGAGAACTTCGAGTGAACTTCGAGAATCAATTTCTCATTCACCCGTTATCCGTTTTGAGTGTACCACATATCGAATTGTATCCCTTAACAAGGACAATCCGAACCACTTTGACCCGACCCAAATCGGAAGTGGACCCCACTCAAATAATTGCCCCAAAATGACTATTTAATGCAATTTTTAACACATTTTTCAAACAATCCCCCACATGAATGAAAATTGATTTTCGGGACTTAAAAAGACACGAAGATAGGAGGACACGTTGTGTTCACCGGATGATCCTTGCATACGGAGAGGTAGGTTTTATCCTTTGAACCTTCCGTTGTAAGGACACGTTTATTTACTGGCTGTCTAGTAGACTCGATGTCCTTGAACTATACTGCCGTCGTGTAAACATTGACTTATCTTTACACAAGAACCTTCCAACTTTGTTCCGTTCTCATGGGTGTGCCCGTTTTGGCCATGGGTCACCGTCCTGGTTCTGCAAGAGTTTCTAAAGAACTGAGCCTTTACAGTTCTCCTTTGAAGCAGCCCTCTTCTCTCTCACATAGGTGATTCTTTCACAAGTATCCCGCATACTCTTCCAATGTTATCGAGTAGATCAACTTTTTAGAATCATTAAAGCAAACGTTTTTGCTAACCTCGTGCGGGAGTCACTGTTTTAACGAGGAGTGGGTAGGAGTCCGGGACCCCCACAGTGACCATCCTTCGCTCTATAATTTAGTTGTCCCTTTTGAACCTAGGACCAACTAGGTTGGGTATCCACTATAGAACTTTTCAATTCACGGGCTTTAGTCCCATTCCTCTTGACAACTTCTCCAACAATTCTCTATCCAATGCCTTGGTTAACGGATCCGCTATGTTATCCTTTGACTTCACGTAGTCAACAGTGATAACACCCGTTGTGAGGAGTTGTTTAATGGTGTTATGTCTACGACGAACGTGTCTAAACTTACCATTGTAGAGATTGCTATGTGCCCTTCCAATTGCCGCTTGACAATCGCAATGTATGCATATTGGAGGGACAGGCTTCTCCCAACTTGGAATATCCTCGAGAAAATGGCGTAGCCATTCAGCCTCTTCAGTGCACTTATCCAAGGCTATTAGCTCAGACTCCATCGTGGATCTAGCTATTAACGTTTGTTTTGAGGATTTCCATGATACGGCTGCACCTCCCAAAGTGAAAACATATCCACTTGTGGACTTAGAGTCCTTTATGTCGGATATCCAACTAGCGTCGCTATACCATTCAAGTACACCTGGATATCTTCCATAGTGCAGTCCAAGATTTTGGGTTTTACGTAAATACCTCAAAACCCTTATTATTGCTTTCTAGTGTTCATCACCGGGGTTGCTAGTATATCTACTTAGCTTACTAACCACAAAGGCAATATCAGGCCTGGTACAACTCATTAGATACATCAAGCTTCCAATAATCCTAGCGTATTCTACTTGAGAAATACACTTTCCACGATATTTGGTAAGTTGTACGTTTTTATCTAATGGAGTCCTTGCCTCTTGATAATCATCCTTATTAAATTTCGTAATGATTTTATCAACATAATGGGATTGGCTTAGCGTAAGACCGTCAGGTCCTCTAATTATTTTAATCCCAAGGATTAAATCGGCCAGCCCCATATCCTTCATGTCAAATTTAGAATTTAACATGCTTTTGGTAGAATTAATCATTAGATTATTGCTACCCACGATGAGTATATCATCCACGTATAAACATAAAATGACATAGCCGTCTACCGTGCTCTTCACATAGACGCATTTGTCACTTTCATTTATTTTAAACCCATTAATTAAAATTGCATGATCGAACTTTTCGTGCCACTGTTTAGGGGCTTGTTTCAATCCATACAATGATTTAATTAATTTACACACTTTTCTTTCTTGGCCTGGAACAAGAAATCCCTCGGGCTGTTCCATATAGATTTCTTCGTCTATATCGCCATTTAGAAAAGCGGTTTTTACGTCCATTTGATGAACTTCCAATTTCCGCAATGCGGCAATTGCTAGTATCATCCTAATGGAATTTATTCTCGTCACAGGAGAATACGTGTCAAAGTAATCATGGCCCTCACGTTGCTTGTATCCCTTGATTACAAGTCTGGCCTTGTACTTATCGATGGAACCGTCAGGTTTCATTTTCCGTTTAAAAATCCACTTGGATCCCAAAGGTTTATTTCCCGGAGGAAGATCAACCAATTCCCATGTGTGATTTTTAAGGATAGAATCCACCTCACTTTTGATAGCTTCTTTCCACATAGGACCTTCAGTAGACGTCACGGCTTCCGTATAAGTCCGTGGCTCATTTTCTACCAAACATGTTAGAAAATCCGGTTCATTTTCTACCATACATGTTAGAATATCCGAGTCAACTTCTACCAGGTAGGTGAGAAAATCCGGTCCGAAGGATTTTTCAATTCTAGCACGTTTGCTACGTCTGGGTTCGGGTTCTTCTCCGGATCCCTCGCTAGTATTTTCCATAGCTACGTCAAATGTTCGTTTTGACGTGCTAGGCCCATCGTTGGACTTGCATGGATATACATCTTCAAAGAATGAGGCATTCCTTGATTCAATTATTGTGTTTTTATGTACATCCGGATTATTCGAATCGTACATTAAAAACCGATAAGCACTACTATTTTGTGCATACCCAATAAAAATACAATCCACCGTTTTTGGACCTATTTTTATTTTCTTAGGTGTTGGTACAAGCACCTTAGCAAGACACCCCCACACTTTTAAATATTGATAGGAAGGCCGCCTGCCTTTCCACAACTCGTACGGAGTTTTATCATATTTTTTCCGGGGAACCTTATTTAAAAGGTAATTGCTTGTCAAGATTGCTTCGCCCCACATATTTTGTGGCAAGCCCGAACTTACTAGCATCGCATTCATCATATCTTTCAATGTGCGATTCTTTCGTTCGGCAACACCGTTTGATTGAGGTGAATAGGGTGCGGTACGTTCGTGTACTATACCCACACTAGCACAAAAGTCACCAATTGGTGCTTCATACTCACCACCTCGATCACTCCTAACCGTCTTAATCCGTCGACTAAGTTGGTTTTCCACTTCATTCTTATAAAGAATGAATTTATCGATTGCTTCGTGTTTATTTTTTAATAAATAAACGTAGCTATAGCGAGTGCTATCATCGATAAAGGTAATAAAATATTTATTACCGCCACGTGTTTGTATTGATTTAAAATCACAAATGTCACTATGAATTAATTCAAGTGGTTCCGTTTTTCTTTCAACCGATTTGAAAGACATTTTCATTAGTTTTGCCTCTACACAAACTTCACATTTGTGCTTCACATCAATTGTGAATTTAGGAATGTGCTCCATGTTAATTAATCTACGTATAGAATTAAAATTAACATGTCCTAGTCTACCATGCCACACATTGGAAGACTCAAGCAAGTAAGCAGAAGGGATTTTATTATTATTAATAATAATAGTCATTACATTGAGCTTAAACAGCCCATCACATGCATACCCCTTTCCCACATACATTCCCGATTTAGACAAAACTAATTTGTCCGACTCAAAAACCATGCGGAAGCCATGCTTGTTCAACAACGAACCGGAGATCAGGTTTTTGCGTATCTCCGGAACGAACAGCACTTGGTTTAGAGTCAGCTCCTTGCCCGAAGTCATCTTCAGGACCACTTTGCCCGCGTCTTCAACCGCGGAATGAGCCGAGTTACCCATCCACACTTTCTCACCATTTGATGGCTCAAAAGTTGTGAATAACTACCGGTTTGAGCAAATATGCCGGGTTGCACCGGTGTCCACAAACCACTCCTTGGAATTGGATCCAACGAGGTTGACTTCCGTAACCACAGTTGCTAGGATGATGTCTTCATCCTTTTGCCCACCTTGCACCAAGTTCACGTGAGAATCTTTCTTCCTCTTTGGTGCCTTGCAATCCGAGGACTTGTTTCCATTCTTGTTGCAATTGAAGCATTTTCCGTTGAACTTTGTCTTGGAAACGGCTCCCTTGGGACCGAGCTTGCTCTTCCCATTATTTTTATTTTTGGAGCCTTTAGCATGCTCCACCACGTTGGCCTTGGCGCCATGAAGAATTGGGGGTTTCCCATCGTTCTTCCGGTTATCCTCTTCAATCCGCAGACGGAGGATCAATTGCTCCAAGTTCATTTCCTTTCGCTTGTGCTTAAGGTAGTTCTTGAAATCCTTCCAAGCCAGCGGCAATAAATGGATAATTGACGCCACTTGGAAAGACTCACTAACTGTCATTCCTTCATCTCGAATTTCGTTGAAGATCATTTGCATTTCCTCAACTTGACTCAAGACCGTCTTCGAATCCACCATTTTAAAATCAAGGAATCGACCAACAACAAATTTCTTTGCGCCGGCATCCTCGCTTTTATATTTGTGGTCCAAAGCATTCCATAGCTCCTTAGCCGTAGCTAGTTTGCTATATACGTCGTACAAAGCATCATGCAGCCCGTTCAACACATAGTTTCGGCAAAGGAAGTCCGAATGCTTCCATGCCTCAATCGCGTTGAAAGATTGCGCATCCACCTCACCCCCGGTTGCTACCGGCGCATCCTCGGTCAAGAACCTCGCAAGACCGAGAGTAGTGAGATAGAAGAGCATCTTTTGCTGCCACCTCTTGAAGTTTAACCCATTGAATTTCTCGGGTTTCTCCACAGAGTTGCTTGGCACAGTCACCATAGGGATAGCCCTTTGGTTGGCCAAAGTAGATGCACCGCGTTGTGAACCATTGTTCACCGGTGCTCCACTTTCAGAGTGATTGTCGTTCAGAACATTCTGCCCAACACCAATCTCGTTTTCTTGAGAAGACATTTTCGTTCTTTAACGTTTTTCCGAAAACACAAAAAAATAAGTTCGTTCACCAAAGTGACAAACTACGATTTAAGATTGTTTACCACAGTAGAACAATCAACAAATACGTTTTAAGATTGTTGGGTGTGTTTCGGAAAATAAAGAAAATTAATTTAATTAATTAATTAAATAAAATGACTAGAGAAAAACAAGAAAGGAGATGAAGCAGAATTAGTCAAAGCTCGTGCTACGCACGATGTCCTTAAAACGTATTTGTTGCCTCCCACAGTGTTAGGAGCGTTGCAACAATCGTTTCCCAGGATACGATGACTACGAACTAGTGTTTGAGCACACAAACAAGAGTTGCAGCGAACGAGAACCAAGTAAGAACACAGAATGAATTTTCAGAGTAGCTGTAGGTGTTTTTAGCTCAAGAATACGTGAGGAATGTATTGTGCATTGTGTTGTTGCAAACCACCTGCCAGCTATTTATAGGAGGATTTGTTGTGTGTTAAATGAGGTGTTAATGGACCTGAACGTTGGACATCAATGACCAGTCCGTTGGGCATTGAATCGTCCATAAACTGTCCATTTAACGCAGCATTAAAAGAGAAGAACGTTGGGCATTAATTGTTGTAACGGACCAGAAGACCTTCTGTTGCGAACAGAAGGCCTCGAGGGTCTCTGTAACTCCACCCCTTCTGTCAGGCCTCGATAGGTTTTCGGACGACATTCGTGTCCGCAGGTCGTCCGCGCACACGAGTCGCGATTTTTATTCTCCGTTTCGGGATTTGATCGGCACCCCCCCCCCCCCTGCGCGTAAGAGAGAGCCTTTCCCTTTAGAAATCTTAATTCCTTAAAAGAGGCTTCCCTTTATAATGGGGTGAAAATCCCTTGAGTTTTTCGGTGTGGGATAAAACATACTAGAAACTCGCCATTTTCCCAGTTCTTCCATTTCAACGAGTGAACTTCGAGAATCAATTTCTCATTCACCCGTTATCCGTTTTGAGTGTACCACATATCGAATTGTAGCCCTTATGTAACACCCCATTTTTTATGAGCTAGATATATTAATCAATATTATTTATTTTAGTATGTTAAATAAGTTTCTTCTATGACTAATGTGATTTATTATTTGAGCACGTGTTGTTGTGGCAGGTAACGTTGACCGGTAAGCTCTAATAATTTTAAGTAAAGGAATAAGAAATGTTTTAAAGCTTAATGAGTTTTGATGGAGTAATGGGACTAGGCCCAGAACCTAATCAGCTCAAGCCCCGAACTTGGACCCGTGGATCCAAGTCCACAATCGGAAGAGTAACGGTCAAGCAATTAATGCGCTATTAATTATGTATTTAATTCCGTATTAATGTTGTAATTAATTAGTCATTATTATCGATAGACGTTACGATTTGTATACGCCTATAAAAGGCGGGTTGTAATTCAGATTAGAGGAGGCAATTTCTATATGCTATTTCTGGCAACTAAATCTCATAGCTACTTTCCATATTCGTACTTTCATAATTCCTGCTTGAGTGTTCTTACGTAGCTTTCTAAAAGTCTACGAGCGTCCTATTTTGGACCAACATTGGTGCTTTCATTGAGAGCCTCTATTGATCTCTCACATCACTTTAGTAGGAAAAAATCAAGAAATTCATCCCAATCCAAGGTGCTACAGTTCCACTTCCTCCTGTTCTCTTCGCCAATCACAGCTGGATGTTGTGCACCGACGTCGCTGCTGGTCTCCCTCATCGCCACGCCTATTCATGAGATAGGTCTTCAAATGTGCGCCCACCTAATTCCTATGGAGCAAGAGTCTGCTATGCGTTAAAGTGGATGGACCAAGATTACACTAAGATCAAATTTGATTCTCCTCAAGGATGACGGGCTGAATTTTCAGCAACGGATTCGGGCCCGTTTGGTTCTAAAGCTAAGTTTCCAAAAATCATCTATATTTGATACAAAAAAAAATCATAAATTCAAACATTTGAAAAGATATTTTAAGTGGTTTAATTGCTTTTACTCTTGTTAAGCGTGTGTAATTTTAACATTGAAAAACGGGCTTATGAAATCCGATCACTCACGTACACCGGGCGAGCACACGCACTCGCGCCACCGGGTCACGTCATATGAGTGTGACGATGAATAAGTTCCAATATAAATGTTAATACCGCACACCCTTGACTTCATACGAGTTCTTGCGTGCTCTTACCACTTCTTAGTGCATCACACTCCGACCTCGGGGGACGAGTCACCCGTTCAAAAGTCTTTGCTTGCGGGTTCGAACTACTAACCTCGGGCGGCGAGTTAAACTCTTGTTAGGGGCCTAGAGCCACGCTTCTCCGAGCAATTTTGTCACTTAATTGACATTCACATTTCTCGAAAAGGTTGATATACTTTAGTTCTTTGGGGTTAGATTATCCGTTCGAGTGAGGAGTCCGCCTCACTTACTCGTGGATTCAATCTTTCTTTCGGAGACTGGGTTGAGGCCTAACTTGGGAACTTGATGTCACTCTTTTCAAGTAGTGAGACCGACTCACTTACACACTGAGCCGTGGTTCGACACCAGGCCAGATGCTCTATATATTCTACACTCGTTTCTTTTATGTGTAGGTACAACTGAATGAAGTGGAGGACTGATGGTCTTACCGTCTTCAAGGAAGCAAATGACAAACCTGACGAGTCTGAGCCCGACGAGAAAAACAGTTTTATCCACCCTATTCGCAGATGACGACCATTGCAATAAAGGATGAGGATCTCACCTCTTGCTTCAACTTGGGGGTGTCAGATGTACTCTTTTTCCCTTCATTAAGATTTTTTCCCATTAGGTTTTTTCCTAATGAAGGTTTTTAATGAGACATCTCCCCAACACGGACAAGGGTGGGGATCTTGTAGTCTCGGAGAAGAGCAATTGACTTGGACTACTCCCTCTTAGCCGAGTCTACTACTCGACTAAGGGAGTGGGGGACTCGTGATGGAGTAATGGGACTAGGCCCAGAACCTAATCAGCTCAAGCCCCGAACTTGGACCCGTGGATCCAAGTCCACAATCGGAAGAGTAACGGTCAAGCAATTAATGCGCTATTAATTATGTATTTAATTCCGTATTAATGTTGTAATTAATTAGTCATTATTATCGATAGACGTTACGATTTGTATACGCCTATAAAAGGCGGGTTGTAATTCAGATTAGAGGAGGCAATTTCTATATGCTATTTCTGGCAACTAAATCTCATAGCTACTTTCCATATTCGTACTTTCATAATTCCTGCTTGAGTGTTCTTACGTAGCTTTCTAAAAGTCTACGAGCGTCCTATTTTGGACCAACAAGTTTATTTTGAAATAGAGAATATTTTAATGAGGAAAATTTTAAAGGATACTGGGAGCCCAAATCAATCTTAGCCCAAGTGAGTCTCTTTTAAACTAAATCCCTAGAGAAAGTCACGCCATTTGCTTAGATAAGCGCCGCTGAAGCTCTCAAAACCTTTACACCGAATTACTCCTTTCAAACGCCGGAATTCATCTCGTTTATCAAATTGGTCCCTGGTATCATCGGATCTTGTCTGGTAAGTTTAATTTGCAGTCTTCTATGCTTTTGCAAAGGGTTTTACTCTCATAATTTTAAATTTAAGATCGAAACAGGAGGCTATTTTGGCCGGACAAATTTCACTGCTTAGGTCTGTTATATATATATATATATATATAAACATACATATATTTGGATTATGTTTCTTGAGTTTTAAATCAGGCTGGGTTCTTGTTGTCCGTTTGGAATTCCGAAAAGTGATTCATATGAAACATAGGCTTGTGTTGTTTTAAATAAGTATTTGTAAACTGCAGGGGGCTAGCTTCTTTGGTTTTAATTTTAGGACCTTATTTGATTGGACTAATTAGTTGTTGAATGGAGATTGCAAGATAGAAGAATTTCATTTTTCTCATGTCTCCAGAATGTATAACCACAATCTGGTGCAAAGCCAGATAGTTCTTATTTTTTTTAACAACTAGCTTGAGTAATAATAAAAGGCTACTGTATTAATCTTTTGGGTCGGCATTTTTTTAACAGATATTTAGATTTCAAATTCAGAGTTTTGATTCTTAGTACAATCGATATCAGCTTCGGTTATAGTATAATGAGATTTAGTCGTAATGTTGTATTTAATATTTAATTAAAGATTTCAAAGAAGAGCTTACTGGAAGACGTTATCAAGGTGTCATCCATATCTAAGTGATTTGAGTTCAGCTTTGACAGGTAAGTTCACTACCACCTGTACATGTTTGTTCAACCAAATGAAAGAAAGAAGTCTGGTTGATTTTTAGTAGATGATTTTAGACTATTCGTTATTATGCGAGCTTGGTGAATTATTTGTTGAGTTATTGTAATTGTTGTATTAAGTTATGTTTATTATCTGGCATAGTCAAGATTATGTCAGTACTTTATTTCAAGATTTTAATGATGTTTTTTTTACCCAAACGTCACTATAAAAAGAACTAATATTTAAAGTGAAAGATCAGGTGATATGTACTCGGGAACAAGTTCCCTCAGATTATCAGTTTATCAGTTTCAGAGAGTCCGATATGTTTAGTGGGTCGCTCCCCTGAGCTGTCGGATTGGCGCCTTTGAGTACATATCACGGGCCCACAGTTAAAATTAGCCACAAAGAGTTTTACAGAAAGTTGTTTTGAGATCTCTTTCAGAAAGTTTACAGAAATGTTTTGAGAAAGAAATCTTGGGATCTCTCCAGTAGTTTTGATAAATTATTTTAGAAAATATTTTCTTTTGGAATCTCTCAGAATTTATTCGAGAAGCTATTTGTTAGTTGTTTGTTTAGTGCATGCTTATAGTCTAAATTTATCTATTGATAAATTAGCACAGACTTCTCAGATATTTTTGTGGGTCCATAGTGACTTACTAAGCGTAAAGCTTATCAATTTTCTTTCTTCGCATGTACAGATACTAAGGGTAAGGCCAAGGCCTAGGAAGATGATGAGGGAGTGGAACGCGTGCCAAGATGAGTTAACGGGAACGACCTTGGCGGCTTCTAGCTAGTTTTATTTTACTCCAGTATTTCAGTGAGAATAAAAAGATTATTATTACTTTATATAATTGAGGTTTTGAAGTTTTAGTAAATTCCTGGATCCAGGTGGTTATCACATTTGCTGGTGATAACTAGATTTTTTTTTGAGTTTTTATTTGGAGCTATAATTTTGTTATATTTGAGATTTTTATCAGGGTTATTTCTTAAACAAACGGCCGTTATATTGCAGTTTTTTTTATATAGTAGTAATTTATGTGACGTCTCCTTTAACCCTGAGAGGGGCGTTACAAATTTGGTATCAGAGCCCAGGGTTTCCCGTAACTTCATTTGTCACCGTACACGTGCTCATCATCTTCCAAGTAAGTATTTACAGTTAGTTTTAAATTTATGTGCTTGAGCAAGAAGAGTTTTATTAGATAGAGAACAGAAGTGAGAATGTTTTGCCTTTTGTATTGTGTATGGCACATAAATAAAAGTTTATATTTAGGTGCCTTAAGAAAATGAGGAGAACCTGTGGTCGTCCAGTTGGTAGCAACAATGAGCAAGGAAACAATCACGAGCAGGATTTGGCAGGATTAGTAGCGCAACTTCAGAGACAGTTGCAGGAGCAGCAACAAACCATCGACCGTTTGACCGCGAACAATCAAAGGGGCGGTGGTGAAGGGGGAAAGGAGTCCAGACCCTCTAATGGGTTGGAACTAACAGATAATGACAAGGTTCGATGTGCATCTTACAGCCTCACCATGGATGCTCGAATATGGTGGGAGACTGTGGAAACAAGGTACAACATCGCGCAGATGACATGGGAGCAGTTCAAAGAGGAGTTCACCAACCAGTATTTCAATGCTAGTGTCACACGTAGGTACCGGGATGAGCTTCAGAGTCTACGCCAGGGAACCATGGATGTTACAACCTTGGCGGCAAAATTTCAGAGACTGCTACGTATTTGTCCTACAGCTGCCCCGACGGAAAGAGATAAGGTGAGGATGTTCCTGGCAGCTCTTAGGAAGGATATAGCAGTTCACTTGGAGAATGGCAATCAGACTCCAGCTACACTAGCTGACTGTGTTTTTATAGCAACTCAAAAGGAGTACTACATCTCTAGCGGTCCAGTACCCGCTCAGCCGCAGCCTGTGCCTTCGCAGTCACAGAATCAGTCACAACGACACATGAACCATTCGAAGAGTAACAAGAAGAGAAACTTCACGGGCAATGATGGAAAAGGAGCTGGTCACCATCAGGGACACCAAAATAAACAGATGAAATTTCCACAGTGTGAAAATTGTGGCCGTAATCATCCAGGCCAATGCAGATTGGGTTCTAGAGCTTGCTACATTGTGGCCTTGAGGGCCATATGTCGAGAGATTATCCAAGAAAGAATCAGCAAAACTACCAGATCACTCACATGCCAAGAAATCCAACACCTTCAGCGGCTGTCCATAATATGTAGGCTTATCTAGAAGGACCATCCATCCAACAAGGGCGTCTTGAGGCACCACCAGAGGCTCCGGTTGCTAGAGTGTTCACAATCTCGAAAGAGGAGGCATCGATAAATCACGGTGTTGTCACAGGTCAGATACTTGTTCTTAATAGATACGCTAATGTGCTATTTGACACTGGAGCCACACATTCCTTTGTATCTCTTGAGTTTGCTAGATCGTTAGCAGCACATCAAGATAAGTTAGATTATAAGTTCACCACAGCACTTCCGTCAGGAGAGATCATGTTGTCGACTCATTGGTTACGAGCAGTGCCAATGAGTATTGCAGGGAGAGAATTATTTGTGGATCTGATCGTGCTTGATATGAGAGATTATGACGTGATTCTCGGAATGGATTTTCTGCAGAAGTATAGTGCTTCAATTATATGCCGAAAAAGAATTGTTAGTTTTGCGCCTGCAGGGTCTAATCCTTTCTTGTTTCTTGGGGAGCCAAAAGGATCAGGGAAGGTGATGATTTCTGCATTGCAAGCAAGGAGACTTATTCGGAGTGGATGTGAAGCTTTCTTAGCTCACATTGTAGACAAGAGCACTGGAGAACCCATTCAGTTATCTGAAGTTCCAATTGTGGAGGATTATAGTGATGTTTTTCCCGAAGATCTTCCTGGACTACCGCCGAGTAGAGAGATTGAGTTCGAGATTGAGCTGCTGCCCGGTACTGCACCAATATCTAGAGCACCATATCGAATGGTCCCAGCGGAGTTACAAGAACTCCACAAACAGTTGCAGGAGTTGCTAGAGAAGGGTTTCATTCGGCCCAGTTACTCACCGTGGGGAGCTCCATTATTGTTCGTGAAAAAGAAGGATGGCACAATGAGGTTGTGCATAGATTATAGAGAGCTCAATAAAGTGACTATCAAGAATAGGTATCCCCTGCCTAGAATTGATGACCTGTTTGACCAGTTGAAGAGAGCGGTGATTTTCTCCAAGATCGACCTTCGTTCAGGGTATCATCAGCTAAGAATCAAGGAAGGTGACATCCCAAAAACAGCTTTCAGGTCGCGGTATGGACACTATGAATTTGTGGTTATGCCTTTCGGCTTGACTAATGCTCCAGCGGCGTTCATGGATTTGATGAATAGAGTGTTCAGGGAGCTTCTTGACAAGTTTGTCATTGTTTTCATTGATGATATTTTGATCTACTCAGAGTCCAAGGAGGAGCATGAAAAACACTTGAGAGAAGTACTGGAGACACTGAGAAAACATAAGCTATATGCTAAGTTTTCAAAGTGTGAGTTCTGGCTTGATCATGTAGCATTCCTTGGCCACGTAGTTTCAAAGCAAGGAGTTTCGGTAGATCCCTCAAAGGTAGCAGCTGTCCGAGATTGGAGCAGGCCGAAGAATGCGAAAGAAGTTCGAGGTTTCTTAGGCCTTGCGGGGTATTATAGGAAGTTTGTGGAAGGCTTCTCTGCTATAGCTCTTCCATTGACTACCTTGACTCGTAAGGGTAAGAAATTTGAGTGGACTGATCGTTGTGAGAAGAGTTTCCAAGAGCTGAAAGATAGGTTGACATCTGCACCCGTTTTAGCACTCCCAGAAGGCAAGGAAGGGTTTGTTATCTACACAGACGCATCGAAGATGGGACTTGGAGCAGTTCTTATGCAGAATGAACGAGTTATTGCTTATGCGTCTCGGCAACTCAAAGACTATGAAGTGAATTATCCTACCCATGACTTGGAGTTGGCAGCAGTGATACATGCGTTGAAGATTTGGAGACATTACTTGTATGGAGTCCAGTGCAAGATCTTCACTGATCACAAAAGTCTTAAATACATATTCACACAGAAGAACCTCAACATGAGGCAAAGAAGGTGGCTTGAGCTAGTGAAAGACTATGATTGTGAGATCCTTTATCATCCGGGGAAAGCCAACAAGGTAGCAGATGCACTTAGTAGGAAGTCTTCTGCAACAGTAATGTCCATGATGGTAATGGATCCAAGGCTGAGGAAGGAAATTGAAGATTTTGAGTTGGAGATTGTAGGTGGGCGACTAGCAACTATGACAGTGACTCCATCAATATTTGAGGACATGGCTATGAAGCAAGAACTTGATCCCGAGTTAGTTAAGTTGAAGGAGTGCGTCAAGGAGGGAAAATGTCCTGAGTTTCGGTGGATGAGAATGGGAGATTATTACTCCAAAACAGGTTGTGCATCCCGGACATCGAGGGGTTGAGGAAGCAGATTATGAAGGAGGCTCATGAGACACCATTCACTATGCATCCTGGTTCGACCAAGATGTACCACGACTTGAAGGAAAGCTTTTGGTGGTCAGGGATGAAGAAAGATGTTGCAAAGTTTGTTCAGGCATGTTTGACGTGTCAACAAGTTAAGGCTGAACATCAAAGACCAGGTGGAGAACTTCAGCCTATCCAGATTCCAGAGTGGAAATGGGATGAGATATCAATGGATTTTATTATGGGTTTACCGAAGACAACTGGAGGTTATGACGCTATATGGGTTATAGTGGACAGATTGACTAAATCTGCTCATTTTATCCCAATTTCAGCAAGTATTTCTTTGGAGAAGATGGCAAAAATATATATACGGGAGATTGTTAGATTGCATGGTGTTTCAAAGAGTATTATTTCAGACAGAGATTCCAGATTTACGTCTCACTTTTGGAAGTGTGTACAACAATCATTGGGCACGAAGTTGAAGTTTAGTACTGCTTTTCATCCTCAGACAGATGGCCAGACGGAGAGGACAAATCAGATTTTAGAGGATATGTTACGGGCATGCGCTCTAGATTTTCAAGGAGGATGGGCAAAATACCTTAGTCTGGCAGAGTTTGCTTATAATAATAGTTATCAAGCAACTATCGGCATGGCTCCATATGAGGCGTTGTATGGGAGGAGGTGTAGATCCCCATATCATGGTATGAAACGGGAGAAAAGAAGGTTCTAGAAGAAGAATTACAAGGAAGGACTGAGTTGATAGATGAGACCTCAGAAGCTATTAAGAGTATCCGACAAATGATAGAATCTGCCTAGTGTAGACAGAAGAGTTATGCAGATGTTCGAAGGAGACCTCTAGAATTTGAAGTGGGGGACTTTGTTTTCGTTAAGATAGCCCCGATGAAGGGCGTGATGCGATTTGGGAAGAAAGGAAAGCTTAGCCCCAGATTCACCGGACCGTATGAGATCACCCAACGAGTTGGGAAGGTAGCTTATGAGCTCGCGCTACCTGAAGAGTTTTCTGGCATTCATAATGTCTTCCATGTTTCGATGTTGAGAAAATACTTTGCTGATCCGGAGCATGTTTTGATACCCCCAACAGTAGAAGTGCAAAAAGATTTGTCATACGAGGAGAAGCCGGTACAAATTCTTGACCGTGAGGTTAGACGTCTCCGGAATAAAGAGATAACTCTAGTAAAAGTGTTGTGGCAAAATCACAAAGTAGAAGAGACTACTTGGGAAGCTGAGGATGACATGAGGCATCGTTATCCCGACTTGTTCTAAGTTTCAAGGACGAAACTTTTATAAGGTGGGAGGGGTTGTAACACCCCATTTTTTATGAGCTAGATATATTAATCAATATTTTATTTATTTTAGTATGTTAAATAAGTTTCTTCTATGACTAATGTGATTTATTATTTGAGCACGTGTTGTTCTGGCAGGTAACGTTGACCGTTAAGCTCTAATAATTTTAAGTAAAGGAATAAGAAATGTTTTAAAGCTTAATGAGTTTATTTTGAAATAGAGAATATTTTAATGAGGAAAATTTTAAAGGATACTGGGAGCCCAAATCAATCTTAGCCCAAGTGAGTCTCTTTTAAACTAAATCCCTAGAGAAAGTCACGCCATTTGCTTAGATAAGCGCCGCTGAAGCTCTCAAAACCTTTACACCGAATTACTCCTTTCAAACGCCGGAATTCATCTCGTTTATCAAATTGGTCCCTGGTATCATCGGATCTTGTCTGGTAAGTTTAATTTGCAGTCTTCTATGCTTTTGCAAAGGGTTTTACTCTCATAATTTTAAATTTAAGATCAAAACAGGAGGCTGTTTTGGCCGGACAAATTTCACTGCTTAGGTCTGTTATATATACATATATAAACATACATATATTTGGATTATGTTTCTTGAGTTTTAAATCAGGTTGGGTTCTTGTTGTCCGTTTGGAATTCTGAAAAGTGATTCATATGAAACATAGGCTTGTGTTGTTTTAAATAAGTATTTGTAAACTGCAGGGGGCTAGCTTCTTTGGTTTTAATTTTAGGACCTTATTTGATTGGACTAATTAGTTGTTGAATGGAGATTGCAAGATAGAAGAATTTCATTTTTCTCATGTCTCCAGAATGTATAACCACGATCTGGTGCAAAGCCAGATAGTTCTTATTTTTTTTAACAACTAGCTTGAGTAATAATAAAAGGCTACTGTATTAATCTTTTGGGTCGGCATTTTTTTTAACAGATATATAGATTTCAAATTCAGAGTTTTGATTCTTAGTACAATCGATATCAGCTTCGGTTATAGTATAATGAGATTTAGTCGTAATGTTGTATTTAATATTTAATTAAAGATTTCAAAGAAGAGCTTACTGGAAGACGTTATCAAGGTGTCATCCATATCTAAGTGATTTGAGTTCAGCTTTGACAGGTAAGTTCACTACCACCTGTACATGTTTGTTCAACCAAATGAAAGAAAGAAGTCTGGTTGATTTTTAGTAGATGATTTTAGACTATTCGCTATTATGCGAGCTTGGTAAATTATTTGTTGAGTTATTGTAATTGTTGTATTAAGTTATGTTTATTATCTGGCATAGTCAAGATTATGTCAGTACTTTATTTCAAGATTTTAATGATGTTTTTTTTACCCAAACGTCACTATAAAAAGAACTAATATTTAAAGTGAAAGATCAGGTGATATGTACTCGAGAACAAGTTCCCTCAGATTATCAGTTTATCAGTTTCAGAGAGTCCGATATGTTTAGTGGGTCGCTCCCTTGAGCTGTCGGATTGGCGCCTTTGAGTACATATCACGGGCCCACAGTTAAAATTAGCCACAAAGAGTTTTACAGAAAGTTGTTTTGATATCTCTTTCAGAAAGTTTACAGAAATGTTTTGAGAAAGAAATCTTGGGATCTCTCCAGTAGTTTTGAGAAATTATTTTAGAAAATATTTTCATTTGGAATCTCTCAGAATTTATTCGAGAAGCTATTTGTTAGTTGTTTGTTTAGTGCATGCTTATAGTCTAAATTTATCTATTGATAAATTAGCATAGACTTCTCAGATGTTTTTGTGGGTCCATAGTGACTTACTAAGCGTAAAGCTTATCAGTTTTCTTTCTTCGCATGTACAGATACTAAGGGTAAGGCCAAGGCCTAGGAAGATGATGAGGGAGTGGAACGCGTGCCAAGATGAGTTAACTGGAACGACCTTGGCGGCTTCTAGCTAGTTTTATTTTACTCCAGTATTTCAGTGAGAATAAAAAGATTATTATTACTTTATATAATTGAGGTTTTGAAGTTTTAGTAAATTCCTGGATCCAGGTGGTTATCACATTTGCTGGTGATAACTAGATTTGTTTTTTAGTTTTTATTTGGAGCTATAATTTTGTTATATTTGAGATTTTTATCAGGGTTATTTCTTAAACAAACGGCCGTTATATTGCAGTTTTTTTTATATAGTAGTAATTTATGTGACGTCTCCTTTAACCCTGAGAGGGGCGTTACACCTTAACAAGGAAAATCCGAAACCACTTTGACCCGACCCAAATCGGAAGTGGACCTCACTCAAATAATTGCCCCAAAATGACCATTTAATGCAATTTTTAACACATTTTTCCAACAACGTGTCCATCATCTTTTTCGGTCTTTGGTACAAGAGTCTTCTTCTAGCTTTAGCTTCTGGACCAAAAGATAGGTAATTCTCAATTTGAAGAAGATTGAATTCTTATTTGCAATGGTTATTTGTGTTCAGTTTTGTTGTTAGAAACACGTCTCTTATTTTTGTTGCTAGAAATTATGTTTCTAGAAATTTAACCTTGTTTTCTTTGGACATTTGTTTTACCATGTTCTTGACAGTCTAAGTTCCAGTACTTGTTAATTGGAGATAGCATGTTGTAATTTATATGTTCTGTGTGTGCCTCAGAGTTGCGATTTATAATTGTTTATGTGGACCAGAGTGATGATATATGTAGGGAGTTTTGGAGAAAGGATAGACACACTCACACGCCCCTATTGTTTGTGCTTCAGAATTGAGGTTTGTAGTTGTTTATGTAGACATGAGTGATGATATATGAATGGAGCTTTGATGAAACAAGCATGTAGATCTTGAGCTATTGAAAATCGAAGATTGTCGGAAGCCAGTGATGCTGCAAACACTAATTAGAAGGACTAGCTAGTATATGTACTCAAGTGATAGTACGGAGTATTTTGAAAGGCTAAAGGGTCAAATAGGTCCCTGTACTCATATCAATAGCTCAATTGGGTACCCGAACTAAAAAAAGGTCCAATCCAATCCTCCAACTCTTCAAAATCGTTCAATTTTTTCGTTTAACCGGTAAACTCCTGGTACTCAATTGAGCTATTGATATGAGTACAGGGACCTATTTGACCCTTTAGCCTTTGAAAATACGAAAAAATTGAACGATTTTGAAGAGTTGGAGGATTGGATTGGACCTTTTTTTAGTTCGGGTACCCAATTGAGCTATTGATATGAGTACAGGTGTGACACTCCAAAAATTTAAATAAAAATAAAAAATAATTTTTATTAGTCAGATAAAATGTTATCGAAATAACATTTTATTATTAAGTGAGTCAAACAAAAATTCAACAGTTGTGACATTCTAACCAGATAAAATTTTCAAGTTTATGACGTTTTAATCAGATAAAAATGGTACGATAATAGAAGTAACGTTTTAGTAAAAAACTAATTTTTATATAACAACTTTGTGTATAATATACAAAGTAACGAAATCTTGGGCTGCCAGATAATAAAAGTAATAATAACTGAAATAATAACGATAATAGTAATAATAGTATAATAATCTGCAGATTGATAATAAAATCACAAATGGACTCATTAAAAAGGTGAAAGTTGGACTAGTTAGATGAATAATAATGACTTGAATAAATTTATCATTTCAAAGGAAAATAATAAAGTTTATGGACTGATTAATTAATAAAAATGATAAACAAATTAGTTATTTTAGAGCTATTATGATATTAATCATATTTAATTTAATCGGATGGGCATCATTTTTATTAAGTAGAGAATAAATCAAGATGGATTATATAAATTATAATTCGGGTATGTTCATAATATTAAAATTAATAATGATTCGGATATTGTATTGAGTGAATAGTAGTCAATAAAGTAAAGTACAAATTACAAAATTAATAAAGTGGAGATTTAAGATTAAGATATAAGAGATTTATGTTAGTGACCTTAATCGAAGAGTTGGTATGCTATACGAATTTAAATTCAAAAATAAAGTCACTAAAATAATGATTAATAGATTTTTAATAGATTGGGGAAATAATTAATAAAATCATGATTATTATATTCAAATATACGTAGGAGAGAAGTGATAAAATTAATTAAGTGACTAATTATATCATCTTAATTAAAAAGGTGATTATCTAGAGACCGAAGTAGAGGAAGAGAAATAGAAGCATTTGGATTTAAGGTAAGTTTCACGTCAACCGAAATTAGTTCTTTTTCTTCGTGATTTCTTTTAAATATTTTTGTGTGCATATAATTTATGTGTGCTGAATTTGAGTGAAAAGTATTATACGAAAGGGTTGTATTTGAGATATTAGTTGATATATTGTTTTGTTGATATGAGTTATTGTATATGATTTTGAGAGATTTTGTAATAGTACGGGATGTTTTCATAAAAGGTGAGCATCACGGGAGAAATCCGTGGTGTTGGTTTTCCACATCCCTTAAAATGTGGAGGGTGATTAGGTCTACTATTACTCAATTTTTTGTTGGTTTTGGTTTGAGGTGAATTGACGGTCGGTAGAAAACATCCCGGCTTTTGAGTGGTAGTGGTAGTAGTAGCTCCTAATCATTCAGTTTTTGAGGTGGGGTAGTTGGTAGAAAACATCCCGTACCCGGATCGACTTACTAACCCGGAGGGCTTGGAATACCTTTAGGGGGTGTGCACACTTAAAGTAGTTGTTTCCGTTTCCATTGAGCAGTTGTGGTATCGGCGATAGTCCCGGGGTGGTCGTACATAACAACGGACCACCGGGCTCAACCAAAGTGTTGAGCACCGCCCTTCTAAATTACTAGGAAGCTAGATGCAAAGTGATTTTGGGAGAAATTCATTAGAGGAGAATTTTGGTGTTTCATATATCTTGGAATTATTATGGTATTACGGGTTATTTTATTGGGATTTTGTATAGGTATCATGTACTTATGATTTATAAAGTGTTTTGAAGAATATTTTATGTTAAAAGGTTGTACGGATTTTATATATATTATTTATTATTATTTTAAAAAGGTTAGGTGGAACTTACTTAGCATTATTGCTAATGTTTGTTTTCTTTTTATTTTCTTGTGCTCGTATTTAACAGGAGGTGATCATGTTGATTTTGATGTTGGAATGTTTGAGAGCGCAAACTAGAAGATCGCTATGTAGTTCACTAGATTAAACTTTGATACTTGCTTATGATTCGAACATCTAGATTTTTGTTAAATTACATTTGGGTAGATAGCCTTAGCATTCAACCATTCAAAGGTTGGATGTGGTGGTGACATGCCCCTTTTCCTTAGTTTTATTAATTTCCGCTGCAAAACTCTTGAAGGTTTAATTAATAAATAAAAGTTCATTTCTATCTTAAAGTATTATTTTGGGTGGTAAATTTGGGGGTGTCACAACAGGGACCTATTTGACCCTTTAGCCTATTTTGAAATACTGAAATTGTCCTATTTTGTGTGTTTTGTTTGGGATCTCTGTATTTCATTACTAGAGATGTATTGATGAGTTGTATAATGAAATATTGATTTTGCTTACCTATAATATGATGAGTTTTGGAGATAAGGAAATTTGTTATACTTATTAATTGCTTTTGACAGATTTTATTGGAATGAATATTAACCAACACTAAATGAGATTGATTCCTAGCAGTGGCGGAACTAGGGGGGAGGGCGAGCCGGTGCCGACGCTCCCCCTTCTCCGGCGGTGGTTCAGAATATATATATATATACATATATATATATATATGTATATATCTCAGTCCCGGTTCAGAATGTATTCATATATTAAAGTGGAGTCGCTATTTGAATGTATAAGTTGTGAAAGTTCAAATGATAGGGTGGAGGTTGGGAGAGCTCTGTCTACCTAAATGGCCCAGGTTCAATTCTCAGGAGCAACAATTTTTTTTTTGCTTTCTCCATTATTGCTTCTTTAGACTTTAGCCCATTTGGTAATTATTTATGTTCAATTAAATCACTCTAGGATGTAATGTTTTTAAATCACACTTTTGAATTTCTATATCTTTTATTTTAAATTATCATTTCTTCAATTCAAATTAATTTAATCATTTCTTCTTCTAATAATGACATATACGGACGTTGTCAGTTAATGTCAAGAATAATTCTAAAACTACTTTAAGTTAATATATGTATTTACCTTTTGTTTAGTATAATAGCATTTTTATTTGAAACACACTACATATACATATATATAAGTTTCGGATCAAATAAAAAGAGTTCTTATCATGAAAATTGATCGAGAATAAATCTTGTGCATTTAACTTGAGATCCGATGAGTCAAAATCAGTCAACAATGCACTATATTTTATCAAAAACTCGGGGGAAAACTATCAAATAAGCCCTCGTACTATACAGAAAAAGTCGATTAGGCCTTCGTACTTTACAAACACTCAATTAAGTCCTCGAACTATTAAAAAACGTTCAATTAAGCCCTTTCGGTCTGTAAGTAACCGGTTTCCCGGTTAAATGTAACATGTTTCCTGGAAGCCGTTGTTGCTGGAGTTCGAGCACATCGTCGCCATCGTCGTCGTTTAACCGGGAAATCGGTTACTTACCCACCAAAAGGGCTTAATTGAACGTTTTTAATAGTTCGATGACTTAATTGAGTGTTTGTAAAGTACGAGGGCCTAATCGACTTTTTCGGTATAGTACGGGGGCTTATTTGATAGTTTTCCCAAAACTCGGTGACAATTTGATAAATAAATCAAAATTTTCTCTCATTGTGAAAAACTGTAAAATAAATATCTAGTAGTGTACCAAAACGAGTAAAAAATGCGCTCGTTCTCATTTTTCACGGCAATAACTCTTTTTATTAGAACCTCACTCTATATGTATTAATAATTATTTTTCACTCGTTTTTAGTTTATCCTAATAAAAAATTGTTTTTCAAAAAAAATATAAGAGCACGCCCTCAAATTATTGTTTGGTTCCGCCGCTGATTCCTAGCTGATGTGGGATTGATATCGGTGTTGTAATAACTGGTCCATTAAACAAGGATATTAGATGCCTTAGGTGTGAATCTAGCGTTGGTTATAATTGATGCTAAAGATTGGAGAATTCTGATTTCTCATCGATCCATAGCGACTTTTAGCGTCGGTTATGACAGATGCTAAATATTGAGAAATTGTGATTTCTCTAAGGTCTTCAATGTCGAAATGAACCGTTGCAAAAGTTATCGACTTTAGTGTCGGTTATTAGTGATGTTGAAGTTTCAAAATTTGTGAATTGTTTTAGGTTTGTAGCATCGAAATAAACCGTTGTGAAAGGTAACAGGTTCTAGTGTCGGTTGTTCCACGGTTCCAATAACCGACGACATAGTCACACCCACGGATCGGAGCAATTATTGAGGGTCTTCAAGACCCTCGCAGAAGAAGTTAGTGTCGGTTATACGCGATGTGAACGTGTTCAAAGACCGATGCCAGTCACCTGTTTTTTTGTAGTGCTTTGTTGTTCATTCAAAAATTTGTCACTTTCGCTTATAATCAATCAATTTTTTATTTATATCATATTTTTCTTCTTCACACAAAACTCAAGCATATCGTTTATATTTATTATTTCTCGTGTCGTTCAAATTTAGCAAAATTTTGAGGGATAGAAGGGGTATCATTATAAGCCACAAATAGTGTCAATCTTATCCATAAAAGGACAATTGTACTATTGTAAACAATAATGAGCAATTGAGCACCATATCTTTCAAGCATTCTTAGTCAAGAGATGACACATCATACTTAGTGTTGGACCGGTATCGGGCCGTGAACCTATATACCAAACTCTTCAAGCTTCATCACAAATTTAATGTAGTATACAACTCCTAGAAAATGCACATAAATCGATTAGGAATAGGATAACTAATTAAATATTTAGAATGTGAAGAAATTACCGGTGGTTAAGGAGATGGAATGTCGGAGCTGTGGCGTCGCCTTCCTCGAAGTCGTCCGGAGCGGCGGCGGCGTCTTTGTTGCCAGGAGCAGCAATGGCGTCATCTTCGTGGAAGCGGCGGGAGCAACGGCGGCGATGTCTTCGTCCAGGTCGTCGGTCTGCTGCAGCGTATCCGTCCAATTCGTCAGTCTGTTGTGACGTCCTCTTCGTTGAAATCTTCAGGAGCAGCAACGACGCTTAGGCAGATGGCTAAGAGCAGCAGCGCGGCGTTCGTACGTAGGTCGTGAGACAAACAGAAGGGAGCAGTCTCAGCAGCGGGTTAAGTGTTTGCCCGGTGTTTAATCTTGATCCACTACTTTTGGTAAGGGTTAAGACTAAACTGACATGGAAAACATTTTTTAAAATTATAAAACAGTCCCTATTTCAAAATTAAGTTTTCGGAAATTATATAAATGACCCCGTTTCAGTTTACTATGTCGGTTCTAGTAATGACCGTTATAAATAATATTTTATATTTATAAAATTCACCCGCTCAACTAACTCTAACTTTCGATATTTATAAAAATAACCCCGCGCCTACATATAACAACGGTGCTAAGTGAATCCATATTAAAACCTAGTTGTAGAATGCATATTTTGCACTAGTGAAATAACAATGAGGTGGATCCCATCCACACTCTCTTTTTAAATGTGACAAAAGAGCACTCCCATCTCTCTCTCTCCTCATTTCGGCCAGCCTTCACCCAGCAAGAGCAAAGAGACTCCCCACCCTCCTTCTCCATTGTTGAAGAGAGCTCACAAGAAAGAAATCTCAAGAAAAGGAGCTAAAGCACTAAAAGTGTGAAAGGATTCAGGTAATGACCTTATCATAACTTTTTTCTCTTTTTCTTCTACCATATGAAATGTATATCATATGGAGAACCTTTAGGATTATTCTACATGATAAAAGTGTGGAATAATGGTTTGGAAGGTGGTTCTAAGTCCAAGAGCAAACTTGGATGCCAAAACGACCGATTCGCCGGAAAATAACCTTTTAGAGGTTATTTGTATTAATTAAGGTTTTTTGATGTTAAAACCTTGTTAGGAACTTGATTGGGCATTTTTAGAGCTTCGCCGGAGTTTTGCCGGAATTGGTCAAAGTTTGCCGGAGTTGGTCAAAGTTCGTCGGAATTAGCCAAAGTTCAATCGGGGAGCGTAGAACACACTAAGGACTCACTTAAGGTGAGGATGACCGACTATGTTGCTTATAATCTTTGGGTTAATTTCATGGGATTTCCTAAATGAATACAAATGTGATTTGCATGGATTATTAATGGTTAATAATGTCTAAATGAATACAAATGTGATTTGCATAATATACAAATTTATGAATAAATTGCGTATGTTTAGGTGTTATGAATATGATGGTTGTATCAACTATGAATTTCGTTTGTGATAATATACTTTTATACCATGAGAAGGAGCCATGAAAGTATAAAAGTGATATTTTGATATTAAGGCCAAATCATACATGAATGAAGAATTATATTAAAATGATTGAATAACTAGTATTGAAATATTAGTTGGAAATGTTAGTTGAAAAATGGATGAATTAGATCCTAAAAATTTGAATTGTAAAAAATCAGTGATTATGAGTTGGGCTCTAGATCGATGTAGATAACGGTGATTATGAGTTGGGCTCTAGACCGTAGTAGATAACGGTGATTATGAGCTGGGCTCTACATCGTAGTAGATAACGGTGATTATGAGCTGGGCTCTAGACCGTAGTAGATAACGGTGATTATGAGCTGGGCTCTAGATCGTAGTAGATAACGGTGATTATGAGTTGGGCTCTAGACCGTAGTAGATAACGGTGATTATGAGTTGGGCTCTAGACCGTAGTAAATAACGGTGAATTGACATTAAATGAACGAATTAACTATAATGTAATAATACTCTAAATTGAGGGCCTCAGAGATTGAAACTTTGATTATATTTAGTATAGTTTTCATTGTACTTGTCAAATGCTTCCAAGTACTGACCTCCCCTTCACGGGGGAGGCCACCTCACATTTTCAGGTAGAACTTGAAGGTTGCTACTACCGGCCGCTGTTTCGGGAAGATTCGGAGAAGAAGACTTGGTTCGTGCTTCTTCCGTTCTTGTTTTGAAAACAATATGAATAATGCTCATGGATATTATTTTCTGAATATACATTTCGGAGACTTGTATGCCCATGTTTGCCAAGTGTGGCTTGAACACTTGTAATGTTGTTTCCGCTGCTTTAAAGAATAATTTACATTATGTTTGTTTATGGATGTACTACGTGTGAATGATATTAAAAATAATACATATTCACTATATAAAAAAGTAATTAAACTATTAGGATCAATTTTCATTGTTTACATTGAAATCAATATTTTATTTCATATACTATGTATTTGACAAGTTACGTTTCGAATGAATTTGAGTTACATCGATCAATAATGTAAGTTACATATCTTTACACGCGGGTTACATCATTCATGCTACTGGGACAAAAAGAAAGAAAAAAATAGTATTGTACACGCGTGTACTTTTCGCGCGATTTTTTTTAAATAGTTCAAAGCTACGTCATTTTGGGAGTGGAGTATGGTGCTCACTGTGGGATGATCCCATGGTATAAAAAGACACACTTATCATGTCCTCATGTGCACTAAAACGGATGATCCCATGGTATAAAAAGACACTTATCATGTCCTCATGTGCACTTAAACGGATGTTTACCTTCAAGCACACAAAACTTTACGGAGACGCAAAATCAAATCATGTAATTAACAATTGTCAATATACTTTAGCTTTATGTAGACAAGAGTGTATACAAGGGAAACCATCTTGAGTGGATCACTATATATACTTTCTCAACCAGCTCTCTTGTGGAATTTCAATAACAATATACATCAAAAATTAAAATCTTGTTCAAGATTAGAGTGGAAAAATGGCTTCTCCTTGCGATAAGAATCTCGTGGGTGATTAGGGATGGACTGGGCCGGGTTGAACCGGCCCGGAACCGGACCGGCCCGCTACTGTGCGGGCCCGGATCGGACCGGGACCGGTTGGCCGGTTCCGGGCTTTTAGCCCGTTTGGGCGGGCCGGGCGGACCGGGCTCGGGCCTAGTTTTGGGCGAACCGGCCCGGGTTAATTTTTTTTTTGTTTTTTCAATTTTTTTTCTTTTCCTAGGGTATGGCTGGGTGTTTTGGGGAGGTTTGGGGTGGGGGTGAGGGGGGGGGGGTCGGGGGATAACAAGAAAGCAAAAAAAAAAATTGACTCGGTATCAACCCGGGCCGATTCCAGGCCCAAGGATTTGCAAAAGAAGCCCGCCCGGGCCCGACCCGGAACCGGAACCGGACCGGCCCGGGTCCATTATCCCTAGGTGATACGTTGATGGGCTTGTGTGTTTCGTGAGTATCACTTAAAAGAGCAAGGGATGTAAATATATCTTAATTGTAACTATCATCTATCTCTATACAAAGCTAAAACATGGATGTAAATATGGATGTAAGACTAAGCAAGGGATGTAAATATGGATGTAAGACTAAGCTAAAACACTTGATGTACAAAGAGAACTGGTGCATAAACGCAAAAAGCCTCCACATTGAGTGACATATATGTTTGGTTCAGGGGTGTTCATATGAACACTCAAACATTTGAATATTCAATACAAAAATACATGTTAAGAATTTATGTATGTAATTTTTATGTAATATTTTAATAGTAAAATATTTTTGAACACCCAGAATTTAGAAGCAAAATCCGTCACGGTCCGTATTCAATTTGTATAGTATAAATGAGTTCTCAATCAGAAATTGATTTCTTATTCATGTTAGACACAAGAATTTCATCTTTTTGAAACATACCTGGCGTCATCTTATTTTGATTTGTAACCACTTACACTTTTTACCCGTAACCTTTTTCGAAAGATTAAAAGTGTAATCCTGTTTATATTTTAATTTCAAGATTCTAAGTAGGGATGGCAACGGGGCGGATCGGGGTCGGGTACACATAAAACCGAAACCGCCCCGTTGGTTAAATGATTGCCCCGAAACCGCCCCATTCCCCGTTCGGGTAATTTTTAGTTGAACCGTACATGTCCCAACGGGGAATCGGTTTATCCACGGGTAACCGTTTTCCCAAATGATACCAAAATTTTCAATTTATAATCCTACTTGTTAATGTAAACATCCTTCCTCCTTTAAAAAAATGTAAACATCCTTCCTAGTAAATTATGCGAAGTATATTCAAAGGACCATAAAACATACAAAAGTAAATATTCAAGCAATCAAGTAGTTTTAGTCCTAAGTTCATTAGTATGACAAGCGCCAAATATCTCTTGTAACATAATAAAAAAGTAGTAATCATCCCAGAATCTAAATTGAAAAAACATGTTTAGGCCTATATTTAGTTTTACGCCTAAAAAGTTGTAATCCTTCGCCAAAAACAGTTTTAGGCTTAAATTCATTACACCATCACATTAACATTTAACATTTCAAAAAGTAGTGTTTGCAAAAAAAGTTTTGGGCCTCTTGTGTATTATTCTTTATATACTTACATAATATATATGATTTAGTGTACACAATTTAGCACATATGCTTATTATCAATCATATATATAAAGAGTTAGAATTTATTAATAATGTTACGGATCGGGTAACGGTGCGGGTACCCGCACCATTAGTGAACGGAGCGGTTTCGGGGCGGATAACGGGGCGGATTAGTATACAACCATAACTGCACCATTATCCATTTAAAAAATCGAGTATTCCCCACCCCGTACCCGTTCCCCAGTCAAACCGGTTTTCTCCATTTTGACCAAATCGGTTCGATGCGGGTATCCGACGGGTCGGCTGAAATTGCCATCTAATTCTAAATATTACCCCACTTTGATCCCACTTTGATCTCGGTCTCACAAAAAATGTTAACTTAAGCATATCATTCCATATAGTGGCGGACCCAAAAGTTTTCAAAAGAGGTCACGGGCACTCCCGCATGGATGGAAATGGGTCGGGTCAGATCGAATCGGGTGTATCTTTGGTCTGCTTTGTCAAGTGCGTTCAGATTATTATTTTTATCTAGAAATATATTATTCAATACCGGTTTCAAGTAATGAACATATATGGATAATAACTCTAGCTAGTTTTGAATTCATTAAGACAATTCTAAACAGTAGCATTTGACTTTGTGAAAGAAAGACATAATTTAGATGAGAATTGATTCATCTTTGCGCCGTTTCTAATTTTGTATTAGAACTCTCATTATTTTTCAAACTATGAAATTGTCAAAACTTCATTCTGAACAAGGATCATGTTGAACGCTTTACGTTGTACCACAAAATTTGTTGGTACCTGTCTAGAATATATTACTATCGTATTAAATTAAATATGAAGTATATATAGATCAAGTTTATTATTTCATCCTTTAATACAACTTTATTTAATAATATGTGATTCTATATATCTAACGTTTATCATATTATACATCAAAAAAATCAAAGGGGTTGTCGTTTTGGAACTAATTTTTTGTGAATCGACACATTTTTTCATGTATGGACTTTTATCAGGATAAAAGTCTTCAATCGGTTAAGATCATATCTTTGACCTTTATTTTTGGACAAACATTACTCGCACTTAGTAAAAAATGGTCAATGTCACTTGTCAAAGAAAGTGTAGTAACCATATCAACAACATATATAACTATAAGGTTTACTCCATCACTAGTCATTTATATTTCTCGCTACAATAGATATATCACTGAATACTAATACTAAACTTTTAAGTCTGGAAGCGGGGACACTTGCCCTCCTCCCCCGATCCTCCACTGATTCCATGTTGATAATGTAATCCTTAAGATTTCAAATCATTAAATAAAAGTAGGAGAATTCAGAGCTTCTTCATTGGGAGAATTCACTAAATAGGAGTAAAAAAGTTTTCAAATTCCAAAATAAGAGTATCATGTTTTTTATTCCTTGAATAGGAGTAAATTTCTGCCAAGTTTGGAATTACTAGGCTTTAGAACATGGCATTTTTTTTCAAACTTGGCAGATTACTCATATTCAAGGAATAAAAAACATGATACTCCTATTTTGGAATTTCAAAACGTTTTTGCTCCTATTTACGCAATTTCTAATCATTAAAAGTTAAAAATGATTGATTATACGAACAATGTCCAAATGGTTACCACGGAACTTACTCAACTTAGAAAAGTCACCTCACTTATCCCAACTTTTATTTCAAAATTATTCACAGGTTTGATATAAAGCACATAAAAAGTCTTATGGTAAGATAATGCTTGGTAAAACTCGTGGTCAGTGATTTTGGATTCAATCTAAACGCAACAGAGTTGAACTATTTGAATTTATTTTCATTTTGTTTTTGAATTTACTTTATATAATTTTACTCAACCCTGATCAAGGACAAGCAACCTCTCGGGCATGACTATGACCATCTTAAGGTGGTCTCAAACAATAAAAAATCCTCCCTCCCAAGGACGGGTGGTCCTAGATTATGAAAGACACTATTAATTGATGACACATGTTCTGTTTCTCATCTTCTGATTTGGATGAGCAGACTTCAAGAACTTGATGCGTTGACCTCAAGAACATGAAGATTAATAAAGCTTAACTTGCAAGTCACGTCTTGTTTGGATAGTTCAGACCTTTTCTGAGAAAGATGGGAAGTAGCAAGTCAAATACAGCTTCGCGTAACTTTCCAAAAACTACACGTTCTCATCATCGGACAATCCCACGGTAAAATTTGCGTGTAAAAATATGTAACTTTATGTGTAATAAATATGTAACTTTATGTGTAAAAATATGTAATTTGCATTCAGTCAGGCCAAATGCAACTCGTGTGTATAAATATGTAACTCTACGTGTAAAAATATGTAACTTACGTGTAAAAATATGTAACTCGCGTTCAGACAGGTCAAATGGAACTCGTGTGTATAAATATGTAACTCGTGTGTATAAATATGTAAATTTACATGTAAAAGTATGTAAATTTACGTGTAAAAATATGTAACTCGCGTTCAGGCAGGCCAAATGCAACTTGTGTGTATAAATATGTAACTTTACGTGTAATAACATGTAACTTTACGTATAAAAATATGTAACTCACATGTATAAATACGTAATACAATAAATTTTTTATATACACAATTTTAAGATAAATTGTGATTTACACAATTATTTTTCTGTATTAAATTTAGTTCGGTTTTCCTTATAATCCAATAATCATTTATATAATAGTTCGATAATTTGTTAAAATTACATAAACAATATTGATCTCATTTGATAGATCATGAAAAATAAAAATTAATATAAAATTTATAAAAATCGGATATGAAATAAAAAAGTTATTACAATTTTTAACAACAAAGGGAATACAGTCAAAAAAAAACAAAGGGAATAAAAAATAATTGGACTCAATGTTATTTTTTGTACGGAGCTTGCCAAAAATAAAGACCGGTATACGGTGAGTACCGTATACTGGTCATACGGTATAATTTGCCCTCTTATTTAGGGAATAAAGAGTCTAAAGACATGACATTATTATCTTGAAATTTACAAACGTTTTTACTCCTATTTAAGGCAGTTAAGTTTGTGATTATGAAAAGTTGGTTCAAATGCATAAATGATACCTTAACTATTGGTATCATTGCTTTTTGGTACTTTAACTCTTAAATGAATCAAATCAATATCATAACTACACATAAATGCTTCAAATTGAGATTTTATTCAAATTTGTGACCAAAAAAATCATCATAGCGATCAAAATTTCATGTGTACAATCACCCTATAGTGAATATATGGACAAAAAAGGCAAAGTAGACTTGCGGATAGAATTTCAACAGGCAAGTTTGATTTTTTGGCCACAAATTTGAATAATTGACTGATCTATGCATTATGATTTCATGGGGTTCCCAGAGGCCAGAACTTGGCTTGGTCGTTAACAGTAACAAAGATGACAATAGAAGTAATTAAGCAAACAACTAACACTTTGATTACACTAAAATTGAATGAATAATACATAGGTATAAGCATATAATGGTAATAATGCTATAAAAGCTCAAGAAATAAAACATCTTGCAATTATTTTTCGTAAAGTGTAATTTGGGTATTTGATTTTGAAAGTGATTGTTTTTAATACTTAATGAGTATAACTGTTTCGGAACGTGCCACTTATAAGCCTAAAGCCACACTGGTTCTCCTAATACACATTTTTATAGTGTTTCAGCCTAATCACAACTGCTCCCAATTATAAATAATTATTTAGCTTGAAAGGAGTAAATCAAGTAGTATAAAAACATCATTTTTATAATTTAAATCATATTTGTAGTGTATTGTGTGAACTTAAGTCTCTACAAGTTCATTTTTTCATTTCATTTAAAATAACTCGATCATAAGAAGTTACAGATAACGAAAATTAGACTTCTCAAAAATGGTAGCCACGTATGAGTTCATTCAAAACAAAATGGGGCAAAACTAAGAACAGCAAAGAAAAATGTATTCTTTTCAGATTGCGAATAATGGTAACAGAACAAAAGAAACAACATTCTCTGGCGGCTTCTCTTGGTAGACTGCAGCGCAGTATGAACCGTGAGAAAAAAGCGAAAATGCCAAAGGTTAGGCAGCACAATAAAGTCAAAACCAACCTTACACAGCAATTCTCACTCAACATAACATGTACAACCCCCATCACCACCCCACTGTACACATAGACACATAAGCAATTAGTACTTCTAAAATCTCCAAAACTTTTGAAGCTCAACTGCTGCTCCTAGGTAGGGATCTCATCAGTAGAAACATAAGGGTCACCATTGGTTTCACGTCGTCGGCAAAGAAACAGATAATATGAAGTGGGTACTATATATCCTCTTCCTTTCCCTCTTTTCCTCGACCAGTCGTGATCAGATAGAATACATGAAAGAAAATTGGGTGGGTGGATAGATAATATTTGTAGCCCACGTACCTTCATACCTCCTCATTCCTAAAGGGTTAGTTGCCAACAAAAATGAAAGTGGTGTTTTAGATCGATTCTTCCAAGGAAATGGACAATGGATCTCTACCCAACTCCGCATTACTACTTTCTTGGCTGTCTTCGATTGTGCCGATTCTGCCTTTCCCCGGTCTTGACCTTCCATTAACACCCATGGGAAAGGGAACCTGCAAAGGATAGCTAGTAAGTAATACATCTCTCTGTTAAGAAAAAAATGCCAATGCTACGGCCAGTTATATCATGACTAGTATTAAGACACCTTATAAGAGTATCTGGATCTAATATATCGGTTAATATTTTATAACCTGGTGAGACAGATATATCAACAACTTGCTTTAGATGGCCTATGGGTCATACCTGATCACCAGCATTGGGGCCATCTGTATGAAAAAGTATGGGCCTACATCGCTTATCTTCATTCATCAAGCTAGAATTCTGGAAGTGGGCGATTAGGGCAGCTTTTCCCTGAATGCGTGCATATGCAAGTGTTGCCACCTTTTCACTGTTGAATTTCTCCCACTTTTTTCCATTAAATGACTGTCAGACCAAAAATTTGTAGATATTGTATGAACAACCGACAGTATCACATTGTGATATAATAATAAAATGGGGGCTGAAATGAGTAAGAATTACTGGGTGAAGGTCTAAGGGAAGCATACGTGATGAAATGGAATTATCAGGGAAGGATCAGTCATATTGATGAATGCATAACCGACATTGCATTTGTTCTGCAAATAAATATGAAAAACAGGTTGTAGTGTGTCATAGTCATTAGCAACCTCGTTATACTACACGTTTAGTATAGGCAATCTAAAATATGTGATCCATGGGAAATACTTTGTTTACTTGCCTTAAAATCAATAGGCAAATAGATAAAATCATAACTTCCTCTGTGGCGTTCATCAATTGCAGACAGAAGCATCTTTGAGGTGTATCTAGAATTACCATAGAGAAAATGAAGAAACATGTGTTTAAATCAGAGCAAAAGAAAGCACATTACTAAATATATAGTATTTTATATGGAATAATTGGCTTATGCATACCAAACAAAGTTGTCTAAAAGAAGGCATTTATCATGAGATGGGCAACAGGTTGTGAAATCAGTTGCCCAACCTACTTGGCTAGTTTCAATATGTATATAGCTAACATCTAAGGTCAACTAATGATTGAAAAAAACAGCTAAGGATGATAAAGAGAAACATAGTCAGTGGTGTGTGTGTGTGTGTGTGTATATATATATATATATATATATATAATAGACACACACATAGGAGCCAAGGATGATAAAGAGAAACATAGTCAGTGGTATATATATATATATATATAAATATATAATAGACACACACATAGGTGATGGAACATACTTGTTAGGAATGTTCTTTATCATTAATGTTGTCCTCTTATCCTCCCCACGCAAAATTCGGTCAATGTCAAGCTCAAATTGTTTCTTGTTTTCAGTTTGACTCAAAGTGCCTTCGCTTCTCCTGCTTCTCGCCCTTCCATTAGGAGAATCGAATGGTGTATTCATCATAGGAATCATTTGGCCTCTTGATGGAAATATCATACACCTCTGATGAGGCGAGTGTAACCCAACAACATTTTTGGAAGGCATTCCGCCTCCTCCGGCAGAGAAGATACTTTGATGAGGAACAAACTCTAAAGACTGCTGGGGTGAGTTACCAGATATCCGCAAACTGCCAAGAGAACCAACTGGGTGGAAAGCGGATGCATCGGGGGATTCTCCTGCATAAGCATTCCTTCTATCCCAGAGAGAAGGATTGAGTGATGGTGCTGACCCTACGTGGTGGTGGTGGTTGTTTACTGCAGGTACAAGTCGTCCACTCAGCAAATGAGATGGTGGTGCTCCATGTAGCTGTGGGTGGAGGTGTGCAGCAGCAGGACTAAATCCAGTAACATATGACGGTGAGTTTGGCCACATCACCCTTTGGGCTTGTCGCTGGGGTGAGCTGCTCCATGCATATGGATTCCCGGGGGTCGGACAAAGGCCATTACCAGGGGGACAAAAAACTAAGCAAAGGAGATAATTAATCAAACTCAAAATTGTAACATCCTTTTTTCAGATTAAAAGAGCTATAAATCCTTAAGGATTTGCGCATTAGATGATTTCTTTTGTTTGTAGTAATCTCTTCAACAATATTTTTAGACATAATGCCAGATTATATCCTTGAAATACACACTGTTACTAAATTTGGTCCTTCACTTTCCATTCAAATCCAATTTATGGCAAGGGAATTAATGATGCCAGATTAGTATCAATCTACGGTTCCTATCAAATCTTCCGTTTTCAAATCTGGTTCCTATCAAATCTTCAGTCATATTTTAAAAGGCTATTTTTTGTCCAACGTGCACGGAATTGGGACCAAATTACATAGTACTCCCTCCGTCCCTAAATAAAAGCATTTGTTTCCTTTTCGGGCCGTCCCTAAATAAAAGTTCCTTTTCCTTTTTTGGCAAACAAAACAGTGCAAAACAGTGCCAAACAGTGCCAAACAGTGTCCAAACGGTGCCCAACAGTACCAACCAAACCCACTTTCTTAAAATGTGTGGAAAACGAATGGATACTTTTATATAGGGACGGAGGGAGTACTTGCATATGAAATAGAGTCCGAAATTGGGTCTACATTTGGTGAAAGGATGAATATACTCTACTACTTTTGAACCAAATATGTATGAGGACTAAATTGTGTCCAAATTGCATTATCAAAGGCCAAATTGAGTCAACAAAAAAAAGTCAAGGCCCAAATTAACTAATAGTGTATAGTCAAGGGACTATATCATGTATTGGCTCGAAATTTTATTCAAGAGGAAAATAGAAAATTGAGATTCTGATGACTCTGGTAAGGGCTGTTTTACCCCTTATCAAAGTCGGACACGTGGTAACTGGAGTTATGCTTTTGACAGCTTCACAGTTTGCTTTTCTTTTTATTTCTATTTTATGAGCCATGTTTATTACACACATTCGCTAAATAAGACATCAGTCCAAGGAGAAATATAAATATAGAAAATCATTGAAACTTACCATTTTCATTCAATTCAACTGAATGCCCATTTGAGCCAAGTCTACAATACTGATGGCTATTAATCAACTCAGATGACCTGGCTTTCATATTTGTAGTGGCAATGCCTCCTGGAGAATTGGAGGGAATTAAATTGGTCAAACCGCCATCATGATATTTTGGAATAGAATGAGAGTAGCGATTCGGTGATCCCCTAAACTCATTGTTCATTTGACCCAGACCACTCATTGATGATACCCCATGGCTGAAAGCTTTGTCCATATATGTTGTGCAAGATGATCCAACTGGCAACTTCACAGCTGTATTTGTCCCAATAACCCCCGTGCTAGATTTGATGCCACCAATTCGATGAGAACCATCTTCGCCTAGCTCCATCCCACCAACACTGCTAAATAGGTCTAAATCCTCTATATCATCCGCAGCTTGGTGAAAACAGTCCATCCCATCTGTAACTCCAGAAAGCAAATCGTCATCATCAGGGAGAAGATTGCCAATAGTGTGAGCCTCAAGTTCTTCAAGGGATTCCAAAGGTTCCTCTTTTCCCTCACAGTGTGGTTCTTCTGCTGCACCAACGGAGTTTCCATGGGGAAAATTGCTCATCGAAAGTCGCACTGCAATAAAAAAGTGTCCAGTATGTCAATAAAATATTTGGTATTATTAGGAGAAGATATATCAACATTACTGATCTTTAAAGAATCAGTTTCAAGATTGATAATATGAAGGAACTAAAAAGATCAATCACGAATAGGTTAGTAAATTGACACATTGGTGGGGGTGAGCTTACTGTTTTTACTAAACAACTCCGATAATGAGCTAGAAAAAAGACCATTTTCATGTTGAATCCCCATTGAGGTCACTTTGTCACCTTCGACTGAATAAAATGCAGATTCTGTATTTAACATAGATCTTGTGCCTATATCACTATTAAGAGTTCTTGGCAAAGAGTAACTGGCAACTTTTTGATGCCCAATTGCATGCTTTTGTATAATTGAGTTTACTTTCTGCTCCGGGCTTATTTCAGGATCATGAACACCAAATCCCTTAGCCATCTGAGAACTGATGGAGAACTGGTTCATGCAGGGTGAAGAAGGTCCACCACCTCTGACTGTTTCATCCCTTTTCAGACCTGTGAAAGGCATTACAAAAAGTCAAGGCATTCAAAACCCAACGGAAAAACTAAATTAAATCACAGTTCTAGTTTTAGACCAGAAATAAAAGGCTTCCATTGAGGAGTAACATCCCCCTCATAAATCTCATGATGTGTGTGTTATTACAACATTCCGCAAACCCAAATATGGATTTTGGATATTAAAGATATTTACACATTGTTAATAGTAAGAGAACCAAGATTTAGTATTTTTAAACTAGATACTTGTATGTTAAAAAGATGCTAATGTGTTGTAAATGAGCGCATCTGGATGGGCAACCTGGCTGGAAATTGTATATATAGCTTATATTAGATGACAGTATTTAATGCAATATTGTCGTATTCCAGAGAAGGGAAGCCTTCGCGTACCGGTCAAGGTGTTGTTGTGTGACCAAAATGTCACGGGTTTAAGTCTTAGGAGGGGCCTCTTGTCAAAATTTGACAAGGGAAGGCTTGCCCCTTATGGTGGGAGTGGGACCCCTCCCCGGAACCTCGCCTTGCGGGGATTCCTTCCCTTTTTATTGTCGTATTCCAGAACTCTACTTTTTTCTATAATAAATGTGAAATGTCTCTATCTCATCCTTTTTACCACAGCCCCGAGCTAAAAAGGAAGTGTGACTGCGTGAGAGTCAATTTTGGGAACTTTTAAATTTCCAAGAAGTTGTCTTGTGCTAGCTTTAGCAATAAACTTAAAATTCAACATATAAAACAAGCATAAAACTCCAAACTTGGACTTAGTAACTAAAGACTTGTGTATGATAACGAACAGCTCATGTGGAGGGGATAAAAAGGCATAAATGTAAGAACAAAGACAACTGTAAAAGAAAGGTGAATCGTGTGATACATTGCCGAAGGGACAGAACCATCATTTTTTCCCGGAATAGTATTACCACTCACCATGATAATTGGGCAGGCCATCTGACTTCCAATACGAAACCGGCATCTGCCAAGTATGGTAAGAGAAAAAATTGGTTATTAGAGAAAACAATGAACCAAATGATGGCAACCATTTTTACAGGCAAGTCCTCACATGCCCCTAGAATTAGGCATATGTGCAAAATGAGTTCCATTCTAATAAGGATGAGCAGAAAATGATATAAAAAGAATTACACTATTGCACAAGAAGTCAATACCTCATTATGAAAGCATAACTCCTCAGAGAAGAAGGACCTTGGAGACAAACTATGGGGATCCACCATTTGGGATGGCATTTTGCAAAATGGAATAGAAGGCACTACAAAAACGATTACAAAGTTGCACCTTTTGATTCCACCAGAGAACGAATTAGGCAATCTGTAGAAAGGGTAAAAAAGCATCCAACTTCAAAGATGATCTGCCATGAGTATCAAATATTCAAATGTAATTTGTTTTCCCAATAATAGTTTGATAGTTGGGATTCACTTCAATTACGACAATAACCAGAAAAAGTGCAAATAAAAGGCCGCTTTAGTATCAAGTTCGGATTTTTTTAGAAATTAGGTAATGCATGGGCAAGGGGTATTCATTCAGTCACTAACTGGCAATGAAATGTCCTTCTTTTTCATCATCTTTTATATTTAAAAGTTCGAAAGCAATTATAATTTAACCTCTCCGAGTCTTTAAAACCAAAGCACAACTAGCCAACAGAAAGAAAAGTTACATGACAACACTTGTTATTTGTTAAGAAGAAGTAAATATAAGCTTCAGGGCAGACAAGAATTCACATCAGTGAGCCGGTGATCATGCATTGAAAGTGCCCAAACACACACAAAACAGCAAACTTCAATCCCAGACACTAACGATCAAAAGATCAAAGGCTAAAACATACAAATGTTTCAAAATAGGGTAACATAATTTGCAGAAACACGGAGAAAATGAAACACCCACCTTTTTTAGAATTTGAGAACCATCTCTGAGAACAAAAAAAATCAGAGGGAAGGCAGAAGAAGAATTTCAAACAAAAAGTTACAGATAGAAAGAGATACAACAGCAAAGGAGATTATATAGGATGGCAAGGGAGTGAGGCTTAAGAAATTCAGGGGGAGAAAAAATTAGAATAAATTACGCCATAAGGCAAGGCAAAAGAAGGGAGATTAAACAAGAGATCTAGGTTTCTGTGCCGTGCAAGAACCTCCAAAGCTTCGATGCCTTTCTCTCTCCTCAATTTTTTTCCTGCATTGCACGTTATCCACATGTATTCTATGAATATATTATATACGAGTTATGTTTTGCGATGAATTTCCTCTCTATATCTCTCTCTCTCCTCAATCTATGCCTCTTTCTTCTTCCTCAGAACCCCCTCATTCTCCGACCGGCAGCTCTGAATTTTCCGGTGAGCGCCGGACGACGGAATTCCGAGACCTCTCTCTCCACTAGCTCTACAGAGAAAAAGTAACCAATTGGTCCCAATTCTAGAGAAAAATAAACGAGAAGAAAATGGAAAATTCGGAGACTGGGTGGCCTTTGATTAGAATTGAAACTGACCACAAAGTACAGATTTTTTTTAAATGATCAAGAAAATCTATAAAAAAATTGAAAAGAGGAAAAGGGTGAAAATGAGACGAGAAGACCAGACTCCGAGAATCTCCGACGAGCTAATCTAGCAATCAGGGAAGAGAGAGGAGGGAGAAATCACATAATACGGACTACGCAACATATATAATAATAATAATTAAATAATTATAATACGGAGTAATAAATACGAAAATGGAAAACTGAAAGAAAAGAGAAAACTACACGCAACAGATTATTATAAGCATGGGAAGCGAGGGATGGCCGGTAGCCGTTAAAGTGATTAACGGGCGTTAGGTCCTGATCCGTTTTAAAAAGGTTAGAGACACGTAAGGTGAATTGTTGAGACATTATTAGAGCAAGTCCACAAATGCATTTGTTTTGTTTACTTTGGTCTAAATCCAATTATTATAGTGATTTATAGTCTACAGTCTACACGATACTAACTTCTAATGAAAATTACTACGTATATAGTTTCTTTTTCAAAAAGAAAAAGATTACGACAGCTAATGAGAATAGAAAATTACTTGACAATACAAAAGCTTAGGGCATGATTTGCAATATTATTACGATATTAAAATGGTAATTTGGCGAATTTTAGGAAGGGCATTATTGAGTGACATTAATTTTTTTTGTGAGATTGTTTGCTAGAGTAATTCGGGATAAAAATATAGGCACAAGTTATTCCAATGAAAAAGTAGATGTGTGATAAGTGAGGGCAAGATCAAGAAAATATCATATTAGTCGGAGATGATGAATAGTAGTCACAAAAGAGCTTTGATATTATTAAAAAAAAATTATTGTTGCAATTACTTAGCGCAAGTATCATACAAAAACTGTTTTTTAGAGATTAGTATATATTACAAACAAGGTCTCGTGAATCTCGGTCGTGTAAACAGATTACGAAGCAATAGAAATATTGAGTTGTGCCTGACGTCGCTTAGCCTTTTTCGATACAGACGGTTGTAAATTCTCATCTTAAAGTTTCTCATATACGTCAACGACACACGTTTGGTTTGGTGTTCGGCTCAGCTTATTTTTGTCCGCACCTATCTGTTTTTTTGGCTCTTTTTTCCAAAGATTTTAATTTATTGATGTCATTCCCGAAATATATGGAATTCATCTCTGAGATCCGTCAAAACTTTTGTAGCTACTCTTAGGGGTGCCTTTAGGAGATTCATTATCATTCATAGAATTTAGCACCTTTGACCCTTCAACCCCTTTAATTGAGTTTTCGATCTACAACGTTATTTACTACCTCAAAAGTTTCTAAATTGTCTTCATTTGATAACACTTGAAACTTATTAGTTCAATCAATTTCCCCCACCAAAGAAGTCTCTAAAGTTTCAGTGGTGAACATCTGGACATGGGGCATATCTAGGGGGGAGAGAGGCATCTGCCTCACTCAACCCCAACCCAATCCATATGTGTGTGTTTGTATATAATCTACGGAGTATGATTTTATAATAAATTATTCAAAATATATGTAAAAATAATAAAAAATCTAAAACACGATGACTAAATGTGTTTTTACTAGTGTAAATATAGTGTCATTTTCAAAGAGTCATGAGTTTTACTAGTATTAAAAAGAAAATGATTACAACGGTTAATGAGAATAGAAAATTACTTGATAATACAAAAGCTTAAGGCATCCTAATTTGCAATATTATTAGGATACTAAAATGGTAGTTTGGCGATTTTTAGGAAGAGCATTGTTGAGTGACATTAATTTTTTTGGTGAGTTTGTTTGCTAGAGTAATTTAGGTCAATCAATTTCCCCCTCCAAATAAGTCTCTAAAGTTTCAGCCGGCGAACTTCTGGACATGGGGCATATATATGGTGGGGGAGAGGGGCATCTGCCACATTCAACCCCAACCCAACCCATATGTGTGTGTTTGTATATAATCTATGATTTTATAAGAAATTATTCAAAATATCTGTAAAAATAATAAAAAATCTAAAACAGGATAACTAAATGTGTTTTTACTAGTGTAAATAAGGTGTCTTTTTCAAAAAGTCATGAGTTTTATTAGCATTAAAAAGAAAAAGATTACAACGGGTAACGAGAAGTGAAAATTACTTGATAATACAAAAGCTTAGGATATTAAAATGGTAATTTGGGGATTTTTAGGAAGGGCATTGTTGAGTGACATTAATTTTTTGGTGAGTTTGTTTGCTAGAGTAATTTGGGATTAAAATACAGGTACAAGTTATTTCAATGAAAAAGTAGATGTGTGATAGGTGAGGGCAAGGTCAAGAAAAAAATCATATTAGTCGGAGATGATGAATAATAGTCACAAAAGAGCTTTGATATTATTAAAAAAAATTATTGTTGCAATTACTTAGCGTAAGTATCATACAAAAACTGATTTTTTTAAAGATCAGTATATATTAAAAACAAGGTCTCGTGAATCTCGATCGTGTAAACATATTAGGAAGCAATAGATTTATTGAGTTGTGTCTGATGTCGCTTAGCCTTTTTCGATACGACAGTTGTAAGTTCTCATCTTCAAGTTTCTCATATACGTCAGCGACACAAGCTTGGTTTGGTGTTAGGCTCAGCTGATTTTCAATTTGTCCGCATCTGTCTCTTTTCTTTTGGCTCTTTTTTTCAAAGATTTTAATTGATTGATGTCTTCCCGAAATATATGGAATTCATGTGGGAGATCCGTTAAAACTTTTGTAGCTACTCTTAGGGGTGCCTTTAGGAGATTCATTATCATTCATAGAATTTAGCACCTTTGATCCTTCAACTTCTTTAATTGAGTCTTCCATCTACAACATTATTTACTACCTCAAAAGTTTCTAAATTGTCTTCATTTGATAACACTTGAAACTTATTAGTTCAATCAATTTCCCCCTCCAAAGAAGTCTCTACCGTTCCAGATGGCGAACTTCTGGACATGGGGCATATCTATGGTGGGGGAGAGGGGCATCTGCCTCACTCAACCCCAACTCATATGTGTGTTTGTATATAATCTACGATTTTTTAAGAAAATATTCAAAATATCTGTAAAAATAAATAAAAATCTAAAATAGGATGACCAAATGTGTATTTACTAGTGTAAATATGGTGTCTTTTTCAAAAAGTCACGAGTTTTACTAGTATTAAAAAGAAAAAGATTACAACGGCTAATGAGAATATAAAACAACTTGATAATACAAAAGATTAGGGCATTCTAATTTGCAATATTATTAGGATATTAAAATGGTAATTTGGCGATTTTTAGGAAGGGCATTGTTGAGTGACATTAATTTTTTGGGTGAGGTTGTTTGCTAGAGTAATTTGGGATTAAAATAATGGTACAAGTTATTTCAATGAAAAAGTAGATGTGTGATAGGTGAGGGCAAGGTCAAGAAAAAAGCATATTAGTCGGAGATGATGAATAGTAGTCATAAAAGAACTTTGATATTATTAAAAAAATTATTGTTGCAATTACTTAGCGTAAGTATCATACAAAAACTGCTTTTTTAGAGATCAGTATATATTAAAAACAAGGACTCGTGAATCTCATTCGTGTAAACAGATGAGGAAACAATAGATTTATTGAGCTGTGTCTAATGTCGCTTAGCCTTTTTCGATACGACAGTTGTAAATTCTCATCTTCAAGTTTCTCATATACGTCAGCGACACAAGCTTGGTTTGGTGTTAGGCTCAGGTTTTTAGAATTTAAATTTAATGGATCAATGCATTTTTAGATGGTGCACAATATATTAAAGTGAGTTAATTTTATGATTAAAAAATATAAATCTATTTCAAACATTTTAAAATAAACACTAACACACACATATTAGAAAATATACTTATAATGTGTGAAATAAGTTGAAAATTGTATGTATCAAAGTCAAACAACTCTAATTTTATTCTTCAAATCGAATACGTAATTATTTGTATTGTAGTTGAAAGACATTTGAACCAAAAAAATTGGTTTGTATTCGTATTTATATTCTGATTTATTACAAATGAGCTTGAAATCTGTATGCAAAAGTGTATATATGTGTTGCACTTTGAGGGTACTGTTATCTTTTAAAAGTTATTATAGTTTTATTACTATCATTATTAATATTGATATTAATATTACCATTATTATTAATCAAATATATTTGATTAATATTCGAATCAAATACACTGATATTCTTATTTGTATTTGATAACAACTCGAATCAAATTTAATAATCTTATTTGAATTTTCCGAATTCGAATCGTCTTATATGAATTCGAATCGTGAATCGAGCACAAATTATTTGATTCGTTTACAACCCTAGACTCAGCTGATTTTTGTCCGCATCTATCTCTTTTGTTTCGTCTCTTTTTTTCAAAGATTTTAATTGATTGATGTCTTCCTGAAATATATGGAATTCATCTGTGAGATCCGTTAAAACTCTTGTAGCTACTCTTAGGGGTGCCTTTAGGAGATTCATTATTATTCATTGAATTTAGCACCTTTGATCCTTCAACTTCTTTAATGGAGTCTTCCATCTACAACATTATTTACTACCTCAAAATTTCTAAATTGTCTTCATTTGATAACACTTGAAACTTATTAGTTCAATCAATTTCCCCCTCCAAAGAAGTCTCTAAAATTTCAGCTCGCGAACTTCTGGTCATGGGGCATATCTAGGGTGGGGGAGAGGGGCATCTGCCTCACTCCCCAACCCAACCCATATGTGTGTGTTTGTATATAATCTATGATTTTATAAGAAATTATTTAAAATATCTGTAAAAATTATAAAAAATCTAAAACAGGATAACTAAATATGTTTTTACTAGTGTAAATATCGTGTCTTTTTCAAAAAGTCATGAGTTTTACTAGTATTAAAAAGAAAAAGATTACAACGACTAATGATAATAGAAAATTACTTGACAATAAGGCATCCTGATTTGAAATATTATTAGGATATTAAAATGGTAATTTGGCGATTTTTAGGAAGGGCATTGTTGAGTGACATTACTTTTTTGGTGAGTTTGTTTGCTAGAGTAATTTGGGATTAAAATACAGGTACAAGTTATTTCAATGAAAAAGTAGTGTGATAATTAAGTGAGGGCAAGGTCAAGAAAAAATCATATTAGTCGAAGATGATGAATAGTAGTCACAAAAGAGCTTTAGGATTATTAAAAAAATTAGGGAAAATAACTTTAAATAATATTAACTATCACTTATAAACCAATAATAATGCATACTTTGAAAATGACTTTTAATAATACCAACTATTTGAGTATAAACCAAAAATAATATGGAGTCACTTTTTGATAAAAAATCCAGTTATTTAAGTCATTAAAAATTAATGGAAAATTATCAAATAAATGATATTTGGAAATATAATCATTAATTTGATATTTTGATACTATTTTTGATGAATTAAATATTTGAATTTTCATAGAAAATTAATTTTATATCATTTTTGGTATATATTTAAATAGTTGGTATTATTAAAAGTAATTTCCAAAGTACGTATTATTTTTTGTTCATGGAAGAGTTTGTATTATTTAAAGTTATTTTCCCAAAAAAATGTTGTTGCGATTACTTAGCGTAAGTATCGTACAAAAACTGATTTTTTTAGAGGTCAGTATATAAGAAAACAAGGTCTCGTTAATCTCGATCGTGTAAACAAATTAGGATGCAATAGATTTATTGAGCTGTGTCTGATGTCGCTTAGCCTTTTTCGATATGATGGTTGTAAATTCTCATCTTCAAGTTTTCTCATATATGTCAGCGACACAATAGATTTATAGTTTCATTAATTCAGTGAAACTGAAAACTAATAGTTTTACCTGTACTGATGAACCGCATCAGACAATTCTGATAAATATGTGTCAGTACAATTCTAAATGAAATTTTATGCTTGTGCATGAATACATGTAAATTCTTTGGAAAATAGGACTTGAACTACACATGATTTTATTTTCAAATCTATATTGCCTCATGGTACTTTGAATATATCATCACATCTAAATCAAACAAATCATTTGAATGTTTGAATTAAACAGCTCATGGAATAGAGAAATTGAAACCCAATAGTTTAATTAATTGTTTGGAATTGAAACCTAACTAATATAACAACCTAACCCGGTAACTATACCCGAACAATTAGTCAATTACACAATATCATGTAGTTTTCATGAAAAAGAGAAAAAGGATGATTCAAAACTATTCCGATAATAAATACGGAGTATAATGATAGTTACAGTTCCTATTCTTGTATGGTACCTACACTATCCATTTTACTTGCAATACAACTAACCCGATTTTCTATTATTGTAAATGAAAATCATCACATCTAATTGTAAATGAAGCTATGTGAATTGTCTATTTAAAACCTACAATGCCTTATGATACTTTGCATATATGATCACATCTAAATCAAACAAACCATTAGAGTACGTACAATAATGCATACATCTGATAAAATATTTAAATGTATGAAATTAAGCTTATGTTTTACAGGTTAAAAAATGCACACCTTTACCAACAGAGTCGCTGCTATTTCTCTTGCCAAACAGAACTGTAGACTTTGTTAACTTCCTCATCACTTCGCACCTCAACTTTCTTAGCACATTGCAAAACATAACTGCAAACATTCACTCCATCGGTGGGTGTAGCGCAACTGGTAGCAAGGGAATGCCACAAGGGTTAGGTCCCGGGTTCGAATCCCGACAACTCCAATGAAGGGTTACTATGCTAAAAATGCATAGGAGCTCTGCAAGTACCGGGGACAGAGTCTCACTCTATATCTGTCAGATTGTGATTATAGTCCAACTTACATCCTCCCAAAGTACCGTCTGATCGGGGTTGGGGGCCCTCAGGGATGGGGTGTCATCCTTTTTGCAAACATTCACTCCATGAATCATATTATAAATAGTAAAATATGCCCCACTAAAGTCTAGCGAAATCAAACAGATCAGAAATAATTGGAATCTTTAATGACTTCTTTCCGGCCGCCATATTCAATACTTGCATCTTCATATCCTCTTTTATAATAGGAGCATGCCCCAATCATGATTACTCTCTTAATAATATCTCACGTGTACTTTAAATAAATAGGAAAGAGAAATAGTAATAAAAACTTTGTACAACCTTCTAATTTAAAATTTTCCAACATTCATGTTTCAAACTTTAAATTGGTAATAAACTTCAGATTACTCGGTTTATTAAAAAGCACAAAAGAAAAAAATCAATGTATATAAAAAATGAAGTGTTTGTGCGTTTAACAATCATTTTATGATAAACTGTAGTCAATTTTAAAGGATTAAAATTGTATGTGCCATCTTACCCATCTGTAACAGAATGATGGCTACATTTCTTGCAAATGTCTACTATTAAACTTAGAAATAGAAATGACAAATAAAAAATGGAATATGGAAGGACTCACTTGATCACTGCTATAATGATTACATCCCAAAATTTTTCATTTTTATATGAGAAAATATAAAAAATTAGAAACCTTAAATATAGAACTTAGAAATTTATTAGAACTTCATTTTCAAAATTTTCAATTTTCAATTGATTTACAAAATGTATAAGAAAGAAATTATCAATTCATCATCACAGTTGAATGACAAATGTGTATGAGTTTCAAAATGAAACTTCAAATAAAACTATCAAGTTTGAAGGATTGCTTTCCAACAATTCAAGCTTTGACAGAAAAAGTTAAAAAACTTACATCTTCACCTTCCATGCTATTCATGTATAAATCCAGAAACTTAGAAAATTTAGAAAACTTGAAGCATGGTTGAAATATAAGAATGAACAATTGTTTTGAAGTACTTTAAGAGTTTCTCTCTCTCTGAAAATTACACCATTTATTAATAAATTATCTTGTTTGGATAATAACTTAAAATTTGAATATTAATAATATCCAATTATCTATCTTATCACACTATCCAAGAACCACATGATAGAGGATCAATATCATAAAAGTAGATGAAAAACCAAACTTATTATAGAGATCAATAGAGTTTAAACTTCTAAACTGAAAAGTTTGCCATACATGAGTTACTTTAGCTCCAAATACTAATAAATCTACTCAAATCTACGAGAAAAAAAAATCATCACTAACAAATCTACTCAATTTAAGAAGAATTTCATATTTTTGCTGAAAAGTTACAAAGTTGAAAACATTGTAGACAACACAGAACATCCAACATATTGGACTCGAAACCCTAGCATAAGTCTTGAACATCCCAGCACGAGCAACATCTTCAATTCCTGAACAGATAAAAAAACCAATCTAAGTATAAAGTAAATAGTCATAAAAATATAAAATCATGCAATGACAAATTTGTTCGACATACATGTAAACTTCGTAGATTACATGAACTTCAATTCAAAGATAACACACAACCCAATAATTTCATGAATAAACATTAAACATTGATAAACATCCATACCATTAAACTAATATATACAACTTAAGAAATGCCATTTCAAACAAAACATAAAAAACACAAAACAACAGTAGCTTCAATGCTCCACACAAACTTAGACAGAAATTCTTAATCTAGGTAATCCACAACAACATTTTTCATTCCTTTTCTATTTTGGTAACAGATTTCAACTTCTTCGAAGGTCGTGTAACTGAAAGTTCTCCCATTAGAGATCGCCTAATTGTCTCCCCTTCAACTATAGTCACATCCCTCTGACTTGATTTTGGAGCTGGGCTGTTAACCCCCTGCTCCAAAGAACCAACCTGCTAAAAAAAGGTTACACATTATCATAAAGTATCAAATAAGAAATGAGAAAAAAACAATATAATATGTATCATTATACCGCTTCACTTTCATATAATTCCTCGCGAAGCGCATCAAACTCATCCATTTCCTACAAATAAATGAACAATGGTAGAATCAGAACTCTAAAATTACAATCACTTCCCAAATAAATAATTACATACAAAGGAAACAATAATAAATATGACATACCTCCTGAGAAACATCCTTTGAAGAATACATAGACAAAACATCCTTTTCATCATTAATCTCAATCACACTGAATCATTTTTTTCCCTTATAAACAATCACATCTTTCTTCGTATGAACCCTAAACAAAAAGAATTTGCCAAGCAAATCTCCTATCTCTTCAGGGTAGATAACACGACCACCAACACCTGCATTTTGTAAAAAGAACCTTTACAATGATTACACAATTTTCTTTTTAAAACCGAAAAATTAGAAGTGGACAAAGGAATTAATTACCCGTGTACTCATTTCATCCTGAAGAGCAGAAGCAGTCTTCCCTATCAGCCTGTTACAATGCTTAATCCACAATACAAATGTGGTATAAGCAGTAGCATCCATCACACAAACACTGAGCTTATACCTAAACATCAAAGGGTAATGGAACAATTTCAATTCAAAGATAACCTTAGCCACAATCAGTTTTTTTGTAGATAATAATTTTTGTTGATATGAAAACCATACCTAATTGCAACCTCATTACAGTTACACGATGCACACACAAAAGTATCCACACTCGCAGTAGCCTTTCTATGGCAACTCTTGCACGCAATGTAGCACCATTCATTGTTTTCTACCCCAACAATCTCACCAAGAACCCAATGCCTCCCATTTTTAAAAAAAAAAACAAAAAAACATAAGAAAAAGAATTTTTAGCAATGAGAAAAAACAACCTAAACATTGCCTCTTCAATGCTCAATAAGTCATGAACAGTCGTCGACTGCACAATACCACTGGATACATCCCTATCAAACGTGGTATGAGATGACATCGTCAATGTGAGGGCACCTTCATCTTCACGTGGTGGCAACCTGCAAACAACAGAAAACAACCAAATCAAATAAAACAATCCCATTAGTAAACACACATACCTCCCACTATTTAAAATTTAAAAAATTACAAATTTAAAAATAAATTAAGAACATAACATGCCTCGCTCTAAAAGCAATAATATCTTCATTGTTACCATTCATGACCAATTTAGTCACATTCTATACATTGTGAGCATAAACACGACCTGCAAACATCCAAAACATAAGTATACATGATATTCCACAAACTGAAAGTAAAAATTAATAAATTTAAACATTGATGTGAACCTTCATATTTCTTACAACGACACATTTGAAGGACCAAGATTATCTCATCAAATTGTTTCTCATGCTCCGAATAACGATCAATCAAATCTCCCCACAAGGTAGCAGTAATGCTATTGTGACTGCAAGAAAAGTAGAAAACATCAAATTTAGGATTATCTGAATCCACAGTTTTTACTAAACAACGTATATTAACACCAACCCTAAAAATAAAACAAAAAGCTTACATCTCATCATACAATGGAATCTCCATCAACCTCCTCCCACATCTGTACTTGACAACTCCTTTACCTCCTACCTTCCCAATCACATCTAATAAAAAAGATTAAGACATCAGAAATCTATAACAGAACAATTAATAAGAAAACATAAATTCTTACATACCTAAAGCAATATTTTCATTAAGAACTTCATGTTCTTGGAGAAACACAAAGGTAGAGAAATCATAGATCCTAGCCAGGAATAAATCCTTAGGAATTTCAAATGTCGCAGTCTTGAAAAAGAACTCACACTTGAAAGGGTTAGGTGTAGTCTTGAATGTTATGTAGTTTTCCTATACCCAAAAAAATTTTATCGCAAAGTTATGGGTTTCAACAAACAGATACTCAATGTTCAGAATTAACTCTTTTCAATATGGACATGCACCCTCATACCCTAGAAAATTAAAACATAAACCTATATTAATAAATCTTCATGATAACCACAAACTTCAAAATAAACAAAACATTCAAACAAAAAATACGGATACTTTACCTTCTCATCCTGAAAGATGCACTCCATAGACTCTTTATACTTATCATTGGCCGATACCTTATACACATTAATTGCACGAACCTTCACTGTCCATGTTGATTTACTTGGGTTGACCTCACTTATCAAACTCCACATTCCAACCACTCTTTATTTCTTGCAAAACAGATATGAAAGCAAGCGCAATTCGCTGAGAACAAATGTTGGAGCACTGCACCTCGCTATTTATACACAAATTCATTTGTTGGAATATGGAAAGACAACAACATGCAACTCGTAGAACGAAGAAGGTGATCATTCGAACTGCAAAGATTATCTAGAAAAACGTAAAGTGTATCTGCGAAAAGTTGGAATACCAAGAGACTGAAATAGTTGCATACAGAAAACAACTTCAATTGATGCGTACAAATTGTTAAATAGCCACAAAATTTATTAGGTATCCATGCTACAAAAATGCAATAAAAGCATTGTCTAGAAGCCTCCAACGTAAACATAGCCCTTGGACACTTGCCATGCAGTTTTGGCGGCAACTTGTGCCCCAATAAACCTTTTGTTATTATATTAAGATAGATATCAAGACCATTCATAATATACTGATAATTTTTTAGAAATCTTCTCATAATGAAAGCGTACATAATATCAAATCATAAATACATCGCAATCTATTTTCTCTAACTTTACCAACCCTCTGTCTTCCGCCTCCCATCATCACTGTCTTCCGCCACTAAAAATATACTTCATTAACGACAACTTGCCACCACTCAAAATATCAAATAAAATTGTGTCATTGTTGGTGACTTGGTGTCACTAACGGGTATATACTTCATTTTAGGTATGTTTAGATTGTAGGAGTACAAAACTCTTAAAAACATTTCGGTGTTTACTATTTTCAATTAAATAATTGACACAAATTATAATATTGATGATAATAGAAGTTTTTGTTTCTCCAATTACGTCAACAGTATTGGGAAAATAATAAGTTAACTCAAATAAAGACATATTCCCTCCGTCCCTATATAAAAGTATACATTCATTTTAGACACATCTTAAGAAAGTGGGTTTGGTTGATACTGTTTGGCACTGTTTGGACACTGTTTGGCACTGTTTTGCACGGTTTTGCACTGTTTTGTTTGCCAAAAAAGGAAAGGGAACTTTTATTTAGGGACGGCCCGAAAAGGAAACAAATGCTTTTATTTAGGGACGGAGGAAGTATTTTTATACTCAAATAAAGGCATATTTTTAATATACAAAAATATTGATTTCCTTGTTATTAAATCTAGAGAGATTTACCTAAATAGGACTAAAACATATGAAAAATTCCATTATAGGACTACTAGTTTCATCTGATGAAGCGTAGGACTAAAATAACAGTAGAATGCCGAAATTGCCCTACGCCTCTCTTCTGTCGTTCGTCACTTGCGAGCCCTCCTGCTATCTCAAGCCCTGATGCAGTTTTCACAGGTAAGTTCTCCTCCTCCTCTTCTTTTTCTCCTCTTCTCTTCTCCTCTCTTCTATTTTCTTCCTGCTCGTACTCTGTTTCATTTTTTATTTTGAGTTATTAATTTTGAGTCCACTTTTAGTTGAATTTTATTTATTAATTTGTATTTTTTAGGTTTGAATTTTATTTATTCAGCAGAATGTCACTTTTATAATCTGAGAATGTCAAAATTATTGGTTATTTGAAAAAACTGTCATGTTTGTGGCAGTATATTTATCAGAATGACAAAATGAAAATGTCATATGCCATAAGAAAATGTCATTCTTATGGCATTCTATGACATTTTTATGACTTATCTGAGAATGACATAACTAATTTTTATTAGAAATGACATGTTTTTTGACATGTTTTTCAAATGATGTCATTTTATTGCAAACTCTCTCTTTAAAGATGGCTATATGTAATTGGCACATTCATGACATTTTGAGAACAAACACAACATTTCAAAAAAAAAAAGATGAAGAAGAAGAAGATCCATGGAGGAGACAAAGAGAAGGAGGAGAAGGAGAAGAGGAATAGAAAGAAGAAGAAGAAGAAGAAAGCGAAAAACCCTGAAAATTCGAAGAAAGATAAACAGAGCGATGGTGCAGGGCAAAGGCAGCGAAGTGGAGGTGAAGGCAGCGAAGCAGAAGCGGCGTAGGCGGAGCGGCGAAGGCAACTTGCAGTGGAGAAGTCGACGTCGTGCGATGGAATCGGCAGATCTAAGGGGAGATGATGAGATGCGGTAGAATCTGCAGATTTGTTTTGGACCTAGAGAAGGAATTGATCGATTATATGGCTGCAGGGGTAAAAAGAGATTAAATGGTTGCAGGGGTAAATTTGGGATGCCAATTTTCGTATGTTTAAGAATATGAGTAAATTGATCCTATTAAGGGGAGAAAACATAAGAGGTCTTATTTTTGCATTTAGCCCTTGTTTTAGCTCTATATAGGACAATTTTTCTTAAATCTATGGTTAGAAAATAGAAACAATATTCCTTAAACTAAGGTAATGCAATATTAAATGAACCAAATACCTTCATTGCCGCCTTTAGATCTATTCAAGTTTTTTGAGGTGTCTTAATTAGTTACATATACTTAGTTTGATAATTTGTAATTACTCACAGAAAACAGATTATGAATATATTGGTTTTTTTCCAGTTAAAGTATAAATATTCGAAGTTTTAGAAACCATAGTAACATTCGTGGTTTGACATCTTAGAATCTTCAGATTAAACTTCAACATATTTGAATTTGTTACATATACTTAGTTTGGTAATTTGTAATTACTCACAGAAAACGGATTATGAAAATATTGGTTATTTTTCAGTTAAAGTATAAATATTTGAAGTTTTAGAAACCATAGTAAAATTCGTGGTTTGACATCTTAGAAGCTTCAAATTAAACTTCAACATATTTGAATTTGTTACATATACTTAGTTTGGTAATTTGTAATTACTCACAGAAAACGGATTATGAAAATAGACGATCGAAGACAGCAGCCCCACTCTCTATCTGTCAGATTGGGATTATAGTCCAATTTACATCCTCTCAACGTACCGTCCGGTCGGGGTTGGGGGGGCTCAGGGATGGGGTGTCATCCTTTTTTTTGAGCCGAGGTGAGTTTTTTTTTTCTTTTTTGTTTTTACAATTTTTTGATTAATTAAGTATTTTATTTGTTAAATTAGTTTGTGTTAGTGACTTAGTGTGTCACAATTGATTTGTGTAATTGTATGCTTTGAATTGTGAAATAGAAAATTGTGATTTTTTAAGAAACGGATTATGAAAATAGACAATCGTACATAAAATGCTATTCAATCGAATAATTATGAAGGGTTTTAAGAATAATATTCGGATTGGAGATTGTTGAAAAAAAGTGAGCAATGAAACTGAAGTGTTTTCGAATTATATTTCATTAAGGTGCAAATATAACAAAATAGCCTTTGTCCCAAGTCAATTATCGTTTAAATGTTATTCTTTTTATTTCAAAAAGTAATAATAATTTTAATGAACATGTAATATATGCATTGGACTAACATGCCCATTACTCATTAGTTAGCGCATGCTAGGGGTGAACAAAAAAACCGAAAAACCGAAACCGACCGAGAAATCGACCGAACCCGAAACGACCAAAATTGAAACCGACTCGAACCGAAACCGAGTCAAACCGTCTAATCATTGACAGTTCGGTTTACAGTTTCATCTTTTGGTTAAAAAACTGACCGAACACATAAACCGACAAAAACATGCTAAAACCGACCGAAACCGACTCAATAACTACGGTTCGATTTACGATTTCACCTTTTCTAAAACCAAAACCGACCAAACTAAAAACTGATCAAATCGAACTGACGAACACCACTAGGGCATGCTATATGTTCATTGAAATTATTGCAAAATGTAATACCGAGTATTTAATGAATTTGTTATTGTCTGTCCCGATAAGTTCGGTACATGAAAACTGACAAGTCGTGTGATTATTAAACTACTAGGTTGTACTCATTGAGAAAAAAAAATTGACATTAAATTAGAAAAAAACTACTACGTTTTTCTAATTTAAGGTCTCTGGGGGAGGCCTTCACATGTAATTCTTTATTTCGCTTCGCACTGCAGTGCCTTACTGCCCCCTGCGCAGGGGCGGATGGTGCCTTGGCCAAGGGTGGGCTTCAGCCCAGCCCAATTTTTTTTTTTTAATAGGATTGGTTTATTTTTTGTTCACAGCCCACCCTAAATTTAAATGTCAGCCCACCCCACAAATAATTCCCAGCCCAGCCCAGAAAAATCAGCCCACCTCTGCCTAATTCCTAAATGCCTAAGCCTCTTACGGTCTTACCGTCGGTCTCCCCTGCGGATTGCGGAAGTGAGGGAAGTCGAACGAAGTAACGAACGAAGTGGGCGAACTGGCGAAGGGCGAACTCCGGCGAAGGCAGCACTGCAGCAGCGACTCAGCGACGCGGCCGACGCCAGCGAGCAGCGACCGAGCCGTCCGAGCGACACCCAGCGAGCAGCGACCGAGCCGCCTCTTCCTCTGCCCGACCGGAGACCGCGGAGGCGCGGACCGCCTCTTCCTCTGCCCGACCGCGGACCGCCTCTTCCTCTGCCCGACTGCCCGACCAGGTAAATCCTCTGACCTCTTTGTTGTTTTCAGAATTTCAGGGATGAAGTGTTGAATTTTCATTGTGAATCAGTGAAGTTATGAACTTCTGCTGTGAATCTGTGAACTTTGAATGAGTGAATCTGTGAATTGTGCATTTTAGGTTGAACAATACTAGTAATTTTAGAATTTAGAGTGAATATGTGAATTGTGCATTTTAGACTGAATGAGTGAATCTGTTAAATATTTTTTATATAAGTTTTTTAATTTATACCAATATCGAAAATGTTTTTTTAGAATGGATAATGAACATGTTGCGAAGAAGGGAAAGAAGTTGATTTCATCATTCTTTTCAAAAGTGAATCGTCAAACCGGTGAAGGAAGTTCTGAACCTATACCTACGATAGTGCAAGATCTAGATTCTATTATTGATGAATTTTATACTTTGAAGTCGCGTAGGGCACAACTTAAATGATGTTTTAATGAATTTGTAAGCGTTGACGACTTGACTTATTATTATTTATGTGTATTTCAATTTTTTTCCCAGCCCACCCCATTGTAACTTTCTGGATCCGCCCCTGCCCCTGCGCCTGTGCGGCTGTGCCCCTCACTCGCTCCGAGTAACGCCCTGCGCAGCAGGGACATCCGGCCTCCGCCACTGCCTGCTCGCTGAGTCGCTGGATTTCCATTTTCAGGCATGTATTTTACTTTCAGTATATTTTTGTTATATTTTATTGAGTTCAGTTTTATGCCTTTATTTAGTTCGCCTGTTTACTTTCTCGTTCGTTGTGCTTCACATAAATGCTAATTTGCTATATTTAATTTGAATCTGGTTTAGAGCTTTAGTGAGCTCGTTAGGAGTAAACTTCTTGCTTTTGTATTATGTAAAAAGTCTAAAAAAAATCTTTCACCTAATTATGAGGATAAATATGACCCGCAGCTGGTCTGATGGTTTCTTAAATTCTTAACAGTAAACTTTAAAGCAGCAAATATGAAGAAATCTCTACATTGCATTCATGAGTAAAGATTCTTTTAGTCACTAAAATCTAACTATTACTAGAAATCTCTGCATTGCATTTATCTTTGCAGCGTTGGGGTTTAAGGTTAAATTTGGGATGTTTGCTAATTGACAAACTTGTATGAGATCGAGATGCATCTGCATTATCTTGTTTTCCTCTAATTTGGCCTGAATAAGTGGTTTTTCTGTAAGTAAGCATTTGTATTTGCGTTGCGAGTTTCAGATTAGGCTTGATATGCTAAAAATTGTTTTCATCTTTTATTAAATATTTATCAGACATACTAGGGGAGAGGCAGCGAATAATAGAGGTACTCCATCTGTTTGAGTGTAATTTTTTGTTGACAAAGATACAATGGTAGAACGCCTGCATTACACAAGATCATTGTTCTTAGTTTTACTTTTAAATTAATTCTAAACACCCAAAATAAAGGTGCTAGATCAGCCACTGCTCATTACTTAGTTTGATGCACCATTAAGTATGTCTGTTGCACTTTCTTACAGTGATAGAAAACATTGGTCTATTTATCAAACTGCCACCACATTTTTGTCAAATATACTGTAATGTTGACATGTTTTGAGCCATTAGATCTAAAACATTAAGTTTCCCAAATTCATCATTAAGGCTGTTTTTATTAAATCAAAAACCTAAATACACACACAATGACACAACCTCCTAAATCAAAACGTATTTGATAAATAATCGGGGTTGCTGGTTACTGTAGGGAGACATGGGAGGCTCCAAGCACATGTTCAGTTTTCTCTTCACGGTCAACAATGGCGCCCCCGCCATTTGTCTAAATCAGATTGTCTTTTCCATCTTCTTCACTTAGAACCAAATGCTCCGGGCCTCTGGTATGTTATGAATGTGGATATACACACACAAACAAATATTTATATTCATGTGCAATTTGAAATTGATTTGTTTTTATTATGCAAATAATATAGTTTTCTTATGGTAAGACCTTCCATATTTAGCTGAATACGTTTCATACAAATGTTGATTTTAAAATGTATTTTTTTGTTAAAAGCTACTTTTTGCGTATACAGTTTAACGGAGTAAAGCAGAGTTCTTTAAAGTTGGGTTCTAAGCGACGGTCCTGCCAGGTCCAGTGAGGCAGCACACAGAGACGCAACTTTCTCCAAAATACAGCACTGTAACACGCCATCACCCTAGATCTCACCCAGCACGCAGCCACGGCAGCGCCTCTGACGGGTTGACCTGATTAGTTCAGGTACGTGACAATTTTTTTTGAGTTTCTTCTTCTTCAGTACGACCTCCGTTTTTTTCTGATCTTACTTTGCTTGCTCTCTCGCTGTTAATTGATTTTACTTCCCTCCTTCACCGTGTGTTTTGTAGGAAAAAGGGAATATTTCACATATGTTAGTATAGGTTTGCAATTCTTTAGGTTTTCATTCATTATTCTTTGTGAGTCGTTAATTTTATCACATTTTACTCATCCAATAAAGGTGTAAAGTTGTAATTGTGCAAAATTTATGATCATATTGGTTCAAATTGAGCTAGTAGCCAGTAGGTTCTAGTTGAAGCTTTTACTCTTTTATGTTACAGATTGTATTTTTTCATGAACTTCCTGCGAAAAATCGAAAATGATCTACTAATTGATTTAGTTGTTCCAAAGAATCGAGTATGTTGGCACATGGTAGTAGGTTCATTTGAGGCAGTAGCCATTATGTTGTCATTCCATAGTTAGCTGTTAGTAGCCTGTAATCTGTATGTACGTTTGATACTTCAATTTAAATGCTGGTCCTGAAGTTCACATAATGGCAGGTTGTTTATACTGGAATTCACATTGTTGATTTTATTTTGTGAAAATTTGACTATTTTTTAGTATACATATTGGTCAAGAAAAGTTCAGTGTTTTTCTATGTCAAGAAAAGAGACATGTGCAGGCGCCAGGTTGTACATCAAACAATACTTTTATACAAATCTTTAATTTTGAATAAATTTTGAACACCCAAATATCTATTTGTGATGTTCCTACACTATCTATATTCATTTGCCCACGATTCTTTTAATTTTTATACCTATAGTGCTAATCAAGCAAAAGATCAGAACCATAGAAAAGAAAATATAGCTGATTTCTTTACTCATGCGGTCATGCCACCTGGAGCGATAAATAACAAAAAGAAGATTTCAAAATGAACCATATAAATGCAAGCACTAAGCCACTAATACAAGCAACATTAACCAACATAGGCTAAACGTAATAGTCAGTTAAATTAAAATGCCTTCTTTAGAGGATTCTTCATTACCTGGTTTGGAGAATAAAACCACACAACAAATCCACACAGCAAAACCATTTACTCAGAGAGTCTACTGCATCTTCAATTCGAAGCTTTGCATTGAACCAAAAGAAATGGGTCTTTTATGTACAATGACTTAATGACGGGAATTGTATTAGCTGATAAAAGTGATAGGTAAAAAGTTAAAAACTTTTTCATTCATTTTCATTCATTTTCATTTACCCCATTGCCGCAAAGGCTCCCACCTACGGTGGGGTAAGGGGGGTCGGATGTACGCAGTCTTATCCCTGTACTAAAGCACAGAGAGACTGTTTCCGGATGACCCATAGTGAAATCACGTCCAAAATTGCATGGACTGACTGCTGCTCCATAACAAAGAAGCGCAGACAGTTTAGTGAGCCATTTTGCTTTATTCCATCATAATCTCAAGCCAAAAAATAATGAATCTTTGGTTCCATTGCAAATGATGGAAATTAAAAAGTTAAAAACTTAAATAATTAAATTTAAAATGTTAATTCCAAGACAATCTGGTGGTCAGAATCTCAAAAGACAACATATATACAATTTCCAGAGCAACCTAACAAAGACAGTCCTCATCTTGTCCACCTGTAGGAGTGCACTAGTTTTTTTGCGGCAAGTTCTATGGCTGGATTCATCATGCTTGTGTGTGTGTATATTTCATATTTCTATTGCATGTTTTTCATGTTTTCATTTTGCGTTACAAAAGGTAACACGACTCACGAGTGCTTGTTTGTTACTTATTGAACTACTATTTTTTCTCAAATGCAGTTAACGGATCTCAATAGTCTGCCTTTATCAGGTTGGTTTTTGCAGCATCTGGGACTAGATTAAAGTTCTGATATGGAGAAGAGTGGTACTGGTAAAAAAACCAACATTCAGCTTCTAGAAAGCATGTGTTATTTCATTAGAAGGTGCATCATCTCACTACTTTCTTCTGGCCCTGTTCCTACTCATATTGCATTTATAATGGATGGCAATCGAAGATACGCGAAGAAACTGAATTTGGAAGAGGGACATGGGCATAGGGCTGGGTTTGCTGCTCTTATGAACTTATTAAAATATTGTTATGAGTTTGGTGTGAAGTACGTAACTGTTTATGCCTTTAGTATTGATAACTTTAAGAGGCGCCCCGAAGAAGTTGGATCCCTCATGCTCTTGATGCAGGAAAAAATTGAAGAGTTGATTAAAGAGGAGAGCTTAGTAAACAATTATGGAGTTCGACTGTACTTCAAAGGGAACCTAGACCTTTTGAGTGACTCTGTTAGGTCATCAGCAGAGAGGGCAATGGCTGCAACTTCGGGTAACTCAAAAGCCATCCTATCGATCTGCGTTGCCTATACATCAACGGATGAGATAGTACATGCAGTTGAACTATCATGTGAAGAAAAATGGCAGAGTTCAGATATTTATCGACCTGTGAATGGAAATGGTAAAAATGAGAACCTCATTTTTGGGGTGACGGATATTAATAGAAATATGTATATGGCTGGTGTTCCTGATCCTAATATTATAATACGTACCTCTGGCGAAACTCGATTGAGTAATTTTCTACTATGGCAGAGTTCAAAATGTCTTCTTTACTCTCCAGAATCACTTTGGCCAGAGATGGGTTTCCGGCATTTGGTTTGGGCAATTCTGAATTTCCAAAGATATGCCGTCTACCTTAAAGGGGCAAAAGAGAAAGAAACTTGATTGGTAAATCAAGTTTGGCCTTCTTTCGTATTCTTAAAAACTCTTCTTTAAAGTTGAATTCACCTGTAATTGCTAGAAAAAGGTGCTGTTCTATTTCTCGCCTACGCCTTCTCATTTTTTTTGTCTTGAATAGCTATCATAACCTTGAAGGGAAAATGTTGCTCCAAGGTGACTCCATTGTATTCAGCTGTTTATTTGGTAAATCAGGACCATAAAATATGAATAAATCTTCTGGCTGATGATATTTGTGGGGAAATGAATAAATATGACTACAAGTCTACAACTATCTCATAATGTTTTTCTCGTTTTTCATTATTACTCTTTTTCAACCTTTTACAGAGGCATTGTGTGCTTCAAATTTTAAATTAAAGCTTTTCGGCACTAACTTATAACAAGCTTGTTTGCTTTAGATATTTGGGAGGAAATAAGGTGAAGATGTCTCTATTTTGCTTCTCTATATCCATGTTTTTTTAAAATAAAATGACTTATACCTCGTATTAAAATAGCATAATCCTACCAACTCAACAAGAACAGCTACAAGAGACAAGCAGGAAAGACCAGACAAAATTACTCTCTTCGTCAGTTTTTTTATCACCTCTCCCAGTCTCCGTCAGTTTTAAAATAGCAACTTTGATCATATATTATTATTTCAAAGTTTCTACAAGTTTTAAAATAGCAACTTTGATCATATATTATTATTTCAAAGTTTCTAAATGAATGATTTTTAAAACAAATATTATACCCAGAAATATCTGAGTCAAACAAGCAGTTAATTCATGGATCTTTTCAAGGGAAAAAAAACACCAATAATTATCAATCTGAAAGCCCATCAATTTGTTAATATATGTCAATGTCAATAGGGCATTTGAAATAATCTCATCTTATAAGTTTGAAACCAAAACAAGAACGTCAAACAATACTCCGAAAACATCTAATATCAAGAAATCCTCGTACAAAATAACAAAAATGGAGTAAGGGAAGTCACTACGTCCTAAAATCCCAATGATGACTTGCCGACAGCCCAATATTACTTGCGTATCATTTGATGTTTTTTACAAGAAAATATGTTTCTACTTTAGACTATGAAATAGTGCACAAACGAATACATTTTGTTTTATGCTGTAGGGGTAAGTTGTCTTAATTTGGCCTGTAAGATAGCACCAGCTTCGTCAGAAATACTTTTCTTCTTTGCAGCAACCTGCATTTAGTAAAAGTACAACTGGTAACTTAGCAGCAACAACAACAACAAGATTGGTAACTTAGCAAAAAAGAAAATACCAGCACAGTGGTATTTTCATCTTAAATACATATAATCAACACTTCATATAAATTTGACGAAAAAGATAAATATGAACAGTGGGCTAAACTTGTGTCAATCTGCTACATAATTTGCAACTTTGCTGAATTACATCACCTACACATGGTCACACAACTCACACCTCATAAAAATATAAAAGTACTTATTACTTTATGAACAATTTGGATTAAATCATTCAAAAATGAAGTAATTGATTCTTATCATATATGATGTGAATGATTAATACATAAACACACACACTATATACACTGGCTTGGTATAAATACAATGCACTACTCCCCACCAAAGACTCTGTGTTTCGTCGAGGTACAATCTTTTAACTAAACAAGGTAAAACTTACTAAAAAACGGTTTAACTAAAGTTTTGCCTTTTATTTTTGGAAAATTACATGAACCACCAACTTGTTTTATAAAATAAGAATCTTTTGGGACAGATGGAGTAAATATATATATATATATATATATATATATATATATATATATATATATATATATATATATATATATATATGCACACACACACACTGAATCACCTACCAAACACACATACATACTAACATATATACATACATAATACGGAGTAGTTTTTTTCAACAATAATTAAACAGGGCGAGAGAAGGAATTGCCCAAACGCTCCCATGACTCCAATCAGGTACTAAGTGGGAAATAGTTCAAACAATTTGAACCAGCATTAGTGTGTCTATAAAATAGCACCACACATTTATACATGATAGACATAGCTTGAGCATTAATAAAATTCTGATCTACCTTCCAAAACTTTTGGGAAGCTAAAAAGTGAAAAAATATGTTCATCCAAGAAATCTTAAACAAATAAGTTTGTCTTTAAAAAATTGCAAATCTGCATATTCCACAAATCGACAGAACGAAAGATGGACATTTGAACTTACATCAAGAAGCTGGTCATAATTGGATTGTAGAAGATTTATTTTACGTTCACAGTAGTCTTTTCCGTCTGCCATAGTTTTCTACAGACAAAAAGTGATAAAACCCAAGTTAGACAATAAAGTTTTCCTCGTACTGGTATGTAAATAAGAAAGGTGCTTCACCTTCATTTGAAAATGAGAAGGGTGCCGAAGGTATTGTTCTATTCATATTTCATGTACATACAACACTCATACATGTGTCACACAGTTCATCATAGTTATCAATGGCAGTTATAGCACAAATGGCAAGAACTATAAATCACTTTGGCATTTGAAGCTCTCTTCGCCACAGAAATGCTCCATGGTGGTCGCCATCACCATGTCCACATGCGCCACATATCTAGATTGTTGGGACTTGGCCCAATTATTGATCGACCATTCATCCACAATTTGGATAAAAAGAAGCCCAATACCCAACCATTACAAAACACAAATAAGAGGTTGCTCTTTATTGTGTGACATCTATGACAAATGCGCAAGGCTCTCCACATTCAGAGAAGTTGTGCAAGAACCAAACGACAACAAAAGAGCGCCATGGAGGGATTGAGGATGAAGTGCCATCAATGTCTGATTCACATGCAGATGACGACAACGAGTGTGATGATGGATCATAATGATCGAACAAAAATCCACATATGTTAGAAGACTGGCTCATTGCCATGATTGTCTTCATAGGCCATGACAATTTTGCAACCCACAACATCTTAAAGTGTCAAAACATGGTACCACTGGGCTCTAAGCAGACATACTACGTATGTTGACATATAAAACTTCATGTACTAGTATTCTTCTAAGAAATATATTTCCTATTCATGGACTCCTTAGTAAGTAGAAAGAGATCTATGAGAATGGAGGGATTGGAGTAACAATTCTCAATCCCATGTGAGGATTTCTATTATTGAGTTGTTATCTTTATATCTGATTATCCGGGGATAGTACCTTTTGACCAAGAGATGGATAACAACTAGTTTTGGCGGTAGGGCATGGGGCTAACTCGTTAACAATGTCATACAGTAAAGGGCTAATGAATACCATCATTGGTATAAATGATAGGGACTGTGAACTGCCATTTTGGTCTAACAAGTTCTCTGTCCATTTGCTATGGCCACTAGTTACCACTGACTAGTACATAATATGTTGTCATTTGTAAGGAACAATTTTCTACCTCAGGCCTGCAGGGTGGGGGTAGAGATAACCAAGGATCGAGCCTCTATAACTTTAGTATTGGTTAAGTCTGAGTTTATGTGCATAAGTACATATCCAACGGATTATGCTTTGCAACTTGCAAGAAATCGTTAATATATTTTGACTATTTAGTAAAATTTATTTTGACAATACACAAATAACTCATTATTTAAAAAATATATTAAAGTTTGACTTTTATTTTTGACAATTATTTTTAAATCAATTGTTTAGATGTATCATATATGCTTCAATTTCACTCAACTCCAAAGGACCTAATTTCTATCATGTCATGGGCCTACAATGTTTTGTCATTCCTTGACTACACCACACTAAGGGAGTGTTCGGTTCCTAGAATGTTTTATTACTCTTGATATTGACATTAGTAACCATTGAATGGATGCTGAGATTGGCATATCACACAGTGTACATATTTTTGTTTGGTTATTCTATCAAGTATACTCCGTATTAACTTACCTTTTTTACTGGATCAACATATGACAGACAATATATTGCTTTCCTCATCTCAGTTTGTATAAGTATTTGGGAAAACCTATATGCAATATTATACTCATGTTTACTTGAACCCTAGCTTGCTCTCTCACTTCTAAAATACATTCCATTTCTCACACAAATCAGACTGGTAAGCCTTTACAAAAGGACTCAAACACTATCCCAATGATTCTCCAGCTCTGTGTAATCTTTCTTATTCCCCGAATCAAAGGTTTAATGGATCAATTTCTCTATTTTCAATATCATTTAGTAATTATTCATTGTGATAAGCAAGTAGCTACCACTCCCAACCGATTAACTGTCAAAGTCAACCATTTTTTCACAATGAATAATTACTAAATGTTAGCGAAAGTTGTTTAAAAAATCTCACACTTTTCACATACAAAATTGCCAATTATATAAGTTCTTTATCTACTGATTGATTGGAAAAAGGAAATAAAATGCAAGGAATGACTTACCTCCACATAATACCCAGTCCCAATATCAACCAAAACATTATCAGCATCATCCAGGGTTCCCGGTACATAAAGCGACGCCGTTAGTGGAACCAACATTTTCTTCCCTGCACCCAAGCATTTCAGTTTGTAAATTGGAGGGGGGGATAGGGCAACAGAATGAATAAGAAGAAGAAACCTAACCTCGAGGACGGAGGGAAAGATCGCTAAGGGCAGTGGAAGCTACTCCGAGGCGGGTGGTAGCTGTTCGGATGTTGTTGAGGCTGTCTCGGAGTAGGTTGACTTCAAGATCGGTCTGTTCTTTTACAGCTTTGAGTTGCTCGACGCTCAACTTCTCTAACTCCACCGTAGCAGCCGCTGGTCCTGACCCTTTCGAGGATGCCATTACACTTCGCAACCCTTTCTGTGAGTTCAGATGGGAAATTCTGTGCTATTCAATTTTAGAGGTAGCTACACCAAGGGTTTGCTACTGTATTCTAATTCAAGTCATTTATGTTTTAACAATAATAACACTATTTTTAACATCTTTTCTTTTATATAGTAAAGTTGAGTTATAGAGTAGTGATGTGTCACTCTCTTATGGGTTAGCACAAATAACTATTATTATTATATTAAAACAGTTAGTTATTACGGAGTCATTCAGTAAATGTTGTAAACTCCCTACTATTGAAACTCCTACGTGATGTTGGCTACTACTTTTATAGAATTTAATTAAACATACACTCTACTGAGTAGTGTTCCGGTCAGGCCTTCTTGATCGGAACCGTCGTCCGGGCGATAGCTTTTGGGGCCTTTTCCGATGGATTTTTTGATGAAATTTTTATGGCATGTTCTTAATCAAGTCTAGTTTATCCACAAAAAAAAAATCAGCTAAAAACTCAATCCGGAAGGTTATCAAATGATTTTTTGAAGTTAAGTGCGCAAAAAAATGCATATAAAACGCAGTTAACTTCTAAAAATCATTTGACGACCTTCCGGATTGAGTTTTTAGCTGAATTGTTTTGTGCATAAACTAGACTTGATGAAGAACATGCCATAAAAATTTCATCGAAAACAGCCACCGGGAAGGGTCCCAAAAGCCGTCGACCGGACGGCGGTTCTGGTCCTAAATTCCGGACCTGAACATTAAAATCACTCTACTATATGTTTTTTTGAAAGGCGGACTTACTGTATTAAAATCACTACTTTTTATGTCAAACTTATGAGCTTCATCTTATCTGTTTTAATTGGATTTTTTAGTAATCTTCTTGGGAATAATTTGTTAATAAATTCTTTTTTTGATGCATTAGAAATTCAAACTACTCCCTCCGTCCAATTTTACTTAGCCAAACTTGACTTTTCAAGTCAATAACGTCTAACTTTGACCGATTATATATTTATATAGAGAAAGTATTAATAATATGAAAATGATATGAAAATATTTTTTGTTAAAAATACTGAGTTTTTTCTCAAAATAACGTTAAACAAAAAACTATTTCCCAAATTAATGTTAGGTTAAAAGTATTTCCCAAAATACTGCACAAATAAACTAGGGTCAAGAGAACCGCGGCTTTAAGAAAAAACACGTTATGCGCAAGACCAAAGCAAAAAAAAATAAGGTAATGGGTCCACCCAAAATAAAATCTCCTATTTTCTTTAAAGTATCATAATTTTTTATTTGTACTCTGATTGTTATAAAAAATATATCAAAATTCATAATTTTTAATTACCTTTCATATGACAGCAATAATGACTACATAAAAATCAAAAAAAAAAATCACACTTCAAAAATTATGTGTTTTTAAAAATATATATCTTTTTTATTTGTATTCCGATTATTACAAAAAATATATCAAAATTTATAATTTTTTATTATCTTTCATGTGAAAACAATGTTTTGTATATAAAATTAAACAAAAAAATCTAATAGTTTGTGCAGTTTAGGATCGTTTTTTAACGCACACATAATTAATCGGGACGGATAGATTAAGATAAAATTGAAAAAGCTCCATCACTTTTATTTACTAATTTTATTCTTTGCACGAGAATTTATGATATTTTATTCGAAATCATCACTCCAAATTAATAGCGTGCAATATAAAAAACGATTATAAAGTGCACAAGTTAATAGATCTTTTTTATTTTTTATATGCAACATTGGTGTCATATGAAAGGTAATAAAAATTATAAATTTTGATATATTTTTTGTAACAATTGAAGTAAAAATAAAAATTTTATAACATTTTGAAAAAACACCCGTAGTAAGTTTTTGAAGTGTTAAATTATTTTTTTATTTTTACATATAAAACATTGCTTACATATGAAAGACAAATAAAAAAAATTGATATATTTTTTGTAATAATCGGAATACAAATAAAAAAGTTATAGTGTTTTAAAGCAGATAATTTTTAAAGTGTTAAATTATTTTTTATTTTTTATATATTCGTTATTGGTGTCATATGAAAGGTAATAAAAAATTATGAATTTTGATATATTTTTTTAACAATCGAAGTACAACTAAAAAAATTATGACACTTTAAAGAAAATTAGAGAATTTATTTTGGGTGGGACTCATTACCTTATTTTTTTTGCTTTGGCCTTGCCCCATAACGTGCTCTCTCTTTCCTTAAGCAAAGTGCTTTCTCTTTGTTTAAGCCGCCACTTCAAGTGGTCAATAAAGTATTTAATTTGGAAAATATTTTTTTGTTTTCACATTATTTTGAGAAAAAACTCAAAAATACTAACATTAAAGTATAAAATTATTAAATTTTGCAAAAATATATTAGTTTAAATAATTAGTAAAAATTTACCACCTTTGACTGGAAAAATCAAAGATAGCTAAGTAAATTGGGACGGGGGTATTATTTAATAACATAAAAAAGCTACAAACTATTGTGTGACATGAACCACGAATGACTTTAAGAAGTACAGGCAGTGTAGCACTGAAATAAAAAATATTTACACAAATATAAAAAAAATCCAGTATCTATATAACTGCACATGTTTTTTTTATTTACAAACAAATATAAACATATTAGAATAGAGTATTGCAACACTAGCATAAAATCCAGTATCTATATAACTACACATGTTTCTTGCTTGGTAATTGTAAATTGTAATTAAAATTTACACTTTTTCTGCAGCTCGTTTATTTTTATCATGTATTACTTAGTGCTAATTAAACTTTAAAAATTATACTTATCAATTGTCATATTATTATTACTATTATTATTTATGGAGTAATTCTGTAAAGTGGGATATCATTTCAATTTTTTAAAACACATTAACTTATAGTGGAAAATTGTATGTTGTTATCTAAAATAAAAACAACTTATATGAAAAAAAACCAAAGTAACTTAAATGTATTATTAGTGAAATCAATGGTATATTAAAAATTTCAAATTAAAATAAATCAATGAATCCACTTCAAAACTTGCTTTAATTTGACTAGAAAATTGTTTTCCCAACAAACAATCCCAAACATATGCTAGGAAATTGAACTTAATTTACATTAGGTTGTTGAAGATCAAATCGGGGTTATCGGGCTAAAAGGAGATTTTTAATATAAAAGACCTACCATTTATATTAATATCAAGAAAGCATAAAAGACAACATATAAACTTAGAGACAATCACCTCATATAAAGCAACCTGATTTGATAGATACAAAACCTGCCATTTTAAGTTTAAAAAGTCAGGAACCAAAACACTCCCTATCAAAAGTACTCCATCAAAATTCAAAATATTCAAACCAAATCTAATCTAACTAAAATAAAAATAAGCACTATTAAAGAAAAATAATATTGGAGTAAAGCTTTTCCATAAAACTCTTCGTGGCATAGGGGTGATTCTACATGAGAACGAGCTACTGCACTAAAAGTAAAGAAGTTGAAAACCAATTTTAAATCAAAGTGACACTACCGGGGCATGCCCCCAGGTGATACACTAGTCGTAAACAAAATATAACTTTTTTAAAAGTATGATTTCAATGTGATAAACGTGTGACTCACAATATAACCTATTTGTTTGATGTTTGTTGGTTTTTACTCCATTTCATAACCGTTATTAAATATAAAAAATGTCAAAAAACCTTCAAACAATACAAAAAATGTGTCTAAGTACTTTTTAGTTTGATAACACAGTATGGGGTGTTTGGAACTGATTCTGATTCTGCTTCTTTTTTAAAGCAGAAGCAGAATCAGAATCAGTTTTCAGAAGCTGATCACCTCCAGCTTCTAAATTAGAGCACCAGAATCACTTCTACACTTTTACCCAAACACTCCAACTTCTGCTTCTGCTCCCTGAAGGAGCAGAAGCAGTTTTAAGAATCAAATCCAAACACCCCCTGGGTCGTAACTTTGAAACTCATCTAAATAAAATATACTGCACACAGGGGCGTAGGCAGGACGGATGTTTACCCTGGGTCGACTATACACTAAAAACATTATATAAAAATTTTAAAAGCGACAATAGTGTAAACATAATGATTAAAGTCTATTAAAATTCATAGTAACATTTTTTAAGCAATACATACAATGTTTGAAACTAAAACGTTAACGTAACACGACGCTCTTTGACCTTAGCAAACTCATCTATGACAGACTCAACGTTGATTTTGTTGGCAAATTCCTTTTCAATAAAGATGGTCAAACGATCGGCAAGAAATTCATCTTTCATCTTGTTACGAATTTCATTCTTCACGTGTTTCATTGCAGAAAATGATCTTTCTGTTGTTGCAGTCGAAACGGGTAAAGTCAGTACAAGATGAATTAATCTTGTAACCATTTTGAAGTGTTCTGCCTTTCCATATTTTCTGCTTGAAAACGACGCATCCTATCTTTGTAAACTCAGCCTTTGTAAAAGTTCAATTTCGGTTGATAAGGTCCAAGTGTTAGAATATATTTTATTGTGTTCAATTTAATTAGATTTATCTTTGTTTAAGTAGGATAGAATTAGTGGGCCTTTATAATTAATTAGGGGCCATTTAATTAGATTAATCCAGCTCATCCTACTCAGGGGCGGATCAAGAAAGTTACAATGGGGTGGGCTGGGAAAAAAATTGAAATACACATAAATAATAATAAGTCAAGTCGTCAACGCTTACAAATTCATTAAAACATCATTTAAGTTGTGCCCTACGCGACTTCAAAGTATAAAATTCATCAATAATAGAATCTAGATCTTGCACTATCGTAGGTATAGGTTCAGAACTTCCTTCACCGGTTTGACGATTCACTTTTGAAAAGAATGATGAAATCAACTTCTTTCCCTTCTTCGCAACATGTTCATTATCCATTCTAAAAAAACATTTTCAATATTGGTATAAATTAAAAAACTTATATAAAAAATATTTAACAGATTCACTCATTCAGTCTAAAATGCACAATTCACATATTCACTCTAAATTCTAAAATTACTAGTATTGTTCAACCTAAAATGCACAATTCACAGATTCACTCATTCAAAGTTCACAGATTCACAGCAGAAGTTCATAACTTCACTGATTCACAATAAAAATTCAACACTTCATCCCTGAAATTCTGAAAACAACAAAGAGGTCAGAGGATTTACCTGGTCGGGCAGTCGGGCAGAGGAAGAGGCGGTCCGCGGTCGGGCAGAGGAAGAGGCGGTCCGCGCCTCCGCGGTCTCCGGTCGGGCAGAGGAAGAGGCGGCTCGGTCGCTGCTCGCTGGGTGTCGCTCGGACGGCTCGGTCGCTGCTCGCTGGCGTCGGCCGCGTCGCTGAGTCGCTGCTGCAGTGCTGCCTTCGCCGGAGTTCGCCCTTCGCCAGTTCGCCCACTTCGTTCGTTACTTCGTTCGACTTCCCTCACTTCCGCAATCCGCAGGGGAGACCGACGGTAAGACCGTAAGAGGCTTAGGCATTTAGGAATTAGGCAGAGGTGGGCTGATTTTTCTGGGCTGGGCTGGGAATTATTTGTGGGGTGGGCTGACATTTAAATTTAGGGTGGGCTGAGAACAAAAAATAAACCAATCCTATTAAAAAAAAAAATTGGGCTGGGCTGAAGCCCACCCCTGGCCAAGGCACCATCCGCCCCTGATCCTACTTTAACTAGGATGTTCGGCCATCCCTCTATAAATAGAAGGGGAATGGACCGAACAGGCTAAGGGTTTCACAATTAGAATAGTCATATCATTCTCGAAGCTCTCACGCTAGAATTCTAAGAGTCTGTTTGGTAATACTAGAATTGGCTGAATTGGCTGATTCTGCTGAAATTTATGAAGTTCTGGTTGAAGTGGCTGTATTGGCTGATTCTGCTGATTCATGAAAAATTATATTTAAAATATTTGTTATTAATAAATAAAATAAAAAATTATATGAAAGAATAGCTAAAATGTTCCTTTACAGTAACTTCAGCCAATACAGCCAGAAAAGTAACTCCAACCTTACTTTTTCTGCTTATTACACAATTCAGTGCGCGAAATCAAAAGTTACGTGTTTGGTTAAAAAGCTGACTGATAAGCCTAATAAGATGAAAAAAGGGGTCACCAAACGGGCTCTAAGTCTCTACACATTCTGTTTCCGCATATTATTCTCTGTAGAGCACGTAGAATAGAAATTCTCTCTCTAGCTTATTCATTTGAGTACTGTGTAATTGTTCTTCATGGATTCATCATTCTATATACACGGTATACGTTATTGGTGAGATTTCTTAGTGCAGTTTCCATTGGAATTTTTGGATGATTTTTTTAACATCGTCTTCATTAAGTCTAGTTTACCCATACCAAATTTCAGATAAAAGTTGTCCCGGGAAGATAGTCAAATGATTTTCTGAAATGCACCGCGCTGTTTAACTGCACGATTATCTTCAAATATTCATTTAACTGCCTTCTCGATTGAATTAATAAATGAAATTTGGTGTGAGTAAACTAGACTTCGAGAATAATTCAACCGGGAAGGCAGTGAAATGAATTGCGGAAAATCATTTGACTTTCTTCCCAGTTGAATTTTTATCTGAAATTTGGTATGGGTAAACTGGACTTAATGAAGAAGATGCTCAAAAAAATTCATCAATAAATCATATTTAGGGAATCATTACATTACCTGTTGGATGGATTTCTTTTTTCTTCACAACCATCAGATTCTTATCTTTTAGAGGCATCCAATATTTTTTCAGATTTAGCACAAGGTATTTCTCCTCCCGCTCATTATATTATTCAAAGAAAATAGTATAATGTCGGTTACTATTTAGCGGATGATATATATCCAAAGTCGTCAACACTTGTTCAAACAATTCATCAACCATAAGGTAGAAAGAAAAAATATTTTGCCATGAGACAAGAAGCATATAGAAAAGATGTTGAACGTGCCTTTGAAGTATTGCAATCCCGATTTGCAATTATTGCAGGACCTTCACATTTTTGGGAGAAAAAAGTCTTACACGACATAATGAGTGCATGTATTATTATGCATAATATGATAATAGAAAATGAACGTGATATGCATGCACCAATTGAAGATGTGAGAGATACACCAGTTCCAGATATTGAAGTGACATTTGATGAGGCGGCACAATTCACTCAATTTCTTAGCCGACATAACCAAATTCACGACAAAGACGCTCATATTGAGCTCCACAATGCTTTAATTGTTCATTTGTGGAAACAATTCTCAATTTCCGATAACTAAAACTAAGAATGTTTATTTAATGTATTGCTTTAAGTTTAAGTAGTACTTTATTAATGACGTACAAATTATTATAATATTATTGTAATATTTAATTTTATGTGGTTTTAGCTTGTATTTTTGAAATATTGATTATTGTATTTTAATTAGTGAAATGCGTGAAAATACATATTAAAATGGTGTATTTTAGTTTGTATGTGTGAAATAATGTGTGAAATGTCAAAATATTAAATGAGGGGCTAATGTATAAATATATGATAATTAGATACTTAAATAGAAGAATGGTAAAAAGTTAGTAAAAAGAGTAAAAAAGGAATATTCCTTTTTGGTGATGAAAATGGTGTAAACGGTTGGAGATAAAATATTGTATGATGTGATGTTCACACCATTTTAGTGTACAAAATGGTGTAAACTATTGGAGATTACCTAAGATGGAGGAGTACTCAAATCCGGAAGAGTATTTTGACCTCCCTTTGAAATTAGTAATACTTTGGCCTATCAAGATACTCGGTATAAAACAATACTAATAACCTTCTATGTCACACATTTTAATCTATAAAAAGGTAGATGCATGTAACCTTCTATATACTACCCCCTTCAATGTGTAAAAAGATACACGTATATAATCTCTCCTCCATCTTGTATACTTCTCTCAATTCTAGAACAATATGAATGATCTTCTATGTTACACATTTTAATCTATAAAAAAGTTGTAACCCTCTATGTTAAACCTTTTATCTATAAAAAGCCTGTTGTAACCCTCTATGTTACACCTTTTTAATCTATAGAAATGTAGATATATGTCTCTTCTTTTATTCATCTCCATTGCCTCATTTCTATCCATTCTTTAACTATCTTGAAGTTTTCATATTATATTTAAAAATTATTACTATTCTAAAACTAAGTAATAACTTTTTATCAATACTTTTAGTTCATTAAAAACAAACAATACTTTTAGATGTTATGCATTTGATTTCTGAAAAAATGCAGGTAAGTGTCTTCTTTCTCTAGGAAATATTGGATATCCCAATTTGCTAAATAAACACTCTAATACTATTAAGGTATATATATTTCCTTTCCGTCAGCCCCCCCCCCCCCCCCCCATGAATTGTCTGTTTCTTTTAAGAAACCAAAAATATGGTTCAGGAATATTTTTTCCCAAACAAATCCCAATTGCATTATTTTCAATTCTTAAAATATCTCTTTAGAATGGTGAGAAGGGTTGTCCAGAAGCCGTATCAAACCCTAGTATGTTTTTAATTGTATTGAATTTTTTATATGGCATATTTATGTCTCGTTTGGTCCAACCTAAATTGTTCTAGTTTAGTAAATCTAATCTAATATGATTTGATCTGATTTAGTCTGAAACTGAAATCAATTCAAGTAAAAACATCTTTGCCCTACCATATGATCAATTTTATCTTAATTTTTAACTCACCCGATGTTTTTAATTTATCTTAAGGGAAAAGAAGGGAAGGTTGGGCCACTGGGCCAGGCCACTCATCCAGGCTGGTCCCAACTGGATCACGAGGGGATGGAATGCGACCTCTCGCTAACCCCAAACACGGCCATAAGGCCCTCTGGTCCTAAAACTATTGATTCTAAAACTATCTTTGTAGGCTTCTGTTTAATACCAAGTGTAGTAATATTATTACAATTATTACTTTCATAACTAAGTGCTTTGATGGAGACTTAGGCCGAAATGATTTTTAATTAGAGAAAGAGAAGGTGGTCACATACTCATTTTCAAGGCAAATTGTGGACCATTTGTTGTCCAATCTCCATAACCACTATATTAAGTTGCCTCTATTTTCCCCTAAATGGAGGGACCATCATTGATTAGCCCCATGTTTAAATAACAATATACTCCGTAATGGGTGCTTAATTAGTGTAGGGGTATTGACCTATTCAGTGTAAAGAAATGAGGAAAGATAAGTAGATCAACTTTATTCTTTTTTTTTAATGAAGATCAACTTTAATTTATTCTTTATTGATAAAAAGATAACGAAGTAATTCTAAATTTTTAAAATTATCGCTGTTTTTAATAGGTTTGTCTCATTAGTCACCTATATAAAATTACTAATTCCGCAAAAACGAGTTATGTTTCAAATATATTTTATTGTACTTAATTATTTGAAAAAAAAGTCCAGTTTAAACTAATTTTTCATGTGATTTGCCACAGAGTTATATTCAAACCTATGACATATGAGTTTAAATATTCCCATTTTCCCTAACTGCTAATAATAAAAAATGTAATGTATACTTCGTATTTTTTCAAGGGTAAGAGTTGTGAATTAGTTCACCCCGCTATCACCATCTTTTACTATTTGTCTAATAATATATCTTCTTCTTGTAATGTTTTCATATAAATCTTGATCTTTCGCATGTGATTTTATCTTATCATTTAAATGACCAATAGAGTGTTTAAAGTGTTGTTGTCTAACTTTAATAAATAAGTTGAGAATGAATGTCCAAAATAAAACTTTAGTTTTTCTCAATGAGCATAATATATAGTTGAGAATGAATATATGCCCAAAAGAGTTTTCCTCTCACAATAAACTTTCAATAATCGCATATATATACTATCTTAGGAGACGTTTACTTCGCTGTTAGAGTCACAGTTAGGTTAGTAAGACATGTGGAGTAAACACGCAAGTTGCTTAAAACGCTGCTTACTAACTGAAAGAGATGCTTAAAGTGTCACTTACTAAGCAGACCAGCCCCCATGTATTAATTAAGAGGCACTTTAAGCTTTTTCAGTTTCCAAAATTACCCTTACCTTTACCCCTTACCCTATTGCTACCCACTATCCGCCCTACCCTACCTTACCCCAACCTCACCCTGACCCCCCGGCCCACCCCCACCATTGACCCGACCATACCCCACCCCCACTAGTACTCCTTACATTTATCCTACCCCGACCCTACCCTTTTACCGCTTACCACCTGCCCCTACTTCGACCCCACCCCTACCCCTACCCCACTACCTTACCCAGCCCTTACCCTACCACCCCAGCCCCTACCCCCTTACTCTACCCCGACCCTACCCTCCACCACTTGCCCTACCCCATCCTCACCCCTTACCCTACCCCTTTACCCCTTACCACCTTCCCCTACCTTGACCCGACCCCACGCCCACTTCCCTACCTCGACCCTACCCTCCATCACTTGCCATACCCCACCCTCACCCTTACCCTACCCTTTACCCCTACCATTTGCCCCTACCTCGACCCCACCCCGACCCCACCCACTTACCATACCACGAGCCCTACCCCTTTACCCCTATCACCTGTCCCTACCTCGATCCAACCCCTACGAGTAGGGTGGGGGTTAGGGGTATGTGGTGGGAGTAGGGGTGGAGGTTAAGGTCGTGGTAAGGGTAGGGGTTAGGGAAGGGTTGGGGGTCAAGGGTGTGGAATTGGGGGTAGGGTGAGGGGTGGGGGCACAGAGCGGGGTAGGAGTGTGGGTGAGCGACTAATCGTACGAGGTGACCCGACATATTATATTATATACTTGTGTTGATGAATGTTTGTGTGTGTATATATCTATAGGGTTATTTTGGACATTTTAATGTTAAACGGTGTTTTAAATCATTTGAAGTAAACATGAGCTTACAACACTTCTTATTTTATGTGCCGCTTATTAACGCGAGTCTTAATAAGCACCGTTTACTAATTCATGAAGTAAACGTGTCCTTAATGTCACCTGGTCACTTGTCTTAACTTTCTTGAAAATGAAAACTAGCTTAGTCATAGAAGTGTCACCCAATGATGGTGTGACAGGGGGGGTGGCGCAACCAGTGGCAACAATTAGTACTGATATTTTTTAGTATTGACATTTGTAATAATCTCTTTTCGAAATAGTTAAAAAGCCCACGCATTTTCAATAATGTTTCAATAACATTAAAATATAAACCAAAATCATATTGTTAGCATACTACTATTAGTTCATTAGTTCATGTATGTACAGATTTTTGTGATGGTTTGATTATCATAACGACAAAACTTTTGTGAAAAACTTGATCTGTTTAACTCATTTAGTTTTCGTGCAACAAAAAATGATGTATTAAGTTGCTTTCTTCCAAAAAAAATGCTGTGCTACCTACTCGGTATTTACATGAACTCTTTCATCTTTTGATTATAATTCTAGAACGAAATAAAAAAAAATGAAACATTTATGGATAATTGTATTTTTGACAAAAACCTCCTCCTTCCGTATTGAAGTGTAAAAAAATACTTCAACTATCAACCTCCGCACGGATAGCTCAGGTAGTCGAGCGATGGGAAAATTTAAGAAATGATTAAGGATCGAAACTTCCGACGACCGTACGAAGGTTATATCTCCTGTGTGTTGGACTGGATTTCCGTATTGAAGTATCAAAATATACTTCAACTATCAACCTCCGCACGGATAGCTCAGTTAGTTGAGCGGTGGGAAAGTTGAAGAAATAATAAAAGATCGAAACTTCCAGCGCCCGTGCAGAGGTTATCAACAATGCTTGATGTACCCACCCTTATACCCAGCATGACATCATGTTTGTAAATGATTTTTTATGTGTTTTTTCTGTCTGTGCAAAATTTACACAAATAAAACATGAGTGAGTATAAAAGTGAGTATATAAGAGTGAATACAAACATCATTTTTGGGAGGTTATAGCTCATGTGTGTTGGACTAGACTTAAAGTGCCCACAAGTACACGATCTACCACTATTGAACTGACTTAATCACCATAATTTACAATCTCTCATACGTGTTATTGAGTTGTGGCGGGGTGACCTTTGTGGTGAGGATTCAACCTCTTTTGAGGATGAATTTTGCTTAGTGTACACACCATGTACACAAGTTGTACATGGTATAAAAGCAAAAAAAAAAAAAAATCTCATTTCCCCCCCTCCCTCTTCTCTCTCGGTTCTCTATCCCTCTTCCCCCTCTCCTTTCTCTCTTTCCTCTTTATCTTCTTCATCCTCCTCTTTCCTTGTTCATCCTTTTCTTCTCTACCTTTTTATATCAAAATGTTTCATTATTCGCACAAAATCAGTTTATTCATCTTATTTCATATGTTTTTATTATTTTTCTAATTTTTTTCAGATTACATGTAAATTGATTACACATACAACTACAATATTCATTTGGATGTATATAGACAATTATTATTTTTGGTTCACCTAGACAAGACAATTAAAATTGATCACACCAACAACTAAAGTTGATCACACAGACAACTATTGTCTGTGAACCGCACAACTATTGTCTGTGCACATATCAAACTATTATCTCAGGTTGCATCGACAGGATATCCGCCCAAAATCATATTTAGCTATAAAATGAATTCAAAAATCCAATATTTTACTACGTGATTCATAAGTATCAACTATAAATTTCTATAATTAGATCTAAAACAGGTTGAAAGTAGTCCCAACAAACTCACTTTCTCACATACTTTCTCCATCCCACAATGAACTTCACAGATTGACCTACACACATATAAAGGAAATAAACTTACCATGGGGTAAATTTTACTGTTTTGACACTGTTTCGACACTGTTTGGCACTGTTTTGCACTGTTTGATGTAGATTAACTTGCCATTTAAGAAAATGAGAACTTGTTTCTGGGACATCCAAAAAAGGAAAATGAGAAGTTCATTGCGGGACGGAGGGTGTAAAAAACTTATGTAACAGTTAAACTATTGAAGTGACTGATCGAATAAAAAGTTCTCATCGCAAAACAACACGGTTATAATGTAGTTAATATTGATAATTGCGATGTCATAAATATATTATTTTTAATATTTAATGATGAATTTATTACTTATTTTTGTTAATTGTTTTCTAAAATGGAAATGAGAACTTTTATATAAGACGTCCAAAAAAGAATGTGCAGCGAGAACCTTCTAATGGGATGGAGAGATGAGTAATTTTTAAAGATCTAACCACTCAAACTAAAAATTGATACTACAGTAACACCAACAATCGAACATTAATTAATTGTTGATACGAATGCACAAAAAATAAGACTATAAAATTTGGTAAAAACGAATGCAAAATCAAATATTGTACGGAGTAAGAAATATGTAAAGGCCGGGGGATGCCTTCGCAAAAAAAAAAACTTAAAATAATAATAGCCATTGATTGTCCATTAAAATCCTTTTAGATGTATCAAGAAACTGATTGCCTATTAAGACACCAAGTCGTCGCAATCTTACAATTAATGTCTTCTAAACCCCCAAATGAGATCTGGGGTAACATGAGTTACATATGTCTAATGAAAAAATGAATTTTTATTATAGAAATTACTTCAAATAGAACTAAAATAATGGCAAAAACTCAAAACAGAACTTGCTATGTTTTTATTCCAAAATAGGACCATATGAGTCCTATTTGGAAACATACCTATTTTTACCTTCCATTCTTACCCTTTCATTAAATATGAATTAAAAATAGTCAAAAGTCATAATTAAATGTTTAATTCATAATAAATTCTAAAAAAATTCAAAAATTCGTAGAAAAATAATTAAAAAATTTACAAAATATTTATAAAATAAAAAATTCAATTTTTTTAATAATTTTTTTTAAAAAGCAATTAATAAAAATAGTAAAACTCCATAAAAAAATTAAAAAAAAATATGGATGTCTTTCCCACCGACTGTACTACCTCCCTGCACCACCACCTCCGGCCAGTGAAAAAATGTCATTTTTCCTAAAAACTGTCATTTTTCCTAGAAAATGCCAAAAAAGTGGCATATTTCTCTTTGCGAATGTCAACATTTTCATTGTTTTCTGCCATAAATATGACATTCGTAATGAACTTGGAATTTTTTCCCTTGGTGACTCGAGGTGGTGGTGCAGAGGCGGCAGAGGCGGTGGTGAATTTTATTTTATTTTTTTCAGTTTTTTATTTTTTTATTTTTTTTAGTTTTTTTAGTTTTTGACAAAAAATAAATAAATTAATTATTATTATCGAAATATTTTTATTAGTTTGTTAGTATTTTTTACGAATTTTTATTATTTTTTATTATTTTATTATGAATTAAAACATTTCAATAGGTAGAAGGGTATATTTGTCCAAGACACACATAATTAGTCCTTCGAAAACATAGTTTAGTTTCTGGTCCTATTTGTGCAAAGTGAGTCACTTTTAGTCCTATTTTAATAATTAACTCTTTATATTATTATTATGTTCCTTACATTGTAAATTTATAATGTTATTATTATTAGATCATTAATGCAAAAGTAATTCGGAGTATGATATATAACCAAAACTTCCCAGAATAAGTATATTTAATTTAATGTACGTAATATAATTCAACTTGATGTTTTAAAGTTTTTATGAGAAATCTACTCGAATAATTCACATTATGTATTATCTTCATACCCGGTCGATAACTTTGTTTTGTTGAACACTAAATTAAAAAAAGATGGGGTGACATACGGAGCATATACCTTATTAACTTTATGGCTTAAGTAGCTGGATTGTTGATTTTGCTGTTTTAAGAAAAAATTAATTTTAAAATATATTTTATTATTAAAATAAAGTTAAAATTATATATAAAAATAACTAAAATGGTCATCTACAGTAACTTCAGTCAATATACTTTTCACAAAAGATCAATTATATACTAAGTGAAATTGAGATTCGTTAACGGTATACTAAGTGAGATTTCACAAAATCCCTAATGAGGTAACCCTATTTTAGAGTTGAAATCTATTAGATCTGAATTCATATTTTGGGTACCCTGGAAAAACGACCCAAAGTCGTTACACACACTGTTAAGGGCTAAGGCCCTGTATATTAAGCTTCATCATCAGCAGTAATAAAATCTTAAAATAAATCAAATGGAAAAGCACCTCTCTAATCCTTCTTTCTTCCCTTTGTCCTCAGCCCTAATGCTCTAATGACCCTCCCCGTCCGTCAACGGGGCCGTTGAAAAATTAACGCCGTTACGACAATCCTTCCCGTTTAGTCCACTTCCTTTCTTTCAAAAGCTCCACTTTCCGCGTATGGCGCTTGAGGGATTGGCCCTGGCTCGGACTCCGCCGTTTGACGCTGACGCGGAGGCCGGCGGAGGTCGTCATGCCGCCGTCAACGGCGGCGATGATGGGGCCAAGACGCCGCGCCTCCCCAGATGGACGAGGCAGGAGATTCTGGTGCTCATACAGGGGAAGAGAGTCGCGGAGAGTCGGGTCCGGAGGGGCCGGACGGCAGGGACGGAATTCGGGTCGGCCCAGGTGGAGCCGAAGTGGGCTTCGGTTTCCTCGTATTGTAAGAGGCATGGGGTGAATCGGGGTCCGGTTCAGTGCCGGAAGCGGTGGAGTAATCTGGCCGGGGACTTTAAGAAGATCAAAGAATGGGAGGCGCAGATGAAGGAGGAAACGGAGTCGTTTTGGCTGATGAGGAATGATTTGAGGAGGGAGAGGAAGCTTCCGGGGTTCTTCGATAGGGAGGTTTATGACATTCTCGACGGCGGTAACGGCGCAGCCGGTGGCGGCGAGGAGATGACTGCGAGATTGGCTCTAGCTCTAGGGCCATCGGTAGAGGCAGGTGCGGAGGACCCGGAGCCGGAAACTTTGTTTGACAGTGGGAGAAGCGCCGCCGCTGACGATGGTCTGTTTTCCGATTTTGAGCAATCCGTTCAGGAGGAGGCCGGTGTTGTCAGTCCTGGGAAGGATTTGTCGCCGGAGAAGGAGCTTCCCAACACCGCTATTCCTGCTCCGATCCCAATTTCAGGTATTCATGTATCTTCTCTCATTTCACATTCAACTTTTTATGCTCTTACGCCTTTTTTGCAAATTATGTCATCCAGTACACTCAATTTATGCCGTACCATGTTATTCTGATCTATCTACCTGCAATTAAATGCCACAAACTTCATTCTTTTGATAAATGAAAAATCTTTTACAAGTTTTTCTATGATAATCATAGCACATTAGCACTGATATAGTGGTGGCGATCTATATTCTTGAACACACCGTCATTATCAAGCTTATAGAAACTCAGAAAGTGTAGAGTTTGGCTTGTTTAGATTTCTAAGTTTAGTTTATAAATCATCTGCAGAGCAACAATATGAACCCTTTTCTCAGGAAACTCCTGCTCAAGGTATTCATTCTTTTTTCTTTGACAAATTACAAGAATATTTCTAAAGTTTCAGATTCCGGTATTGTGTTCTTATTAAATCATGTGCTGCTCTTGTTATATGTCGCTGACTTTGTACTAGTAAATGCACAGAATAGTAAAAAAAACTTGTTGTAAGGGTAACCCCTGGATAAAATTACTGAAGTGATGACTTTGCTGAAATTGTAGCTGAAGTGGATCAATGTGTTGGATTATCTAAAAATGTTTTTATATATCTTTTAAATTGAACAAATAAATGTAATACAATGATAGCAGTAGTGTTGGTCTTTTTTCATTTCAGCTGATTCACAATAAAGTAACTTATGCACTGCTAAGCTGGTTTTGCCAAAACATTCCAAAAAGTTAGTATTTGTATAATTTTGGCCAATGAGGTTGATATGGGAAAGCTAGTGCTACCAAACGGGCTCTTAGTTGTTTGCTATATGATGTGTGCCACAGTTTCAACACCTAAATGATCTATAGTCTTTTAATTTGTTTTTTTATAAGCATGGAATTGAAATCCAATTAAGTATATCTTTTAGCCTGTCTAGGTTAGTAGGTTGTATTATTGTACCTGTAATATCATCTGGCTTGTCTATCACCGCAAGCCTACTGGTAGTTGGCTGGGGTATGGAGATCAATGAACAGTTTCATAATTCATGTGTCAAATTTCATTATTCACAATGAAGAGGTAGTAGGCTCCGTCCTTTTTTGGGTCTGAATGTTCCATTTAGAAAAATAACTCTATTGGTAAAGCATTTTTAGAATAATTTTTATGTTTTGAGAATAGTGGTGCAAGTGGTTTTGAAGATATACCCTAAGACCTAAGTTGTGTGGAACCAATTTCTGACTACAAATCTGGTTATTTAACTGATCAAAATGTGGTATCAACCTGATAAATAAAGCTGATCACAATGTTTAATACCACTTTTCATGTGTTAAATGACCATGTTTAATCAGAAAGTGACTCCATTTTATATCTTCAAATGGTTTGGGCGTGAAATACCAATTTCTTTAGTCTGTAGTACTATTGGTCGACGGGTGAAACTTAGTATTATTGAAAGTCCCTTTCTCTTCGGTTTCTTGTAATAGGCACAAGCCATCAGAAACACCCAACCACCTCAGAGCCAGGCATTGGAAGCACTCAGGAAGGAAGGAAAAGGAAGCGGAATGTGATGGATGAAGAAGAAGAAGAATCAGAAAACCTGCAACACCATCTGGTGAAGGCTTTAGAGAGGAATGGGAAGCTCTTGAGCTCCCAGCTTGAAGCTCAAAATGCACATTTGCAGCTGGACAGGGAGCAACGCAAGGACCATGTGAATAGCCTAATATCAGTTCTCAATAAACTTTCTGATGCTTTGGTGAGGATTGCTGATAAGCTGTAGAGGAGTGAACCAAAGATTGAATATACAGGCACTTAGGTGTTGTTTGGTAAGGCATAATGACATGTAATGTAATTTAATCAAGTGCACGTGTGATATAATTTTACACGAACAGTTTGATTTTATTACATTATACATGTTATTATAGTGTACCAAAGTACACCTCAGTGTGTTTAGTTGGTCTCAAGGTCGCGTTTATGAACGTGATTTTGGGAGTGACCAAACACACAATTCTTTTCTGCTTTTATACTTTACTAAGCTTATATAGTGTTGGTAGAAAATAGAGGTATACAAGAAAATAATATAGAAATTTGAGGCTGCTGACAGTTTTTTCTTCCCACACTTGGGTTAGTTGTTTATTTATTTGTCATACATACAGAAGAATTGTCCATCTTCTTGTCAAGTGTCAGGACTGTACAAGTCAAATATAGAGATACTTGAAGTCAAGCTATTTATTGACTTGGAATAATGGTACAGTAGTATTATTCCAACTTTTTTTCCGAAAGTAGGCTGCACTGATGCATGTATCTTAGACGATTCACCTAAAAATTAAGAACTTCTCTAATGTTGGCCATTAACATTAACATGAATTACGGTTGTGTTTTGTGGTAACGAGGTTTGACTAATTTGTTTTTTTTATTATCTAGCACCACGAGTAACTAAAAAATAATCAATTAAGACCATGAACTTTAGAAAAACATTAAAATGCACTACATATAATTTAGCAAGTTATTATCCTGTTAGCGTTAGGGATGGACTAGGACGGTTAAGACCTGCCCGGTATCTGGCCCGGATCGCTACTGTGCGGGCCTGGCCGACCGGGACCAAGCCTTGGGGCCCGAACCGGGGATAGGGGGGATACGAGTCGAAGAAAATGGTGACCGGCCTAGCCGGTCCGCGACTGGTTCGGGCCTAACGACCATATTTAAAAAAAGAGAAAACTTTCAAATAGGCCCTCGTACTTTAACAAATTTCTCAATTAAGCCCTCGCACTTATTAATCACTCAAAGAAGTCCATCAACTAACCACAAATACGCAATCAGGCTTTTTAGCCGGTGGGATGTCGGTTTGCCTGTTACTCGCTGACCTGGACGCCCACGTGTCCCTCCCTTACCCGGCCTTTTAAATGATGTGGCTAATCCACTTATAAACTAACGAACTAAGAGCCTAAATCTTAAAACTTAAAAAAACAAAACCTCAGACCTAGCCTTCCATCTTTCCCCTCCTTCGTTCGAGCTTGTATCTGGTTCGCAAGTATGTCGTCTTCATCGTCAACAACGGTAGTCAAAGAACGAAGCCGCACTATGGACTACGAGCATGCTGTTTATTGTAGATGTGGATTGAAAGCTCCTCTATGCATTGGACGAGAGAGTGGGAGAACTTTCTATGGGTGTCAAAAGTGGAAGGTAAGTGTATGATTTGGGTGTGTGGTTTTGATTGACATTGTTTTTTCATGTTCATTGCTTGCGAATGTGATATAATTCAGGTAGGGAAATGCGGTTTTTTATGGAAGGAAGACATAGGAATCAAAGAAATTACTCCTACACAGAAGATGGAAATTGTGAGGGCTGAAGACAAGAGTGAAACCGTAGAGGAATTGAAGAAATTGGTTGAAGCACTATCGAGGCAGATGTCACATGTACAGACTGAGCTTGGGTCTGTGAAAACTGTGATTGACAATGAAGCAAAGGTTAACAAAAAGAGTAGGAAGTTCTATGGTCTAGCTATGATTGTACTTCTGGGTTTAGTATGGAGTATGTATTTGAGGATGTAACCTTACTTTCTGATGGCAGTACTGAGAACGTGTTGGGCCTATGAACTGTTTTTTATTTTCTTAGTTATGTATCTTGTAATGGGTTGTTATGTGCTTATAATTGCTTTGAATGGGTTGTAATGGCACATTGTTTGTTGAATTAATGAATCTGAACTTGCTTCTTATGCCTTCCTTCTTTCACAATGTAATTCATTCATCTTAATGCAGATATTCTTATTGAATGGAGTCTGACGTTGTTTGTAATGGCACATTCATGACATTCATTCAGACAGTAATGCTATTTCCCCTGATGGATGTAAAGTTGGGTAAACATTATAGGTACAATGTACCAAAAAACCATTAAACATGCTACTTCAGCATGTTTGGTAACAACCACAAGATGAATACATTCCATGACAATGTTGGCTACCATTGTGATGCAAAAAACAATAACTGAGTGAGTCATACACCTCAAAACCAAACTTGGACACATTACAAGACCACCAGTACTTAAACTTGTTCATATTACGTGTCATGAAATACCGCCTACATGCAGACAACACAGCAAAAAACTTTAGAGTATTACACATGCAGATCACATCACATCTAAACTAAACTTCCAACATTTAGCCTCTATAACTTCATTGACCTCCCTTTCCTCCATCTCCATGGTAGCCTCCTGTTACAACTATTTCTCCTATTTGTCCAGGCTGCATTTAGGCACACAAAAAATACAAAGTTCTAAATTATACATTTGAATATGTAAACATCAGACTTCAAATAATGTTCGGATAAACTTACTTCCAAAATGGTCATCCCTGTTGATTCATCAAAATAAACCCCAAATTCCCTTTGACTACCCCCCCCCCCCTCTTACCTCCACCCCTCTTACCTTCCCCCCTTTTACTTCCTCCCCTCTTTCCTCCTCCCCTATGAATACTGCCCCCCTCCTCTGTCCCAGTTCCAACACTACTCACATGATCACCTACCACACTTTCAACACTCCCCATGTCACCTCTACCCCTTTGAACACTCCCTCTTCCTCCCTATTTGTTCTACCCCTTTGACTTCTTCCAGTTTCAGCACTCCTATTTTCCCCTTGCCTTTCTTGTGTGCTAGTTTCTTCTGTGTTGGGTATTTGCCTTTGTGAACATGATTTCTTATTGTGGTCATCCACACCACATACAAAGCATTTCATGATCCTTCCTTTTCTTGGTAGGTGGGTCCCTGATGGTGCACGAGGTTCACTTTCTTCCTTCACTCCTTGATATCTTTTCATACAGTTCCTTGGAGTACCATGAGTCCACATAGCTTTCAGGCTCCTCACCTTTATCTAGAATGGCACAAATGGCATGTGCACAAGGAATTCCACATAGATCTCATCTTCTGCAAGCACATGTCCTTTTGTTGAGGCTGACATTGTATTGAAATCTGCCTTTTTAAACTCATATCCATCATCCCCATTGAAATCAACATGCCAGCCTTGACTAGCTACTACATTCTTGTTCAATTTCTTCATTATGAGGGGACCAAATGCACCTGCACAAAAGATAGCAGAAATGACAAAGAATGAATGATGGAAACTGATTTCATATTAAAGTCTAACTAAGCATCGTAAATAATCATCACCTGCCCACTTCTTGACATATTTTCTTTTTTAGCTATTCTCTTCATCATAACCACTCTTATGCCCTCAAGCATTGGGATAAGGGGCTTGTCTCTGAGCTGAACTAGAGTGTTGTTAAAAGCCTCTGATAAGTTGTTGTCTACAGTATCACACTTCATCTCAGTCCTGAAATAAGCTTTGCACCACAGTTTGAAAGGAATCTTGCGCAAGTCTGTACCAGCTTGAGGGTCAAGCTTGTCCAATTCACTTAAAGTAGCCTGCAAATGCCCTTCAGATGTGGCCTTTGCACATTGCCAGAACAGTCTCTTCAGCATCAATCCTCTGTGATTTTTGGCCCATTTGGCATGTATATGCCTAGCACAATTCATGTGCTCAGAACCTGGAAGTACATTTGCAATAACATGTGCTAGCCCCTACAAAGAAAAAAAAACTTAATAAATATGATAAATTAAGCAACAATTTATAAACATGAATAACATTGTAGTACAAAAAACATACTTTTTGTTGATCACTTATTATGGTCCAATCACCAGGGTTGTTCATCTGCAGGTCTTCCCTCAGATGCTCTAAAAACCAGGTCCATGATGAATTATTCTCAATCTCTACTACTGCCCAAGCAATGGGGTACATTTGATTATTCGCATCTCTTCCCACTGCGCTTAAAATCTCCCCCCTTCAACTGCCCTTTTAGAAAACAACCATCCAATCCAATAACCTTTCTACACCCTTCCAAAAACCCTTTCTTTACTGGTCCAAAGCACATATAAATCTTCTGAAAGACCATTGGAGCATCAGGAACAACTCTATCAGTTTTAATGACTACTGTACTAATAGGAATTGATCTCAAAACTTCCTCAACATAATTTCTGATTCTCCTGAACTGGTCCTTAAAAGCAGATTGTGTTTTGTCTTGCATTATTTTTAATGATCTTGAAGCCATACTAATAGACACACTGAGTTTATGTTCATCCTTAAGCAAGTTCTTAAGCTCTGCAACAGTTGTAGATGGTTTTTCTGCCAACTTTTCCTCATAGGTATTAGCAATCCAAGACCGGCTGACTATTCTAAGCTTGAAATTTGAGGTTACATAGATGCTCTCAGTTCCAAACTTTCAATTGAAAGCATTTTAACCTGTCTTCCCATGAAGCAGTACTTGCAAAAGGGCAAGTGATGGCACATTTCAGTCTGACTCTCAATGGCTCATTCTTAACAAAGACTATGTCTCTCTTGTGATACACAACATACCTCACCATAGCATTTTTAAATTGCTTACCATCCTCAAACAACATGCCCACCTTAAAAGGGGAGGATCTGACTCACGGTTATAAGAACCATTCCCATGGACTGACCTTTTGGACTTCACTTCTTCTTCATCATCTGAATGCAGACTAGGTGGTTAGAAGAGTCATACTCAGTAGTGTCATCCTCATCATCACTTTCTTCTTCCATATCTATAACATTATCATTTGCCTTTTCTTTGGATTTGTTGTTCAGAATTACCACATCATGTAGATTCATATCTTCTTCTTCATCATCTTTGTCTGCTTCAGTTTCATTGTCAACCCCATGCTCATAACTTAGGATATGTTCCATTCCTTGATCATTTTCTGGCATTTGTGTGGTATTATTGTTCATAACTACAGCATCTTGTCTTGTAGCATTTGGTTCATCTTCTTGGATGTGTAGTTGTTCTTGAGCATGGTCTACATAGATCTCACATTTTTCACAGACCCAAGCTCAGTCTGTACATGTGACATCTGCCTCGACAATGCTTCAACCAATTTCTTCAATTCCTCTATGGTTTCACTCTTGTCTTCAGCCCTCACAATTTCCATCTTCTGTGTAGGAGTAATTTCTTTGATACCTAAGTCTTCCTTCCATAAAAAAACGCAGCTCCCTACCTGAATTATATCACATTCGCAAGCAATGAACATGAAAAAACAGTGTCAATCAAAACCACACACCCAAATCATACACTTACCTTCCACTTTTGACACCCATAGAAAGTTCTCCCACTCTCTCGACCAATGCATAGAGGAGCTTTCAATCCACACCAACAATAAACAGCAGGCTCGTAGTCCATAGTGCGGCTTCATTCTTTGACTACCGTTGCTGACGATGAAGACGACATACTTGCGAACCAGATACAAGCTCGAACGAAGGAGGGGAAAGAGGGAAGGCCAGGTTTGAGGTTTTGTTTTTTTAAGTTTTAAGATTTAGGCTTTTAGTTAGTTAGTTTATAAGTGGATTAGCCACATCATTTAAAAGGCCGAGTAAGGGAGGGACACGTGGGCGTCCAGGTCAGCGGGTAACAGGCAAACTGGCATCCCACCAGCTAAAAAGCCTGATTGCATATTTGTGGTTAGTTGATGAACTTCGTTGAGTGATTAATAAGTGCGAGGGCCTAATTGAGAATTTTGTTAAAGTACGATGGCCTATTTGAGAGTTTTCTCTTAAAAAAATCTTTTTTTGATTAAACCTTTAAATGTGTGGGGTGTCCAAACGGCTCTATAGCCGTTGGAGGTTGTCTGGGCGGTTGGGGGTGAGGGGTAAAAAAATTTATAAATACTTCTAATTTCTAAATATTTTTTACACCTATTCTCCAATTCTTCCTACTCTCTAATACTCTCTAATCATCTTTATCTTTTCCAATTCTCTCATTCTCTCTACACCTATTAATATACTCCCTCCGTCCCATAAAATTCTTCCCACTTCTCTTTTTGGGCCGTCCCAAAAAATTCTTCCCACTTACCATTTTTGGACAATTTGTGTGGTTCACATTCATTTCACCTTTTTCTTACACAACCACAACCATACATTTCCACTTTATTCCACTTTCTTAATCTCCGTGTCAAGTCAAAGTGGGAAGAATTTTATGGGACGGAGGTAGTATATCATATCTATTTAAATTAGTTATATTATTATATCTACTTATATATTTATTATCTACTTATAAATACATACTTCCTCCGTTCTTTTTTAGTTGCAACATTCCCCTTTTCACGCTTGCCAATGCACAACTTTAAACATCATTATATTTAATTCTCTAATAGTAAAAAACTTTAAAAAATTAGATTATGAAACTTAGTAATGAGATGAATTCAACAATATTTTTCAAAAAAAAATCAATTCATATACATTGATAAATAAAATGTAGTCAAAATAGAGTACATGAATAGTGTGCAAATTCCAATGTTGCAACTATTATGATACGGAGGATAGTATATTATATCTACTTATATTTATTATCTACTTATTATCTACTTATTATATACTTGTTATTTACTTATATTTACATATTATATTTAATTAATATATGAAGTGTGTATATATATATATATATATTAAAGTATTAAATATAAGTGTACTACTCATTATTTAGTAGTATACTCATATATTATATACTATAAGCATTATAGTATATATTAGTTATGCAATTATTATATCTACTTATATACTTATTATCTACTAATAAATACATATATTATATCTACTCATATTTATTATCTACTTAATATATACTAGTACTTATTATCTACTTAATATGTACTTATTATATACTTGTTATTTACTTATATTTACATATACTACATCTAATTAATATATTGAGTATATATATTAAAGTATTAAATAAAAGTGTATATATATTAAAGTATTAAATAAAAGTGTACTACTAATCTTATAGTAGTATACTTGTATATTATGTAATATAAACATTATATTCTAAATTAGTTACACTTTAATTAATATTAGTTAAATTGATCCTATTACTTACACACTTGCACTCCCATTAATTAGTATACATTCACAAAATTTTCCTGTTAGTTACATTTTTCATTAATATTAGTTAATTAGTTAATTGTTACATTTCTCATTTTGTCACCTTTAATATTTGTTACATTCTCATTTGTTACAATAGATTAAAATATAAGAGTGGTTGCATATTTAGTTAATTAAACTACGCTTGTTATCTACTAAAATATAAAAGTAGTTGAAATTTTAATTAATTAAACTATAAAACTAGTTGGAATTTTAGTTAATTTTACTACACTTGTTAGATTGAAGTATTAAACTAGTTGCAATTTTAGTTATTTTACTACACTTGTTAATTAAAATATAAAACAAGTTGGAATTTTAGTTAATTTTACTAGACTTCTTAGATTGAAGTATTAAACTAGTTGCAATTTTAGTTAATTTACTACACTTGTTAGATTAATACTCCCTTCGTCCCATTGGATTTTGCCAACTTCCCCTTTTTGGTTGTTCCAAAAAAACTTTGTCACTTTCCTATAAAAGCAATTAATTTGTGGTTCTGCATGTTTCTTTCTCCTCTGCACAAATCTGAATCACACAATTTTTATTGTTCTTATTTCTCACCGATTTTGCACTTAGCAAAGTACACCGGGACGGAGAGAGTATATCAAACTAGTTGGAATTTTACTTAATTTTACTACACTTGTTAGATTGAAGTATTAAATTAGTTTTAATTTTAGTTATTTTACTACAATTGTTAGATTAAAATATAAAACTAGTTTTAATATAAAAGTCTCTTTTTTATATTATAATCACATTACTTACATTTTAATATAAAAGTCACATTTCAAGTATTGTTACAAATTACTTACATTTGTTATTACTTGCATTGTTTTTGTACTCACATTGACATATTTGTTAGAATTTAATATTTGTTACATTTTAAGATGGATTGTGTTAGACATTCTGTAGATATGACTAACCTCTAACCCGAGAAATCATCCTACTTCACGCAAAGGTAAAGGACATATTGGGTCTTCATCTCAAAGCCGAGATGATTTTGACACGAGTTACAACCCGAGAAATGTGATGTCCGATAAGCAACTGGCTCATCTGTTGAGCTAAGGACATGGGAAGTTTTACCAACAACATGACATCACTGACATTGAGGAAGAGCTCGAGGATGAGGACGCAGAGGAGGAGGATCTGGCGACGGCCGAGGATCCTTTAAAATCCATTGAGGACATGTGATTAGAATCTCACATAATCTATGCAATTCCATATAAATCCATTAAAATCTTAATCCTTTAAAATCCTTTATGAATTCCTAATTGAGGGCACCCTCTTACTTTATTCTCACTATCAATTTATTGTCAATCAAATAAACTCACATTTTTAATAAGTGTGTCATATCTTAATGTCCTAATGTTAGTGGGACAGATATAATACTATATATGTAAGTGATACTCTTACTACTACCTAATGTTTATAGGGACTATAGTGCATTACAAGGTCAAAGAAAAACAAATCTACAAGTTCAAAGTATCAAATTAAAGACACATAAAACATTAGTGTACTATTGGCCGTCATTTATACACATTATTATTACTAAATAGCGCGTCAATTTTTTTGTAACGCTTATTCCAAATACGAATATTGGCTTAGGCCATGGGGATTGCAAAATCAAGTCGTGCCTGAACATCCTGAACTCATGTTTGGATGACTCTATGAAAGTGGTCTTCGGATTCGAACTCAAAGCTTGACGAACTTTATACATTTTGACTTTTGAGACTTGGTTTCAAATTTTGCAGATAGTTGGTATGAGCACCTGATATTCTTGACATATATGCTCGAAAATAAGAGTAGTTTTTTTTTCAGTTAATTGACTCGTGTTTGAATTAATAGACAAACACTAGATGCGTTAATAATTAAATGTAAATTAAGAAAATCCAAAATTGTATAAAAAAGAAGTGAATTAAGAGAACTACGCCAGGAATATGAAAAGGATTTGGTCTGAAGTCAATAAGTTTATAAAATTGATAAAATTGGTTCCATTCACTTTATTACAATACAGCTTTGTTATATATATCAAAGGAAATGGTTATACTTTATGTTTTTAAATAGCGTAACTATTGAAATGTTTTTTTTTTTGAAAAGGTAACTATTGAAATGTTGAAACAACGAATATTACTATATGAAATTATTTAAATAGAACTACTCAACTTGTGATTGCTGAAAATGTATTAGTGATATCATGTAAAATCATTGAAAATGGCAATGTGGTACGGAGTATATGTTTTTTCGCCCAAGAAGTCATCCTTTGCTTAAAATATGTGCTTTTAATGGACGGGAAGCGTATTATTAGTGATATTCAACTCTCATTTGAATATAAGAAATACCATCTTTGGTGATCGCTTATTAGATTTTTCTGAGTATAAATAACGTCCACCAAAAAACATAGGCCTCTCATAGTCTCACACATCCAAATTATGAAGTCATTTGTCACGATATTAGTATTAACACAAAAGTAAAACAAACACACGCAAAAGAATAAAACAAGAGCAAAAGAAAAGAAACAGGGAAGATTTGCAATTCCAGAGTGGAACGTAAGTTCCATTTCTAACCACATAACATTATAAGAACCCATTATGAAGTTCTTTAATCAAGGTCATCTTCCATGCTTGACTTGCTTCGGTAACGGCGATCTGGTTTACGAACAACACTGTCTTCTGTCATATCCATTCCGAAATCACCATCTTCTTCTGTTGTTTCACTTTCATTTTTTTGTTCCTCCCAAGCCGCAATGTGTACTGGAAAGCTCGGTCGGTTCACACTTTCTTTAGAATAGCCTTTACCATCATCTTCCATTGCTATTATACTGGCAGTCTTCTTCTTAGGAACAAAGGTAACAGGTTGATGAGAATCAATTTCAGTTGGTGAGCTCTTTTGCTTCCACTTTTTCACCTCCTCAAGCACATACATACAAGCTCGACTGTTGGAGACATCATCAATCTCACCACACGAATCCAAACTATAACGTGTGTATTTTGAAAGATTGATGAGATGATCAGGAACCTTGGGTTGACTTTCATCTGCAGACACAACTGGTCTTTCTTGTTGGTCATTATCTAAGTCATCAACAAAACTTGGATCAAATCTGACTCGTTTTCCAGACTTTGCCTCAGAATTTTCCTTCGTTTTCAATATTGGTTTTGGTTTAAAATGATCATCAGAAACTTTAGGTTTGCGTTTTGATGCCTCTACATCATCTTCCCTGAGCCTAAGTTGAGCAGCAATCTGATCTGCACGAGGATCTTTACAGAAGGAGTGATTGGTATTCCACTCCCCCTCAGCAATCCTGTCATATTCATCTTCTTCCTCCTGCAGGAAACCAAACATGATATCAGCAACAAAGTAGATCAGGGGCAAATTTACCCTTTACCCTAATCCTATGTGTGGGTCTGAAGCAAAGAAACCTTGTTTTTTAGGATTTTTTGAGATTTTTTCTTTCCATTTAGCCAAAACAATAGAAAAAGCTAGTTTATATGGACTATTATTACTACTTCGGCAACCAAATTATGCTCAAACTTCAAAAGTAAGTGAACTGTTTGGATGGACGGTTTGAAGCATTCTTTTTTCAAGATGCTCCCTCTGTTTTCTTATTCGAAGTAGTAGTGCTCTCCTGAAGCCTAAGAGTAAAATATCAGTAGCGACTACTAGTTGCCGACTAGTAGGGGAGAAGATGAAAAAATAGAAATGTATAAAGAGAAGATGAAAAAATAAAGGTCTTTATGTATTTCAATAGAGTAAGCTTAACAAAAGTAAGAGAGCAGAGCAAAAAAAAACTAAGTTCTCAAAACCGGACCAGGAGGCGAGCTAGACAAGAGACTGGGTCAAGGGCAGTGGCGGATGTATAGCCAAGGGAATGGGGGCAGGTGCCCCCAATTAAAATATAGTGATGCCCCCAAAGAGGAAGTTACCTCCACTTTGTAAAATTATTCGCTTATGGACCGTATCATTTACTATGGGTGTTTAATTAATCAATTTCTTGATTACTTTTCCTAGACTAATATAGGCAATATGTACGACTCATAACCACTATTTAATTTGCTTTTGTAAATTTACTTCCTCTGGCATCTATAATTTTATGTAGGGATTAAATAAAATACGATTGCAATTATATTTCGTGGGATTGTTTCGAGTTATTAATGTTTTTTTTCATAAATGGTACTAAATAGAACTAAAAACATTTCAGAATTCTAAAATAGAACCGTCATATTTTTATTTTCTAAATAAGAGTAATATAATTGATGTCATGTTTTGACGGTATCAGACTTGACAGTAATTACTCTTATTCAAGGAATAAAAACATTACACTCCTATTTTGGAATTCTCAAATATTTTTACTCTTATTTCTGAAATTTTTCCATGTCTTTTAGGTTTTAGTGGGAGTTAAAATATAGAACTAAGCTTATTAGCTTAGTTTTAAAAAGTACTCCAAAAATACTCCGTCTGTGTTTAAAAATTATTAAAAATATTCTTAAATTGCAAGAACTGAAATGTTGTGTATATTACAAAGTACTTTGTCCTATTATATTTTTCTAATCTTTCTATATTTCGTCTGTCCTACTTTCGTTGTCACATAATATATTTGGTAATGTTTGTGTGATTCATCATATTAAATTATAATTTCCAAACTAACATAGTTTTACTTTTATCAATATGTGTTTTTACGACTTAAACATAGTTAGGCGGCGATATCATTAAATAGTGTGCCCCCAATAAAAGCAATTCCTGGATCCGCCACTGGTCAAGGGTCAGCCCGGTCAACGATGGGTCAACCCTATGAACCTGGTCAATGTTTGTTGAGAAAAGACATAAGATATGTATAATTATACTACGTATATGAGATTAAAGTTGTAAGGTCAAAAGGTACTCTCATTTGAAATTTAATACTCGGTTATATGAATAAATAAAAACAATGTACCAAAATATAAAGTTATTTTACATAATCCAAAATGTGTATGGAATAAGATAGGAAAATATGTGAACATAATATTCGTATATAAAAATTATAAATATAATTGATAGATATTATGAATATTTCATAAATAGTTCATTAGTATAATAATAATAGTAATCATACAGAGTAATAGTTAGAGTTATGATTATTAATAAATAATCAATAATAAAATTGTAAGCCTAAAAATGTTACAAGAGTAAACTATAAAAGAAGTTGAAGAAAATTTCAAGTTGCCCAGGTGGTGTTGCATGCGTATAAATGAGCGTGTGTCCAGGGTTTGAAACCCCTTGATGATGGAATTTTTAAAGAAGCATTTAGTTTGGAAACCGGGTTTCGTAAATTTTCCGGGTTCAGAGCGTTCCGCACTCCGGTCTGGATCAAGGCAGGTCACCAGTTAATTCTGGGTTTACCCATAATAGCGGGTCCGACTCTACCGAACTGGTTCTAATGATGGGCAGCCAGGTTTCGAGTCGACCCTCCAAAACACTACATCCAAACAGACACTAAGAGAGGTTACTTGAAGACTTAAACCCAAGAAGGCAAGAACTACACCAAGAACAAGTGAACAACCGTCCTTCTGGCAACGAAAACCCTTTGTTGTTTTAAACCAAATTTTCAAAAATACTACTCCGTGTAGGTTAGTTAGCCACTATTGTGTTTATGACCAAGATGGTTTCAAATTACCAGAAGGGAAGCCAAGTTTGTCAAGCAGTGAACATGTTGACCTAAGGTCCTGTGCTAAAACCATGCAAAAGACTGCCTAGTGTACATCCATTGTGGGCTGACTTACATCCTCATGGTTATTAGCCAGTTAGGGACACGAGGCGAGGTGACTAGTGTGCCACATCATCAGGGAAAAAAATAGTTCAAATTCATACCAAAGTGATGGAATCACAGAATTATCTAAGATTAAATGCACTGCTCAACTAAGAATGCACGCTTATGAGAGCTTCTAAAATTGCTCTAAAGTCGTGCATTCAAAATTAGATTGCTTTTCTTCCAGTCAAGTTACTTTCTGAACAGTATATTTTGCAGGGGATGAGATGTACAAGATATACGTAGTATAACCCAACATATTACTCCTAACCAAAGTTTGGGACATATGAAGCCTGAAATACCTAAAAACTACACAGTATAGAAGGTAAATAAAAGAGGAATTGAGGAACCAACAAAGCAGTAAGAGAAGTGAAGTATACCTCGTTATCTAGGGTTGAATCCAAACCAATGGAGGATCTGATTTCCAGAACATCTGTATCGTCACCATCATCCTCACCACTAAGAACTTCGATGTCTTCATCGAACCCTTCCTTTTCACCTTCACCGTCTTCCTCTCCACTGAGATCATCGCTGTAACCGAACCCTTTCTTTTCACCTTCACCGTCTTCCTCTCCACTGAGATTATCGGTGTCAACACACCGTTTAGGAAGGCCTTCGCGATTTCGTTTGAACATACCATCGAACGAAGACGAACAGATGGTACTGTCATCATCTTTACCTGGTTTATTTTTGCTTCGATTCCAATCTCTCTTCTCCACTTCGTCGTCTGTGAGAGACCACAGCGGCTGCAGCGCCGGCGAATTCGAAGACGGCGGCGTAGATAGCGAGCTGAATACCTTGTGAACTCGAGCTCTGAAGCTGCCATCATCCATGGGATCTGATGAAGGCGAAGCCATTCTTTGATTCTGTAAGGCGAACTCAAATTATTGTGTGAAGTCTTGATCTATGAATCGTTTCTGAGCTTGCTTTTCATATTTCTGATTATTTAGAGCTTAGAACCGCTCTATATGGCACATCGGCACCTCGTATCCTCCAACTAGGGCCGTGTTTAGCTTTATGCCTTTTTCGCCCCTAAATTTGCAGTTTTACTCACCCAAACCTCTCAACAAGTTCAACAGGCCGGGAAATCAGTCCAGCCCAACATAGAAAACATACTGTATTCAGCTTTGAAATTGTCGTTTGCCCTTTTTGTTAAATGGATTTCTTAGGGGTGGGCGCGGTCCGGTCCGATCCAATATTTTATCGAACTCGTACCAGGATCGTTACTATTGAAACGGTTCGGTTTGATTCGATCTTAGACCTAAACTCGTACGGTTCAGTTACATTTTCAAACGGTCCGGTATCATGTCATACCAATGCCAAACAATGTCACTTTTTTGATAAATTAAAACTTAATCATCATCCAAAAATCCACACAATTATCAATTTTCATACTACCTTCTAAAATACATTGTCATTTCAAAATATTTGAACCATGATTTTGATTAGTATAGTATTATGGAAGTTATAAATTTTATACTTTTATGAAAATATTTTTAACAAACAACTTTTTCATATAATTTTAATATTATAAATAATTCTCAATAAAAAAATATAATTGGTCAAAGTTTTGAAAATGGAAAAGATTTTTGGGACAGATGTAGTATTGCATAGTTAATGAATTTCGTATAAACTATAATAGTACAAAACATAAATAACTAGCAATAACATAATTAATGAATTTCATATAATACTATTCATTTTTACCAATCCGGTTAACTAGCAATTAGCAAAGTGCAAATGAGTAATCAAAGTAATGGTAATATGGTATACATGTATATATAATTATAAAATTATATAAATTAATAAAATTATAATTCGGTGCGGTTCGGTCTGATACCTGTTCTCATTATACCATAATTCCCGCCTTATGGTCACATACTGTTTTGCAAAGATAAGAAAATAACTTGGAATAACAGGTCATAAAAGGTTGGATTATTAGTTTCCATTTCTCCTATTTAAAATATAATGAATTGAAGTGAAAAGCATAAGAGAAACTCAATAAAACCTAACCACCAGCAAACACATATCAGATTCATAGAAATTGAGTTTTATAGCAGCATGATACGAATCTATAAGCAGATGATCAACTTTAAGTAAAGCTACAAGGGTTAGGTCACCAATATTACTAAAAATTAGCAAATGGACAAAAAAGTTAACTTTCTCTTTAATTTCCAAAAATGTGACTAATTAACATTACACTTACTAAATTACCCCTGACCCTTGTGACTTTATCAATCAGTGACCTAGTTCGTCACAGTGACATACCATTCAGTGACCTCCATCATAGTGACTTCCGCCGGCCACCGTGAGTGACCAACCCTATAGTGACTCCCGTTCAGTGACCAATTTACACAGTGACTTTTGTCCAGTGACCAATTAACAAAGTGACATCCGCTCGGTGACCAATTTCTACGATGATTGCCGTGCAGTGACCTCTATTGCCCCGTTAATGACCAAACCCGCAGCCGAATGACGAAACTGTCTGCCCAGTGACCAACACTACCGGCCAACTCCCCACTGCCGACCACCGCCCCAGCCCCTTCCCAGCGCCCATCCACCTCCCCAGCCCCTTCACAACGACAGTGACCATCACCGCCATACACCGCAACAAGCCATCAACCGTCACAGCCTCCAACCACCACCACCGCCCTGATGACCCGCCCCTGCCCATAGCCCTACGCACCTGCTTCCCAGCACCCACTCCTTGTCCTAGTCTCTCTACACTGCTCCCCTCCACCGCACTCAACCCCTTCTCCGGCCAATTTGCCTTAAGGCCTACCATACCACCACCGCACCTCCACAAAACCCTCGTTGCACCTCCGCCAGCCGCGATGACGCTCCATTAAGGACTGCCCTTGTCCCGCCCCATCCTAGATCTGTTCGCACAACCTCACTTGCCAACAAATATGTTCCAAAGTCACCATCAACGAATGAACGGCTCTATCTCCGTCATTATTAGATCTTCACTGTCCCCAATCGCTCATGTAACAGAGAGGAAAAGTAAGAGAAGAAGAAAACGAGTGAGGGCAGCGTCGACGCCGTTGAAGACGCAGCACAAGCGACGAAGAGGGCATAAGCGACGGAGATGATGAGGGAGACATCGCAGACGGTGGATGCCGCCAGTGGTGCCGCCGCTACTGTGGTTGAAGCATACGAGCACAGCAGGAGAGAAGAAGAGGTCCTCGATGAATTGTTGAGCGTAAGAATTGTCCTGCGCTACTCGGACGGGTGATTAGGGCTGAGGATATTTCAGTCCATTCATTCCAATTTTAGTCAGTTTTTTGTCCACACAAAATTTGGTCATTTTTTTGTAAATTGAAACTCTAGAAGTGATATTCTAGTCAATCTTTCAAGCTACAATCATTATCGCAAAGGGGGCACCTTTGGGTCATGCATTTTTGTTACCGGTAAGATCTTTCAGCCTTATATGGAGCGGTTCCGGTAAGAACGGACTCCCAGAAGAGAAATGAGAATGAATCTGGACCGTTGGATTGTATTATGTGGAACTGGATTGTGCATTTGGTGAAAACTAAAATGTGCATCAGATGATATTGAAATGTGCAGAATCAAAATTTAAATTCAAGTGTGCATTAGGTAAAACTGAAATGTGCGGAATAAAAGGTACAAAAATAACATCACATCGTACCTTTTATTCTACACATTTCAGTTTCACCTAGTGCACATTTCAATTTCACATAATACACAATTCAACTTCATATAATGCCACTGTATCGTACCATTTGTGCTGCACATTTCAATTTCACATAATGCACATTACAGTTTTATTTAATGCACATCAAAATTCACTTAAAGCAAATTTAACTGTCCAGATTCATTCTCATTTTTCTCCTAAGATCATGTTCTTATTTGAACCAAAACCTTGAAGGTTCTTATATATATGTTTTGGTTCAAATAAGAACATGAACTTAGGAGAGAAATGAGAATGAATCTGGACCATTAGATTAGCTGTAAGTGAAGATCCGTTCTCACTTCTTTCCACATAAAATAATCCAACGGTCCAAATTCGTTCTCATTTCTTTCTTGTGAGTCCGTTCTTACCGGAACAGCTCCCAATATATACACACACTACGGAGTACATATAAACGCAAAAGTGTAGTGGCATTTAGGATGGAGTGTGAAACGAGGGCGGTTGCAAAACTAGACTCTTCAGTTACTCAATATCAATTTCCCATGTGTCTACATGCAAGACTACTCAACAAGGTTGGCTTAGTAAGATCTTTTTTCTCACTTTTTCATTCTTTTTCTTTAGTAGAACATTGCAAGGAGAACATGATTTTTTAAAGTAAGGAGTACATCAATATAAATAACCTAAAATGAAGAGTATAAGGATGATTTGTATTGAAATTTTCTTGATTTGATCTGTTTAAATCTGATCTGATAGATACTTGGCCTTTGTGTATTTTATAATTGTCAAAAACTGAGCAGGTTTGTTTTATTCATCTAATTTGTTTAAGTCTAGTCTAGTCTAGTCTAGTCTCATCTAAGAATAAAAAAGTCTAAGTAAAGACATTCTAAATGTAAATTGCATGTGTTGTCTATCAATAATAATACTCCTTATCACCATATCTGAATAATTCAAATCCCTATTTTTTATAATACCAAGTCCTACCTTCGTTCCGTTCAAAGTTTCTCATTGCAAAAATGCAGGATTATTTAGACAATAATTAAATATGACAATTTGGGAAAAGTTTTGATGAGTGTATACTATAATGAGTTATTGATGATAATTGTGTTGTTATAGATGTATTATTTTTAATATGTGATAATTAAATTATTATTAAAGAGTGTTGATTGTTTCCTAAAAAAGATATTGAGAACCTTTAGCTGGGACGTGCAAAAACATAAAATGAGAACCTTTGAATGAGATAAAGGGAGTGTATTTTAATGTAAGAGGATTGATCTGATCAGGTGCCCTGACCGACCAAGCCCGTTTGAGGCCTTCCAAGTGGAGATTTTTGATAAACTTTGTGAGCATATGTTTCATCAAGTGTATATCATTTGCACAAAAATTCAATTTAAAAACAATGAGGTAGTTAGTTAGATAGATTGTGCGAAAACACTGAGCTTTATGTAAAATCAATGATATACAACCGAGTCTTTTATTTAATGTTTTACTAAACCAATATGTGAAAAGAAATAATATGTTATTTTATTGACGATGTCATGCAGAGAAAAACGCGTATGGATGGTGTCTATACTATTTTGGGAAAAGTACGAAAAATGTATTTGTGGTTGGACTCGTTTTCAGATAGGGTCATGTGTTTCATTCTTTATCAAAGTAGTTCATGTGTTTGAATTCCGTTATCACAAGAGGGTCACGCCGTTAAAAACGTCTGAAAAAAGATTGTTAAAAATAACTCCGATTTTCAAAAGTGCCCGAAAAATTAAAATAATAATACTGAAAAGTGTGCATCGTCAAGATGACCTCCAAACCACCTTCGCGTTTGGATTTTTCAGATCTATTTCAATTATTTTTTTAAAAATGATTTTGCTAATATCACTTTTCCGATGAACTTTCCGGTGACAAGGGTGGCTGAAAACAAAAAAGAAAGATGGCCTAGCGGTCGTTTTATTGAGGCACACCTTCCGGTATTTTTCTTTTAATTTTTCGGGCACTTTTGAAAATCGGAGTTACTTTTAACGGTCTTTTTCATAAGTTTTTAACGGTGTGACCCTCTTGTGATAACGGAATTCAAACACATGAACCACTTTGATAAAGAACGAAACACATGACCCTATCTGAAAACAGGTTCAAACACAAGTGCTTTTCCATACTTTTCCCATTTTTATATCAACGAAATTCACTTTCAAGTTTTATACGATGCTGGAGTACGAATAACTTCAGGTGGATTATAGGAGGACCAATTGTGGAAAAGAAACAAGAATGACACGTTTTTGTTATATGTTTACGCATTTTTTTACTCCAAGGGGTTTGGAGGAGCTGGGGGGCCTGAGTAATCAGACCTGAAACTAACTCCATTGAGTTTCAATACTTTCAAATCCTTGTGTGCCTAGCGGGATTCGAACTCGAGACCTTCCGCTAGGCTGCTAGGCACGATAATCTAACAACCAGCTGGACTAGAATGCTTGGTTAATTATATGTTTACGCATTAGTTTAGTGTGAATGAAACGTGTTTATGTGGTTTGCTTTTAAGATTTGCTGGACTAATTAAAATAAAAAAAAAACACATGCTAAAACTTAATTTGTCATACAAATAAATTAATTCGTTGAAAAAGATAAACACAATGGTGGATCTTGAACCTTTCATTTATTATTAATTATTACATAGTATAATTTTTGATAAAAATTTCATTTATTACGGAGTATTTAAATTAAATGGAATTGACAATAATAGGTTGACTTTTATTTCTTGCAAACAAATACTTCTATTTTCACGTTTGTCAACACATAAGTTTGACTTTTAATACATTTATTCCTCTGTTCGTAAAAAGTAAAATTTCAGATTTTGAAATTTCATAACGAGAAAGATTAAAAATAATAACTTCAAATAATTTTAAAAATATCCCGTACACTAATAAATAAACAGTAGACAAAGTATAATATGTGAATAATATAAAATTTAACATGTTGCAATTAAAAAGAAACGAGGTAGTATATACTTATCTTTTTTCTGAATATAAAGAATATTAACCCTCAAAATGCAAAACACGGACTAGTTGGTGATATTATTTCACAAACTACTCCAATAGAAATTTTCTTTTGGGAAACTGTTCCAAGATTTTCCAGCATACCTTTTTTGGTTGATATTACTAATACGGAGTAGTAAACTATCATTTCTTTAATACATTATATATATATACACACAGAGAGAGAAAAAAGAAAATATATCTTTCATTAATAAAATCCACTACTGACCAATTAAAATTAGGGCTATGTTTATTTTTTTTAAGTTTTTTGAAATGAATAGATTAGTTTGTAAAAACAGTTTTATCACTGCCTTGCTAAGTCTTCATAGTTTATTTTTTAAGAAATTGTTGCCATTACTTGGACAAATAAACGGATTAGTTTGTAAAAAATATCTTATCATTACTTATTGAGATTTCGTTGTTTATTTTTCTAGAAATTGTTACTTAAGAAGTTAATTTTTTTATATGTTTTATGTCAATTAGTTAATTAATATTAAAATTGTTCAAATTAACTTTCTTGGTGGATATTTCTTCTTTTCTTCTATATTATACTTTTTTTATCTATATCTTTGACATTTATATTATTTTGTATATGCTTTTGTTATATACGTAGTACTTTTTTGTGTTTTATATTTGTACACAGTATTCCAGCGTGCATCACACAGGTGAATTATTTGTTATTATATTATATGGAGTACTACATGCCAAACAACACAACGCTAATATTTCAAGAAATAAATTTTACTCCGTGCAACAGATGGGTCTAATATACTTGAATTTGGTTACTATTTTGGACTTCCAACTATGTACATACAAACGAGATAGACTTATGAGCATTTGATCAAATATTATTCCTAGAAAGATCAGTACATAGTGACAGAAAGAGTACCATATAGTGTTTCGACTCCAAGTGTTTTTTTAATCATGTTCATAGTATCATAGTTTTGGGTGAGAGAGAATCAAAGTTGATTTATCAATAAATGATGAAATGATATGAGTCTTACACAAAAATTATTTATTCACGAGTCAATGGACCATGAACGAAGCACTAGAGTAGATTATCAACTCGAATAAGAATCCAAATGAAAATAAACTTGCGAACCAAAAGTTCACACTATTCATAATAATAAACCTGCATACTAGAAGTTATTGCAATTGAAAAGATATACTCCGCATGAAGAAAAAAACTCAAAAAACTAACAATCTAATGGTGGAAAGTTAATTAAAATGGAATTATGTAATTAAGTAATGAGCGGGGGAATTTTATTTCTCATATGTAGTGCTTTTAGATATTAGAAGATAAGCTTGCTAACAATTGGGCATAATAACTCTCCCTCATATGTAGTTCTTTTAAGTACTCCCTCTGTCCCTAATAACTTTGCCATGTTTAACCGGCACGGGAAATAATAAAGTAAAAACTGTGTGGTTGAGGTTTGTGCAGAAGAAAGAGAATGAACTGGAACCACAAATTCTTTACTTAAAAGGGAAAGTGGCAAAGTTAATGGGACATCCAAAAAAGGAAAGTTGGCAAAGTTATAAGGGACGGAGGGAGTATAAGATAAGAAGATTAAACAATTGAGCGGGATAATTTTCTCTCTCATATGTAGTGCTTTCAAGTATAAGAAGCTAAGAAGATAGACTTGCTAACAATTGTGTAAGGGAAGTTTCCCTCTCATATGTAGTTCTTCTTAAGTATATAAGATAATACGGCTAGGGATGGACCCAAACGGTTCGGCCCGGCGCAGAATCGGCCCGCCCCGCCCACAGTGCGGGTCAGGCCCGACCCGACCCGGTTGGTGCTAACCGGGCCTGGGCTTTTACCCTTTTGGGGAGGGTTGGGCGGGCCAGGCTCGAGCCCTGTATTTGTTGAACCGGCCCGAGCTTCTTTTTTTTTTTGCTTTTTTCAATTTTTTTTTTGTTTTTCTTGGTTAGGGGTGGGTGTTTTGGGGGTGTGGTGGGTCGGGGCTTAATTAGAAAGCAACAAAAATTACCTTGACCCGGGCCCGGCCCGACCCGGTTAGGCCCAGACCCGGTATCAACCTGAGCCGGTTCCGGGCCCAACAATTTGAAAAAAAAACCGCCCGGGTCCGGACCGGGTCCATCCCTAAATCCGGCTAACTGTTGAGAGTGAAAAATTTTCCTTTCATATGTAGTGTTTTTAGGTATAACATAAGCCGACTAACAATTGAATGGGAGAATATTCTCTCTCATATTTAGTCTTTATAAATATGACAAGAGAAGCTTGCTAATAATTAAGCGAACAAATTTTTTCTCTCATATGTAGTGCTTTTAGTTTTTACAAGATAAAATTGCTTACAATTGAGCGGGGGAATTATCATATGTAATTCTTCATAGTATAAGATAAATCGGCTAACAATTAAGTCTTGTTTGGTTGGAGGGTTTCTAAGGGGAGGGGAGGGAGGTGAAGGATTTTTGTGTGTTTGGTCGACGGAAATAGGAGGGAAGGGAAGGAAAGTGGAAGACTTCCAAAATCCTCCACTTCCTCCCATTCTAAACCTCCAAATCGGGATATTTCAGACGAAACATGTTGAATTGATAATCACAAACTATCCATTGCCTACGTGAATGAACAAAACATTATAATATAAAAAAGGTAAAAAACAAAAAGTTTTGAAAAATTGAAAAATTGAAAAATTGAAAAATTAAAAAATTTAAAGATTATAAAATATAAAAATTAAAAAATTAAAAAATTAAAAAACTAAAAAATTAAAAAATTAAAAAATTAAAAAACTAAAAAATCAAAAAATTAAAAAAAAATTAAATTTTTTAAAAATAAAAATGGTAAAATAAAAAATAAAAACTAAACAAAAATTAATTATAAAATTAAAAAAGTAAAAAAAACAAAAAATAAAAAATAAAATAAAATTATGACTCATAACGATAGGAGTAATATTCACAATAGTTAAACATGTATCTATTTTTTATGTAAGCTATTAAATAAAGGTAATTTGCAAAAATATTTTTATTAAACCTTTCCTCCTATTCCTCCAACCAAACACAAATTTTTATCAAAATCCTCCCCCCCCCCCCCCCCCCCCCCCTCCCTTTCCTTCCCTCTTTGACTCTCCCTTTTCTCTCTCCTCCTTTGAACCAAACAAGGCTTTAAGGAGTAAAATTTTCTCTCTCATACATAGTGCTTTTAGATATAAGAGAATGCGGCTAACAATTGAGTGAGAATTTTTTTTTCCTCAGATGTAGTTGTTTTAGGTTTAACAAGATAAATCAGTTAAGAATTGAACAGGGTGATTTTCTCTCACATATGTTAGCACTATTTTACTAATGAATGGCAAGTTGTTATTTAACTAATATTTGTTAATTTCAATATTTGTTGTATTCACTTAAACTTTATGTCTCTCACTTATTGTACTCACTTTTTTAGAATAGTATTTAATTTTAAAATTAATCTAATCATGAAAATGAATAAGTAGCAAATTCTAATGAATGGTGTCGATTAATTTTTTCTAATATACTCTTCATTGAATATAATCAATATATACTTTATGGGATTATATTTTATGGTATTAGCTTATTGAACTCTTATTTTTCGAAAATGTAGAATCCTAAAATATTGTTTTTATTTTAATATTTAATTAGATCATGGGTAAAAATATATGCACCAACTGCTCTTTCTCGTGCGTATGCACGGGTACTATACTAGTTAAAAAGAAACGAGGTAGTATATACTATTTTATAAACTACTCCAATACAAATTTTCTGAATATAAAGAATATTAACCCTCAAAATGCAAAACACGGACGAGTTGGTGATATTATTTCATAAACTACTCCAATACAAATTTTCTTTTGGGAAATTGTTCCGAGATTTTCCAGCATACCTTTTTTGGTTGATATTACTAACTAGTATAGTACCCGTGCGATGCACGGGATACTAAACATCACGATTGTTCTACAAAAATTAATTAAAATAAAGAATCTGTATAAAATACGGAGTAACATATTACCTCTTTCTCACATTGATTTGTAATTATTTTTTTGTGAAACAACTTCATGTTATTCATTAAAATTATATTCTAATTTGGAGTTTGCAATTTTGAAGAAATTTTAATATACTTTTTGAATATGTAAATTGTATTTATTAAAAATTGAACTAAATATCAATAATTAAAAGTTGTTACATCATTGGGCAATTGAAAGAAATGTGATCAATGTATTTTTTAATGAATGGTACATCTTGCTCCAGCCAAAATGAAAAATGAAATTCAGAGCAGCAATTGTGTTGTGTTATTGTCATATGTCATGATATATATCAATTCATATTATATTATAGTTGAAATTTTCACGTGTAGGATATTTATGAGCCAAAAACGTTGTTTTTAGGATCACAATTATTTCAAATTTGGTTTCATAGCAATCACTACACATTATAACTGCATGGGTTAAACTCAACTTTACGTTAAACACATAAGTACTCCTCCGTATAATACAGAGTAGTATTTCATAAAAACCAAATAACAAACATTGCACTCTCATCATGAACATTCATCTTCTAGGTTGTTCTTCACCTTTAAATCTTTAATCTCTTTTGGATTAGGCTTGATCTTCGTATGTACTTCAACCCGTCATACAAATACCCAAAAAAATCCATAGCTCAAGTCTTAAAACCATGAAAGATTGCATATCTCGCATTGACAATCTGCCCCGATGCACTTCTAAAATGGAAATATCTTCTTCTTGGATGACACTTGTGTGATATACAACAGATTGACAAATAACTTTGTAGATCAAAGAAATCAATTGAAGAACAACATGTAAGGATGCAATGTTTCTCAAATAATTCAGAAAATGTTTGAGGGTAAGTTGTTTGCGAACAATTATACATCATAAAGAAAACAAAACTCACATTTTACAGGATAGTAGAATTGGTTTTTACACAATTCTTCTTGCATTAATGTTCATTTATATTGAGGTGTTGTGTTGATTTCTATTATTTAATTCAATGAATGAAAAGTAGAGCAAATTGTTGAACATTATTATCTTACCGGAATACCGGAGTTAGCTTTGTATATTTGAGGTCACTACCGAGAAAACATGTGTGTGGTTTGGAGATGAATTTACCATTACGATGGTATGCTGAGTGATGGTTTGTACGTTGAATTCACCAATACAATGGTCCGTGATGTAATTTATAGGAGTAGCAACACTAAAGGATTTTCCATAGAATGCGAAAAGTCACATATAATAGTAGGATGTGCAGTTTTCAATTCTTTTTCATGTATGGCTACCCTATTGTGTACCAATTTAAACTGATTCACACCGATTTTAATTTGTACTCATGCTTTTTAATTGATTGTCTTTTATGCATCGATCACAGAGATGAATTACTTAAAGTGTAGTCTTATAACTTTTGAACTCCACCAGCATATACAAATGGTTTCCATTTATTGTGCAGACATAATTACACATCCTTCTAGCGTTTGGTGCAGTTACACGTCTTGTTATTTATTTAGATTTTTTAAGCGGAAAACTTTTATTTACACATACTTGTACTCCAAAGTGCTATAGTGTTCCCGTTCAAATTAGCCCCTATTGAGGAAAATTCATGGATATGCCACTGACCTTATTAGTGTTTTTTCTAAAATAATATTTGAATTCATAGTATTTGATTAATTAATTAATTATAAAAGTACTACGTAATTAATTAATTAATTAATTACTACATAATTAATAATTTCATGAACTAATATGCCCGTAGATTAATATTATAAAACTCTAACCTCCTACTCATTTTCCAAAAAATCTAACCATTAGCCCGTTGCCGCGCCATCTACCTCCCCCTTCGCCATGGCTCTTGCCTCCCTGCGACTGTCGTCTCCATGCTGTGGCGCCACGATTGTCCCCATGCCTACGCGCCTAACCACTGCCGCCACGGTCTCCATGCCTGCTTGCCGCCACCGTCCCCATGCGGGGACACCGCGGCCATCTTCATGCCTACACACCTACCCGCAACCATCTCCATATTTGCTTGCCACGGCCATCACCATGCCACGTTGTTGCCTCCGCCCCTATCTTTACATTGTACTCCGTATTTACTTATTGGATCTGTAGTTTTCTTATAATTGTTGGCAGTAATTTTTCTGCATGTTTTCGTTAATTTCTATCTCCCGTAGGAGATTGAGAACATATCTTTGTTACGGGATAAAAAAATCCTATATTCCATTTCCTACTTTTATAGCAGTTCGATGACTTTAATATGGGTTTAATATGTTCTATTATACGGAGTATTCAAGAGTTTCAGCATGTGATTGTTTTTTCTTGTCTTGTATAATAACACTAATACTCCTGCAACAAAATTCAAGATACTCACAAGCAAGATCAAGTTGAAGTGAACTAACTCTCCTATAAATGTACACAGTGACACAACATGCATCCCATATTCACGACATGTTCATTTTTAAAAGTAAACACTTAATACCATGGAAAATACGGAGTATGTTAGTTTTACATTCAATTTTCATCATTCAACTCATTTTGAAGCAAGTTTATATTGAGCCTTTGAAATTTAAATCTTAATAATATCACTACAATTATTATTAACCCAATTTATACACAAACCATAAATTAAAACAAATACCCAAACAATTTTTCTGGATTTATAATTATAATAATGATGACAAACACAAACTTCAAACCACTGCACGCACATACAATAACGTGTTAACTACGTAAATTCTACAAAAACTTGAGAAGATATATATATAGAGAGACTAAATTTAACTAAAAATTCTAACAAAGTTATCTTGATCTAGAAATTAGTACGTAATCCAAAACTCAAAGCAGTGAAACATATATTTGGGGCCATATTAATTAAGGGACTATGCAAACAAAATACAGATCTAATGATTGAAAGTGTCAAACCTTCATCGTCTTCACGGCCTCCATGCCCATTGCTTCTTTTCAGCCGCAACTGTGGAGGCATGGAGCGCACGCATCTTCATGCCGGCCGCTGCCCTATCTCACTCTCTCCTTCTCTTCATCATGATAACACCAACACAAGCCAATCCTTTAAAAAAATCAGCTCGCTTCTTCCACCCCCTCTCAATTATTGAACAACAACCTTTAAATTAAATGAGGGCTCTTCTTCCTTAAAAATTTTATTCCAGTTATACACCACCTAAATGTTCAAAGGAGTAGTAATAATAATATACGGAGTATACTATTAAAACATAATATTTGTGTACATATTTTGTATTATATCCGGCATGCATAGCTGAGTACATATATTATTATTATTATTTATTGTTGTAATTATCACTTAGCAGTAGTTATCACTTAGTTGCTAGATCCTATTTTCACTCAACTGTAATTCTATATATTTGAGCCCTTGCTCACATGGTGAATATATGAACAATTTATCCTCTTTATGGTATCAAGAGCCTAACTCTTAGGAGATCACATATACAATTTTTTTTTCCGGTCCTACTCATGGCAGCCATCACCGAAAATACTCAGGTGATACCAATCACTGCAGCAAATTACTTTCCCATCAAACTCACTCAAACTAATTTTCCGGTTTGAAAGTGTCAAGTGCAATCTGCACTCATCGGCCTTGGACTAGAAGGCTATCTCACTGGTACTATTGTGCCGCCTGCGCCGTTTCTTGATGATGCTAAAACACGTATGAACCCGTGTTACAGCATTTGGTATCGGCAAGACAAAACTCTAATCAGCGCACTGCTCGGAAGTTGCTCGGATCAAATTCAGCCCGTCATCTCTTCCGCTCAAACGGCCAAGCAAGCCTGGGAAAAACTCCAGCTCACTTATGCAAGCACCTCTCGAGGGAGAATTGTCTCCCTCAAATCTGCTCTCGGACGCACCAAGAAGGGTTCTCGCACAATCAAGGAATATTTGGCCGAGATGGAGTCCATTGCTCAAGATTTAGCACTCGCTCTAAGCCCTGTCCCGGAGGAAGTTTTAGTCATAAGCATTCTGAATGGACTCGGATCTGACTACAGTGAAATCCATGCAGCCATCAGGGGTCGGCCGACACCCCTTCCACTTGCTGAACTCCAGGACATTCTCCTGGACCATGAAACCAGACTCTCCCAGCAAGACCCAGTTGATACTATTATTCCCACAGTGAATGCTATGAAATTATCACCGAGGCAAGGCTCTCAAGAACGATCATCGCCGGCTTATGGTGACCGCCGACAATCTGGATCCCGTCGTGGACGCGGTGGGTATCAGCATCAGCCCCCCCCGTCCATCATCTAATGTTATTTGCAAATTTTGCGATAACACAGGTCATGATGTTAAGCAATGTCGCAAATTACAACGGTTTTTGCGTGACAATCACATTCAGGTTTCTGCTAACCCACATGTCAATCATACGGCTGCTGCTACATCTTCGGATTATCAACCTTGGCTCCTTGATAGTGGGGCATCCCACCATGTTACCAATGATGCATCTCAATTGCCGCAACTTTCTGACTATGGAGGCCCGGAGGAGGTGCATCTAGGTAATGGTACGTCACTTGCAATTACGCACACTGGATCCACTACTATCCCTACCCCTACTCGCCCTCTCCATTTATCACAAATTTTATGTGTTCCAAATTTACGTAAAAACCTTATATCTGTCTCCAAGTTATGTCAAACTAATAACGTTTCTGTGGAATTTTTTGCTTCTCATTTTGTTGTTAAGGATCGCAACACGGGGGCGCCTCTTCTGCGCGGGGAGAACTTTAATGACGTGTACTATGCACCTTCCCACCTTCCACCGCAAATTCATGTGTCTCAAGTTTCCAGTCCATCCATTTGGCATCATACATTTGGTCATCCGTCCTCTAGAGTTTTTCATTCATTAGCTGCTCAGAATAAAAATTTAATTTCTTGTAGTTCATTGTCCTCTTTCGTGTGTAATTCATGTCTTATTAATAAAAGCACGAAATTACCTTTTTTTACGAATTCCATGAATGCGTCCAAACCCCTACAACTGATATATTCTGATGTTTGGAGCACAAGTAATACCTCTGTTGATGGATTTCGCTATTATGTAATCTTTGTAGATTTTTATTCACGTTACATATGGCTTTATCCATTAAAACGTAAATCTGATGTGTCAATCATTTTTCCTCAATTTCATAGATTGGTGGAAAAATATTATCAATCACCGATTGTTTCCTTATTTACGGACAATTGTGGAGAATATATTAAGTTGCGCCAATACCTAACTTTGCATGGAATTTCCCACTTTACATCCCCACCGCATACACCCGAACACAATGGTATTTCTGAGCGGCGTCACCGGCATATTGTAGATACGGGTCTTGCTCTTTTACATTTTGCCGGGCTACCTATCACTTACTGGTCTTATGCTTTTCAAACTGCGGTGTACCTTATAAACCGTCTTGCTACACCCAACTTACAACATCGTACCCCCTATTTTCTTCTCCATCAGTCTACACCCAATTACAATAAATTACGTCCATTTGGGTGTTTGTGTTATCCTTGGTTACGCCCGTACACTTCCTCCAAATTAAATCCCAGATCTGTTGCTTGTGTGTTTCTAGGATATTCTACTTCCCAGTCAGCCTATTTATGTCTTGATGTTAAGACGGGTCGAATTTATACGTCTCGTCACGTAAAATTTGTGTATCATCTTTTAGCCTTCCGATCTGAACTCATGCATGTACACGCCACTAAGGACCCTCCCTGCACTAGTCAACGTCCCATCCTTAAATCTCGGTCATCTCAACAAAATTTGGAGTAAAATACTCCTCGGCCAACTCCACCAAACTACCAACCCACCCTAATTAATACCTTACCTAATCCTACGCAACCCACAATACCTACTTCATCATTATCCCCTCTGCCAACCTTATCAAATCAACCCAACATGCCAGCTATTCCATCATCTCCTATACTGACCTTATCCTCTCCCCACACCCCTCTCCCCAACCAAACCCCTCCCTCAGCACATAATTCCACGCCCACAAATCCTAATCCTACTACTCTTCCGCAATCCACCCAACACGACCCCACACCATCCTCTTTACCTTCGCATACAACCAATATTATTTCCTCTCCCGTAGATGCTCCAGACCATGAATCCTCCACTCCAGAATCATCACCCAATATACCTGTTCGTCCCATTAGGAACAGAAAACCCAACCCCAAATTTCTTGGGGATCCCTTCATTAACTCTACCACCACTCATCCTCTACCTTACACCCCTGAACCCACCAGTGTGCGTGCTGCAACATGTGACCCCAAATGGCGAGCCACAATGCAGGAAGAATTTGATGCTCTTAAACGCAACAATACTTGGGAACTTGTTCCCCGCAATGCTCAGCACCCAATATCGTGCAAGTGGTTGTTTCGTATTAAACGAAACCCTGATGGCTCCATTGCCCGATACAAAGCCCGTTTGGTGGCTCGTGGGTTCCTTCAGCAGCCCGGGAAGGACTATTTTGAGACATTCAGTCCCGTTACAAAACCCGCTACGGTTTGTATTATTCTGTCTCTTGCGCTGGCAAATAACTGGCCGCTCCGGCAACTTGATGTTAACAATGCGTTCCTCCATGGAACGTTATCGGAGGAAGTCTATATGACTCAACCCCCGGGGTTTGTGGATCCGGCTTTTCCTAAACACATTTGCAGACTTCGCAAAGCTCTTTATGGGCTGAAGCAAGCTCCTCGCGCATGGTACATGGAGCTGTCCAACTTTCTGGTTACTTCCAGATTTCGAAAATCTCGAGCCGATGCCTCCCTATTTATCTATACTCATCAACATACTCGTTTGTATTTCCTTGTATATGTTGATGACATTGTATTGACAGGGAATGATTCCAAAGCTCTAAATCACTTTGTCACTCAGCTCATGCGCAGATTTTCTGTCAAGGATCTTGGTATGCTTCATCATTTCTTGGGTATTGAAGTCATACCAAATGCTACTGGTTTGTTTCTCACGCAGAGGCAGTATATTTTGCATATACTTGAATCATGTCGCATGGAAGGTGCCAAGGAATCCTGCACACCACTCGGATCCACATCACTAATTCCACTGGAACATGACACTCATACGGATGCCACTCAGTATCGTCGCACCCTAGGCCTACTTCAATATCTGTCTTTCACTCGGCCGGATATTTCATTTGCGGAAAGGCAAATTGCTAAGTTTATAGTAATCTACACAACTACGACATATATATAATGAGCTAATGAAGGATTTGGATATAAATTACTTGGTAATAATGAGTCATATTTATCTATTCATTTTCCAATGTTCTTTTTAGTAGATTTACAATTTTAATGTAGTACCTTTTACCCTTCTCAAGAATTCCGGATGATTCCAGTTTAGTTGGCCGGTGCTTTTCATTAAAGCAGTGTAGTTAATACCCTACTTTTTTCTTCCGTGCTTCAGCGCTATCTTCCTCTGAAATACCAAAAGACACCTTGCATGTCCCAGGCTCCTAGCATTTATCCACCTTTTAGGCCAAACCTTTTCACACTTCCCGCCCAAAATTGTGCTGCCACTTTTCTGTTTTACTATATATAATGTATTAAACTATCATTTCTTTAATACGTTATATATATACACACAGAGAGAGAAAAAAGATAATATATCTTTCATTAATAAAATCCACTACTAACCAATTCAAATTAAGGTTATGTTGATTTTTTTTAAGTTTTTGAAATGAATAGATTAGTTTGTAAAAACAGTTTTATCATTGCCTTAGCTTACTAAGTCTTCATAGTTTATTTTTTATGAAATTGTTACCATTACTTGGACAAATAAACGGATTAGTTTGTAAAAAATATCTTATCATTACTTATTGAGATTTCGTTGTTTATTTTTCTAGAAATTGTTACTTAAGAAGTTAATTTTTTTAGATGTTTTATGTTAATTAGTTAATTAATATTAAAATTATTCGAATTAACTTTCTTGGTGGATATTTCTTCTTTTCGTCTACATTATACTTTTTTATCTATATCTTTGACATTTATATTATTATGTGTACTGCTTTTGTTATATACGTAGTACCTTTTTTGTGTTTTATATTTGTACACAGTATTCCAGCGTGCATCACACATGTGAATTATTTGTTATTATATTATATGGAGTACTACATGTCAAACAACACAATGCTAATATTTTAAGAAATAAATTTTACTCCGTGCAACAGATGGATCTGATAGACTTTTCACATTTTCATTGTCCCTAAGTAGTTAAAGCTCAAATGATGAGACAAAAAATGTTATTTATAAGAAAGTGCTTTAAAATATTTAAATTTTTCCATGTTATCTTATGTTGAATAATATGAATTTGTTTGTTGTTCCTAAAGTGGTCATTATAAAAGTTTTGATGTATCCTTTTGGATTTGAACATTTTTGCTTCATTTAATACAAGGTTCTTTATTTGGCGTGCATCGCACGGGTGAGATACTAGTTTGGTAAAATGTTCGTTGTCAATACAATTTAAGTAATTTCTCTATTACATGCTCTTGGATTTTTTGTAGAAAAATAGAACCATTATTGATATATTTTATTAATCAATATCAGAGCCGCTTTTAGGGGGTTCAATGGGTTACCTAGAACAAGACCCCCAATTCATGGGCCCCCAAATTTTTACAAATTTATTAGTATTACATAATAATATTATATAGATCAATTACAGTTTTCCTATATTAATACTAATCAGTAAAATGCAATTATTAAGGAAGAAAAATATAGATCAATCGTTTAGTTTAGTCACTTCTGCAATATTTATGGGTTAAACTAATTAGTTGTTAAAATTTGTACATTAATACAGTTTGACCTTTGTATACAATCTACCTTAGTTAACCCAGTAGAACGTATGGGTGTATCAACTCATTAGCATAAGCAAAGCAGCTGTTTTTTATTTCCTGATTTCCTATGATAACAAAAAACTCAATCTAGCAGAAATCTTTTGCATATTGGCTATCTAGCCGGTGCCTATACTCAAGAGGCAAATAAATACAAATCTGGATAAGGCCAACGTAGTCTGTGAATGTAATATTGTACGAACAGTAAAATAGATTCAGACAAATCTGTATGAACAAGAACATATGCACATGAAAAATACCAGAGAGGCTTGTTGATTGGTATTCCAGAGGAGCTCTGCTTGGTCCCCAAATTCAAAGAGGGTGCACAAATCCAAATCAAGACTACATAAACATTGGATTAGAGAAAGTCTATGTAAGCATAGAAGCAAACCAATATAACTTTAAAAACTTTTGAGGAAAATCAATAAGTATATGAATATAAATCAGGGAAAAATAATTAGAATACCCCAAACTCTGAAGGGGTGTGAGATAAGCACCCCAAACTTGCATATGTAATTTAAATACCCCAAACTTTATGTAAAATGTTATTTTAACACCATGGCCATGTATCATTTCTTTAAAAGAATGTAAATTTATGATGTTAATTGCATAATTCAAAATATCAAATTGAAAACTTTGCAATTATATAGAGTGTACGGTAATACTATTTATTTTATAATGGAAGTTTAGATTGTTAATTGTATCTTTATGAATGCTAAAATATTTTAAGTTATGAAATTAACACCAAAAATTGACATTTAAGAAAACAATAATACATGACTAGGGTGATAAAATAAGTATTTATATAAAGTTTGGGATATTTAAATTACATATGCAAGTTTGGGGTGTTACCTCACACCTCTTCAAAGTTTGGGGTATTTTAATTATTTCCCCCTATAAATTATGATGTGTACATACCCTCATGAGCGAGAGAGATGCAGTTTTCCATCGGCTTGCTCTCAGGAAGAAACCCTATCGTGTGCTGGTGTTATTCTACAAAGAGAGGCGCGCTCAGTTTATGTTTCCCGCAAATTTATTTCGCTTTTAGTTTGGTGAGCGGGAGTTCGTGGTTTGTACGTTTTGGCCGGCTTTGTATTGCGCGTAGTTTTTTTTTGTATTTCGCTTTGTATTTCGCTTTTAGTTTTTTTTTTTAAATTTGGAATATATCTAGAGCACATTTTGTAATGCCGAATCGGATGATTATGCTAAAATTTATGTAATTCTGGTTAAAGTAACATTATTGGCTGATTCTGCTGATTTTATGAAAAAATTATATTGAAAATATATTTTAGTAATAAAATAAAGAAAAATATATATGAAAAATAGCTAAAATGTTCATCTACAGTAAATTCAGCCATTACAGTCAAACAAGTAACCTCATCCTTACGTTTTCTTATTATTACACAATTCAGCGCGTGAAATTAAAAATTACGTGTTTGGTTATAAAGTTTGCTGATAAGCCGAAAAACAGAGTCAATAAATGGGCACCTATTGTTAAAACTTGTTGTAATTTTATTGGAAGAACGTGTTGTTATTAAAAGTTAACTTGTCTCATTAAAAATAAGAATAAAAGTACTAGTACACGGTTATTGTTGTTTTTATAGACCATGCTTTCATTGGTATGGTATAAACCACATTATTGTTTTACCACAGTTGATTTCTTATTGTAAGTAATGTTTATAACCACACATTTCTTGATGTCGTAAATACACCCGTGGTTGATGCTCACTTTTCTTGTAGTGTCAAATTGCTTGAATAATGAGTTCGGTTGCATTACATCAAGTATTAAGTAAGTTTTAATTTTTTTTATTACATTATTTAATGAATATTCAGTTGATTTAGGTATAAGTATTTGGATTGAGTTTTTTTTATTTTTATATTAATGTGGGCCTCAACTTTACATTTGGAAACGGGGCCTACAAATTCATTAGATGACCCTGATCAATATTAATCACATACCACTTGATATTAGTCTTTTGTTTCTTTTGTAGTAATTAAAAACAAATTTGCGATAACAATTTGTACACATAATCTAAATTGATTCTCAATTATGTACGATAGAGTCAACATCATATCAAACACTTTAACCACAATCACTTTATCATGCAATAGAAAGTTCTATTTTCCATTCTCGTTCAAAAAAGAAAACAGTAGAATTAAAAGACTTTTCCCATAATATGATCAATCAAAATGACTCGTATAAGAAGTAAAAATGTGACTAACTATTACAGACTTAAAATTGAGATGAAAGTATTTCAAACAGATGTTTTTTACTTTAACTTATTCTAATCCTAGATCATATTTGATATAATCATAACGGATCATACTAGATTTAAACAGGCTAGACCAGACTTTGACAGTTATGGAATACACATGAATCAGACATTAACAGACTAATTCATACCAAACCGGATCAGACCTGAAAATTTCAGTTCAATTAAAAACACCCTTACAATCCTTAGGTTTACTCCACCAACATACTCGCACAGGTAGCTTAGTTGGCCGAGTGGTGGGAGATTTGGATCAATGGATCAAGGTTTGAATCCTCGCAGCGACCGGGTGGAGGTCAAAGAACCTGAAATAAGGTTGGACCTCTGGTGCGCACGAGTGTATGAGCCTACTGCCACTTTGCTGACCGAGTCACCGTGACTAACCTCCCCAGTCCCCACCATCCTGTCAGGTCGGGGTGGGGGCTCCTTGGGTGGAAGATTTCACCTTTTGGATCAAAGGTTTACTCCAGCAACAAAGCTAGGCTAAAGTGCCTATAGTTTTATGCTTCGTTTTCTCTAACGGTTAAGATTTGCAAGCAGGTTAAATCAATTTTTGGGTTGCTTAGGGGTTGATTTTCTTCTTCATGTGAAAGAGGTGATGACAACTTACATGATATGGAGTTGTCTTGTTTCAGTGTCAGGGTGGAGCGACTGGCCATGTATGATTTGTTTTATACATCTTATCAAATGCTTATGGTATTCATTCAATCACAAATCTTTTTTTTTGGATGAAATGTAAATATGTATAGAATTATCCAAGAGTTTTTGCACATCATATGAACAAAAATCAAAACCATAGGCATCCTAAGTTAGGATACCCTATCACCTCAAAAAATATACTAGATAGCTAGCACTCTAGCCAAACATCATGCAAGACATCACAAAAATAGGTGACGAGATAGCAAAAAAACCTCTAGAAAGTTATCATATGGTATAGATACATAGAGTAACAAGATGTTCATCTGACATTCTCTCCTATAACAGTACCAATTGCCTGCCCCCCCCGGTGAACCACGACCTCAGAGTGAAAGGGTTGAATTGCTTGAAGTTGGAAGCTTGTTTTATACTTTCATCAAACCGGCGCAACAAAACGACATCATTTCAGGATGGAGTTTGGCTAGTTTTAATTATTTACTATAATTTCAGATCATATTTTATATTTATTTCGTGAGACATTTAATCATGGTATTGGTGTGCGTGTTCGTGTCGTTCTTGTGATGTTTAGTTTTATTGCGATGAGAGATATTGAAACTTCTAGACCCAATCAATCTTTAAATCTTTTGCATGGTTAGCGAAACGATGTGCTCAGTATATGTCAATATTTTTTATGTCTGGTCAGATATGAGAGGACATTCGGGTCACCTTGAATCTAGCTAAAATGAAGTTGGACATTGGTATTGAGTATGATGTACGACATGTGATTATTGAGATGTCAATGTAGACGATTTCCATTTGAAAAAGTGATTAAAGTATCAGAGCCTCTTTACTAACATAGATATTTTCTATTTTTCCAGAAATTTGGAAATTTAGAAAAAGGAAAACACACAACGTGTTTAGTGGAAAAAAATGCTGGAAAATTGGAGAAAAGAAAAAAAAAATACGTTCCCCAAATCGTTTTCCAAAACCAGAAAATGAGACATGTCTTTGTTTTCCTTAATGAATCGGAGAAGTGAGTTTTACTAATTTTCCAAAGTTGGAACACGTGGATGCTGCAATGTCACTGCAATGAATTTGCATACTTATGCCTAGTGATGAATTTGGTCCCTCTCTGGTGTCAGTTTCGGTCCGGTTTGGTCAACGACCCGATGGTCATTGTCCTGTTCGGTCAACATCCCAACGGTCCATGTCCTGTCCGATCAATGACTCGGTGGTACCTGTGTGGTCCGGTCGACGACGAGACAGTCTTGGTCAGGTACGGTCGACGACCAGTAAGTCTTGGTCCGATCTAGTGCGGTTAGGTGCGGTCCGGTCAACTACCCCATGCCCCTGTTTGCTCAGGTCAATTACTCAGTGGTCCATGTCTGATCCGGTCAATAATCCGACTGTCCTTGTCCAGTCCGATCGACAACCCGACAGTCGCTGTCCAGTTCGATCAACGACCAAGCGGTACTTATCCGGTCTGGTTGACGGCCGGGCAGTCCCAGTTCGGTCGACGAGTCGATGGTCCCTATATGATCCGATCAACAACTCGGCGGTCTTTATCTGCTCTGGACAATTACCTGGTCGTCCGCATCCTATTTGGTCAACGACCCAGCAGTCTCTGTTCGATCCGGTCGATGACCGGACGGCCGCGGGCTGGTCCCTATCCGGTCTGGTCGACGACCCGACGGTTCAATCTCTGTTTTTAAATCATTTTTTAAAGTGAAGAGTTTGAAAAGGGTCGTTGAGTTGCCAAGCCATACGGAAAATGGAAAAGAATTAGTCAAACTAGTTATTGGGACCGATCGGAACCGGACGGTTTCAGTCCTGACTTTCATATACTCGGGACCGAGTATCTTACTTGATTGTACTAGGTTCGGTTTTGGACCGGGATCGTACTTTCGGTCGATCACAGAACCGGGTGAAAAGAATTGATGAACATGTTTTTAGATCTCAAAATAGAAAATTAGAAAATAAAAACAAAAAATTGGATATTGAAAAACTAGAAAATCAAAACAGAAAATTGTAGAACGAAAAACAGAAAAGAAAACTAAAAAAATATCTTTGTTAGTAAACAGACCCTTAATGTTTACGTGTTATCGTTAATGACCACCAATGTTAGTGACATCGCTGTCTGCATTGACAATTTTTCGTATCACTGTCAAGGGAAAGTTATTTTATTCGAACAATATTTTCAGAGAGAATCTAGTGGTCAAAGTTGGGACACAGATAATTGAAAAAAGGTAGGAATATATTTTTATGAAAATAGAAGGAATAGAATTACACTTCCATATAATTTAGTCTTGTTTTAATTACTTTTTTAGAAAATATAAAACATGGTATAATAGAATTGATATAAGATAAAATGTTCATTCACAATATAAAATTTAAATTCTGAATGAACTATCTTTTCTTATATCAATTCTGTTATAAATAAACTTATATTTTTAATTGAATGAACTATCTTTTCTTATATCAATTCTGTTATAAATAAACTTATATTTTTAATTGAACCAATTTCATTAGCTTTATCAAATTAAAATGAGTACGTAGTACAACATTGTATCTCAAGACATAAGGAGTAAATTAATGTAAGAGTAGCTTAAATAAATTAGTGGAGACCATACTTTAAAATTTAAGTGTACATGAAAACATACTATCATTAGTTATTTCGATCCCATATAAATACAAAAAAAACATGAAAAGTATTTGAATAATATATCTTGATTTTCTCCTTAAAAATTAAAAGTTTGTTTTGAGGAAAAAACAATAGAGTAAGAAAAAACAAAAGGTAGAAGAATACGAAGGAAAAGCTCCGAAACGAGTCTTTTAACAATGTCTGTCTGTCTCCTGTGAGCTCACTCTCTCGCACTGCACACATGGTTTTACATTTTCTGCTGCAAAAATCCTCTGTTTCTTAGCATACTTTAAACTCCCATAAAAATAACAATACGCAATAGTATTACCCAGCGTTAAATCAAGTAGCTGCGCATAATACCGATTCAATTCCTGACATTTTAGGGTTTTCTCTAACTTTATGCTTCATTTCTTGGGTCTTGTACCAGCTAAATCCCAGCTCAATTTTGTCTTCTTCATTGATTTTTTAATTTTTTATTTGTTTTTTTCCTAAAAAATAAAAATTCAGTGTAATTCACGGCGGGTGAAGGAGGGCGCTTCTGGGATTCACGTGGTGGAAGATCGGGGAGAAAGATGGCAGATCTTAGTCCTTCATTGAGCTAGGAGGTTGGAATTTGGGCCTTTTTATTAAGAGTTGATGCAGACAAGAAGGCGTTAAATCAGTTTTTCAAACATGACTTTCGCTAAGCTCGATGATTCTCCTATGTTCCGTAAACAGGTCAGCTCTATTTCTCTTCTCGGTCTATTGTTTGCTCGATCACCTCGTAGTTTAGACGATTCCTATTTTTCCTGTTTATTTTATATTATTATAATTTGGATTTTTCTCGCATGTCTTTTGGGATGACATAATAAACTCGTCATCTTATGATGACACATTGATCAACGATGTTTTCACATTAACTCATCATCCTGGAATCTAATGAAAGAAATATCAACACAAGGAGCTGAAATGTAGATTGTTTGCCCAAGTCTATGTGAATCACCTTGTTAAGGAATGACATATGATTTATAATTATAGGATGATGGATTTGTTTACAAATATGTCATGCATTTTTATAGGTAGAATGTTTACATCAGGTTTTGTTCTATTCTCACCCATCATTAAGTATCACTTGGATAATGTTGTCATTCTGTTATGAGTTATTGGGTTATGCCTAATATTTTCCTTTGAAATGACATTTCTTCTGTGTGCATTATGATGTTCGTTAGCATCTCGGATGTAGCACACTTATACTCTGATTTTTAATGTATCATCTTATACCTTTTTTTATAACAAACAGCTTCAAAGCATGGAGGAAAGTGCTGAATCTTTGAGAGATAGAAGTTTGAAGTTTTATAAAGGATGCCGAAAATATACGTGAGTAGAAATTATTCAATATTCAGCAGGTCTCTTATTTTTGAACTTGTATATGTTCTTTATGTTATGTTTCATTGTTTTCGAGAAGATAATCTTTATCATTTCAATGGTTGCACCTCTATTCTTCTGCTTATACAGCACAATTTTTTTACTTTGCATTTAAAATTGATTCCTTGACATCATGTATTCAGCAGATCATATAATCACCTCCCTTCTTCTATTCCGCCCCAAAGAGTAACTAAGACCAATTGGGTCGTGTTTTCATTAGTGACAATATCTTTCTTTTCATCCAAGCGGGATCAGGATGATCAACCGCTTAATAGATAGTTGTTAATCCAGTTGAAGGGGAAAATGAACTATCAGATATAATTTGAAATGAATCTATTACATGGAATTTAGCGGAAGTATAATTGTTTGATTACTATCTTTTCTTTTCTTGTCATTTTCTACAGTTCTGCTAAGTGTGCATGATATATTCTTTTTCTGCTCACAACTAAGGACTTAATTTTTGGAGTTTAAAACTGGACTTTATATTTATCGCATTGCTTTAGAAAAAAAGATAAAGGGAAATTTATCATCCATTAATATGTAATGGGACATATAATCTTCAGCAATCGAGTTCTGAATGGACCCCTTGATGCCTTTTTGAGCGGAGAGGATATGCTTATCACCAATTATTTATAACAACAACAAGAAGAAGAACATCCAAGCCTTAGTCCCAAAAGTTTTTGGGGCAGGCTAACATGAATTGACCCCAAAATTATTTAAAAGTTTTGAAATTCTTTTCATGCAATAGATGTGTTATATTACTTTTATACCTTTTGGTCAAGTTTGTACTCTTCCTTCCCTTCTAAGTCTTAGTAGTTAGCGTAGAAGTCATAGAGTTTAAAGGCTTGTCGGGAGGGCTTGTATTCATTTTAGCATTTTGGTCTTAAAATTGTAGGGAAGGGCTTGGAGAGGGATATGATGGCGATATTGCTTTTGCAAGTGCTCTGGAAACTTTTGGTGGGGGGCACAATGACCCTATCAGTGTTGCTTTTGGAGGTAGGCTTACTTTACTGTGGGCACTTATATAAATAATAATAATAATAACAACAACAAATGGGACAATTCCCAAAATAGGAGTAAAAATAATGTAAAATTCCAAAATAGGAGTACTATGTTTCCCCCGTTAATAGTACACTACCGCCATCCTGAAAATTTACTGCCATGTGTTGGCATTATAAGGCTTTAAATATGGCAGTATGCTGCCATAATTGGCAGTTTTTCCAGACATGGCAGTAATTACTCCTATTTAGGTAATTAAAACATATTGCTCTTATTTTGGAATTCCAAAACGTTTTTACTTCTATTTAGGGCAAAATCTTACCATAAAAATATTATATTTATATTGTTGGAAAGTTTCTGTGATGAGTTCCATTCAAGCACTACATGCATTGATATGAGTTAATTTGTTGTTGTAGGTCCTGTTATGACTAAGTTCACTATTGCGCTCAGGGAAATTGGAACATACAAGGAAGTTCTTAGGTCTCAGGTACATTCATAAATTTGAATAATCAAGTCATTGTTTAAGAAATTGTCAATCTACTATTAAATATCTGCTTTAAATCTGTAATGCTGAAGAATCATGTCATAGTTATTGAAGATGCCATTCATAAATACCTTCTTAGGGTATTTGTAATCTTTCTCATGTGGCATTTTAAATAGCTTTTATTGGCATTTTTGTGTTTTTAATATCATTTTTCATGTAAATAGTTTAAATTTTTGTCTCTTTTCCCTCCCCTATTTCCCTACTTAAACAGACTTGGTATTGAGAAGAGAGAGGAACTAAAACATGATGTTCTTCTATATTGTCATTTCAGGTTGAGCACTTGTTGAATGATCGATTGTTGCAATTTGTTAACATAGATTTGCATGATGTCAAGGTACTAATGTTCTTTTAATACATTTTCTGGTTATATTTTGTCTTTGAGTTCCCCAAAATGATTTTTTCAAAAACTGTCTCTACAGGCTATAGTACTATCCATGTTATCTTTCGATTTTTTTCAATTTTCAAGTGCTTTATGATTCTTTGTTTTCATCTGCGGCTTATCATTGAATGAAATATTTGGTTGGTTTATTTGTAAATGTGACTGGCTAATCATAATTATGCTTTCTATACTTGTTGGTCTAAGTTGACAGTTAGTGATGTACTTTCTTAGTACAAATTTCATAGTAAGTCTTACTAAAGGGTGCTGTTAGTGCAGGAAGCTCGAAAGCGCTTTGACAAGGCTAGCATTCTATATGATCAAGTAATCTATTTGCATGTTTGAGTAGTGTTTTATTTGTAGAATGTTAACTTAATAGTCATTGTTATCAAGAGTGGGAAAGTTAAGATGCAGTTCTTGTGACAGGCTCGTGATAAGTTTTTGTCACTAAGGAAAGGCACAAAAAGTGACATAGCGAGCATGTTAGAGGAGGTATTATGATGATCCTGCTGTGTTCATTGCTTGTATGAAAGTGCTGCTGTATTTAAGTTCTTTCCCTATAGACTTTAACATGTCATGGAATCGGTGTAGGAACTTCATAATGCAAGGTCATCCTTTGAACAAGCACGGTTCAACTTGGTGGGTATACTTGTGACTACCATAATTGGATTTTTAACATACTGGCTCCAATTATTCTGAAAAAAATAAATTTTCTTGCAAATTGATTTTGGATACTTACTATCCAGGTGACTGCACTTTCAAATGTTGAAGCAAAGAAAAGGTTTGAATTCTTAGAAGCAGTTAGTGGCACAATGGATGCCCACCTCCGTTACTTCAAACAGGTTGTTTATGAAGTGTGATATCTATCTCTCTTCATCTTTTGGCCACTGACATTGTTTCTGAGATCTCACTTACTGCCATTTATACACATAGGGGTATGAGCTTTTGCATCAAATGGAGCCCTACATCAATCAGGTTTGCGCTATGTTGTCTTTTAGTAATTCCAAGTTTGATAATTATACACCGTACTTGGTTAGAGTTCCTGTTATCTGAGCTTATTAGTGGCTTAGTAAAATCACGATGTTATTATATTTTTACCTATCCAAACCAATCTGATCTATCAGCTGGGTGATTAGTCATTTATTTAATGTTCTCATCTGGTAACTTATAATGAGCCACAAGAGTTCAGATGGAATAATTTTGGGTACTTAATTTTTTTGGAAAGAAGTCATGTGGCTTGATGGACCCTGGGTTCATCAATGATTGAGTGCTTGCTTGTGTTACTTCGGTATGCTGTAGCCACACATCAAATTCTTTCTGTTTCAGGTATTGACATATGCACGGCAATCTAGAGAACGATCTAACTATGAACAAGCAGCTCTTAATGAAAAAATGCAAGAATACAAGAGACAGATAGACCGAGAGAGCAGGTGGTCTTCAGGCGGTTCTAATGGATCTCCATCGCCTAACGGAGATGGTATACAAGCCATTGGTAGAAGTTCACATAAGGAGATAGAAGCAGTTATGCAATCTGCAACAAGGGGGAAGGTTAGATATTTACCAATTATCTACAATACATGTAAATGTTTCTAAGGAGATGTTTCTTTGTTGCTTCATTCTCTTGTGCTGGTTTACTATGCTTTTTGTCCATCTGTACACTAGACATTTAACGTCTGGAAAAATTTCAGGTTGAGACCATTAGACAAGGTTATCTTTCGAAACGTTCTTCAAACTTGAGAGGTGACTGGAAAAGGCGCTTTTTTGTTCTTGATAGTCGAGGAATGTTGTATTACTATCGAAAACAAAATACCAAACCATCTGTGAGTAACATGCAGCCAGAATTGTAGAAAAGCATTAAGTCTAGCTCACTTGGGTCCTTCATATTCTTATTGCCATTGAATTTATATATCCTTTTCATTAGGGGTCTGGCAGTCAAATATCTACCCAGAGGAATAGTTCTGAGCTTGGTTCTGGACTGTTGAGCCGCTGGCTTTCTTCCCATCATCATGGTGGGGTGCATGATGAGAAATCTGTTGCTCATCACACTGTAAATCTCTTAACATCAACAATAAAGGTTGACGCTGACCAGTCAGATCTGCGGTTTTGCTTCAGAATTATCTCGCCAACAAAAAGCTACACGTTGCAGGTGAATTATTGTTGTGTTGCTATGTAGTTTGTCTCTGCGGGATATGGAAATTAAACTATTCCTCCGCTTGGGTGCAGGCTGAGAGCGCCCTAGATCAAATGGATTGGATTGAGAAGATTACTGGTGTTATTGCTTCTTTGCTGAGTTCTCAGGCTCCTGATAGGGTAAATCTAGCTACTCAAGATATACTACCCGTACAACAGCCATAAATTCACTCTGCATATTTACAGTCTTTTTGGTATTGTTTGCAGCGTTTTCCTGCTAGTCCAATGGGTGGTGGTGCTCATCATAGATCTGCAAGTGACAGCAGTTCATTTGATAGCTATGATGTTGATCCTACAACCGTTGATGAACATGCATCCGATAGACTTGCATCTTCCCATGAACGCCCCTTGAGAAACTCACAACAGCTACAGATTGCTTTGAGAGCTGAACAGCCAATAGAGACGTTACGGAAAGTATGCGGGAATGACAAATGCGCTGATTGTGGTACTACTGAACCCGATTGGGCATCCTTGAATCTTGGTGTTCTTGTCTGTATTGAATGCTCAGGCGTTCATCGCAACCTTGGTGTTCATATATCCAAGGTTAGAAGCCTTCATATATAGTTCCATCACGTGTTTAATCTTATGACCATCACCTCTTGTCAACGGACACCAAATGGTTCTATTATTATATTTCTATCCACACAGCTATTTACACGAGTGGATCTAAAGGGTTCTATATTTTTTCTATCCACCTTAGATTTTTTGTGTATCTAAAGTGGTATATTCACAAGTTATGTATGTTGAATGCATAAACTTGTCAAATAGTGTATTCAGTTATCCACTAGCCTGTGAAACTGAACTCGTGGATTTTATATTTATACAACTGATTCCTGTGGACATATTTTTGGTTCCCAAATTTGTCTTTTTGCTTCTACTAGTGTCAACTTTGTTTTATTTTCTTGTGTCCTTGAGGTTTGTAGTTCTGACTTTATGTTCTGGACTTCTGCTACAAATTCACAGTTTTCTGAATTAACCAACAGACCTTTGAATTTCTTGACATCCTGTTAAGGGTTCTGGGACTGGGAACGGGTCCAGGGACGACTTGGGGTAGCAGGGTACCCGGTTGAGGTGGTAACCTGCCTGCTAGGATTACTCCTCTTCTTGCCCGTGGCTAGAAGAGCGCAGTAAGAGCACAGGGGAAGGGGGGAAGTCCGTGACTTCTCTCTGGGATTAATTCTTCTAATGATCGATGATTTTATTAAGGCTGAAAAAAGGAATATAAATAGGCATCCTGCCTTTACATGATAGAGTTCTAATCTAACAGAAACTATAACATCTAATACTTCTATTTCTAATAGGAGTTCTAATCTAATAGAAACTGTAACCTTTAATACTTCTATTCCTAATAGGAAGTAATAAATAAAATATAAAAATAGCATCAAGATAATTTCCCTCTTCTAATTAAACTTCCCACTGGTTCCATAAAAATGCACCCGTAACATCACTTCCTCCCTCGAAACTGAGCTTGTCCCCAAGCTCATATCCTGGATAAGCAATGATAAAAGTGTCAAACGGTTCCCAAGTGGCCTTGTCTGGTGTGCTGTCTTGCCATTGAACTAATAGTCCCACTTATAGCGTTGGCAGACAACTCCAAGTCTGGGAAGCCATCATCTTCTTCCTGCTCATCTTCTATCTCGATCAAGAAAAGCTTTTTGCATCGGTGATTCATCGTCCACTGTTCATCACAATTATAACATAGCTCTTTTGCTCGTCTTTCTGTCATTTCATCCTTCGTGAGTCGCTTAACAATGGAATTTCCTGCCTTTGTTGTCACAAGCGCTTGTCTAAGCTGTGGCGGGCTGCGTTGTTTCATATCTGTCGTAGTACCCGAGACTTTTACAGGTGCAAGCGTCAGTGTTTGCCTTGCTTCCAATGTCCGTGCAAGGTTCATTGCGTAACCCAAGTTGCCTGGTTTTGCCATCTCCACATCAGACCGTAAGTGGGGATGGAGACCGGCGACAAACAAAGCAATCTGATGGGTGGACTGTATTTGTGAAGTTCTTGCTAAGGCCTTCTGAAATTGGGCACAATATTCATTAACTGATCCGATCTGCATCAGAAGTTTTAGATCTCCAATCGGGTTAGAACTCAAAGGGGGCCCAAAGCGCTCCAGACAGAGTTCTTTAAACCTCTCCCAGTTGACTTCTCCTTCTTCCTCTATCATCTGATCGAACCACAGTTGTGCATCATCTATCAAGTGGAATGAGACCATATTCATCTTTGCAACACTAGGAGTTTCTTGGTTCAAGAAGATTTTTTCGCACCTTTTCAACCAACTGGTAGGGTCGTAGGTGCCATCAAACACATGAAATTCCATCTTCTCATACTGTGGTTTCCAGGGGTTCGAGGTGCTGTGTGGTATCAGGCCGTTATCAGGTTGCTCTTCATGTGTTTCTGTTGATTTGTAATCTCGTTTGTGGACTGCCAGAGATAGAGCGGCAATCTACCCTTCTATGGCGGTTACCCTAGCAGTCATAGCCTCCATAAACTCCATCATGGTGGTTAAATCATCATTCTGTGGCGCCATGGATTGTGAAGGCTCTGATACCAAATTGTTAGGGTTCTGGGACTGGGAACGGGTCCAGGGACAACTTGGGGTAGCAGGGTACCCGGTTGAGGTGGTAACCTGCCTGCTAGGGTTACTCCTCTTCTTGCCCGTGGCCAGAAGAGCGCAGTAAGAGCGCAGGGGAAGGGGGGAAGTCCGTGACTTCTCTCTGGGATTAATTCTTCTAATGATCGATGATTTTATTAAGGCTGAAAAAAAGAATATAAATAGGCATCCTGCCTTTACATGATAGAGTTCTAATCTAACAGAAACTATAACATCTAATACTTCTATTTCTAATAGGAGTTCTAATCTAATAGAAACTGTAACCTCTAATATTTCTATTCCTAATAGGAAGTAATAAATAAAATATAAAAATAGCATCAAGATAATTTCCCTCTTCTAATTAAACTTCCCACTGGTTCCATAAAAATGCACCCGTAACACATCCTTATATGGTGAGGTGTTCTAGACTTCTAGTGAAGTAATTCTGGTGTTCCGATGCCATGAATTTGGATTTCAGCTAGGTTTTAAATTAATTCACATTTTTAGCTCCAGGGCTGTAGAGTTGAAAGTAGTCAAAACTAGTCTGCTAATCATGTAAGTTTTGCTTACTAGGTCTGTGATAACCTTTGGAATCATGCCAAAGTGCTCTCTAGATTTCAGTAAGTTCTAAGCGTTGCTGATGGTTGTCTCTTGTGGCTGTGCATGCAGGTAAGATCACTGACTCTTGATGTTAGAGTATGGGAACCTTCTGTGTTGTCTTTGTTTGAGTCTCTGGGAAATGCATTTGTGAACTCAGTCTGGGAAGAGTCACTTCAATCAAGAGGTGCCTTTCAGGTTAACCTTGGTCCTTCAAGGTAACAATTCTTCATTTCACAACTGAGTTACGGTTCACTTTAATCCCCACCTCAGTTTTCTTCTCTTTTGCTAATACACTAGTTTTGAAATTGAAGCTTGTACAAGTCTGATAAACAGCAGCAACTTTACATAAGCAAGCCAAGTAAGGGTGATCCAATCTCAACCAAGGAGAAATTTATTCATGCAAAGGTACTTTCTCATGCTGTTCTTAAAACATCCCCCCAAGTTTGTATTTAACCCTGCATACAGTTCGTAGCGTAATTTAATAATTTTGGCATTTTAATTAATAGTATGCAGAGAAAATGTTTGTCCGGAAAAATAAAGACCATCGGCTCATAGCACAACAGATGTGGGAAGCTGTCCGTTCTAATGATAAGAAAGGCGTGTATCGGCTCATTGTCAACTCTGATGCAGACGTTAATGCTATTTGCAAGCAGTTATTGAACTCCTCCTCACTTACTCTTGCCAAAGTAATGTTGTTGCAAGAACAGTCTTGCGTCAATGATGATGAGAAACCTTTAAAAGTGGGTGCAACTCAGAGTGAAGAATGCCTCGACCAATCAACAGATCTTGGTGGGTGTTCCCTACTACACCTGGCTTGTGAAACAGGAGACATAGGAATGCTTGAACTGTTGCTTCAGTATGGTGCAAATGTAAATGCTACTGATTTGAGAGGCTGGACACCATTGCATCAGTGTATTTTGAGGCACAAAGCCACATTCGCTAAGCTGCTGCTTACAAGGTATAAAATCTGTCATTCGTCAACTCTTGATTCAGTTCCACCAATTTGTCATATAAGTCATTATTATTATAATACTTCTTTTGATTTCTTTTTAGCATTTGCATTACTGCTAACATCCTATTGGTCCCTTGGCTGTATACTATTTACTTAATTTTGGTCTACCACTTTCTTTTGGACTCATTAAGGTTCTTTTTGTCCCCTAAAAGAGTCTTTTAAATCAAATGAAGACATGATAAAGTAATTCAAGAAAGAGTCTTGTAAAAAGAACCTTTCAAGAAATTTGCCCAAGTGAAGTAACAGATATGTGTGATATGATTAATTTAGTCAAACTATTTAAAAAGATACTAAATTATAATTATGACATATATTAGTTTTACTTTGACAAAAAGTTGTACCGTGATCAATCATGACTCATTTTATAGGTTGGTGGAAGTATTCATTACTGTAAACCAAATATAAGTATAATTCTCTTGGTTTACTTGAAAATAAAAGCCTTCTCCTCCAAAATCCCTTTCCCAAAAATTCCCTAGTGTTTGGGCTGAAGAAAGAAGCATATTCAAAGTAGATATTCTAGTTAACTGATTATATGGTCTTGAAATGAATGTTTGCAAATAGTTATTGCTTTCACTTATGATCTATATATAACTACTTATCTACTCTTCCAAGTGCAGTACTCTTTCATGATAAAAAAGTATTTGAACTGTAAATTGTGATGTTACCGCAGGGGAGCTGACCCACATGCTGTAAATGGGGACGGTAAAACCCCCATTGATCTTGCCATGGAATCAAATTTCAATGATCATGATGTCCTTTCTCTACTATCAAATGCACATAGGTAAAATGGACTGAACCTATAGGGGATACCGTGAGGACTTAAAATGAATCATTAATGCTGGTTTGAGAAGAAATTCTGGTTGTTTGTATTTTGTAATTATGTTTGTAGATGTAGGGCCCAATGAATCCTCACCCATAGATGCTGCTTCATACAAAGCTTAGGGCGGTATGGGTAGTCGAGGTTTTCTTTGTATTCTATAGGCGTGTCCGTTTGTTCATTCACCATTGTGTTCAATATGAGTTGGTCGATGTGAGGTTTGTGTACATTTACATAGCAACAGTTCTCTTTGAATGAGAAGTCTCCTCTTGCTTATGTTATGTAATCTGCTTTTAATGTTATTTTCAACACGATCCAACATATCTCATGCTTTTGTTGTGTCTACCTCAATTCCAATGGCTTGAATAATGAGCATATTGATCAAGTGATGTTTTTTGTAAAAACCATATCTAGTTATATCATTCTGTGGTGGTCGGATCTTTTCTTTTGTAAAAGGCATATTCCATACACACAAAAAGCCTTTGAACGTGATCACAAAACTAGCTTATTGACTTTTGATTGGTGAAAGTCAATACCCATTTTTCGAATTTCAGTCATATCTAGGCATGGACTCGGGCCGGGTTGGGCGGGCCGCCGGTTTGTAACACAAGGACCCGGAACCGGCCCGAGGTTTGGACGGGTCCGGTTCGGGCCGGGCCACCCGCCCGGGTCACGGGTTCGGGCCACCCGCCCGGGTCACGGGTTTGGGTCACCCGCCGGGCCGGTTAAAACTATTTTTTTTTAATAATTTATACTTTATAGTTTTATACAAGTATTAAAAACAAACTTCAAGTGCATTTATTTGAAATGAAATAGGAACTACATTTGAAAATTAAGAGAGACATACAATATGAAATACGATTTGTAAATTGTAATCAATCGGAACTTCCTGCACCTCCCAATCTTTTGGTTTTGTCATATGACTAGGGATGGACTCGGGTTCGGGCCGGGTCCGGGCCTAGGCCCGGGCGGGCCGGCGGGTCAGAAATGGTGGACCCGGGACCGGCCCGGGTAACCACCGGGTCCGGTCCGGGTCCGGTCCGGGTCGGGCCGGGCCCGTTATATTTTTTTTTGTTTTCCTCTTCCTAATTAACCCCCTCCCACCCCCAACCCCCCAAACCACCCCAAAATACCCAGCCCAACCCGAAAATTTAAAAAAAAAAATGAAAAAAAAGAAAAAGAAATAGTTTTTGGCCCGAACCTGGCCCGGGCCCGGCCGGGTCGGGCCTTGTTTTGGGTGACCCGAGCCCGGACCGGAAAACCCACGGGCCGGGCCTACCCGGACCGGTCACTGACCGGGCCACCGAGTCGGGCCGGACCGGAACAGTACCGGTCCCGGGCCGGTTCCGGGTCGGGCCACCCGGCCCGAGTCCATCCCTACATATGATTTAATATGCTTCATTGCAATCCCGTATCCGCCTGAAACTCCCATGCTACATTTTTTCCTGCACCATTTGTAAGTTGCGTACCACATCTCGGTCCTCGGGTCCTTCTGCTTATCAAAATTATACCGTATAACGACATATTGACTTTCCATTTTAAAAATGGTAGATATAATAATTCCACAATAGATGGAGATGAAGATGGAGAATGAAGATTAGAGATTGGATGTTGGAGAAGATGTGTATAAAAATGTTAGAAAATAAGAGTATTTATAGAATTTTTTGTATCCCACCCACCCCCACCCCCAACGGCTCTATGCCTCTATTGATTCAAATTTCAAACAATCAAACTACCAAAGTGGCTATATAGCCATTTGGGGCTTTTGATTTCAATTTTTTTTTGTATGTTTTAGTTTGAATAAATTACATAATGTAAAATTAATTAATTAATTTTATGAATTCAGTAAAAAATGCTACATATAAAAAAATGAATGTATATTTATTTAAAATATGAACTACAAGTTTACAAGTTACAATCGAGAATTGAAGGTAAAATTAAAACATGAAATACTAATCAATCATTCAATCGGAATCTCCGACATAGGTAGAGCCACCCTCGATTGTAGATTCATCCATAAAGTGTTGGGATGAGGTGATGTCAATTTCTTGAGCTCTATGAGCCGCTTTCAACCAATCGTGGTAGCATATAAGCATCTCAAGAGATTCTGCGCTCAACCTCGTTCTACATTGCGTTAGGACATTGTTGGCCGAACTAAATTCTTGTTCCACGGCAACTGTTGAAACTGGCTTTGATAGCACTTGCTTAGCCATCTTTGCTTTGTTAAATACAAAGAAATCTCATTAATTGTGCTTTGTTGCGTAGCGGGAGTTGATTTCGTTTTTTTAATAAGATTGGCAAATGTAGATTTGAAAATTGATTTAAACTAGAGTCAAAGGTAGCAATTAATAAAAAATTGTAATAAAGTAATTAACTATTAATCTAACTATTAATTCGAGTTATAGCAAATTAGTGTTTTAAAGTTTACTTTAATCAAATTAACTAGTGAATTAACTAGTTTTGTGTACAACCTATTTTTTACTAACAATGAAATTAATATACTTTAACTTTAACTATAATGAGAATTAACTAGTTTTTTAAACTAGAGTCAAAGGTAGCAATTAATAAAAAATTGTAATAAAGTAATTAACTATTAATCTAACTATTAATTCGAGTTATAGCAAATTAGTATTTTAAAGTTTACTTTAATCAAATTAACTAGTGAATTAACTAGTTTTGTGTACAACCTATTTTTTTACTAGCAATGAAATTAATAGACTTTAATTATAATGAGAATTACAACTAGTTTTTTGTACAACCTATTTTTTTTTACTAACAATCAAATTATTATAGTTTAACTTTAACTATTATGAGAATTAACTAGTTTTTTTCAAGTAACGTTAATACAAAATTAAACAAGTGTAAATAATAGAATGATTTCGTACCTCTTTCGGACTTTCGGTCTTTCGGATGGGAGTAATAGAACGACTTCAAATTAATTAGATATAATTCCAAACATATTAATAGATATAATAAATGTATAAGTAATATATATCTAAATAAGAAATATAAGTAATATAATGTATGTATTTATAAATTATAAGTAGATAATTAATATAAAGTAGATATATAAATATAATATATTGGAGAATAAGAGAATTAGAGAGTAGAGAGTTAAGAATAGGATTTAGGAAGAATTGGAGAAGAGATATGAAAAAATGTTTTAGATTAGGAGTATTTATAGGTTTTTTTTACCCCACCCCCACCCCCACCCCCACCCCCACCCCCACCCCACCCCCAAACCCCCCGGACCCCCCCTGCAGCCCACCCCCCAACGGCTAGTTTGGCCCAAAAGTCCAAAACAATTTTTTTTTTTAAAAATGTGACCGTTGGACCCGGACCCGGACCCGATCCGACCGGGCCGGGTCAACTATTTCCGGAACCGAGCCCGCCCCGCCCATCCCCCCCGGTTCGGGTCTACACCCAGTCTTGGACCGCCAGATCGGTCCGGTCCCGGGCCCGCACAGTAGCGGGCCTGGCCGTTTGGCCCGAACCGAATCCACCCCTAGTCATATCCGCTGCTTTGACTTTTGATATCTCAGAATCTCAGATTATGGTAGTTGTTCAGTTCTTAACCCACGATTTGCTAGTTTTGAATGGGTTTATCCGCTCAAGAATCAAGATTACTGCATATTTTGAGTACGTGTTGATCTGAATAACATGAGAATTTAAACACAATTACACAACTTTGCTTAGGGAGGATTTGACAGATACTCCCTCCATCATGAGTTGCACAACTTCATTATGTAATACTTCGTACTTTGTTGTTGTTGTTGTCATCTGATGATGTAATAAGTATTAAATAATAATTTAAGAATATATACAAACATATATAATTTTTACCTTAATCTATATCTAACTTTCTTCATATCCGTGGTTAAAGTTAAAAATACATATATCGTTTTGAGAAAATAAAATAAAAAGTCAAAAAATGTTTGATGATTCTAGACACCCTAGGCAAGCCATTAGGCGATCTAAGGAGGCAAGTAGGCGCCCTAGACGTGACTAATTCACCTAGGTGATACATCAATTATTTGGGAAGCCTAGACTAAAATCGGAGCACTCATCTATTGTCTATCATCTAGATAGGGACTAATCGGATGTCCAAAGCGATTTTTAGAACCGTGCTAGTTCCCATACAACCTCCACATCTTTCTTGAGGATGTGGACTTTCAATTTTCAAATGGTGTTGACCATCAAAAGAAAAGAAAATTATTGCGGAAAAATACGTTGACCATCTAGTTTAGTTATATGATGCTTTTAATCGAATTAAGAACCTGATTATCACCCTTTGTGATGCTGTTATTTATTTTAGACTTTTTTCGATTAACTGTCAGCAATTAACTTTATCATTAAATTGGATAACTCATAGGTATGTGTTGTTACTCGAGGAGAGATATTGCACCAGTGGGTTCACTGGAAAAGTTGCACGCGTATAAGAAGGCATTACAACTTCAATCGTTTTGTTTCAGTTCTATTAATGTTGATGCTAATTGGGCGGCTGAATATATTGCTTTTAATAAAGTTAGAATTAGTCGATCCCAAATGCATTGTAATCAATTTGTTGACATCCTTAAATATGATGTCATTAGCTACCGCCTTATCCCTAAATTTTTATTAGGCTTGGCCTCTTTACTTTCTCTTTGTAATCTCTTTTTTCAATAAATGGTAAGCTCTTACCTGACTCTTACCCCTTCCTCGGAAGGTTTGCCACCGGTACTTTAAAAAAATGGACCGGTTTCAATCACATACTGAATCAAATTTAGATAGTTATAAAATATACATAAAATAAGCATTTATCAAACAGGAACAACTTAGATCAGACTAGATCAGTACAGACCAGGAAGTTTCTATTCAACTAAAATCATCACAGTAACTATTGCGTTCCTGTTAGTATTACTAATTGAGTGTTTTTTAATTCATGTGTTCACTTTGGCTTTTTCAGTAGAAAGTATTTCGGAGTATCTTTTTTTATATATTACTCCGTATTAGTGCATATTTGATAATTGCCCATTTAATATTGAAATTCAATATTTATGATTAAAATAAAGTTTATTTACAAAAAAGTGACTAGTGAAAAAATAGGAGTGTTATTCAATTTTTAAACTTAAGTGGTTATGATACTATATTGTAGTAACTACTGGTCATATTTGTGCAAATAAGTTTCATTTTACTCCATTAATATTTTGAAAAAAATCCCATTTCAACAATATGGTGGTTTTACTAGCTCTTTAATATTTTTGGCAGGTTTCTCTTGTCTTTGAGTTGCCTTGGTGCTTCAGCTCCTTTCCTTTTAACGTTTGTTATAGCTCTGTTTATTCTACTCATCTTGAATTTTATTGGTGATTCCCCTTCTCCTTATTTTGCTTTTCTCCTTATTTTGCTTTTGTTGTATCTGCCAGGATATGATCCTTGGAGGATTGAAACTAAGCGTTGGTTTATACGGAGTTTGTTCTTCCCCTTTAACCCTTTTGCGTTTGTTTTTTATTAATAAAACCAGATGTGTGAGAAAAAATAGGGAGATTTATCTCAGATGTGTGACAAAATAATAGTAAAGTTTAAAAATTCGCTATATATGAGTTATTATTTGTAGTTGCATTGCAATACTCTTGAAGCTTAGCAAACCTTTCTGCCGCAAATTTGACCACCTCTGCAAATCTAGCCGCCGCTGCCGGAATGACAACCACCACTAGACTTATCATGTCACCAACAGACTGACCTTGATTATGCAAGGAACTATGAGCAATTATTTATATTAGAAAGGACAAATATGGAATAAAAGTCCTATTTAGAGATAAAAATATACTTACTCCTATTTAGGAATTTAAACAATAATTTAATCCTATTTAGGGTAATAACCCCAAAAATATAAAATAAAAAATATTGGACATTTAGCACTACCATATAATAAGTCATCAAAAAATATGTTCGATCTAATAATTATAGGATTTAGAAAAACTAGTCCCGTTGGCAGGGGCAAAGCTATGATTTCATGTCAGTTGAGCAAAATAACAAAGATTCTCATTCATAAAACTAAATTACTAATTCACAACTACCCACAACATTTTCATATGTTGAAAATGTGGTGCAATTTTTTCTTTGTCAACACTTTTGAATATATTTTTTCAATAAAAGTAACTAAAGCATCATTCATTAGAGTTCTCTATTCGATTGCACGATTGGTTCTTCTATGATTTGGAGTTGGACTATTGGAGTCAGAGTTGTGTTGCCCAAACTTTTCTTTTGGGCGTGACTTCAATTTTTCTTAAGTTAGTGTTCCAACTTTTAAAATATATACATTGATCCCAATTTTTTTAATGGTGGTGTCAATTTTAAAAATTTGAAAGATTATATATACCTATATGTAGATTATTATTTTCAGTGGTGTCAATTTTTTTTAAAATTATACGTAGTATGTACCTATATATAAAAAAGAACAGTGATGTCAATTGACACTACAACCCTATAGGTGTCTTGCCCGTTGGAGTTTGATTTAGAAATAAAGGGCCTTATTTCTTACGGAGTATAAATATAGTTTTGAATTCACCACAAAATACAAAATTTGTGAGAAAGAGTATGATTCAAATTAGAGATCGAATAAATTGATGATGACATGATAAACTCATTCAAACAAGTGCGATTGAGTTTTTTTACTTGAGAACAAGTGCGATTGAGTTTTTTTTACTTGAGAACAAGTGCGATGGAGTTTATTAACTTCGATGTGTATGTACGAGTGAAGACAGTTCACATATTTCAAAATTTCATGAGTTGTTCGTAGAATTTATTTCCATCATGCTCTGTTTTTAAAATATTGAAATATACTGTTCATAGGCAATAAGGAGATCCTGTGAGAAAGACATTTTGTCTAAGATGAAGAAATTAAGAGTTAACTGCTATTGTAATATGCTAGAAGTGGTTAAGGCGATCAAAATGTACTTGAGCGCAGAAGAAATTACAAAGTTTAGGGCAACTGTGTTTGGATGGACACTGGACGTGGAGTCTATATCTTGGGTAAGTGGGCAGTTGTTGTTGGGGCTTATTGGATACCATGTTGAGGAGGTCAATCACAAAATAGAGACTGAGAAGATCACATTTAACATTAGAAATAGTTTGATATCATTTACAAAAGAAGACTTTGCTCTGGTGACATCTTTTAGGATGGATGGGGCTAGGAAAAAAAAAGATGGTGTGAAGGGGGATTTGTGGAAGAGATACTTCAATGGGAAGAGCTATGTGTCTCAACAAAACATCACAGATGCTTTTACTCTATACAAGTGCAACAATGAGGGAACTGTGGGGCATGATGGTGTTAAATTAGGTCTATTGTATATGCTGGGGCATGGATTATTTGGCAACCAAAATAAAGTAGCACTGCCTTCTTACTATGTCAATCTGGTGGATGATCTGGAAGCTTTTAACAACTATCCATGGGGAAGAGATATATGGGATGATTTGGTAAACTATGCAGGCAAAAGTGCTGAGCTACTGTCAACTGGTAAGTCTGACCGTGTAACCTTTCCTGGATTTATGTTTGCTATGCAAATATGGGCATTTGAAACACTACCAGGATAAAGTAAAGCTAGGATCTGCATGTTGAAAGAAGATCAAGATAATGTTATTCCTCGCACACTCAAATGGGTTTTTACTAAAAAATCAAATCTGGATCTACTGTGCAAGTTGATATTCTATAACAATGAGGTATCAATTGAAATATTTGAATATACATAATTCATTTTTATAATTGTATATTGATATCATGTGTTACTTTTTTTGCAGTTTGAGTATAAACCAATGGAAGCAACAACTCAAGAGATGGAAATACCGCAGTTGGCAATGCTGTTTCAGAACTTCAAAAGAGAACGTTGGCAGTTTGATGGTGGGATGGACTGCAGTGAAGAGATAGAAATCAAAGATAATGATCAAGATGCTGAATGCAATGATAAACAGGCTAAAAAGGGAAGTGCAAAGGTGGATAAAAAGAAGAAGTCAAGGTCGCAAAAGGGTGTTGCTGTTAAAAATGTGAGTTCTGGATCAAAGAAACTGAAAAAGCAGTGCACTAGGGAAAAGAAAGATGATGATGAAGATGATTCATTACTGACAAACCTTGTTAAGAAGACTGATACCATGATGGCAGATATGGCAAGGATTAAGATTATCCAGAGAAACCATGGGTCATTATTGAGAAGAATACTGAAAAGGTTTGAAGGTAAACAAGTGATGACAGATGAAGGTAAGGAAGTAAGCGAAGGTGGGAACATTGAAATCAAAGATAATGGCACTGAAAATGATGCGGAGAAGGGGAATGATAAAGAGACAGAGCAGTAGGTTGATGATGCTGAGGAATTGTTGCAGAATGATGAAAAGGAAGCAATGGCAGAGGAAGATGGTGAAAAAGAGAAGGAGAATACTCAAGTGTCTGAGAATGAGATAGATTCTCAAAGACCATTCTTCAACATATTTGGTTTTTCTTCACACGAAGAACAACATGGAAAAAACACTGATGATGAAGGATTAGCAGACTTCAATGATGCCTGTGACAACACTATTAAAGAGACAGTTGTTCATGACACAAAGGAGAAGGTGCATGTTGGCAATGGTACTGGAGAACAGAATTGGGAAAAGTTGAATGACGATGACACCGATTTTGATGAGGATGAGCTTCTCAAAGTGGATGAACTGGTTATCAAAACCATTCAAAAGAGCAAAGAGAAGTCAACAGAAACAACCATTGAGCAATCCACAATGGTATGAAATTCAAAACTTATTCAATACATATTCAGATGATTTTTATTAATATCTGAATATATTGCAGGAAATGGAAGAGGTTAAAAGGAAACTAGAAACAAATTCAAAGAATGAAGAAGCTAGTGCTACCAATGAGGTATATCTCTTTTGCATAGATTTTTGACAGTAATGTGATGCACTTATTGCGTATTTCCAAATATCTAATGAACTATCAAACATGACAGTATAGAAAATCAATATGTATCAAGTTGGCAGTAACACATAGTAGGTGATGACTGTCAAATATTATATGTACTGAAATAGAATGGCAATAATATTCTATATCCGTATGCATAATATATTGACAATAATAGTGTGTAGTTGATATTTAATGCCAAAACTAAATAACCTGACACACATGTCAGTAACTAATGAGAATATGTATGATTCTTTTGGCAGTCATAGTATATAAAATTCAAAGTGTACTGACACATGATCATGCAGTGTAAAATTATACAGGTTTACAAACAACCAGAACCTTTTTCTGTGATTGTGATAGCTCATGCTGCAGCTGTAAAAAGATCTAAAAGGAATCCTAGGTCTCCGGAACGCTACACACCATCAGAGAGAAGAGTGGAGAAGAAAAGAAGAAAGCTTGAAAAGGCGAAAAAGGTGCAGAACACTTCGTTTCCGACAACAGAAGACCGCATAGGTCCATTTTCTGAAGATCCAAAGCAAATGCCAGAAAAGCATGAGGTGGATAAAGTTGCAGCTTATTTAAAGGTTGGATTGCTGAAAAACAGAAAGCGGGGTACATGCTATATACAATATAAGAAACAAGATGAAAACATGCATAGAAAGCCATTCTTGTTGGACTGTATGACTGTCCATTCAAAGACATGGTTGTATGAGCTGTTTACCAATCCTAAATGGTTGCGCGACATAGTATGTTTTAATTGAACTATTCAAGGTCATATCCATTCATTAATTACTTGAAATATGTTTATTTATTAAAATGTACTCTAACAACTATCTAAATATTTTTATGCAACAACATATAGAAGTGGGAATGTATTATTTAACATACAAAGCTGAACAGTACAACCCGCCTCAAAAGTTCACCACAACAAGCCCCTTTTTTGTGTCCCACCTAAAAAGAGAGAGTGAACTAATTGCACAAAACAAGATTACTTTGGACAAGGTTGCAGATGATGATGCTATAATGACTGAAATCATAGGAACTAGAGGGGATTTGTCTGGTGCATGAGCTGAAGTAGATTTTGTGTACATGCCAGTGAACAATGGAAACCACTGGGTCTTAGTTTTTTTCATTTAGCTGCCAAGATGATGAAAGTGTATAACTCTAAATGCAGAAGAGGTGAGTCACTACAAGATATTGCTGAATTTCTGCCAGACTTGAAAAGCCTACTGCCAAAAATCATGGACAAGTATGGTGTGTATGAAGCATTTGACGGTGGAAATATGGGTGAAAAAGAATTTCATATCGAAGCTGTAGAAAACTGCACCCAACAGAATGGCCGGTAAGATAAGGAGTTGTTATTCAAATTTCACAATTATTTAATGAGTGTTTCAAATAAAATAACAATATTTCTGATTCTAATGCACTCTTATTTGTAAAATAGTGGCAACTGTGGAATGTTCATGCTAAAGTTTGTCGAATTCCTGATGATGGGGAGGGACATCACTGAAATCAAAGCCGAAGACATGCCAAGCTATAGAAAGAAAATGGCAACTGAGTTGATGATGTACAATGAAAGGAGGATGAAAATTTTAGTGAAATAAGCAGGAAGCTGTACTTGCTTATATGTAGTACTGAACAATTGACTTTGTAATCACCATTTCAAACAGTTTGTTTTTTGTTTAGCAAACAAGACTATCGAAACTTATGTGTTTTGTTTAAATTGTATTTGGTCAATATCTTGAAATTGGTACTTCATATTTCTACTGCATTTACATTGTTGATGTACTCTTGTTAACATAGTTAATGCTATTTGTTTAATGCAAATTGCTCTAAATAGGAGAAAAAAACATTGAGAATTGAAAATAGGAATTCTTACTGTCATTATTTAAAAGTACTGACATAACTAAAAAGTATTGTCATTAATTTCTTATTAATAATAATTAATACTGCCATGTTGAATGGTTAGAACTGCAACTTATTGGAAGGTTATGACTAAAAGATGACAGTAAATACTGCCACCACGAACGCAGTAAGCATAAAGTACTACTCCGTATATTGCAAGTTAAGCGAAAATTATATATTGCCACTGGATCAATGAAAGCAGTACTCATTATTGGAAATATTAAATACTGCCACAACGAATGAAGCAATAAATTCTGAAGCGAAGAGTAATGTCATATATTGCAGACACTGCCACTTTTTGGTGACAATATTTATTTACATCATAATGGCATTACGAAGGCAGTAACTTCGTACACAGTTGCATATCATGACAGTATAGTAAATAAAATAATACTATTACAGTACAAAGGAGTAAATGCTATCTTGATAATAACCACAACATTGTGTAAAAAATATATATCAATCTTCACATGGAAATGAAAAAGTAGCCAAAATTAACATCAAACTCAAAAACAAATAAGTACAAAATAGTTTTCTTAGGAATCAATCGTAAGTGCATTCTTGCAACTTTTTTTGTTATGACCAGAAGAATGGCATCGAGAGCATTTTCTCCGTTTGGTTGCACGAACTTCAGCAACTGACGATATCCTTTTTGTTTTTGGTCGACCAACTTGTTTCTTAGAACATAAAGGTGGCTTGCAACGAATACTTTTAACATCATGCGGAACTATCCAAGAAGACACATCACCAATTGGATGATGTACGCCACTGTATGTATTCACAAGAGACTGTCGTGTGTAATAATATGATATATAATCATAGCAAGAAACACCAGGACGTGTACCTATGGCAGCTACAACATGTACACAAACAAAGTGCTCTAATTGGAACACACGACAAGTACATGTTCGGTCAATGAGATTGACAATAAAAGATCTACGAAGTCTGTCAACAACTTCAAACTGGTAATGACAAGATGGTTTGACTTGAAAAATCAAGGTTAATGAAACATGTGAATTGCAGATATAAAAGGCCATTACCACATAAGAAAGATAAAGCAAAGTTGTCAGTACAATACTTATGTGAGGAAAATACTGACATGTTCATTAAATAAACTTGTCAGTATGATTTTGCCAGAAAATAAATGAAGGAAACTATAAGAAAATTAAAGAAATTGGTACCCTCATCCTGGAAGCTTCCCTCTGCAATGAACTAAATATTTCTCAAACTTCAGAGTCAAATGCGTAGTTGATGAAGTTGCTTCTTCCAACCGCTCGGTAAACCATGTTTGCATTCTTTCATGGAGAAAATCCAAAAGCTTAGAAACAGGATACTCTCTTGCGTTGGCATTTACGTTGTTCATGGCCTCTGCACAGTTAGAGGTTATAACACTCCATCGACTCTTAACTGCCATGCTTCGAGCCCACTTTTCCTTTCCAATCTTCTCTAGCCAGGGACGAATCCTAGCATCTTCCTCATCCAACATGGACAAGTATTCATAGCATTCATTCACAGTTGCAGCCTCCCATGCAGCTTTAAATTTCCAGCCATGGTTGGATGACTTACCACGAAATTTGGTTCTCATGTTACGCCGGAGATGTTCACAATAATATCCATGGGCAGCGTGTGGGAAGATGGCCTTTGCAGCTTTGATAATACCTTTATGTCTATCTGACACAATGTACATGTCATCACGATGTTTAAGGCATTCTTTGAGCCTCATAAAAAACCACTTCCAAGAGTCAGTGCTCTCAGAATCACATACAACAAACGCTAAAGGCACAATCTGTTTGTTTGCATCTTGGCTGCAGGCTGTAAGCAACGTCCCTTTGTAGTAGGATTTCATAAAAGAACCATCGATAATAAGAACAGGAATGCAATGTTCCCATGCATTCTTCTATGGTGCAAGTGACATGAACAAATAACAAAACACGTCATCATCTCCTCTAATGAGTAAGACATCAGATCCTGGATTAGCTTGGCCAAGCATATAGGCCATCGACGGCAACAATTGGTATTGCTCTGAATCTGAACCAAACTGTTTTCTCATGGCAGACTTCTTTGTAGCCCACGACTTCTTGTATGAGATCGGTATTCCATATTGCAACAACAAATCATCCCTGATTTGTTTAGGTGTATACGGTTTTTTGGAAGCATCCATATACTGATGAGCTATAAGCTCAGCAATCATTGCAGAATTGGCCTGCCTATGACGAACACCTTGCCTAAAGTCTATTGAGCAAGTGTGATCAACATGAAATCTGTATGTAAAGAACAAAGAATAAATACAAAGTGGTGGATATATGAAGTACGGGACAACTACATGCGTGGCAGCAATTGGTGATTGTACACATACAATATGAAAGTAATACAAAAACAGTTGGAAGTACGAAGTAGAATACACTAAACATGCTTGGAAATACAATGTGTTAACTGGCAGTAGACTCAAGCAATGCAGTTTTGAACTACGGAACACACAATGCAAGATTATTAAAATACATCACAAACAAGTAAAAACAATGAATGAAATAAGAAACATACCTTCTAATCTGAAAAAGTTGAACACCTTTGAGTCTAACAGCACGAAGAGTCCATTTACAATTCTTTTTGTCCAAACATATTACATGCAATGTATGCTTCTTTGAAGTCTTTGTCAAATATCGGAAGTTATTATTGATCGCATACAGTCTAAGGTGATATAGTATATCTTGCTTGTTCGCGTAGATACCATGGAGCACAACCGTAATGGGAGAATAATGTGTAATGACATCACAGTTCTGGTTTGACACAAAGGCATCTGATGACTGATTTTCTAAATTTTTAGAACTGGAAGAAAGGGAGTCCTCATCAAAACATTCAACACGTACACCACTGCATGAACTGTGCTCTTCAAAGTTATGTTCATTGAAGGGAACACTAGAATGATCAACATAAAAAGAAGGTGTGGATGAAAGAACATTATCAAAACTATTTTCAGGAGCACGAGAATGGATCTCAGGATGCAAGATTTGATCTAGAGAATGGACAACAACGAAACTGGTATTTGCATTGAACGAATCAACATTAGAATAAGCTGCAGGTGTGATCAAATTATTTGAAGTACAAGCGGACGAAACAGGAGCATAAGTAGGCGGTTTCTCTTTGTCAAATTGTATACACAAAGGATATTTTGCAAAATCTGATTGAAGGATCTTATGATCAATATAAAAGTGTAAACTAGCATTGTCATTGAGTAGAACAGGTGGGGGGCATGATTCAACAAGGGGGCATGATTCAACAAGGTATGATATGGTAAAACGTGGATTAGATTGGATTTGATCAATACTATCGTTAAAGATGCCTAAGAATGATGCGTATGTGCAACAATACGGGACATGTATACCTAATGCCGACTTGTTCATGAAGACAAAGTCAGGCCCCCATACACCATCCAACTTGACCATTGTGAGCAAAACACGATCCATTACACCAGTTTCCATGAAAAATCACTATGCAAAAACGGTAAAAGCAAATGATGAATCTTAGAACATTGATAAATCTCAAAACAGTTTGAAATTATAAAAACAAACTGTTTTCATGGAAGTTGAATATGCAAAAATAGGCGAAAGCAAAGCATTTCAAAAATCGAAGAGAATACCTGGTAAAAAGCTGAATCCGAACAGATAATTGATAACAAGTGCAATTCAAACGATTTTCATGTTAACGATGCGCAAAAAACAAAAACTCTGAGCTTCAAAATAATTGTCTGCAGCGATTTGGAATCCTCGCGGAGCTCCGTCTAAGTGTTTACGCCAGGCCATCATCTTCAAAGATTCATCGCGGAGCTCCGTCTAAGCTTTGAAAACATTGTTTGCAGCGATTTGGAATCCTCGTGGAGTAGAAGACAACGAATAGTTGGGATACGTTAAGTTCGGTAACTAAGAATAGATACGGAAGTTCGAACAGGGTTATTTTAGGAATGAAAAAATGTAATGTTTGTAATTAGGACCAAGGAAATCCCATTTTGGGAAATAAAATTATATACTCCTATTTTGGAATTAGGAAAGCCAATTAGTCCCATTTAATTTATTGGAGTTTAAAGCTTCACCATTGAATTTGAAACACTTTTAGTCCTCCGTATCAGTGTACATTTGTTCGTTGTAAGTTTTGGTTTAAGATATTTGACTGATACTTAATGTTAACAATAAGATTATGAATACTATATGATTATATATACGGAGTAGTAAATAAATGGAATTTTATCAATTCAGGATCCAAAAGATAGATTAATTATCAATTCAGGACCCGAAAGATGAAACGTATCGGTATAGGAACCGAATGATGAAAAACTATCGATTTAGGACCTAACGTTTCATAGGTTTTGATTTATTTAATTTTTTATTAATTCCATTACTAATTTTTGATAAACTTTTCTTCACAAAAGTTTATTAGTTTAATAAAACGAAATAATATTTTAATTTTTTTAATAAAAAAATTATGACAACTTAGGTCCTAGATTAATAGTTTTCAATCATTCAGATCCTAAATTGATAGTTTTTCATCATTCGGGTCCTATATCGATGCATTTTTTCTTTCAGGTCCCGAATTGATACTTAATCTATCTTTCGAGTCCTGAATTGATAAAATTCCTAAATAAATTTACACATTTGAGAACTGCATTAAAACTTTTATAAAATACAAGAAAACTCTTACAATAAAAGAAGAATCTGAAAGTAAAATATTAAAACTAGAAGAATCTAAAAGAGCATTGCGGACAAGTATCTATTGAAGTGTGAAAATGTTCTCTTTTGGACTGAAATTTGCTGGTCTGATCCGATATACTTCGTATTAAAGTTTGACTTAGTCTGAACTGATCTGGTCTGATAGATGTTTGATCTCTGAATATTTTATAACTGTTCAAGTTTGGTCTGAATTGATCTGTTTAAGTGTGATCTGGGAGTAAAAACAAGAGATATTACCCGAAATAGGACTAAAACAGTTTAAAAATTCCAAAATAGGACTGTCATGTTTTTATTCCCAAAATAGGACTAATTACTGCCATGTTTTGGCAGTACCAGACTTCAAACATGTCGGTATTTTCTAAACATGGCAATAATTAGTCCTATTTTGGGAATAAAAGATATGACAGTCCTATTTTGGAATTTTGAAACTCTTTTAATCTTATTTCGTAAACTTTCCCTAAAAACAATAACATCCCAAATTGGTATATGAGATTTTTCCATCAAGAGAAAGAAATACTTGATGAACACAATACTTCATGGCTAGACAATTTTTTAATTATTTACTCTATTCATGCATAACTTTTTCGATTTCGGAATGATTTGACAACACAATCGTCATTTTTAGGGAAGATTTGAAAATTCACATTTTATTTGTACGACCGAAAGGAAATAAAGCAGAAAAGTGTGGGGATTCTGGGAATAGAAAAAGCTAGCGTCCGCCTCCAGGCTCTTTCTTCTTCATCTACTCAGTACTGACTACTAGTGTCATATTTGAGGGAAATAAACAAACAGTTATACCTAAGAGTACTTGGGATAAACTTCCAATTTAATCAAGAAAAACCTCATTGTTTGGGCACTAATTCATTTCTTTACTCCCTCCCGATTTCATTTTTTTTAAAAACTTTTATTTTTCCTTCTTTGAGGGAGTTTCAGGTGCATCATTGGTGAAGGAATATGCCTGTTGCTGGTCCCCTCATTTTCTCATACGTGCAAAAAGGGTCATATTTTCTCATATTATAGCAAATGTTTTATTCCATTGAAGAAAAAAGGTCTTTTTTCCAAGTTCTTCACACTTTTTATCTCCACCCTCCGTCTCTGAGGCTACTTGACCGGTTCCATCTTTCTTCATTGGGAAGATTTTGTGGCAGCTCTTCTTTCTGCTACAATACACATATTGTGTCCGTCGCTTTGAAGCTTTCTTGGTTGGTTTCTTTGGGCATTTACTGTAAAGTTGGAAACTTTTTGTGTTTTGCTGCTTCAAGATTCCTTCAGAGAATGTGAAAATCCCCCATTCTGTATATTCCTTCTCTGGGGCATTTTCTTGAACTGTTCCGAAGCCCCCTGAATTTGTATCTTTATTTTGGTTTCTGTTCAAAACCCTAACAGCTGCTGGTTTCAGTTGATGCCAGAGGTTAAAATATTTAGTCTTTTGTGACTCAGTAAGATATTTGAGGCCTCCAGGGGAGGAGATGAAATTCCCCAATTCGTGGGGCATAAGTGTGAAATTAGTGTTTTTGTTGTGCTTTCATATAACTTCCGTGCAATGTCAATCATGGGTACACAAGAACAACTCAAGTGATCCGCGGGCCTCTCCTCAATTCAAGAACAGGTTTGAGAGGATTATGATAAGCATTCTTCTAGGAATCTTAACAGGTTTGGTTTCTGCCCTTCTCTTTGCTTGTCTAGTCAGGTGTTTCATAAGGTGCATAAGCAAACCCCCAATTCTGAACGGCCCTGTTGTCTTTTCATCCAAAATCGTTCCTAAGAGTCTCCAAGCAGCTCTTGCGAATGAACCTGAGTTGCTCAGCTCGAGCTCTAATGGGAAATACTACAAGGCTGTTCTTGATAATGGTCTAACTGTTGCTGTTAAGTTGCTTGAAACCTTTGAAGCTGGTGGTTCTCCTGAGATTCAACAGAGAAAGTCAGTGAAGCGGAAAGTTCAACGGGAATTGGAGCTTCTTGCCGGACTAAGACACAGGAATTTAATGAGTTTAAGGGCTTACGTTCGAGAATCGAATCGGTTTTATTTGGTTTATGATTATTTTCCCAGTGGGAGTCTTGAAGATGTACTGAAAAGGGTGAGGGAAAATGAATTGAATCTTAAGTGGGAAGCCCGGCTTCGGATTGCAGTTGGAATTGTTAAGGCACTTCAGTATCTTCATTTTTCATGCAATCTGAGATTTTTGCACTATAATTTGAAGCCGTCCAATGTAATGTTGGATGGAGAGTGTGAGCCAAGGTTGGCTGATTGTGGCTTGGCTAAAATCATTCCTAGCTTTGAGAGAGTAGCTTCAATCTACAGCCCCCCTGAAACTTACCAGATTTCCAGGTAATCAACATAACTTGAAATTGATGACATGTTTAGGTGTACTTGTTAATTGCGTTCCCTAGTTAATACAGAGTATCATTTGTTGCTCACAGCCTTCTAGAGAATGGCATTTGGTGTGTTTGAGTCTGTTAATTTAAATTTGGTTAAACCGTGGAATTTGTTATGACGTATTCGTCTTCATCACATATTCAGTTGGGTTGGGCATGAGATTTGTAGAGACATAAATTGTCTAAATTAGTTAGCACTGCAAGTTCATTTTTTTATTTGGCCTAGAATTTAAGAAAATGAAAACTATTTGGTTAAAGTTTGTGTGGAGGAGAGAGCAATATTAAACATAGTTCTTAAAAAGAAATTGAATGTAATTTGCAAAGGAGGAAGGACAGAACAAAGAAAAACCGATAGGGATAGTATAACAAGCATTGTTATAAGAAGTGTTGAAAAATTGGTCACCTAGGCGATATGTGCTCGGTTGATGAAGCAAATATTGGAAAGTCACCTTATTTAGATGTTTGGGTGACTAGGAGGCTAGGCGCTCTAAGCACCTTTAATTAGAAATTTATTAGTATTTTAATTTGTAAGCACTGTATTATTTCCATTGAAATACAAATATTAGATATAATTAACTACTCCGGAGTATAATGTATTACGGAATATTAGTTTTCAAAATATGAATTATAATTTCTGCAACCAGTTATGTCAGATACGCTCTGTAAAATACTAGAATTCATGATTCGTAGCAAACAAAATATTTGTAAATATTCATTTCCTCTATTTTATTGGGTGTATATGATTGAAAGGGATCCATTATGCAGTGTAAAATTGAATATTGTGCATGGTCACTACATAATAAGAGGCATATTTGTTCATTATGTTTACTAATCATATACTTTCATCATTTCTAAAAAATCAAACATTCCCTGCAACGAAAATGATTGGATTGGTTTGGTGTTCCTATTCATATCCTGTCTTAACTCGTATTTTCTTCTTTAATGAAACTACACTGCTCTTTCCTTCTCTTTCTGAAACTTTGTATGAGCACTGAATATCTTATGATTTTTAACGGTAGTAGGTATACTGATAAGAGTGATATATTCAGCTTTGGAATCATACTGGCGGTTCTATTAACCGGTCGAAATCCAACGGATCCTTTTTTTAACGATGCATCAACCGGAGGAAGTTTGGGACGGTGGCTTCACCGCCTTCAGGAAGCGGGTTCGGCCCGGGAAGCATTGGACCCACGTATTCTTGGGGAAGAAATGGATGAGGAAGAAGATGAGATGCTAATGGCTGTGAAAATTGCAGTTGTGTGCTTGTCTGACCTGCCCACGGACCGTCCATCCAGCGATGAGCTCGTCTCTATGCTCACCCAACTAAATAGCTTCTAGTGGGTTTGCTATGGGAGCCTTAGGTTGTTTTTGGGGCTTTCTTTGTACTGCTTGGATTATGCCATGGAAACAACCAGTATGCTCCAAGGGTTTCCTTCTTTAGACCAATCGCAGAATGCCACGACTAGTAGTACTGATATTATTAGTAGTACTCACGTTATTAATGTACCTTAATTGCGAATTCGATGATTAAGTGTAGCCTGTAAATGCCTGATTCCTAACAGCTTTCTGCTTTGTTTTTTATATGTTACTATGATGTAAGAGACATGCATTATTTAATGGTAGGGTTTGTGTATGCTTGTCTGTTTTTTCAGACAGCTTTTCTTGTGAAATCATTTGTAGTGTTTGTTTTTGGGTCAACAGGAAGTTCTTGTGTTTTCTGTTTGTCTTCATTTGGCTTATAATATTTCTTTATGTCATATGGTCTCTATAAGGCAAATGTTATTGTTGATGGAGATATGTTATTTTCCCAGTGCTCTAAAAACTGCTAGACCTCATGAGTGGATTATTCAGGGGAAGTGAAAAATACAGATAAAAAGATATATATATTTTTTCAAATAGAAATGTCATTGTTTTTTGACAAAAAAAGACTCATTCACTCATAAAGAAGAATCATTAACTATTTTTAACTTTTTAGAGCTGCATAGGTTGCGTTTTTAATAAAATGGAATACCCTATTTTATGTTATAACAACCATTTTTTCCTCTTATTTGTAGTTTTGTTTTAAAAGAAAAACCAAATGAAGGGAAGTTAGACCTCTTAGACGTCTAGTCCAGATTTTAAGAACATAGAGTTGGCCATATGGCCTTGTAGGTATTCAACTACCAGTTGATGGTACTTGCAGTGTTATTGTCTGGTTCCATGTTTGGGAAATGCTTTGATTCTTTTTTGAACGTAATGAGTAAAGAGGGGCTTTTTAGAAAGCAAAATCATGAAGTTTCTTGAAAAAGAGCCTTTCATATTATTATTATTAGATTTGTAATGCTTTCCTTTTTACAAAGTTTTTGTTTCAACTTTTCTGAAAATGGAAACACCAAACTTTGTTTAGCAGTTATGTTCGTCCAGTTTTTCAAAATAAAAATAGAACTTTGGGAATTATTGGAAACATTATTTCTCCAAAAGAACTGGGAACAAGGCTATACTGTATGGCAGAATATTCATGAGCTTATCATACTTTTTTTTAAAGAAGCTTATTATACTTTTATACCTAAGAAGTTCTCATTTTCTTCAAAAAATAAAGTGCTTTTTCTTTGAAACGAGTCTGATACTACTCCGTGTTACTTTTATCCTAGGAAGATGAGGCTCAGACATCGTTGAGGTGCGAAAACTTTATATTGTGCCAATGTGCCGGGCATAGGTCGTGTTGGGTTGATCCTATTCCAGTCCCGGGGCCGGGGATTGGAACTTGGAAGTCTAAAATCCAAATACACCATAACAAAAATGTAACTAGTGAATATGGATAGAGCCGTAGAGTTTCGGTTCTCATATTACTCTTATGTGGAAGTTTGGAACCGATCGGCCTGGAATCCAAACTGGTAGCCGTTCGGTCTTCCCCTAAGGCGGTGATCGTGGATTAAACCATTTGAATTTCATCAATGCTGATAATTGTTTTTGTGATCTTACTGAGTGTTTGATAAGAATCTTACTGAGTGAATGAAAGCGTTGATTCAAATTTGAATTCATAAGACCATTTGTAGTGGTTAGTCCATATGAAAACAGTGTTTTCAACTCTGAATGAAAGTGCTTTTCATATTTGAATTCACAAGACCATTTGCAGTGGTAAGTCCATATGAAAACAGCGTTTCGACTATGTCAATACTGTTTTTCCCTGCATCCGTGCACCGTCAATAAAATACACTCAACATATTTTTTTACATATCAATTTAGTAAAACAATAATTAATTTATTATAAATAGTGTTTTCCGTTTAATATTTTCCTAAATAATTGTGAAATAAAAAATACACATTTCGATGTATAAATAAATAAATTTCATTTTTTTTATATTTTCGGTTAACAAAAATGAACTTAGTTCAAGTAAAGTTCGATTATGAAATATTCAGTTATTTGTGAAGATTCCATGAATTAAAATTGTGTTTCATCGTTTTTTAAACTGAAGAAAACTTCAACAGTTAAAATTTTTTTGTTTCATTTTATACATTACATATTGGTGTCATATGAAAGATAATAAAATTTTATGAATTTTGATATATATTTTGAAAAATTTGAAGAACAAATAAAAAAATTATACAAGTTTCTAAGAAATTGAGATATTCTGATGCAACGATGATGTAAGCACGACATCAGGTTCACCAAAAGCAACCCTTTTCATAAAATTTTACTATTTTTCTTCTTTTTTTCTCTTTTTCCCCTTTTCCACTCTTTCCACTCCTCTCAACACACCCTCTATATATAACCCCTTCCATCCCTTTTTCCACTTTTAATACCTCTTTTAAACTACCACTACACAATTAGGAGTCCAAAAATTTCACGTTAATCCATTTGGACTCCTAATACCTCACCACTCCAAAGAGTAGCACATGGTAAGAGTGTGATCAAACTGCCCATGAAGCATGGTTATGAACTTATGATCACGAAACTTCAGTGCCATGATTGGGTTGGAGTACTTTGAAAAAAGCAAGTTTAAAAGATTTACTTTTCCAAAAAGCATATATTTAGTGCTTCCATAAAGGAATATTCGGTACAAAAGGAGTATTTTTATTTTATATAAAAAGAAATGTATTCACACAATTTTTTCACATGCTTTTTAGTTCGAAAGAATAGATCCACAAACACCCTTATTAGTAGACTTAGTTGTAGAATTTTTTAGAGAGAATTCCCTAAATAGGAGTAAAAAGGTTTTAAAATTCCAAAATAGGGCTCATGTTTTTATTCCTTAAATATGAGTAAATTTCTACCAAGTTTGGCAATACTAGGCTTTAAACATGACATTTTTCTCCAAACTTGTCAGATTACTCCTATTCAGGGAATAAAAAAACATGATACTCCTATCTTGTAATTTCAAAATATTTTTGCTCTTATTTAGAGTAATTTCTAAAATTTTTAACAGGCTTTCATAATGAATTTAGCGATTCAAATTAGCCTTTAGCAAATCACGGTACATGCTAAATACACCGAGAGCCAATCATTCTGGACCAGACTTATAACAAACAATATTAAAACTAAGAGCCCGTAAGGGTGTGCTAATATTGGGATCGGTGAAGTTCCGGTTGAAACAGCTAAATATGGTACATTGTAGGAAATCTATATTTAAAATATTTTTGTTAATAAAATGAACAAAAATTAGATGAAAATAGCTAGAATAGCCACCATATTCATAAATGTAAATTTAATTCAGCTCTAAAAATAAAATCATTTTTAATTATTACAAAATTCCGCACACCATTTTTTTTAATTGCATATGATAAGAAATTTGATCGATGAGTCAAAGGTAATTTCAATACGGAGTACATAATTTGAACGGACTATAATTAGAGCTGGTCAGAATAGCAAAATTCAGAATAAGAGCCGTGAACACCTCCTTACACATTTATAAGGGTGTTTGGATCTGATTCTTAAAATTGCTTCTGCTCGTTCAGGGAGCAGAAGCAGAAGTTGGAGTGTTTGAGTGAAAATGAAGAAGTGATTCTGGTGCTCTAATTTACTCCTAGAATCAGGTTTTTTAGAAGCTGGGGGTACCAGCTTCTCAAAACTGATTCTGATTCTGTTTCTGTTTTAAAAAAGAAGCAGAAACATAATTAGTTCCAAACACCCCCATAGGTTAGTAAAAAAAGGATGACATCCCATCCCTGAGAGCCCCCAACCCCGACCGGACGGTACGTTGGGAGGATGTAAATTGGACTATAATCCCAATCTGACAGATAGAGAGTTAGGCTCTATCCCCGGTACTTGCAGAGATCCTACGCATTTTTAGCATAGTAACCTCTCATCGCAGTTGACGGGATTCGAACCCGGGACCTAACCCTTGTGACACTCCCTTGCTACCAGTTGAGCTACGTCCACCCGTAAGATTATAGGTTAGTGAATATATACTCCGTTGTTCAAAGCTTTAAAAACATGGATAACGTTCCAACGTTCTCCACAAAATAGACATTTTATTATAGCCAATTCGGCTATACCAAAGTGATAATAATAATGATGTACTGCATTATTATTGAAGGGCTGTTTTTAATTGATTGGATTCAAATATTCTCGTTTGTTTGATCTGATCTAATCAGTTTGAGTTTAGTACAGTAGAAGCTGATCTCATATGATCTAGTAATAAAAATGATGTTTGTACTCACCCTTATATCCACTTTTATACCACTATGTTTGTGCAAAGCATTTTTATTTGTCTGTGAAACGCGTTCACGATAAAATATTTCTGAGCATATTTTGTCTGTGAACCAGATTGACAAAAAATAACATTCACAAACATGATGGGTATTAAGATGAGTAAAACAAGAATGATTGATCTAGTAATACGTATTTATTTTATAACAGTCAAAATGTGATGGATGAATTGGTATGACTTTTTAAGTCTTTGATCTATGTCTGAATTCCAAAACTATTCCAATTTGAAAACGTTCACGTACATAGTACTCCGTATTTTAAAAAGAATCAGCGGCGTTGGAATATTGGTGCTGCCTTTATGTTTGTTCAAAATAAATGTATCTATGTAATTAACTTTTATTTATTTCAAAAAAAACTTTGTTAACGGCATTATTATGCTCTTTCAAAATCTCAATTCTCCTGATCTAATACAATCAGCGATCTAACCCTAAAAAACCCGGGGCCGTCTCCCTTGAATAAGGATTCCTGTTTTTATCGTCTTGTGTGCGGCAATTAAATTTAGTCGTCCTTTGGAGCGACGATTAGGTTAACATAGAAGGAATTGTTCGCAGAAATATCGCTAGACGTGCTGTGGCAGCCGGTGGAGAAGGAGTTGCGAGAACCAAGGGAGGGAGAAAGGGAGGCGTCCAAAGGGATTGAAATTGCGGGGCAGACAGAGGTTGCGCGCCAGGGAATCAATCGAGCGACGGGTGGGAGCTGTGCCTTGTTTGTGTCAACAATCTTAGCGATTATCCGGTCTCCTCCTGAACCACTGTCAGGGGATGAACGAGGTGCTAGGGTTCAAGATACTTATTTTACTTATTTAATTTTGTTCTTGTTTCGTCCTCCTCCTATTAGTTTTTATTATTTTATCATTTGATTTCTTGTTACCATCCACGTGTTAGGTTTGTCAGTTTGTTTGAGAATTTAGTCTTCTTTTATGTCATTGGGTATGTTTGGATCTTTGGGAACAGAGATGGTTGTGTCAAACCCTCACTTACTTGATCGCAGGTGGCAGCCTTTGCAGTACTGAGATAATGATGATGATCGAGTAATCACATCAATATGCTTATACTCTATAGGCGAATACATGCATCAACATGCTCTCATGTCTCGATGTTAGTGGGGCGAAGGTACCGGTATGTATTTTGAGTATCATTTTAAACATCTAAGAAATGAATGGTATTCATAGTGCTAATCATAGAATTGAAGCTTCTATGGGAAAGTTGTGTTTGAACCTATTTTAAGGTTTTAACACAAATGTTACAAACATAATGGCAAAAGCCAACAGCAGTAATAATAAAAATCACAATTTTGAGCTTCTTGAAATCACTTATTTCCGACTTGAAGACGTACATTGCGCTGCTGCTCTGAGCTTGTCCACATCAATCCTGGGAAGCAATGCCACATTTGTCACTTTCTCCTTGTCAATTTTACTTGCTGGAAAAAACTTTCAAGTAGTAATATCACAAGCAGTAATTGTGAAAGTTCCATTAATTTTACCATTATTCCATCTCTTTGTGTTCTTGCGAAACTCATTGTAAAAGGATGTGGGAACTATTTTCTTGGACATCATGAAAAACAAAACGTCAATTTTGGATATAAAAAATAAAGAGTTAGAATCCATTTATCGGTTATATATATCATTCCATTTATTTAATTTCTAGTTTTACGGACTCAATTATGAGCCCGTTTGGTAGCACAAAAATGGACTGTTTTGGCTGATTCTGGTGAAATTTATGAAGTTCTGGCTGAAATGGCTGCATTGGCTGATTCTGCTGATACAAGAAAAAAATATTTTTAAAATATATTTTATTAATAAAATAAAGAAAAAATTATATGTAAAATTAGCTAAAATGATCATCTACAGTAACTTCAGCCAATACAGCCAGAAAAGTAACTCCAACCTTACTTTTTCGGCTTATTGCACAATTCAGCGAGCGAAAGCAAAGTTTACGTGTTTGGTAAAAAAGTTACCTGATAAGCCTGATAAACCGAAAATGAGGGTTGCCAAACGGCCTCTATATCACGAACATATTAATCATTGGCAATCTAGCTGCAACATTATAAGAATCATCGTTACATACTTTTACATAGCCATTTTGTCACAAAAATTCACAACGTTATTGTAATCATGCTTTTGAGCTGGGCTTCCATTATGAAATTGGTTACATAGGAGTATAATACTTTTTACGATCTAAATGATCTTATGGTGTTCAATTGACACGCCTTTTCAGAAATGTGATTAAAAATAAAAACGTATAGTTCAGATTTGAGATCATACAAATTAAATGGTAAAAACTTACGTAGTATTTCTTCCTTTTAAAAATTATAGGAAACTATATTTCGTGGGTGAAGAGGAAAAAGAAGAATAGAAAGTAAAGCTTTTTACTCACGGTATGGATCGCTAGCAGTGGTGGACTCAGAGATTTGTGGGAGTCGGGGCACACTAGACACTAAACTTAGTCTATAATAAAAGCTCCGAGCTCGAAGCGGGACACTGGTTTTTACTTTAAGTGCTACTAGTGAATTTTCGGGCTCGAAGCGGGGGCACGTGCCCTCCTTAGGTCCTCCATTGATTGCTAGGACCGTAGGCCAATGGCCTTGTAACTTGTCTACTGAAATCTTATTAAGGCCTTATTATGCCGCGCAACACAGGACGGGGTTGGTGATATACGTCTCGGTGGATTCGTTCTTTGAAACCAATAAAATATCGATGAAACTGATCGTAATCAAATTCAAAATTACCTGCCTGTTTTAGATGTGGTTCATAAACTACATAGTTATGTGAGTATAACCTTCGACACCCGAATTATTATCAAGAAAAAAGAATGAATGCATATTCATGGACATATTCAGGATTTTTAATTTTCTTAATATGTACGTGCATTTGCTTATTATGTAAATATATAATCGACAATTTTACATGAACTGAATTCTGATTTAATAAGTATTAAGTTTGCCCATTAAAAAAAACAAGTACTCCTTATCAAGTTTGACTTTCAACTTAACATCTTACGTATACCGATATACCACCTTCCAATTATTTTTAGTTGTTGTTTCAAAGGGTGGAATCTCCCACCCCACGAGTCCCACACACCGATCTGACGGGATTTTTGGGATGATGTAAGTCACGGTGACTCAGTCGGCCCAATGATGATAGGCCTTATACTCGTGCGCATCAGAGGTCCAGCCCAGCACGCAGGAGCTGTAACCTCCACACGGTCGTTGCGGGTTTCAATTCGAACTTTGATCATTGTTCCAAATTTCCCACCACTAAACCGATTGAGCTACCCGTGCGGGTTTCCAATTATTTTTAGTAATATAAATGGTATCTAACACATTAATAGAAAGGTATGAGTCGTAGGGGTCTAGATAGGTCATTGCTAGGGGCTAAAAATCCGGTGAATGAGAGGCAAAATGCTAAAAATGTAAGTTTTACCCTATAAAAACTACTACAGTGTTTGGGTTACATTTGGTTATGGACAAAACTTATGGATTCAAGTAGGGAAGTAACAATACTTGAGCAGTTGAGCGAATTAAAAAATAATACAAAGCTTGTTGTATCAATAAAAATGTCCTAACTCGCAAATGTGCCAATTCCAGCCTTTGTAGTTTCCAACATTCACAAGCCCAGTCCAATGGGGTCGGCTTAGGATTGTAAAATTTTCACCATCTTGAAATAAAACAACGCAATTTCAAATATGATGTCACAAAGTTACCAATACAATCAATTGATTTTTAAAAAATTACCAATAAAATTAATTAATTAAGATAGCCGGGAAAAACAGAAACAAGATGGAACAGAAAAACCAAAGCTTGTGCTACATAAAATTTCTTTAAAACGTATTTGTATAATTCGTGTATGATGTCCGCATGTCGCTCGGCACACAAATCGCAGTTTTTCTTCTCCGTTTTCGGAATTTAATCGTACATCTTGCACGCGAAAAGAGCCTTTCCACTTAGGATTCTCAACCCTTTCAAAGAGGGAACCCTTTACAACGGGATGAAAATCCCTTGGTTTTTCCAATGTGAGATAAATTACACTAGCAAATCATCTTTTTTCTAGTTTTCTCCATTTCGACAAGTAAACTTCGAGAATCAATTTATCATTCATCTGTTGTCTATTTTGAGTGTACCACATATCGAATTTAAGCCCTTAACAAAAAGAATTCAAAACTACTTTGACCCGATTCAAATCGGAAGTGAGACTCGCTCAGAATTCTGCCCCAAATGTACCATTTAATGTAATTGTTAACACATTTTTCAAACATGTACCATCATTATCTTTAAAATACTTCCAAATGATTCGATTGCAAAAATAGAAAATGAAATGAGAATTTGAAGCCCGGGACCCGGACTCATATCCACCACTACCGAGTACCGATATGTAATTACAAATCTATAAAAGTTTAAATGTTTTATCCCACCCGAATAAAAACGAATAAGATTGTATGCTGCCCTAGTACACTAAAGTGGAGCAATTCTTTTGAAGTTTTTTTTAATACTCCAGGGGTCTGGGGGATCTGGGGAGCTCGAATGCTTGGTTAATTCTTTTTAAGGTTAGTCAATTAAGATGTTTAATTTGAGGCTCACGCTAGTTCATAGTAAACCATGTTTAAACAGATGAGATCAAATCAAATGCTCAAATTAAACTAAACAAAACTCAGTCAGTATTGAGTGCACATAATACATACTTTTACCACACTAGATCAAACCAATTCATTCACATTCAATCGGAACATACTTAGATAAAAAAACGTAGTCCAAGTGAGAACATTCTTAATCAATCATAAATGGGATAAGTTTCCTTTTAACATTTTGTTATTTCAATATGAAAATAATGACACCTCATCTCTGAGGGCCTCCCAACCCCGACCGGACGGTACTTTAAGAGGATGTAAATTGGATTATAATCACAATCTAACAGATAGAGAGTGGGGCTCTGTCCCCGGTACTTGCAGAGGCCCTATGCATTTTTAACATAGTAACCTCTCATCGCAGTTGCCGGGATTCGAACCCGGGACCTAACCCTTTTTTTGTTATTTCAATATGGATTCATTTGGGTACAATTTTACGTAGCACGGATTACAGAGTAGTTTTTTTTGGCAAATTATATCGTAGGATCGGCGCACCTTGAGCATGGTGTGCCGATCCCAAAACGGCATCACTTTATCAATTAAATAGAAAAACAATCTCTTGCAAAAATAAATAGAACCATCGATCTTCCGCAGCAGCAGTAATTAAGGAGCCACCATCATTTTTTCAGAAGCTCTTCAATGTCTGCTCTTCAATCCGCCACAACGGTAAGGAACGTAACCGTTGATGTTGATCGATGAATTACACAGCATAAATTTCTAACTTTCTGCTTAACCCTTGAAATATGGAATCATGGTATCGATGGAAATGTGGAATCACGGATTCACGCATAACCCTTGAAAGTAGATTCCTTTGCTTTCATTTAACATCTACCCTTTAATCAAATTCCATTAATATAATTTTTTCCATTTTGATGTTGATTGATGGAATTGATCGATATATACTGTATATGTATATATGTGTGTGGGCATTTGTTTAATACATGAAGTTACATCTTTTTACATTTCATTTACATCTTAATGTACGCGAGTTACATCTTAATAGACACGAGTTACATCTTGATGTATGTGAGTTACACCACGCAATAAACCTCTGTAATATCATTTTTATAGCCCTAATATTAAAAATAAAACATATTCACTATTTAAAAAAAGTTATTAAGCTATTAGGATCAATTTTTCATTGTTTACATTGAAATCAATTTTTATAATATATATATATATATATATATATATATATATATATATATATATATATATATATATATATATATATATATATATAATTCTCAAACACAAAAAAATCATTGTTCAATTTTCCAACAAGTTACATTTCGAATGAACTTGAGTTACATCGATCAATAACGTAAGTTACATATCTTTACACACGGGTTACATCATTCACTCTACTAGGATAAAAAGAAAGAAAAAATAGTCACTGCACACGCGTGTACTGTTCACGCATCTACTGTTCACGCATTTTTTTTAAATTGTTCAAAATTACGTCGTTTTGGGAGTGGAGCACGGTGCTCACCGTGGGATGATCTCAGGGTATAATGGTTTTTTTTGTCTATTTTTCTTTTCATTTTTAAAAGGAAAAAGATCACTATATATTTCTACCATTTCAAATTCATCACATACACTAAACTCTATGACCTAACCAAATGCTCCGACTGCCTCCGAGTTCAATTGACGGCGGACCACATCGTTGTTACTACTTGTAATTGGGGACTGAAATCCGTGTGTCGCTCTCCTAATCTCCTATTAATTAAATCCAATTCATTTACAAGTTTTTAACCAACGCTCCACCAAAAACATGGACATATTACTTGTAAATCTTCAAATAACTCAATAGATCAGATGAAGATTTCACTACACCCTTGTATCTTTCTGAGGAATTCTAAATAGAGACTGAGAAACGTAGTAATAATGAGTTTATATTAACATACAAAAACAACATTTGTTTGGCGATGAAATGATGTGGGAAGGAAAAGAAGTGAATAACTATATACATACAATAATTTGCGGACAAGCTGATTCCTGGGAACTCTTTCATTGTCTGATGGGGTATATTAATTTCCAGTAAGAGAAGAGTCGTGATGCTCAGTTTCTTTACGAGATGCCTCCCATAGTCGTCGCTCAATGCCCAACTTCCTAAGCTCCATTAGGCCTTGCTCAACTGAAATGGAATCCCCAGTACCATTACTAACAGACAAAAGTAACTCTTAACTGAGCATAAAACACATAAAATGGGTTTGGATGGAGTTACTGACCCAACAGTCCACATGATGACATGAGTAATGGAATAGCGTATGTTTGAAATCTGAAAAATTATTACGGAGTATTTTTTATTTAAAAAAGGGTTACCATCAACAGCATCATATGAAGTTGGTGACTGCGAACTACGGCCTATCCAAAACTGAAGCCGCTTGTTGGCAATTTCCTCCTCTATGCCTTGGGCCTTGGCTCTCCTCCAAAAATAAGTTAGCCATGCCTACATGGATCCAATATGAACATAATTTTAATGAACAAGCAAGCAAAGAGCCCTCCTTTAGGGAGGCAATCATTGGACTGAGACTAGATAGTTCGCTTGAATTAGGAGAAGCACATATACTCGATAGATATTCTAAAGGGAAACATAGGGGCTAGCACAAATGGTGGATTGGGTTTTATAAAAAAATGTATAGTATAACCCAAAAGACAGTGATGTCAACCTCCTTGAAAAGCACATCCTCAGACTCCTCGGGGCTCAATTCTGTAAAAAGAAACATGCAGATGCTTTAGATGAATTTCAAAGCAATTTAGAAGAGTAATAAACTATGCATATTGGTCAAAATTCCAAATTTAAAACTTAGGTTCCAGTTTTCTGGAGGGATGACACCAGCAGAGTTTATGTCACCAAAGATGGTGAGGAGTACAGAACCAAAAAAGACAGTGAAACTTAGAAAAGTGAAGGGTGACAACGAAGTGTGGACAGGCTTGGTGCAACCGAGTATCTCCACTTCTGTCCTTTTGAGTTCCTGTACCCTAAAGTCATGGCCGGCTAGGGTGGGCAACAAGGGCATGTGTCCTAGGTCCATAGAAAAATAATTAAAATGAGGCCTAATAGTAGGAAAGTTAGCAGACCCAAAAACCTATTTTGTGAAAAAAAGAACAAAGTCTCGTAAGATTCAAAGCTCAAACCTGCCTTGACAAATTTATATAGACCAATTACTTTAGTGAAAGTAGTAAACTATGCAAGACCTATTGTGGGGGTATGAAGGTACCAGGACAAAACAAAGGAAGAAGTATTTTACTGAGATGCAATCTCCCCTATGGTCCATAGAAAAATCAGGGCATACCATGCCCAAAGACCAAAATGTGTGGGACTGGTATTTTGAAGGTGACATTGTGACAATGAAATTAAAATGATGAAAAAGACATCCCCTATGCACTGAGCCATGTGATGATGATGCCAAGAACAACAACATGATGCCAAAAAAAAGCATTATAATATGCTTAAATAAAGGATACATTTGATTAAACTAACCAACTGCTTCCATATACTTGCGATCACCGGCAGGTGACTTGAGATCTGTCATAATGGAAGCAGATGCAACACACTAATTATTATATAGAATGTGTGAACGTCCCCCAAATGTCTTATGTCATAAGTTTAGTAACCACCAAAAGAAACACAACAAAAAAGGAAGTAACAGAGAGGTGCAGAATGAAAAGAGGAGTAAGGGGCCAATTAGGCTGAGGGGGGGAGGGGGTTACTTGAGAATCATATCATAAACAACACCGTCAACACGGATAATCCACCCCATGCAAATACATATTGAAGTCCAACCTGAGATTGACAATCTAGAAGAGTTTATGTGCCGTTGTTGAGCCAGTGCAACTACAATTGCGTCTTCAACCTAGAAAGAATCATCATAAATAGTTATAGAAAAACTAGTCAAACATCTACTAAATGTGAAAAGTCAATATAATGAAAAAATGTCAATATAGTGGACAAGGACGTCTAAGAGTATTTTCATTATAATGAAAAGACTATATGAAAAGAACAAAATAGTTGAGAAGACTAGTTTAGTAGATGTTTGACTAGTTTAGTAAACGTGAAAAGTCAAAATCTAAAATATTTTGTTACATAATTGAGAATGTAGATTCAATGAGTCATATTTTTATGCTGGGCAAAAATTGTTATAAAGCATAACTACGGACCATACATCATTTTAGTCGGTGCCAAGAATATATAACAGTATAATCAGAAGATATATTACTATAATCATAAGTCATGAAGAAACCCTTTGTTAAATGTGCAAAATTGCAAATAATGGGTGTCATAGACTCAGAGCATGCATAAGTTATTCAGTGGTGATAGATGAAATAAGTAGAGCATTAGGTTATAAAATTCATGGATGTATACAATCAGCGTATGATAAAGTATATCTAAAATTATAAATCACGAGTTAATTAAAAAAACATGGACGCTCAATTGAAGTGGCAAACCTTCAATGTAGTAAGTTCTTTCAATCCCATCTCAACTAAAAGCATAGTCTCAATGTTGCTTTCACCAGTCAGATCACTCAAATCTTGAACATGCTTGCCCCTTTCTGGATTGTCATCTCCTGCTCAATTACAAAGGTATTAGGCTTTCACCATCTTCATCATTAACATCATTTTTAGCACCTCAATCCCAATTAATTGAGGTCGGTGGTGTAAAATTTATGATGCTGAGTGTTAGCCTTGCATAGTTAATTAGTTATTCGCAAACTGAAATATATCACGAAAGAAATAAAGAAATATTTAAAGACCAAGATTGTAAGATATATAATTTTGGATTAAAGATTTATGGATTACAACTAAGAGCTACTAACCTGTTTGCGAGTATTCTTCCTTAGCTTTTTGCCCAGCAGAGAGGACTATTTCAAAAGGAAGAGGGGCGAAAGATGACCAATATTCATGCTTTGTGACAGCAATATCCACACAGATACCTGCATAACAAGATCATCGACGCCTTAATCCTAATTCCTAGATATGTTGGGCGATAACTAGTGTTTTGATAACTTAATTGTCCCTAATTATGGTACTTGTTCATTTGTTATTGCAATCTTTTGAGCTAATACGCTTTTCGGATCCATAAAGAAGAGAAGATCAATGTTGCAAGCATTCAGGGGCAACAAATGGATTATATTCAGCTTTAGGCTCCCCGCAGACCACTTGGAAGCAAGCCTGAGCAAAAAGGGCAGGGAAAAGTACTGAAACAAGCAAAGTAATGGCTAGGACAAGTCGTTGTGTGGCTGAACAGGCCGGTAACAGGCTTGCATGCCGTTACTTAACTTCCGCACAAAATCATCACGCAGTAATGACGTAGGCAACATTGTTACCTTCCACGTTACTGCGTCTGTTTTTGTCCCCAGATTGATAACGACATAGGCAACATTATTACCTACGTCGTTAACCGGAATACCCGCATCCCGTCCCTTTCCCGTCCAGCTAGTAACAGCATGAGTAATGTTGTATTGTACGTAGTATCTCATTACCTCTGCCACATTGAGTTTTCTGTGTTCTTAGGGGTTTTCCCCTTGATGCGTCAATACATTTCTTTCATCATTTTTAGCATAATACATCTTACGAGTACTTCAGCTCTATTCCTCTATGATTTCAAGCTTTTCACATTTACTTTGTCCAAGACTCTTGGAAGTGAATAGCTAGAGGAGTAATGTAGATGAACAGGTAGATTATGTAGAGGAGTAAGAATAGTTGGGTAATACAAGAAAAGCCACCAATCAATGGAAGATTTTCTTGGATTCACTCCCCTACCTTGGAAGAGGCTAAGGAGCCTTGAATCTCACCCTGTTTCCCTAAGTACTTGAAATCCTATATTTTCAATGACGCTTTTCATCAAACACATGGTGCCCTACATGTAAATCCCTTTTATGGGCCATTTAATCAAATTTTGCTTTTTTAATATTGAAAAATTCAAAAATCACTTCTCAGATGGCTTAGCTTCAAAACTAAAGTAGACCGATCTACAAATTAGTGCTCAATGACGTAGCATTTAATTTTCCTACAGTTATCACCTGCGGGGGCGACACTCTTTTTACTATTCTCATTCATTCTACACTACATCTCAAAAGCATTTTACTTAAAACTCAAATGGTGTTGCGTTATCAGTGATAGCTTTGGTTTTAAGTGGTTTGTTTGATGACATTAGTTTCACTTGTACTTTTGGAGATCAAGTTGTTTTCAGTTTTTGTGCGATTTCTTGTGCATGCAGGAGTGGCAGGATTTAACTTGCTTACTCCCCCCCCCCCCCCCCCGTACTTGCTCTTTAAACCTTTAATCAAATTTTGCTTTTTAAGCTTTGAATATTAAAAAATTATTACTTCTCAGTTGACTTAACATCAAAACTAAAGTAGAGTTACAAATTAGTGTTCAATGACGTAGCATTTCTACTATTGCTATCCCTACGAGAAAGACACTCTTCTTACAACTATTCTCACCCTTTTACACATATTCCAAACTGCTTTTTGTTCAACAATCATTGGGGTAGGTGAGACAAAATTTATAGTGCAATAAATTGTCTCTAATTAGATAATGCTATAAATCCAAGCAAACCTACTGCAGCAATGTTCCTCTCAAGGCTAGATATCCGTCACAGCCTTCTTAAGAAGGAACAATGAGATGAAATTCCGAAGTTGTTCTCATCATAGACTTGCATGTAAGATATCACGAGATGGTGATATGTTTAGATAATTACTGGTCTTTTTACATTATAAGATTGATATTGATGTTGAAAATCAACATGCACATCATGGGAAATTACAGTACAAAATATGCAAAAGGCAAAAACTGACCATACTGAGCAGCTAAACCCCAATAGCGAGCCAGCCAGCATCTTTTGAGAACAACTTCTTCCTGGCATATGAATAAGCTACTATTTTAACTTAAATCTTGCAGTATGTCGCACTTTAAATAGCTAGCTGATCTCCAAAAAAGTACAACAACAAACCATTTCATTCTGGGTTAGAACCATTCTTTGTGTCATAGACCGCAGTGATTTAACTTCAGATTGAGTCCCTTGAAGTTTATCATTAACAGAATCTGCTTCTCTTTTGGCATTCTATTGCATATTAAGCACCATGAGTCAAAACGTGAGGCCGAAGAATGCAAAATAAACAGCAACACTTGTATGCAGCCCTGCATGGCAGAACACCTTACCATTACACCAGAACGGAGGGTTGCAAGCTCTGCATCCACCCCCTCTTTTGACTTTGCTTCTTTTAGTGCAGCCTACAATAGCTTGGTGCTTACGATCATAAGAAAGTTATATATAAACCAAAAAATGATTGAATTTAATGCGGCAAATGGTTTTAGTCCCTTTTCTTTTTGGTAAGTGGACTGCAAATTCAATTCTGAACCAAATGCTATTGCTTAAGAGCCAAGAACAGACCAGCTACACATCACACACACACAAGAATAGACCATCTAATTAGAAAAATTCAAAAATTACCTCCCTTTGGCGTAGAGAAGCTTCTTTTCTGCATATGAAAAAGACTAGTTTCAGTCATGTAACATCAAACGCAGAATATTAGCTATAAGTCAGTTGAAAAAGTAAGAAACTTATTACTTCTATAACAAATTCGTAAATTTTGTGTGACCTGTTCAATAGCTTGGCTTCTAACGACACTCCTTTTCCCACAGCAGCAACCTGAAATAAGAAAATAATTATTCAGATTAATTGTCTAGTCATGTAGGGGTTCTAATTTTAATTGACTACTCCTTCTGGTCCTGTTTATAATAGTCGTCTATGTATATCATATTTTATAATATTAATACAATTCTAATGTGTTTTTCCACAGCTGCTCCAATGAAATAAATTCTTGATGATGAAAGATAAGGATTGAAAACCTAAATAAAGATAAGATATGCTAGGAAAATTAAGATTTTAATTAGTTTCTTGGTTTTGGTGGAAACCCAAATCACTCCATATTAGTCGGACTGATGGCAATAAAAAATTAACTATAAACACTCTAAGGGGAGGAATTATAAATGTCTGTAAAGTTGTAAGTTGTAATGTTTTAGCATGTGGATGGACCATAAGTCCACGAAAATCACAGTAAGAAATTGATATATCACAAACTAGCAACGTATCTTGACCAATTATGACTTCAAGAATAATAAATAAATAAATAAATAAATAAATAAATAAATAAATAAATAAATAAATAAATAAATAAATAAATAAATAAATAAATAAATAAATAAATAAATAAATAAATAAATAAATAAATAAATAAATAAATAACTAAATAAATAAATAAATAAATAAACCATCTCCTTTACAAAGTGTACATTAACATTATACACTTATTGACTAACCTGCTTCTCGAACTCCATAACTCTAGCTTCTGCTTGTCTAAAATTCTCCTCAGCAATCCTAAGCTGTAGGCAAGGGTCACTGTCAAAATGATGGATTAATTGAAAAGGAAAGAATAGAAAACTAACAACTGAAATGTCCACCTTTTCACGAAGATTCTCATTTTCTTCTTGTAGCATATCAAACTGCACATGAGGCCAAAGGAAAAATTAGATTGGTAGGAGAAAATGGTATTATCCAGACAATACCTAAACCTCTTATATCTTGCATCAGAATATTATGCACATATAGAATATTATGCTCATATAGAATACAGTGAATTCGACAAAATAATGTCAACTATGTGCTTCTTCAGTAATTGGAATGTTCTCTTATTCGCTGGAGACAAATCACATTGGTATATTTTCCAAAGTATGTCCACTTAGTACCTCCACCATTACCACCAAATAACTGTGACCATTTTACCTGCCATTCACATTGTTACCTACCATTCACATTGGTTTTTATATATGGAGAACAATAAAGCAAATCCCATTTCAAATAATTTGATATTATAGAAAATAGAATGCAATTCATTTGAACATGTTTTGATTGGTTTTCTAGGGGGTATGAAAAGTTGGAAAATTGAAAGGAAAAAAGGAAGAGTAGAAAACACTTTCTCACTTCATCATGGAGTGTAGATGTGCCATGCTGATCTCTCGTATCGTTTAAATTTACTTGTCCCATATTTGGTGAGAATCTGCGGGAAAAGATAAGCAGTCAGCAGTTAAATGCAAAGAGATGCCCCCCCCCCCCCCAATAAAACAACACCATCATGCATTAACATAGGCCATAATTCATAGTTAGTAGTTATGTAGTACTCCATAGTCTAGAGGCAGAAACTGCAATAGTAAGAGTTCCATGGTGGGGGCAGTGCATATGACATAACCTTATGCTTCACTCTAGAGTCTTGACATAGAAACTAGTAATAGTAAGAGCTAACTATTTACGCTGGGGGCTGTGCATGTGCTATTTTGTGAAAAAAAAACGTAAACTGCTCCCATACTCTGTATAGCACTAATAAAGTACTGTGATACTGTCCACATTATAATTTAGCTCATAAGGAAAATGGGTTGCACCTTGATTACCTTTTCTCTTGTGGCTTGTTGATAGGAGCATCGATTGGTGGTATGGGCATTGAAGATGGCCGGCTAGTTGGTCCTGCTGGTGCTGGACGAGTTGACATTAAAGGTCTCCCAGCTGACATTGACTGAAGAGATGGAGCTTCTTCCACCACTTTCCTAGCTAGCTAATTACAATAGCAAGAAAATAAAGTAATTAGCATCTACAGGTATTGTAATGATATGTGACAACAACTGTACAGAAAAATGGTAAAATGCCTTCTCGTTCAACTATAATCTCATTGTACTTTCAATTTTAAAAACAAGAACTGCATACTTGAACGTTGAAAATGCGATGTGAGACATGTAAAACTGGGGCGGATAAGTCCTTCTTAGGGCAGAACATAATGACTCATGAACAAGCTGGCACCTGGGAGAACATTCCATTTATGAATTTCAAGAGAAACTAATGCAGCTATTCTAATCATGCTAATTAAATCTCAACCCTTGCACATTTATGCAAAAGACTAAGGATAAAGATTCATTATATCACTACACTTGTACCACTAAATCAGAGTACGTACAATGTTTGTAGAGTTCACTCTAATCAGACACATCATTAACTGTTTAGACTAAATAATACTACTAATCAGTAATCTATCAAACTCCGTTATGTGAATAAAGTGTCACAGGCTAGGCATTGTTGAGAGCAACTGTTGCCTAAGTGCACTAACCCACAATCCAAGTAAAGTATCTAATAGCATTCAACAATAGCTTTAGATATATGAAGAGGGAAAAAAGAGATCTTGTGTTCAGAATTACCAACGGAGAAGAAGATCTGGCACTGATCCTACTAGAAGAAGCAGATGCCTTGGCAGCACCACCATTCATTCTATTGTTGGGGGGAGGACCGGAGGCAGTTCTGGATAGAGGCTGAGGAGCGAATCGGAAGCCGAGATCATCACTGTCTTCTTGCTCATCATCGTCATTCCCGGTGGCAGCTTGGGAGGCCATCACTTGAGCAAGCCGTTGAGCAGCGGCTTTGGCTGCGACATTCTGAGTGCGCTTAATGCTGGACATGCCGGAGACGGAGGAAGAGCGAACATGGTGTGGACGCGCGGCAGATGCTGCAGCTCCCGGAGGATTTAGCACTTCGGATTCGGTTCTCCAATGGCGCGTATATACCGGACTGTCATTTCTCCTCGCCTCCATTTTTTCGAGCCAGTATTAGTACGCCACTGGAAAGTACAGAAGAAAAGAAGATAAAATGAGGAATGTGAGCTGAAACTTAGACGCAAATTCCAGTAGACGCCTAGATTTTAGAGCGTTGATCTCCCTGATACTGGCCGCCACAGCAGCGAGTGAGCTACACGCTCCCGGAGAAGCGTTCGATGCGGTGTTGCCGGGAGGTGCGGTGGTTTTTCTTTTTCTTTTTTCTTTTTTTGCTCTCCCTTGACATATCTTGTTGGGGTACTGGTTTTATGAAGCTGTGCAAAATTTAACAAATCAAATCCAAGTTTGATAGACTTCCATTAATCAACTCTTAATTAGCTCGTTATTAAGCTCATAGTTTTTTTAAAAATTTGTTCTCCCTAAGACTAAAATCATACCAAATTTATAAAAGTAGGACTTGGATATGTTTCTTCCATCGGCCATGCTTGGTGTACACAAGATGTACACAAAATGTGTACATTGTCAGTGTACACAGGCAATTGGGTATCAAATTCTGCCCTTTTCTAATTGAATTGCCTGTGTACACAGGCAACTAGAGAGGGTTTTGTGTACAACTCACGTACATTAAGCATTTTTCTTCTTCCATGCGTGAGATTTATTTAGTTCCAGTTTAGGAAACTTTATTATTACTTTCCAGTTTTGCCCTTCACTTTAACACTCCATATTTAAAAACAAATTCCCCAATTTCCTGTCTCTTTTGCATCATCGCATATCTCCCGCTTCATCACATCTCATGGCCTACACGTATAATTCATCGGCAGGGCCGGTCCTGGGGTGGGGGGGGGGGGGGGGGCAACAGGGGCGACCGCCCTAGGTCCGAATTCCCAAACATTAAACTCCCAAATCCCAATAAGGCAATAACCCACTTGGCCGGCCACTTCATTGTTTTTTTGTTTTGTTTGTTTTCAATTTTGAAATCAAGTAACGAAGGTTCAATTGTTCAAGGTTGCCTAAGTGATAACTGATTGAGAAGGTTTCAAATCGACTGACCGTTCGGTTGTTACGGCAAGGCGCAAGCCTTCAATTTTTCAAGTCTGCCAATCAATCCAGGAACGGAGGAGGCGAGGAGCCCAAAGGTCGGCCGGTAATTACAAATTTACAAGTCTAGAACACCTTCTTTCAACTTTCAAGGTTTCAAACAATCTGTCAGTCACCAGTGGTAAGTAAATTAATCTCAATCTATTAGAATTTATTTTGATTTATGATTGATAATTTATGATTTATCCTTGCAATTGCAATTTGTATATAAGAAAATGTTTTTGTTATATGATGCATTTTATTGTCTTGTTAAATTGATATCTGTGTGCTATGGCTATGGACCCTATCGTGCAATTTTGAATTCTTTTATTGTTTTTTACGATTGTGAAGGTGCTCGATAAAATGGGTGAATCTGGTTGGGAAAAAGAGAAAAAGAGGCAAAGATTAGATAAGGCAGCCTTAAGTCAAAAAGGGGCAATGGAAAAATATGTTTTCGTTAAGAAGTTGAATCCTGAAAATTCTTCTCAAGTTGAATCGCCGTTAAATTCTTATGCGAATGAAAATAATAACACGCCTGGGAATAATGATATTGGTACAGAAGCCGCAAATGTTGAAACTGAGCCAGATAAATGTGATTTAGGTGAAGAAAATAAATCAATGAGGGGTCATTTTTCAGTGATTGATATATATGATCCGATTTATTGGGGGAACCTTGATGCCAAAATGAAAGATATTTTAGTTGAAAAAGGACCTATAAGGGAAACTCAACTAAATTATCCTCTTGATGCCAAGTTTAGACATTTTTCAAATGCCTATTATACTAGGAACATGAAAAATAAAGAAAGCGAAGATAGACAATGGCTAGTGTATTCCAAAAAAGTGGATAAAGTCTTTTGCTTTTGTTGCAAGTTGTTTAAAACAAAAGAAGGTCCCAATCATTTAGCTAATGAAGGAACTAATGATTGGAAACATCTTAGCGAAAAGCTTTCTACCCATGAAAAAAGTGTTGAACATTTTACTAATGTGCAAAGATGGATGGAACTAAAGATGAGATTGGCAAAACAAAAAACCCTTGATTCGGCTATTCAGGAAAAATTAGCAAAAGAAAAGCAGCACTGGAGGGATGTTCTTAAGATGATAATAGTTTTAGTAAAGACTCTTGCTAAAAAATCACTTGCCTTTCGTGGAAGTAGTGACAGACTTTATGATGAAAAAATGGCAATTTTTTAGGGTTCATTGAAATGATTGCAGAGTTTGATCCCATTATGCAAGAACATGTGAGGCGCATCCAATGTAGTGAGATTCACTATCATTATTTGAGTCACAAAATTCAAAATGAATTGATTCTGAGGTTAGCATCGAGTGTGAAATGTACAATTGTTAATCAAATTAAAGCTGCGAAGTACTATTCAGTTATTCTTGATTGCACACCCGACTCAAGTCACAGAGAACAAATGACTCTAATCATAAGATGTGTGAATATGTCATCAGGCAAAGCAGAAGTTGTTGAATATTTTTTGGAATTTCTAGAAGTACTAGATACAACTGGATTGGGGCTTTTTGGGGAATTAGAGCGTGTGTTGATTTCATTTGAGCTAGATATTGATGATGTTAGAGGACAGGGTTATGACAATGGGTCTAACATGAAAGGTAAGCATCAAGGTGTTCAAAGAAGACTACTTGATATGAACCGGAGAGCTTTTTACATGCCATGTGCTTGTCATAGTCTAAATTTAACAATTTCTGATATGGTTAAATCTTGTTCAAGGGCGGTTACTTTTTTTGGATGTGTTCAGAAATTGTATACACTATTTTCTGGTTCAACAAAAAGATGGGCAATTTTGAAAGAGCATTTAGAGGGCTTAACTTTGAAGTCATTGTCCACCACACGTTGGGAATGTCATGTGGAAAGTGTTAAAGCAATTGTAACCCAAACTTTGCAAATACGAGAAGCTTTGATTGAACTGGGAAAAGATTGCACTGATTATTCATCTAAAAATGACGTTAAAAGTGTGCTGAAACAAGTTGAAAAGTTTGAATTCTTATTGGGCATGGTAATATGGTATGATGTTTTGCATCCCATTAATAAAGTCAGTAAATTATTACAAAGTGAAGATATGTGCATGGATGCTTGTATAGTAAATATGAATGCTTTGATTATTTATTTAAACAAGTATCGAAATGAGGGGTTTGAAGATGCAATGAGTAGAGCAAAAGGTATTGCTCTAGAATTGGGGCTTGAACCTTGTTTTTCTTGAAAGGCGATCGATCCGGAAGAAAAAACACTTTGATGAAGATAAAGAAGATGATGAAGATAAGTCGCCTCAAGATGCTTTTAAGTGTTTTTATTTTAATGTTGTAATGGATGCTTGTTTGGTTTCTCTGCAAAGTAGATTTGATCAGATGAAGGTTTTTCAAGGTATTTTTGGGTTCTTGTTCAATTCAAGGAACTTGAAATCATTGTATTCTGATAAGTTGATAGATTCTTGTAAGATACTTGCAGAAGCTCTACAAGATGGTGAAAAGGAAGACATTGATATGGATGATTTATTTCAAGAATTGAAAATGTTGCAAAATATTTTACCGGATGATAGGGACACAGCCATTAAAATTCTTGATTTTGTGAAGAACTTGTGTTGTTATCCGAATACAACAATTGCTTACAGAATACTGTTGACAAATACCTGTGACCGTTGCCACATCGGAGAGAAGTTTTTCAAAGTTGAAGATACTGAAGAATCATTTGCGATCGACTATGTCTCAAGAAAGGCTGAATGGATTAGCAATTTTAAGCATTGAGCATGAAGTCTTGGAAAAGGTTGATTATGAAGCAATTATTGATGATTTTGCTTCACAGTGTTCGGCGAGAAACGTTTTTAAGTAATATTTTTCTTTTTATGTGATACTTGTTACCTTTCATCAAACATGTTATTTAAATATTAATAAAGTGAATTTCATCTTTATTTTTTTACCTTTATTCAATTATTCGGTAGTTTTATTATAATCTATGAATCATCGGTTTTGGAGTAGGTATCAATGTCGCTCGGCGGTGACTCCATGCCTGCGACCCGTCGCTAGCTTAAGCATCTCCCTGATTCAGATAATTTCTAGATTCTCTGCCTGAATCTATGGCGCTGATCAGACCACGGAACCGACATCTGTAACATCATGGCCTCCATAATCAAATGTTCCCACCACCTACTGATGGAGTATGTAGACTCGGACCCCCGAGTCTCACGACTATTGGGCCCGGACAGCGGCCCACTCACGCTTATCGGACGTCATTTATATCATTTGTATTATTGTAGAGTTCATATATCATTTGTATGTACTAGATTAGCCTTTTGTGTAATTGGGCCTATCGGGCCCATATTAGCGGCTCGACCCATTATTTGTTTATTTATACTCCCTTTGGGAAACTTGTAACCCTAGATCAGAATTCTATACACAATACACATTACTATTCATCATCTTCTTCACTTTCTTTAGCTCAAATCTCTCCTAATTATATAAGATTGGATACCCTATAATCCATTAATGATGCTTTCATTGAGAGATTTTGAGCAAAATCAAGTTAGATTCCTCCCAAAATACTCAAAATTTCATCCAAAATACAAGAAATCGAGCCAACAACAATTCTGAAAAATTAAAAGAAGAAAAGAAATCTGGAAATCCCAGGTTTGAGCCGCCGTCACCTTCCACGGACTGCTGTGCGCTACCTGGTGAAGCTTGCTGCACTACCTGAAGTCTGTCGCGCCATTGCAGCTCTCATCACCGCCCCTGTTCCAGGTCCACCATCGTCGCAGGTCATAGCCGCCATTGCAATGAAGTACAAATCCATGGCCTGCAGAACCTCCAGACGTGTGGTCTCCGTCCAGATCCAGACCAACCCGGCGACCGGCAGCGGAGTTGAGATCGGCGCTACAACAATCGACTCCAACAATGAGCTCCACCGCGGAGGTGTCTCCTCTTCTTTGCTTTGTCGTTACCACCGCTTTTAGCTCCAGGAGTTGTGCGTAGTATCTCCGACGTTGTTACCTCACTCGCCGGAAAGTAGCAACCAATCTAGGTTTCTCGTCCAGCAACTCCGGCGGAGGGCTCCTCCTTCGTTTTCCAAGGGCTTGTCCGACGGAACCAGCAGCCGAAGGCCTTTCCCCCATCGCCGGCAACTGATATTTGCTGGTGTGACTCCACGAGGTGCGGTCGGACCGGAAGTTCATGGGCGTCTTCACAGAAAACCCCAGGTGTGGTGTCCTTCACTAGCCGAAGTTGTTGCCTCTTCCATCTGGAATAATACTTTTGGGAGCTTGTGCTACTTGGGTCTTGGTCGCAGGCAAGATCCACTTGTCGAACAAGAAAGCTGGCAGAAGCTTCCCCAGGAGTCAGGCTGGTCAAGACTCAAGCGTTGGCAGCTTGTCACGAGCCTATGTCAAAGTTAATTGTGGGGAGTCCAACAAGAAATAAATGCCCATGCAGCCCATTATTTTGGCCCAATTTCAGCAACATGCCCCAAGTTCAGCTCAACGAAAAAGCTAAGTGTCTAAAACTCCACCCATTTATTAATATTCAAAAATAAATGTGATTAAAGTTCTAAAAAAATCATAAATGAAATATTTTAATAATATAGCATCAAACTTCAATCTCCAGGGGCGAGTCATCCGTCAAAAGACCCGTAAATAGCGTCTAGCGGATTCCAGCTACGAACTTGAGTGACAAGTTGAGCTAGATTATTAATTTACTATCATTATTTTTTTAAAAAAATAGTGTGTATTTTTTGACATTGAAAAACCGGACGTATGAATTCCGAACACTCGCGTACACCGGGCGAGCACACACACTCGCGCCACCGGGTCACGTCAAACGAGTGTGGATAGTAAGCTCCCAATCCAAATGTTATCAAATGCATACTTTAGTTTCTATGTTTTGTATGAGTTATGTGTGCCCCTAGCTATCGGAAATGAATTGCAATCCCTCACCGGTAGGTTCAGTCCTTTATGCGTGCCACGCTCCAACTAAACATAGAAACCTAGCTTGAGCTGCAGTTTGGAAATTTGAGGCAACTTAATTTAGGCCCAAATCCAATAGCAAATTATAAGCTCAAGAAATTATAACAATTTTATTTGAATTTCTAGGTGCAACTAAATGATGACATCATACCGGCCACTTGGCCGTCTCTCCTGGTCATCTTTATTTGATGGCTTGGACTTCTTATAGGCCTCTCGGCCACATGTCTCGGTCACATTATTTGATGACCTGGACATCATATTATGGACGGTCACTCGATCTATCTCTTAGTTGTCTTTATTTGATGACTAGGATTACGTATCATGCCGAGCTACGCACATACGAGGACCGATCTTGGTCATCCCCTTAGCAGATGCCGACGGTTGCAGTTCCACGCCCAGGCCGAAGGGTTCACCCATTTTGCTACATTTTGGGGGCATTCGGTGTACTCTTCTTCCCTCATTAGGATTTTTCCCACATGGTTTTTTCTTAGTGAGGTTTTTAACGAGGCATCTCCCCACGTGGACAAAAGGTGTCGACCCTCGATCTCTATTGAAGACATCACTTGACATGCACTACTCTACTCCTCTTCACCTCACTACATTCACCTCAAGGAGTGGGGGACGGGAAGAGCGGGGGACTTAGCGCCTCCGTTAACCAAAGAAGCAGAAATTCTTATTTTTTCACAAAGTTTACTCATTAGCCGATAGATCAACACACAGTTCTAATCCCTTTCGCCTCGAGTACTCTCGACTCAGGGAGTGGGGGACTCCTGATGGAGTATATTGACTCGGACCCCCGGGTCTCACGACTATTGGGCCTGGACAGCGGCCCACTCACGCTTATCGGATGTCATTTATATCATTTGTATTATTGTAGAGTTCATATATCATTTGTATGTACTAGATTAGCCTTTTATGTAATTGGGCCTATCGGGTCCATATTAGCGGCCCGACCCATTATTTGTTTATTTATACTCTCTTTGGGAGACTTGTAACCCTAAATCAGAATTCTATACACAATACACATTACTATTCATCATCTTCTTCACTTTCTTTAGCTCAAAAATCTCCTAATTATATAAGATTGGATACCCTATAATCCATCACCTACGCTTCCTCATCGCGAGTTTCTTGACGACCTCTCAAAGTAATTTCATCATCGGAAACATTGAACCATTTGTTGCCTGCTCTGCAATCAAATTATTGTTATCAGAATTTATTGTCTATTTATTGTCTACTTTTTGTCTACTTATTGTCTACGTAATGTCTGTTATGGAATTTAAAAGTAAGGGTATTGTGGTCAATGCAGGTGTAGTTGAGTCTTACGCTAATCTGTAGTCTTAGTTTTGGAAAATTAGTAGGATTAGGTCCTATTTGTAAAATTTTCCCTAGTTTTTATTCTTTTATAATTTTGAGTATCCAAATTTTATTAGATTTCATAAATTTGCGGCTTAATAGAACTTTTAATATAGTCGATAGAGTATATGGAGTTAGACGCTCACTTTAGCGACAATTGGATTTGGACACCCGCCAACATACTTCTAAGAGACATTTTTATATTATTGTACACTTTCTTTATTCATTTGCATCTATTATAATAGTATTTTGCGTAATTGGGCACGTCTCTCGTTTTCCTATATATGCTCGCCCCCGGAGGTAAGGAGGGCACCTGTGACCGATCCGATGGATACCCGCACTGAACCGCCCCACTCAAAATAGGGAAAACCGCATTGACCGGGTAATGGGTACGGGGAGGGGAATACTCGCTTTGTTTTTACAGGTAACAGAGCGGTTACAATTTTATACATGCCCGCTCCGTTATCCGTCCCGTTTATTTTTTGTTACATTTTCGTTACATTTTTATCTATTATTTGTCCCACAACTACTAAACAATGAGATTTTTCTATTTTCATTGTGTATATATGTATAATAGATGTAGTAACTATAATGTATAAATGAAAGTTCACAATAGATCTTAGGCTATGTTTGTGAGACATAAGTCTCTACCTTCTAGCTTTTGCACTATTTAAAAAGTTCCTAAAAGCTTCTAGTAATATGTTTGGTATGACAATTGTTAAGAGCTTTTCAAAAAATAAAAGATCTTTTTTGAGATGCTACAAGGAGTAGCATCTAAAAAAAAGTCTGTGGCTTTTAGCATTAATTAGTCCCAACAGCTTGTATAACAAACGGAACTAAACCAAACAGTTAGTTTTTTACCGAACAACTACCACCTTTTAGTTTTAAGATATTTTCAGTCACTAAAAGCTAACAGTTACTAAAAAATCTGTAAAAGTATCTTTTCAGCTAGTTGTGCCAAACATACCCTTAATAGACTTCTTTGATTGTTATAAAAAAAATTCGTGAGTACTTATTTTTTTAGATTAAATATTTTTAGGTTCAAATTAATTTAGAATGTCTTCTTTCGCTTCTTGTAGATATACAAAACTTTAAAGTGACGTATGAATCCAGAGTCGTCTAGATCATGTCATTTTTCGCCTTTTAAAATATTGTTTTTATATTAAAATATCAATGACTCATTTAACAAAGCGATTACCCGCTCTTACCCGCGGTTATATCCGTTACCCGTTGGGTAATGGGGGGGTTACGGGCGGGAAATTATCCAATGGGACAGGTACAATTATATGTAAAACCGTCCCCGATCTGCCCTGTTGTCATCTCATGCATACACAAATCTTACCATCTTCTTCTCCTACTAGTTCAACAACTCTCTAAATTATATAGGAGTGTTTGGATCTAGTTATTAAAAATGCGTATGCTCCTTCGGGGAGTAGAAGCAAATATTGAGGTGTTTGAGTTAAAGTGCGAGAGTAGTTCTGAGGCTAAAAATATTCCTGGAAGCAGTTTTTTAGAAACTGAGGAGATCAGCTTTTGAAAACTGATTCTGATTTTACTTCTGCTTTTTAAAAGGAAGACTAAGCAAAATCAATTCCAAACACTTCCATATTTAGATATCCCTATAAAATCATCAATAATTTCTAACTTTGTATAAACCTAAATCATACTCCCTCCGTATCAAATTAATTGACCCACTAGGCTTTTGTAGTAGTTTAAGAAAAATTGTAGGTGTACGTAGATAAAGTAAGAAGAAAGTAAGAAACACTGTAGATGATTAAAAGTTGAGGAATACTTTACAAAAGAAGTATAAATAACCGGACCCCATATACATTAAGCACTGTAGCAAAGCGTAAAGGCCATACATTCGGCCCTGTTGGCAGTTTGCACACCCAAAAAAAGAAAACACTGTAGCAATTCGTAAATGGGAAAAATGCCAGCATAATGGCGCCAACTTTTTAGATTTGGAGCCAGATTAGTTCCAAAATATTCGCACTTCTATAAATAGATGAGAGAGTGACGAGTTTGGAGCCAAGAACAATGGTGGATTCGTAGATGACATGCGCCTCTCATACGGATCCATGCAAAGGAGCGATGGATTGGTAGCTCAGAAATAAGGTGGCAGACAACAGATTAGGAGTGGAGAGGAGGGCTGTGAGGAGGGGTTGGGTGGTCGAGATAAACCAGATGGACAACCGAAGAGACAATAACCCAGACCGACGGAGAGATAGAGAGAAACCAGAGAAACCGGAGAAACGGAGAGAAGGTTTGAACAAGAGAGAGAGGGAGAGACGGATACTTCGAGAAATGGGGGGTGATAATGGCCGATTTAATGGGGAAGGTGGGGCGGATAGGGATTTATGGTTGGGTGGAATGTGGATTTAATGGGGAGGAATAATGGGATAAGTGGAGGAAAAAATGTAAAATGTAAAAATGTAATGATGGGAAGTTAAAAGGTGGTGGGGTCCATATCTAAAAATAGAAATGAGACTTTTAATTTGATACGTGCCGAAAAGGAAAACGGGTCAGTTAATTTGATACGGAAGGAGTATTATTTTATACGAAGTACTAGTTTTTTAGCTCACCGGGTAAACCATCCTATACTTTCGAATAGAGAGAGTAGCCAATAAAACTAGTAACTACACATCTAATTCACATTTTTGCTATACTCACATATACTTAAGAGAAAATTACCACTCATATTACTTGAATCAATGCGTGTTCAGACTTCATAGAATATAACTAGTTACTCCCTCCGTCACAATTTGATGGTCTCATTTCTTTTGGGAACAAGTTTTAATAAAGTGATTGAAAAAGTAAAAGTTGTGGTTGAGATTTGAGTATAATAAAGTGAAATGATATGGACCACATCTTTTTTCCAAAAAGGGAAACAAAACCATTATTTTGGGACATCCCAAAAAGGAAATACAGGATCATCATTTTGGGACGAAGGTAGTATTTTTTTCTTCTTAAAATGATGCATGTTAGTATGTTACCATTCATATCCATGCATGTAATATATATGTGATAGAGTATATAGACTCGAACCCCCGGGTCTCACGACTATTGGACCCGGACAGCGGCCCACATACGCTCAGTAGATAGCATTTATTTCGTTGTACACTCCATTTTATTCATGTATACCCGTTAGAATAGATTAAATACCATTTGTTAGCCATTTATTGGCCTTTTATTGTAAATGGGCCTTCCAGGCCCAAGCCTGGAAGCCCAGCCCGCTTTTCTCCTATAAATACCCCCTAAGGGAGTCATGTAAAGGGTTAGAAATTCATTATATATATCACTTTATCTCTCTAGCTCTCCCTTCTCTCTAGGAGTTAATACTCCATCAAATGGTGCTCTCGTTGAGAGCTAGAGCAAATCAAGTGAGATCCTCCCCATCAATTAATGTCAAGAGGCCATCTCGGCCCCAGTCGGGGTTACATTACCCGTCGGCCAGAAATTACAATCCAATTGCTTCACTCCCATTACAATTCAGTTACAAGGCCATCAACGCGAAATGCCATGTGCCAAAAAAAAATAAAACCATGTGTTGGTCAAACAAATGAGGAGACCACACCCTCAGCCAAAACAAGACAAGAATGATGTTGCCTCATCTTGGAAACACAGGTGATGTTTCCCCTCGGCTGCAAAGCCACGAAAGTAGTACTGGAAAGCAGTTGGGGCCCACAAAGCAGATGGTCGTCATCCAGCTCCTCAGCGCCCCTCGTCCGCAACGGCCCCCATCTGCTCCGTCATTCCTCGGCCATACCTGGAAAGAAAGAAGGATACTACAGTCGCGTTCCACCTCGGCCAGGACTTAACAACGACCAAAAGGAGGCAAGCTTCGGCCAGGCCAGAGGTCACGTATCGTCCCTCGTCCAGGTGGGGGTACCCCCTGGATCCCCTCGGGTAAACCTGAGCAACAGGGGGAGAACAGCTCCCACCTCGGCCAACAGTTCCCACCTCGGCCAATAGCTCCCACCTCGGTCCTGTGTGCAGCAGTCCTCGGCCAACAGCTCCCACCTCGGCCAATAGCTCCCACCTCGGCCAATAGCTCCCACCTCGGTCCTGTGTGCAGCAGTCCTCGGCCAATAGCTCCCACCTCGGCCAACAGCTCCCCTCTTCGGCCTACGCAGTTCGAACGGTAAAACGGCGACATTGTCGACCAAGAAACACCGTCGTCGGCCAGCAACACCGCCGGCCAGGAATCACACGTCGGCCGGAAGACAGCTCATCGACCGGCACACAACAGGGGGCCACGCATCGGCCAACACATGTCGGCCACGACTCCTTCGCTTTCAGCCAGTCAAAATCAAAGCCACTCCGGCCAAGATAACCACACACACATCCGCCGGCAGTGCATCGTCGGCCAACACTCCGGGCTTCTGCCAAAATTCAAACCAAAGGAAAAATAGAGATGGTTACCTCCTTCATCCCGGGTCGCATCGGCCCAAACAGGGTCACCTTCGGCCAGTCAGAATCGGAATCACTTCGGTCTGACCACGGCCCCCCCTGCGACGGTGGTGTGTAGCATATAATGGGCACACAACTATCTTTTTTACCCAAGGAAGTAGGGTGTCGAACCACAGAGAAGCGGGAAATAAAATAATTAAGCACAAACTAAGGATTAAAGTTGGGAATGCGTTTCTTTTGATTTTTGTTTACTTGGAAAAGTAATTAAATAAAAGTGATTGAGAGAAGAGACTTTTATCAACACAAAGTTCAACCAATAGCAAGTAGGGGTAGAAATTGGCAACTAATTGTTCAATGCTCATTTGTAAGACATAATTGCTAATTTTATTCTTAGATAGATTGTGAGAAGTTGTAGATAAATATTTTAGGACCCAACACAAGTCACCTAAAATAAGTAACTAGTCAACATTTCCCAGTGATGGCCAAAACGAGACTAGTTGTTTAAGTGCAACGACAACCTTAATTATTAACTATATTATTTACCCAACCCCGTGGTGTAAATAATATAATTAAATAATTAAATTCTCCCGTAAAACTTCAATCCGGGACAAGGTAAAAGAAGTTTAACGGTGTGTTCAGAAAGTGTTCATTTGTGTATTTAACAAACAATATGTTTATGATTGAGTACTCATAATATATATCACAAACACAACATAATTAATTTTCTGGACACAACAATCTAAATAGAACAAACTTAACAATTAAAATCAATACAAGTTAAAACATTATAAGAACAATTAATTAACCAATTTCTAGCCCCAAATTTATTTAGCTATACATGTTGGGAAACATAGAAATAGATGAATCCATGATTAAAGTACAAGATTTAATGAGATAAGGAAGATCAAACTTGTGATAGATGACAATCCTTGGAGCTTTGATGCTAATCTTGACTTAATCTTGGATGAGAAAGTGATTAGTTATGGTTGAAGATGAGTTGATGATTTGGGGTTGAGAAATGAAGAGAGAAGGAGGAGGAAATGTTTCTGGGATGTTTAGAGAGAGGTTGGTCCGAACTTCTGTGTGGAGGAAGATGGATTAAGGCAATATAATGATAAGGTGATTAATCATTAATTGCTGGAATTTACGGAACAGATGAGTTTATGTACAACAAAGCGCAGTAAAGTTTCAAAAGTGGCAGGTAGCTCAACGGATAAGCACTTCAGAGGAAAACTCGGAGATCGTGGGATCGATTCTCGGCTTCAACATGTTGTTCTTTTCTTTGCCGCGTTCAGAAGGAATATAACAATTGCCAGCTGAATATGTACAGCATTGATCACTTTGCACACTGGTTATAGTAGGCATTCATCTACCTTTTCTCCAGGGATCGAATCCCAGCTCCACCATTTTTATTTTTGCTTCTTTTCTTCAATTTACTCCTTATTTGTTTTGAAGGAAATTCCACTTTTATTGACCTCCAACTTGAACTTTTATTTTCTTCTTTTGTTCACTCTAATGTATCCAAATAGCATCAAAAGTACCTGAAAATACAAAATACCCGTGTAGGACTGCACAAGTACAAACTAACGACAAATTATAAAAATATGTACAAAAGTAGAATTTTAATAACTAAAATTAACAACAAACTAAGCCTAAAAAGTGTGTAAAATACAAGTACATCAGACGGCGGCGCACCGGCAGCCAAATCAGCAGACCTTCGGCCAAAGTGAGGCCCTCGTCGTTCCTGGTTATCGTCGACGCCACACAAGCAGACCACTGGCCGGAGGACCCTCATCCACCCCGCCGTCCTTGGTCCCACATCGGCCTAGCCTCTGCATCTCCAGCCGGCGAGCCCTCGGGTTCCATGCCTCGGCGTCCACGCCCTCAGTCTGTTCCTACACCCCGACGTCGATCTGAGACGCATGCGGCCAGAACGCCTCATCTGCCCCAAGTGGCTTGTCTGCCATGGAATTGCATCCCTCGTTCGCCTATTTCACGCCGGCCAAAGCGGCAAAGTCGAAGCCCATGCTCACTTCCCTCATCGGCTACAGTCCCCGGTTCTCCCTCGCGGATGGAATTACGAAGTGGGGTTGGTCTAAAGCTCAGATTACCTGATGGGCCAGCAATATTGGGCCAATCAATTATTTTTCAAACGGGCTGGAATTCTATGCACCACAGGCCTCGACCCAAATAAAAGGTAAGTGCCACTAAATTTTCCTCCTATTCTATGCATTAGATATGGAGCAAAATAGTTTTACTACTATTCCAAAAAAAATGGTTTTATTAACTATTCAAAAGAAAAATGAAGTAATAATAAAAATTACTACTGTTATAATCATAATCACCTTTGGTGCCGGTTAAAATCCCCAAAATGGTGCAACCGAAGCTCTAATCTATTGAACATCTTTATTTATGATTTGAATTATATTTGGGTCCCTCGACCTACCCTAGCCACCTTTATTTGGTGACTCGGGCATCTAAAAATGAGAGCCACTACCGGCCGCACATGGAATTATGCCCAAGAGCAGTAAACGTTACACCTCGTTCTCCGAGACGCTAATCGCGTCGCCCAAAAGCCGTTGCCATGAACAACGCACCTATTGTATTCCGCTTATGTTTTGGAAATGTAAATAGAAGATATCACATGTCGTATCAGCAGCCTTCGAGCGAAAGGCTCAGGTCTGCTCCGCTTTGTATTTTGTATCAGCGAAGGGCTCAGGCCTAGCTGAGAGAGCACATCGTCCTGGCCCCGTAAGCCTAGAGTGAAACGCTCAGGTATGGCCGACGATGTCCCCAGGACGAGGGGCCCGCAAACGGCCCGCGTCTTGAAATGGGAAGTTCACCGCGTCGTCCACGCGCCAGATCGCAGGACGACAGGCCTGAAATCATGGCCGAGGTGGCAAAATCCCCCCACTCAGGGTTGGGCAACGGCAGCCGTTGGAAACCAACCAAAAGTCTAGCCCGCGTCATAAATAGGCGACGGGACCCCCCTGAGATCACGGACGTTATAAACGAAGTTCGAACCGGCCGAAGGACGAGCACACCCTTCGACCGAAGCCTGAAAGAAGGATACTCCCCGAAATAGGGAACGGAAACGGAAATAAATAAATAAAAAGAGAGAAAAGGAAAAAGAAAAAATAAAAGAGGAAAGCCGAGGACCGCGTGCACTCGCCGGCCTCGAGGAACAAAAAATGAAATCCCCACAACAATACTAAGTACATATCAGGCAAATATTAGACGAGCGCCCTGCGCCGTCCTTCATTCTTAGACGAGCGCCCAGCGCCGTCCCTCATTTTTAGACGAGCGCCCTGCGCCGTCCTTTATTTGTAGACGAGCGCCCAGCGCTGTCCCTCATTTTCAGACGAGCGCCCAGCGCCGTCCATCATCTCAGACGAGCGCCCAACGCCGTCCATCATCTCAGACGAGCGCCCAGCGCCGTCCCTCATTTGTTAGACGAGCGCCCAGCGCCGTCATTCATCTTCAGACGAGCGCCCAGCGCCGTCCTTCATCCTTAGACGAGCGCCCAACGCCGTCCTTCATTTGTAGACGAGCGCCCAGCGTCGTCCCTCATTTTCAGACGAGCGCCCAGCGCCGTCCTTCATCCTTAGACGAGCGCCCAACGCCGTCCTTCATTTGTAGACGAGCGCCCAGCGCCGTCCCTCATTTTCAGACGAGCGCCCAACGCCGTCCTTCATCCTTAGACGAGCGCCCAGCGCCGTCCTTCATTTGTAGACGAGCGCCCAGCGCCGTCCATCATCTCAGACGAGCGCCCAGCGCCGTCCTTCATCTTAGATGAGCGCCCAGCGCCGCCCCTCATCTCAGACGAGCGCCCAGCGCCGTCCATCATCTCAGACGGGCGCCCAGCGCCGTCCATCATCTCAGACGAGCGCCCAGCGCCGTCCCTCATTCTCAGACGAGCGCCCAGCGCCGTCCATCATCTCAAGACCGGCTTCCTCAGCGCCGTGAGTCTTGAGCCAGCGATCGGGCTCGCCATCCCTTCCCGGATGGTGACCATCGCCCTTATATGACGATCGGCTTCATCAGCGCCTCGTCATCATATTATAGGACCGGCTCCTCATCGCCGTTGTCCTCGCATCACGGCCGGCCCCTCGGCCTCGGCGTGATCATCTATCTCAAGACCGGCTTCCTCAGCGCCGCGAGTCTTGAGCCAGCGATCGGGCTCGCCATCCCTTCCCGGATGGTGACCATCGCCTTTATATGATGATCGGCTTCATCAGCGCCTCGTCATCATATTATAGGACCGGCTCCTCATCGCCGTTGTCCTCACATCACGACCGGCCCCTCTGCCTCGGCGTGATCATCTATCTCAAGACCGGCTTCCTCAGCGCCGCGAGTCTTGAGCTAGCGATCGGGCTCGCCATCCCTTCCCGGATGGTGACCATCGCCTTTATATGACGATTGGCTTCATCAGCGCCTCGTCCTCATATTATAGGACCGGCTCCTCATCGTCGTTGTCCTCACATCATGACCGGCCCCTCGGCCTCGGTGTGATCATCTATCTCAAGACCGGCTTCCTCAGCGCCGCGAGTCTTGAGCCAGCGATCGGGCTCGCCATCCCTTCCCGGATGGTGACCATCGCCTCTGTATGACGGTCGGCTTCACCATCGCCTCGTCACCATTATTTGGACCGACTCCTCACCGTCGTCGTCCTCATATCACGACCGACCCCCTCGGCCTCGACGTGATTATTTATCTCGAGACCGGTCTTAGTCATTCCTTTACCGAATGACGACCGTTGCATGGATTTTTGGACCGGCCCCTCATCGCCGTCGTCCTCACATCATGCCCGGCCCCTCGGCCTCGGCGTGATTATCTACCTCAAGACCGGCTTCCTCAGCGCTGAGAGTCTTGAGCTGGCGATCGGGCTCACCATCCCTTCCTGGATGGTGACCGTCGCCTTTATATGACGATTGGCCCATCATGGCCTCGTCATCATTTATTGGAACGGCTCATCATCGCCGTCATGCTCACATCGCGGCAGACCCCTCGGTCTCAACGCGATCTTGAGCTAGCGACTGGGCTCACCATCCCTTCCTGGATGGTGACCATCGCCTCTATATGACGGCCGACTCATCATTGCCCCGTCATCATATTTCGGATTGGCTCTTTTCATCGCCATCCGCGCATCACGACCGGCCCCTCGGCCTCGGCGTGACTATCTATCTCAAGACCGGCTTCCTCAGTGCCGAGAGTCTTGAGCTAGCGATCGGGCTCGCCATCCCTTCCTGGATGGTGACCATCGCCCTTATATGACGATTGGCTTCATCCTTGCCTCGTCATCATATTATCGGATCGGCTCATCATCTCCGTCCGCACATCACGATCGGCCCCTCGGCCTCGGCGTGATTGTCTATCCCCAAGACCGGTCTCAGTCATTCCTTCATCGGATGGCGACCGCTGCTTGGACTTTTGGATCAGCCTCGTAGTGCTGACGACCTCGCATCACGATCGGCCCCTCGGCCACGACGTCACACCCTATCCCAACACCGGCTTCATCAGCGCCGAGTGTGTTGGGCTAGCGATCAGGCTCGCCATCCCCTCCTGGATGGTGACTATCGCCTCTATATGACGATCGGCTCCATCATCGCCTCGTCATCATATTTCGGACTGGCTCCTCATCATTGTCATCCGCACATCGCGATCAGCCTCTCGGCCGCGACGTGATTATTTATCTCAAGACCGGCTCCCAGCGCCGAAGTCTTGTTATAGCGATTGGGCTCGCCACCCCTTCCCGGACGGCGACCGTCGCCCCTATATGACGCACGGCTCATCATCGCCTCGTCCTCACATTTAGACCGGCCCCAGCGCCGAAGTCCTTATCTAGCGACCAGGCTCGCCATTCCCTTCCTGGATGGTGACCGTCGCCTTCATACGACGCATGGCTTATCATCGCCTCGTCCCCATATTCGGACCGGCTCACCAGCGCCATCGTCCCAATATTCGGACCGGTTCGTCAGCGCTGTCGTCCTCATTTTCGGACCGACTCATCAGCGTCGTCGTCCTCATATTCAGACAGGCGTCCACCACCTCGTCCCCCTATTCAGATACAGCGAACATCTTGCGGTCTCCGGCCGAAAGGCTAAAGGAGCCCAGAGTTCAGCCATATATCGCTCCGTCATCTTTATTTGATGACGCGAAGCTCATTTGCAGGCCCATCAGCCATATATCGCTCTGTCATCTTTATTTGATGATGAAGAGCTCATTTGTAGGCCCATCGGCCATATATCGCTCTGTCATCTTTATTTGATGATGAAGAGCTCATTTGTAGGCCCGTCGGCCATATATCGCTCTGTCATCTTTATTTAATGACGAAGAGATCATCTACAGGACCATCGGCCATGTATCGTTCTGTCATCTTTATTTGATGACGAGGAACTCATTTGTAGGCCTCTGAGCCACATCTTGCTGCGTCATCTTTATTTGATGACGCGAAGCTCAGTTGCAGGCCCATCGGGCATATATCGCCTCGTCATCTTTATTTGATGACGCGAAGCTCATTTACAGGCCCATCGGCCATGCATCACCCCGTCATCTTTATTTGATGATGTGGGGCTCTCATGTAGGCCTCTCGGCCATCCATCGCCCCGTCGTCTTTATTTGACGACGTGGAGCTCTTATGCAGGCCCCTCGGCCGCACCATCGCCCCGTCGTCTTTATTTGACGACGTGGAGCTCTTATGCAGTCCTCTGAGCCATACATCACCTCGTCGTCTTTATTTGACGACGTGGAGCTCTTATGCAGGCCCCTCGGCCGCACCATCGCTCCGTCGTCTTTATTTGACGACATGGAGCTCTTATGCAGGCCCCTCGGCCGCACCATCGCCCCGTCGTCTTTATTTGACGACGTGGAGCTCTCGTACAGGCCTCTCGGCCCATCGGCCTTACGTTCTGGTCATCTTTATTTGATGAACCAGACATCATATTGTGGACGGTCGCTCGACCCATCCCTTAGTCATCTTTATTTGATGACTAGGACTACTGATCATGATGAGCTACCCACATCTAGAGATCGGCCTCGACCATCGCCCCAGCAGACGGGCACCGTTGCAGCTCCATCTCCAGGCCGAAGGGTTCACACCTTTTGTTTCATTTTGGGGGCATCCGGTGTACTCTTTTTCCCTCATTAGGATTTTTTTCCCACATGGTTTTTCCTAATGAGGTTTTTAACGAGGCATCTCCCCATCGTGGATCAAAAGGTGTCAACCCTCGGCCCCCTGTTGAAGACATCATCCGACACGCATTACTCTACTCCTCTTCACCTCATTACACTCGCCTCAAGGAGTGGGGGACTGGGAGAGCGGGGGACTTAGCGCCTCCGTTAACCAAAGAAGCAGAATTTCAATTTTTTTTTCATGAAGTTCACTCACCAGACGACGAAAGATCAGCACACAATTCTACTCTCTTTCGCCTCGAATACTCTCGACTCAGAGAGTGGGGGACTCCTGATAGAGTATATAGACTCGGACCCCCGGGTCTCACGACTATTGGACCCGGACAGCGGCCCACATACGCTCAGTAGATAGCATTTATTTTGTTGTACACTCCATTTTATTCATGTATACCCGTTAGAATAGATTAAATACCATTTGTTAGCCATTTATTGGCCTTTTACTGTAAATGGGCCTTCCAGGCCCAAGCCTGGAAGCCCAGCCCGCTTTTCTCCTATAAATACTCCCTAAGGGAGTCATGTAAAGGGTTAGAAATTCATTATATATATCACTTTATGTCTCTAGCTCTCCCTTCTCTCTAGGAGTTAATACTCCATCAATATGTTTTTTCTATTTTGAATAAAATTAAAAATATTCGTCAACTATTATATGACTAATACTGTAATACTTGAGATTTAATTTAAATGGATTAATAGTACTACTCATACCAACAGAGGTGCATCTCCTTTTAAGGGAGTTCATCACCCAAGAACTCCAACGTTAAGCGTGCTTGCACGAGAGTAGTCTTGGGATGGGTGACCCCTTGGGAAGTTTCTCAGGGCGTGCACGAGTGAGGACAAAGTGCGCGGAAAAGGCTAATGACGGTTTGTGAGGACAGTACTAGAGGTCAGAAGTAACTACCTCGGGGCCTACGGAGCCGGGGTGTTACAAATACTCACCTCCTACTTCTAGCCAAATAAAGTAGTTATCTCTATTGATTGTTCCTACTTGATGTCACATGCCTTTCATATTCAATTTGGTCATGTTCTACACAATAAAACATAAGTAGTCATATTCTCGAAAAATCAATAAATTTTAGTGATACTCCATCATCATTAGTAAGGAGTACTACAAATACCATTACAGAAAAGCGGGAAGCACATGTAAAAAGGCATCTACATTTGCATACTTCGGATTTTACAGAACCGATAACCAGATAACCACATCAAAGGCCAACATCATTGTAAATAAAAAAAATCATAATTTTAGCAATAGATACTTCCCCTATGGAGTGTCCTGAAATATGTCAATGTACAGATCTGGGAATAGACAATCAAAGGAGTTGACCTCCTCGCCTTCTTCCACCGATTCAGGAGACTCGTCGAAGTGAGAGCCATACCTCCTTCTTCGTTTCCAACCCGGATCCGTTTCCGATGATGTCCACCCGCATGCACCCTCAAATTCGTCGTAGTGGGAGGCATAGATGTGTCTTCCCTTCCAAGCTAGACCCGTTTCCGATTCATTCCACCCGCATGCACCCTCAGGCTCATCTTCATCGGCAGTGGCTAGGAGAGGATATTGTTCGGAAACTTTGACCACGGCTTGGTTGAAATCAGACGGGCTAGGGTTGGACGGATGTGGGTGTACATCGGAAGAGGGATGGGGTTCCATGTTGGAATTAGAAGATGACACAGAGGAAAGGAGAGTTCCATGGTTCGAAGGAGTGATTGATTCCTCTTCCATATGGAGGACGAAAGGATTTGAGGAGAGAAGGCCACCGATTTGAGGAGAGAAGGCCACCGATTTGAAAGGGGATAAGGTGGGAGGTGGGTAAAGTGCGAATCAGAGGGGTGGGTGGAGTAAAGATAAGGGTTGATGGTTAATTAAATGGGCAGGGCAAATATGGTATTTCAAGTAGTATTTCTTTCCTAATAAGGAAATGAGAAGATAATTTTTGGACAGCCCAAAAAGGAAAGTAGGAATTTAATAAGGGGACGGAGGGAGTATACGAGTATTTTTCCTTATACTTAATGCAAATCATAAAATAATCACATTAGAATATTTGGATAAATTAAATATGCTATGAGTACTTGTTCTGCAATTTATATTCATTATGATTTTCGGATTTTGTATGTTAACAAAAATTCGTGAACCATGAATAATTTAAAAGAAAAACAAAATTTGAACTCACGCAGATATTCTATGAAACAAACATAAACAGTTCAAAGTTTCTTCCATTTACAAACTCAACTCGATAGATTTCACCTTTTTTTCTTAAAAATGTCATTCAGCATCGAATAGAAACAATGCTCAATTTTCACAACTCTTAGGGTAATTTGAGTTTGCACTACATTTTATTGTTCAAATTGGATTTTGCATGCCGTTTTTAAAGTTCTTTGTAACGTATTTGCACCCTAACCCCATATGAAAAGACAAAAATGCCCCTCCATTAACAATTCTGTTGGCCTTCAACATATTCCTGATTAAGAAGCATTTTTGTCTTCTCATACGGGGTTGGGGTGCAAACACAAAGAATTTTAAAACGGGATGCAAAGTCCAATTTGAACAGTAAAATGAAGTGCAAACTCAAATTACCTCAACAATCTTTATAGTAAGCGTAAGTATGTATTCAGATTAACTAACATGTCTCCAAATCATTGACGGATTAAGGAAATAAGTTTATTTGAGGGCAACATAACATATAAATATACATATATAGATTACAATCTTAATTAATCTCAAACTTAATATGCAACTAAAACTCCTTTACATAAATAATTAAATAATGAGTTTCTCCATCTTTTATACTTCCTCCGATCCGTCTCTTTTTAGTTGCAACGTTCCCTTTTTCACGTTTGCCAACGCACAACTTTGACCGTCATTATATTTAATTCTGTATTAGTAAAAATAAAATAAAAATCAGATTATAAAACTTAGTAATGAGACGAATTTAACAATATTTTTTTAAAGAATAATTCACATACATTAATAAATAAAATGTAGTCAAAGTAAAGTACATGAATAGTGTATATATTCCAATGTTGCAACTAATGCGATATGGAGGATAGCATTATTTTTCTTATTTTATAATGTTGGGAAAATGTGTTAAAAATTGCATTAAATGGTGATTTTGGGGCAATATTTTGAGTGGGATCCACTTCCGATTTGGGTCGGGTCAAAGTGGTTTTGGATTGTCCTTGTTAAGGGCTACAATTCGATATATGGTATGCTCAAAATGGATAACGGATGAATGAGAAATTGATTCTTGAAGTTCACTCGTTGAAATAGATAAAGTGGGAAAATGATGGGTTTCTAGTGTGTTTTATATCACACCGGAAAACTCAAGGGATTTTCACCCCCTTATAAAGAGAAGCATCTTTTAAGGAGTTAAAATTCCTAAAGGTAAAGGCTCTCTCTTGCGCGCGGGGGGTGCCGATCAAATCCCGAAAATGGAGAAGAAAAACCGCGACTCGTGTGCGCGGGCGACCTACGGACACGAATGTCGTCCGAAAATCTATCATTCAAAGATACGATTTAATTTTTGTTTCTTCCCGTAATGTTTTATTTTTTCCAGGACCAGTTTTGGGTGAACCGGCCCGGGCGGTCCGGTTCCGGTTCCGGGCCAGGCCCGGGCGGACTTTTTTTGCAAATCCTTGGGCCCAGAACCGGCCCGGGTTGATACCGGGTCCGGGCCTAACCGGGCCTGGTTCAATGTCTATTTTTTTTTGCTTTCTTGTTATCCCCCGACCCCCCCCCTCACCCCCACCCCAAAACCTCCCCAAAACACCCAGCCCTACCCTAGGAAAGGAAAAAAAATTGAAAAAACAAAAAAAAATTGACTCGGGCCGGTTCACCCAAAACTGGGCCCGAGCTCGGCCCGCCAGACCCGCCCAAACGGGCTTAAAGCCCGGAACCGGCCAACCGGTCCGGGCCCGCACAGTAGCGGGCGGGGCCGGGATGGGCCAGGCCGGTTCCGGGCCGGGCCGGTTTAGTCCATCCCTAGTAGCCTCAGAGTTGCTCCAACTCTGATGGAGGTATTCTGGTCGCGCACCAGAACTGCTCCAAGCCGTTACGGAAGTTAATACCCAACGGACAGGTCCATTAACACTCCATTTAACAGACAACAAATCCTCCTATATATAGCTGGTAGGTGCTTTGCAACAAACAGATGTTCTTACACGTTCATACACTATCTGCACGTATTTTGACCTCCAAAAACACCTTCAGCTCTCTGAAAAAATTCCTGAGTGTTCTTCTTTGCTCCTGTTCGCCGGAACTTTCATTTGTGTGCCCAAACGTTAGTTCGTTAGCCACCGTATCCTGGGAAACGATCGTTGCAACGCTCCTAGCACCGTGGGAGGCGATGAATACATTTTAAGGACATCGTGCGTAGCACGAGCTCTGGCTAAACTTTGTTCCATCTATTTTCTGTTTTTTCTTTGACTATTTTATTTATTAATTAATTTTTATTAATTAATATTTCTTCGTTTTTCCGAAACACACTCAGAATTGTTTCAATATAATCCTACCCACGATTTTAAGAATTTAGTTCAAGGAACATGTTATACTTTATGTCTATGCACCCTAGCGAGACCTTGTTAGTTCATTTTTCATTACCTAAATATTTAATTACTAAACAATTCTATCATCTAAATCATTAGTCAATAGTACTTTTATATGGAGTAATATTTTTTGATGGGGTTATGGGACGAGCACTACAAAAAAACTTCCAATTTGTCACGGATTTTTTCACGGATTTCAGTTAAAAAAATTCGTGACAAAAAATTTTTGTCACGGACTTTGTTACGGTATTATCTGTGACAAACAATGTGTGACTAAAAAGTTTGTCACGCACAATATTCTGTGACAGACTTTTTCACGGATTTGTCACAGCGTCCATCCGTGACAAAACAAGGCACCGGAGCAACGCCGGTATTTATTTGTCACGGATTCGTCCGTGACAAACCTATTTTTATTTTTTAAAAAAATATCCGGAATGGACTAGGCGCGGAAGTTTGAAATTTTTTGAATTCAAATATTTCATTTTGTCACGGATTTATCCGTGAAAAATGTTTTTTTGAATTTATTTGAAATATCTTAAATGGGCTAGGCGGGTAACTTGAAATTTTTGAATTCAAATATTTTTCATTTTGTCACGGATTAATCCGTGACAAATATTTTTATTTTAAAATATATATATATTTTTTTGTTGTGGAATAATTAGAATATTTTTTTGAAAAAGTTTAAAAAGTTGAAAATTTGTCACGGCGAGAGTCCATGTCAAACATTTTATATTTAAAAAAAATCTGCGCACTTTTTAATAAAAATTCAAATTTAATCATTATGATTAAACATTAATAACAATAATCATTAGAAATTCATTAGATAACAATTCATACAATCACATAATGATTAAACATTAATAACAATAATCATTAGAAATTCATTAGATAAAAATAATTTAATAAAAAATCAATTTCAAACTTCAAATAAACTAATTATTACAACTCCAGATAGACATCATCATCATTATCATCATAATTCAAATGACATACCTAAATTAACGGTATTACCTAATAATATTATCAATTCAAACTCATTTCAATTAACTAATACTTACATTTAACTAATAATTCACACTAAACTAATGTTTCAACCCTAACTTAAATCACTATAAATCCTAAATTAGGCATTAAAATAATACACAATAAATAATTAACTAACATGTAAATGAAAACATTAATGGCGTTAATTAACTAAAAGCAAAACATTAATGGAATTAATCATTTAAATTAACAACTAATTCACAATATTAGGATTTTAAACGTAATTAATATACACTAAATTATTACGTTAATGGCACTACTTCAGAATACTAAAATTATGAAAATCTAATAATACACAATAAATAATTAACTAACATGTGAATGAAATGAAATTCAAATAATTCACATTTAAATCCATTTCAATCAACTAATATTTAAATTTAACTAATATTATCAATTGAAATCCTAAATTAACGGTAATACCTAATAATATTATCAATTCAAACTCATTTCAATTAACTAATATTTACATTTAATTTAACTAATAATTCACACTAAACTAATGTTTCAATCCTAACTTAAATCACTATAAATCCTAAATTAGGCATTAAAAATAAATGCTAATATACTTAACAAACCTAATAATTTTATAATCCATTTTCAATTAAATATTATTTAAATTTAACTAAATTACGTTTATAGTTAAATATATTGTTAATAAATTAACAACCTCACTAATTTAACAATTGTAATTATTTAAAATGAAAATATTAAACTTATTAAGAAAAATACATAATTCAAATGACATACCTTATCTGGATAAACAGGGAAAAATGATAAATTGATAGATTACATCCTTCAATCTTTCAACAGATACTGTATATTGTACTGTGATTGAATTTTAATTGGTATCACTCGAATGAAACTGCACTGTGATATATAGAAAAATTTGTCACGGATAAATCCGTAACAAACACCTTTTCGTACAACATTAATTAGGTGACCGATGGATTATCAATTATTGGGTTTTGTCACGGGAATTGTCACGGGCGGATTCGTGACAATTTTTTTTGAATTTTGTCACGGATTTGTCACGGCTCAGTCCGTGACAAAGTGCCCGGAAGTGAATTAATTTTGGTCGATGTCAATTGCCGGTCACCAGAGGCAAAAAATGAAAACAAAGTAAATGACTGAAAATCATATAATTAACGGTGACCGTAGTTTTATTTTAGTGGAATATGAAGGATATAAGTTTTGAGAAGAATTGAAAATGCAAATAACTAAGTGGGTTGGAGGAAGTGAACTGTTTTGACATGGTAGGTCGGGTTTTCACCGAATGAGAGTGTTGACGGATACTAATATACGAAGTACAATTTAACGATGCTGATCTGAAACATGTGAACATAGAACAGTAACAATTGTTCTCAACATGAACACAACCAAGGGATAGAAGCTTGATACGAAGCTTCAATCGACATCATCAAATTAATATACCCAACAAAACACGGATTTGAATCAAGTTGAAACTAAAGATATATTTTCAAAGTTCATAGTTTATGCAAACCCATCACATCCCTGTACCCTAAAAAATATGTAATAATATCAAAGAATATGTAATGATCCTCTTATCCCAAAGAATATGAAATCAAATAAAATCATTACAAATTCCTCTAACTGTGTAAACCACAGGACTTGCAAAACTCAATAGCTTAATGTCATCGACAACATTTAATATATATCCCAATACATAAATTATGGAGTAGCATGCATGCCAAATCAGTTTTCAGAAACTCTCTTATAAATGTAAGCAACTTCATACTTTAGTTTATTTTTGTTCAATACTTTTCCAATCCCAGGTCATATTATACAAAATAAGGAAAAATAACATTTTTTTTCAAAGAGAAGATAATGCCAAATCAAACTGAGCCTTCAATCCAATCATCTAAAAGCAAGGCTAAAACTAATATCCATTATTTTGTAATAGTCAGAGTTTGTAAAGAAATGTTGTAAATTGCTAGAATTCAAAACATGGAGGTGCTTAAAAGAAACCTAGTGCAGCTATGCGCCTACGCCATACACTTGGTACACTCGTACCACATATCACATGGGGAAACTCCACAGGTGGAGCAAACTAGAGTTAAAAAGTCACTGCCACACATTCCCCCAAACTTCACCAGTTACATACTCAAGCTCATTGATGTATGGCACTTCTTGTTCTTGATATTCAACTATATGTTTTTATCATTGCATTTTTTGTCAGAAACATAATAAGTTTTTATCCTAAATAGGACTAAAACATGGTTAAAACTCCAAAGTAGGACTACAAGTTTTATATTTCACAAATAGGACTCCAGATTACCTTATTACCCTTCTTCTAAAAATAATCTATCGACTCTCCATCAACCGCCAGACTTCTCCCCTGCCACTTTCCCTTTGGCCGATCGCAACTTCGATCTCCATCATCAACGACTTCATCGGCGTCATCTGCTCTTTTCTCTCCCAGGTACTCTTCTTTCTTTTCTTCCTCCTCTTCTTTTTCTTCTTCTAATTCTTCTGATCTTCATCTGCTCTTCTTTCTTTTCTTCCTACTCTTCTTTCTTTTCTTCCTCCTCTTTTCTCTGCTTTCTTTTTTAAAAAAAAATTATCAATCAAATTTGAAAAAATATTGCATGAATGTGAAAGTTTCCAATGAAGATATACTTAACTAGAATTTCTTCTTATCAATTTTGATATATTTCAATCTCAAAATGCCCTGAGTAATGATTCTGAAGAGTGTGTCATTTTTTAATCAAGAATGTCATATTTACTGGTTATTTTTTAAAAAATGACACTTTTATGTCATTCAAGTCTGTGCAGCCTCCGATGAGAATGCCACTTGATATGAATAAATGACAAAATAATGACATTATCTTATGAACATATGTCATTTTCAGATTGTCATCCTGATAAATGTACTGCTACAAACATGACAATTTTTTCAAATACTAGTAAGACTTTTGACATTCTCAGATTATAAAAGTGACATTTTGCTTATGAAGTAAAATTCAAATCCAAAAAATCCAAATTAGTAAATAAAATTCAAATCCAAAGAAGAAAAAGAAGAAGAGAATAGGGGACTAGATAATTGAAGAGTATTAGAAGATGAAGAAGAAGAAGAAGCAAAAAATAAGAAGACCATAAATTTGAAGAAGAAGAGGAAGATGAAGAAGCAGAGGACTTACTTGGCTGCCTATGCGATGGGAGGCCAGAGTCGATGACGAGCTCAGATCCATGGGAGGAAGATATGTTTGCGATGAATTGCAGGCAACGTCTGCGCAATGTTACAGCATCAGAGGCTATTTCCGTCCAAATGCAAATATTTACTCCTATTTAGAGAATTTAAAACAATGAGTCCTAGTTTTGCAATTACCTCCTGTTTTACTCCCATTTTGACGATTTTCTCAAACATAATTATCAAACAAGGGCAAGAGCATATGTACTTGTGCAGACTATTTATATCATCTCAAATAAGTAATACAGTTAAAGCTAATTAATGGATAATTTATTTTCAAATGCACACTGTAATACCTAAATAAAATGTATAAGGCTTAGTAATCTTTAAACTATAATCTATGTTAGAGACAAACTACGAAAAATGTATGTAAAAACTGAAAACTTGATGTTATTAACCTTAGCCTAGCCGAATAGAACTCCTAGAATTTTGATGATGCCGATGAATACGATGGAGAAATTGAGGGGGGACGAAGGAAATGGCTAAACCACTGAAGTATCTGAGACGAAGCTGGATCTTTTATGCGAATTTGTAAATGGATGAATACGATGGAGAAATTCAGTGAAAAGAATGATCTTTGATAGATTGAAAATGAATAGAACAATAAAATTTTGTTTCGTTACCTAGCTTGAGAAGAGTATAATCGAAACGTGGGGGAAATGGTTGTTGGATGGAATAGCACCGACTATTGTCCTCCATTGCTCTTCCAAGAAGCTATGGAACCTATGCTTTTGAGTTTTGAAAAATGATTGTTTAATATGGAATCGAGGGAAACACAAGGGCAGAGGGATGAGTAGTTTAGGGTTTAGATGGTAGGGCAATGGTGCGATGAAAAGGAGATGTGGACAACGGTGATGCAGTGATTATATGAAGGAAATAGATGGACGTTCAGAGACTAAGGTGTAAATGAGCGGGAACTAAATTGTATTCCTACTATGTATAGGATTTTGATGGGAAACACGAACGAGAAAATGATTTTTTTTTTCATTTATGTTTAAGTAATTTTAATGATAAGATTTGTTAATTTTAACTTAAATGAACGCCCTAGTCTCTGAATGCCCATCTATTTCAAAGTGAGAAAACAGCAAGACCCATTAGTCAAAGTTATTTTACTAGCACTCCGTCTTGTGTTTTTTTTTTTTTGAAATAACTTTGACTAATGGGTTTTGCTATTTTCTCACTTTGAAATATATTGTTAAAATTTTGATGGGATCTTTCTCGTGTGTCTAAGTTTGGATTAATACTACCAGATGTTGTTTGTGTTGCGCTAAAAGGATTTAATATGTACTTCCTCAAATTGTTACATGAAACATTAAAAATAATTTCCAACTCGGGTTCTTCTAAAACTCAGAAGAAAAAATCTGGTGCAATAGCTATTTTGTGACAATGTGTCTTATAACTTCATGTTGACTAGATAAGCCAACTAAGATAGGCATACACCCTTTTTGTATCATGTTTTGTTGTCAATGGGGCTGATTTGACTTACTATGTTTTGTTAGGCAAACACCCTCTTCATCGTTTGGATTGTCATTTAATTAATTTTATTTTTGTAGCAACATACCATAACTAAAGGTTTGGATACATCGTCCATTAAAGAGCTCATATCAAATTTATCAAACAGAAATTCTACACAATCTCATATGTACGAGTCCTTGAGCTAAAATCGGGCAACCCTTATTTACATTATTTAACGCCATATTGGTCCCTACCATTACTCATGTGACATCATATCCTTATATATGGCATGATCCATTCATTAGTAGAATTGCATCATTTGTTCTAGATGTGTATAGTTCTGGAGTAATTCACCCTAGGACATTAACTCTAGCATCAGAGTCTTTCCTTAGTTACACATACCATATTTACCGATGTTATAATTCAAAAATAATAATTTTATTTAACGCAATGGGTGAATCTTTTATCCTAATGAGGGTTTATTTCAAACCTAAAAGAAACAATTTGGGAGTGTGTGAATCTGAGCCACATTACCATGTAAGTGAAATTATATTCTCTTGTATTTATATGCAACATAAAAAACCTAGGCTCTGATACCAAAGAGCTGATCAATTGTTCAAAATTTTTTACTTTTATCTCATGATTTTTTAAGTGAAATGATCGATAATAGTTATTTTATAAAAAAAAACAATTGCAGAAGTTATTTTTTATGTTACTTTGTCAATTTGATATTTTGATACAAGCAAAATCATTTTAAAGATTATATTTGATAAGACTTATTGCACCAAATTTTTCTTCTTTGTTTTAAAAGTAAAATCTTGCTTTTTGACAAGAAAATACTTGACTTTATTTAAAATGGAATTTGGTTTCACCTGCTCCACATCATCCAAATGCATAAAAAAACTTATCCTCACGAGTGTGTGTCTAAATATCTTCACTTTGTTCCTTGAGCGTATTTAAAAATGACTTTAAATTGCTCGTCGTGTAATCCCATAAGGCCACGGTTGTTCAGTCATCGTCGTCACTCCTTTTCGGCCTACTCATCATGATAGAATTTTTCTGTCTTGACTTGGTAGGATTGTGGAGGATTTTGGTAAGAGCTCGATTGAATTTATTTGATACGGAATTGGGTTTCACCAACTCTCCATCATCCAAATGCCTCAATAATCTAACTTCACGAGTGAGTGACTTGAGTTGTTCATTTTGTTCCTTGAGTGCCTTTAAAATGACTTTAAAGTGCTCATCGTGTAATCTCATAACGCCTCCGGTTTTGTCATTGTCGATCTTTTCCTCTTAGTCTTTTCTTTCTTTTTCTTTTCCTCCTCATCATGATAGTATTTTTATGTCATGACTCAGTTGGATTTGTTGAGGTTTTGGAAAACTAGATAGCAAATGTTTCCCCGTCACCTTCGAAAAAATTCAAAAATTGGCATCAACATGGTATCCACCACTATGCATTATTTTGTTAAAAAGAATGTAACAAATATGAATTTTAGATTTTCTAATTATTGATTAAAGTGACTAAGTAATCTCAAAATCATTTTCTCGCAATTACAAAATCTTTCAACGTCCTCCAAAATCCTTCTCGTAATATTTTGAAAATCACTGAAGTTTATACAATTACAAAATCACTAAAAACTTGATACAGAAATGTTGAGAATAAAAAAAGCTAGATTAAACCAGATTGGACATAAATAGATCATATCAGACCAGACCAAAATTTTCGATCCAATGAAAAACACCCTAAAACATAGATTATAAAAGGTTGACTTGATTGTCAAAACTTTTCAAGAAACCGAGTTTCATCCTCAAAGGTCAATTTGACAGGAAAAGTACTACAAGATCTTATATAGGGTTTTATTGTTTTATACTATTTTGATGGAGACGAATACTTCAACAAGCTCTCTCACTCCAAACATGGCTGAACAATATCAAGGTGTATAAATGGGCCAAATAGAATCTTAAAGAGCTGCCTTTTTTCATGAATGCTAAATAGCAACCAAACCACAACAGTACTTGGCTCTGATACCATATTATGAATCGGAGTTTTATCATAAAGGTCAACCTCATAGGAATAGTAAACCAAAATCTTATATAGTATTTTATTGTTTCTAGCATTTCGGTGTAGGACATATACTTCAATAGAGATCGACAAAAAAGATCTTTCATTCAAATAAATATCAGAAGGCCACAAGGGTTAATCAGATGATATTATTAAAAAACGTTGTATGTATCACACGAGTTTAATATCTTGGACATAAGTTTTTGGATTTTAATGATTATACAAAACCCCAGAACTAATTCACCATGGGATTAGGCATATATGGACCCGGGTCGGTCCGATCCCAGTTTCGGGCTGAGACCGCACCATCATCGGCATGCCAATAACGTTGCCGCCTCCAAGGCCATCACTGTTGGCGTCTCCAAGCCATTGCCTTTTTCACGCCATCACTGTTTCCATATCCACATCACCTCCGTCATCCTTCATGGAATTCGTAGGTGTGTCACCACCTCTTTTCTTATTCTTCTGATTGTCTTAGGGTAGGGGGCAGTACATGGGCGAGGCTAGCTAACAGGGGAGGGGCAGAGGAAGGGGAGTAAGGACCAGGGCATGGGGCTTGTTGAAATATAAACTAGAATAAAATTGAAAAGTGGAGGAAAGATTTTCTGTGTTTTTCATTAGAGGGTTAGTATATATATATATATATATATATATATATATATATATATATATATATATATGTGTGTGTGTGTGTGTGTGTGTGTGTGTGTGTGTGTGTGTGTGTGTGTGTATATGTGTATATATATATGTATATATATATATATATATGTGTGTATATATATGTATATATATGTGTGTATATATATGTATATATATGTGTATATATATGTATATATATATATATATATATATATATATATATATATATATATATATTACAAAGATGGAATATTCCTATTGCTTCTTAAAACTGCTTCTGCTCCTTCAGGGAGCAGAAGTTGGAGTGTTTGGGTAAAAGTGTAGAAGTGATTCTGGTGCTCTAATTTACTCTTAGAATCAGTTTTTTTAGAAGCTGGGGGTGACCAGCTTCTGAAAACTTATTCTGATTCTGCTTTAAAAAAGAAGTAGAATCAGAATTAGTTCCAAACACCCCCATAAGATGCTATACAATAATAATGTCTAGAGTATATTCCTAAAGCATATTCTAGAGCATATTCCTAAAGCATATTCCTAGATACAATAATACTTTCACACTCCCCCTCAAGTTGGAGCATAGATATTTATCATGCCCAACTTGTTACATAAGTAATCAACTCGAATCCCATTTAGAGCTTTAGTGAATAAATCTCCAAGTTGTTCTCCAGTCTTCACATACCCGGTAGAGATTAATCCTTTTTGTATCTTCTCTCGAATAAAATGGCAATCAACCTCAATATGCTTTGTTCTCTCGTGAAATACGGGGTTGTTTGCTATGTGTATAGCAGCTTGGTTATCGCACCACAACTGAGCAGGCATTGGTGTCTTCAATCCAATTTCATTCAATAAATGGTGTATCCATATTATCTCACATGCGGATTGTGCCATAGCTCGATATTCTGATTCAACACTAGAACGAGAAACCACATTCTGTTTCTTACTCTTCCAGGATACAAGATTACCACCAACAAAGACACAATAGCCAGATGTAGATCTTCGATCATCTTTAGAACCAGCCTAATCAACATCTGCAAAGCATTCTATTCTCATGTGATCATGGTTTTGATAAACAATACCTCGTCTTGGTGCTCCCTTTAAGTAACATAATATGTGTTCTACAGCAGCCCAATTATCAATGGTTGGAGATGACATGTATTGACTCACTACACTCACAGAGTAAGCAATATCTGGACGAGTGACTGCGAGATAATTAAGCTTTCCAACCAATCGTCTATATCTTTCTGGGTCTTCAAATGGCATGCCTTCTTGAGTGAGTTGCACATTGGGAACCATGGGAGTATTGCTCGGCTTTGATCCCAACTTCCCTGTTTCAGCGAGCAAATCAAGTACATATTTTCGTTGAGATAGAAATATGCCTTTCTTACTCCGTGTTACCTTAATACCCAAGAAGTATTTCAATGAGCCTAGATCTTTTGTTTGGAACTGGCTATGAAGATAATTTTTAAGGGAAAAAATACCTGCATTATCACTGCCTGTAATCACAATATCATCGACATACACCACAAGCAATGTGATACCTGCTTTTGTTCGTCTGTAAAAGAGTGAGTGATCTGATTTGCCTTTGATCATTCCAAACTATTCAATTGACCGATTGAACTTCCCAAACCATGCACCAGGACTCTGTTTCAGACCATAAAGAGATTTTCGAAGTCGACAAACTTTACCATACTCCCCCTGAGCAACAAACCCCAGAGGTTGCTCGATGTAAACTTTTTCCTGAAGGTCACCATGCAAGAATGCATTTTTAATGTCCAACTGATGTAAGTGCCAATCATGAGTTGCAGCGAGTGAAATAAGTAACCTGACAGATGTTAATTTAGAAACAGGAGAAAAAGTGTCAGAATAATCAACATCATAGGTTTGAGCATAATCCTTCGCAACTAATCGGGCTTTCAACCGAGCAACAGATCCGTCTGGATTAACCTTAACAGCAAAAACCCACTTACATCCAGTAGACTTCTTCCCTGTAGACAAGTCTACCAAATCCCAAGTACCATTAAGACCCAAAGCATTCATTTCCTCTACCATGGCATGATGCCATTCAGGATGAGACAAAGCTTCTTTAACAGATTTAGGAACATAAATAGAATCGATGGAAACAATAAAAGAACATGAGGCAGGGGATAACTGACTATACGACACAAATGCAGAAATGGGGTGAGTACAAGACCGTGTACCTTTACGTAGTGCTACCGGAAGGTCAAGATCTGATGTAGAGACAAGATCTGAAGATGTATGTACTGGTTCAGGACATGAGCTCAAGGACGGACCAATATCGGGATAAGTAATCATAGGAGTCACAGGTGGAGGGTGATCTGGTGCTCTGTTTCGACGGATGTAAACAAGGTGTACTGGCGGTCTGGGGTCGGGAACAGTAACATGTGGAATAACTATAGAAGGTGTAGATTCCGGTATAGTGACAGAGTAAATGAGTATTTCATCATTGTCATCATGAATATATGTCTTGGATGATGAAAAAGGTGTATTTTCATGAAATGATGTATCAATAGAAACAAGATATTGACCTGTGCTTGGACAAAAACATCTTGATAGAGTATATCTAGAGAGAAGTGAGAGCTAGAGAGAGAAGTGCAATATGTGCTTCAATAGAATGATTTTGTCACCCCTATAACTACTCCCAAGGGGAGTATTTATAGAGAAAATTAGGGTTGGGCTCCCAAGCCTTGGGCTTGGGAGGCCCATTTACAACTGGACCGCTACTGGGCCGAATACAAAGCCTCTAATGGGCTGTACAAATGAGTAAGTATAGAATCCGTTTCTGGGAGGTCTTCGTGGCCGACGAGGGCGTGGCCGACGAGGGCACGGCCGACGAGGGCACCCGAGTTCCTTGGGTTCAGGACCGTAATCTGAGTTGGCCCCTTTTCGGCCGACGGGGGCGTCTTGGCCGACGAGGGCGCCACTCTGCTGTCTTGTGCTCTGTTCTTCCGAGTATGTGGGTCCTGGGACCCAGACCCATATACTCCATCAGGAGTCTCCCACTCTCTAAGCTGAGACGTAGACGAAGTGAAGGAGAGTAGATTCCTGTTCTTTGTTGCTTTTGGCCGACGCGGGCATTTCCGGGCCGTTAGCCGTTGCGGCGTTGGCGTTGTTTCCTCTTTGGTGATCCTGTTCTGTGCTTTGGCCGTTACCTGTTCCTCGCTGTGGGCGGGGAGGCCGTTGTTTCCTTAATTTGTTTTGGGACGATGAGTGTCCTTCTTTCAATGGTGGCCGTTGAAGGCGCGCTTTCCCTTTCCTGGACGTTGGTGGTTGAATTTTATGTTTGGGCCAGTGAAGCCGTTGAGGTTGTTCCTTGTTTTGAGGACGATGGCCTCATTTCCTTTGTGTGGCCGATGAGGGTGTTTGCGCACTCCTTTTGGCCGTTGCTGGTTGGCCTCCGTGTTTTTGGCCGAAGAGCCCGTCAAGATTAATTGTTGGCGGAGGACGATGAGTGTCCTTGCCTCTAGTGGCTTGTTGGCCGTTGCTGGTGACGTTATGGGCCTTTGGCCGATGAAGTTCCGTTGTGCTGTATGGATGATGTGGCCATGCTTTGTGGTTACCTTGTTCGTACTCTTTTGTTTTGTTGAGGCCGGTGTAGTCCCCCAGTCCCCCACTGCTTCAGGCCGAAGAGTGTGAGGGGTGAAGGAGTTCCTTGAGTCCCCGGCCGAAGCGGTCTCGCCGTAGTCCCCCTGAATCCAACCCTCATGGCGATTTTCTGGCCAAGGTAACCCTGTGGGAGAACCCTTGTGCGCAGATCGCTTGTAGAGGGTTATCATCAAGGGTTATTTACGAGGAGCCGATGGCTTTTGGGCTCTTGGGTCCTTTGATCTTGTGGCCGTTACGTTCCTGGCCGTTGCCGTCTCCTTATTGTCTGGCATTTGTGATATTGGCAAGCAGATGGGACGTTATGGGCGCTAGCTGGTACTTGTGAGTTTGACGAGCGTGTAGGCCGTATAGTCTGATTTGCCAGTGGGCCGTTGATGTGGCTTGGGCCTGGCCCGTTGGTGTCGTGGTGGCCTCCCATTGGTGGCCGTTGATGTGGCCATTGGGAGAGTGCCACGTGTAGTGACCGTTGGGTGGGGGGGTCTATAAATACCCCTTCCCCTCCGACGAGGAATCGCATTTGCATTCTGAATTTGTCGAAGTGCTGGCCGATTTTCTAGAGAGATAAACTCTCAAGCCTGTTCTTCGTTGTTCTTCGTTGTTCAAGGTTAGTGTTCATCACGATCTTCCTCGCTTTTCATACTTTGCTTCCTAGGGAGTTGATCTAGTGTTAGGCGTTTAAACACCTTTAGATCTTAAGTTGTTCTCCTTAAGCCCGTAGTAGTAGTAATGAAGAGCTTGAACGACGACTACTACCCCTATGACGACCAGCCCTCTACGAGGTCGCTTGACTACGAGGTGCTCGAAGAGTTTGAGGAGGAGATAGAGCGTTTAAGTCCATACAAATCCGCGGAGCTGATGGACGAGGAAGGCGAGGACGAGGAGTCCGCCTCTTCTTCAAAGGGTGAGGACGTGGGTGCGTCCCGAGTGGTGGACGGGGCGTCCACTTCTGCTGTCATTCCGTGCCCGAGGCCGGTGTCCGCCGTTAAGGGAGCCGCCAAGCCGAAGAGAGTGAGGAGGCCGAAGAGTGGGCCCGGCGTCTCCTATCTAGATCTCACCAACATCTACCTGATCAAGCCGGAGAGCAGTGCGGCCGATTACCTTGTTGCCCAGATGTACGTGGGGCCGTTCGGGCGGGTTAGGGCACCCAAGCCGACGGACCATGTTCTTCTTCCACCACCGGGGTACTTTGGAGTATACCCGATGAGTTTTGCCAAGGGGTTGAGGTTCCCCCTTCACCCTTTCATTATTGAGTACCTGGACATGGTAGGGCTTCCTCCGGCCTTGCTGACGCCGAACAGTTACTCTTTGATGGTGGGGTTTCTGCTCCGGTGTGAGGAGTTGGGCTACCAGCCGACGACGGCACTATTCATGAATTTGTACCAGATAGGCCGAGGGAGTCACAAGAACTGTGCGGCCTATGCTACTCTTCAGCAGCTGCCGAAGAAGAGGAGCTTCACGGATTTGCCTACGTCCATTCATGGGTGGAAGAGCAAGTTCGTGTTTGTGTCCATTGGTGAGAGTGGCACCGAGTTTCCCTCCCTCGGCCACACCGGGAGGTTTAACCTGCATGACCCGCCCAAGAGCTCTATTTTGGACGCTCAGGTGGAGGCTTTCTTGGAGGGGGGGCCGAGGAGCGTGAAGGATTACATCACTGAGTACAAGATGGCCGCCCTCGGCTTCGTGAGGTACTATGTCTATGGTGACAAGGAGGATGACCTCCTACTCTGGCCGAGGATGACCACCACCTTTGAGGAGGCCGACGGCCCGGACTTGGGCATTCCTGCTGAGGCCGATGGTAATTCTTTCTTCGGCTTTCTGTCTTTATGTTTTGTCCTTTGCCTTACTAATCTGTTTGTGTTTTTTTTTCTTTGCAGATTTTGTCATGGACCGTCGATCCATGATGGCTATTGCCAAGGCCAAAGCGGCCGAGGAGATTGCTGCTAAGGCGGCCGAGGCGGCCAGACGTGCCGCGGCCGGTGGGAGCGGGGCTACTACTGCTGATGCGGCCCCAAAGCCTGCCCCATCAAAGAAAAAGAGACCGGCCACTGACGGCCAGAAGAAGTTGACTGAGGCCGGCGTGAGCGTCTCTAAGAAGACGAAGAGGGCTCCTTCCCCGTCTCCGGCTAGTGAGGCCGGTACTCTTACCGTCCCCAGCGTGGGCGATGGTGGTCCCGTCGTGGACCTTACCGTCGCTGACGATGCTGCCCCAGCGCTTCCTCTCGTCCAGGAACCACGGACGCAAAGGGCCGGCAAGGAGATTGCCGGTGCCACCTATCAGAAGGTGATAGAGTACCCCGTCGGCGGGGGCGTGTTTAATGATCTCGTCCCCGGCCACGTCGTCCTGGCCAAGGCCATGCCGGCCAAAGATCGGGCTCACTTGAAGAAGCTCGAGGACCCGAAGATTTATGAGGGCGGCATGGACCTCCTCGTCCAAGTAAGTGACTGTCCTTATATTTTTGTCTCTCTTCGTCTGTGTAGAGTTTTTTGTCTGACCTTTGTTTTCCTTCTGCAGAGTGCCTTCATGCTTATGGAAAGCCATAAGAGGCAGTACTGGGAGATAGCTCGCCTGCAAGCGCTGGAGCAGAAGGCTGCCTCGGCCGACGAGGCGGTAGCTTGCCTTGACCGGCTCCGGGAGGATGCCAAGGCGCTGCAGGCCAAAGCTGATGAAGCCGCCGCGGCCAGGGATGATGCCCTGGTCAAGCTCGAGGAGAGCCGAAGGGAGCTCGAGGAGTCCCGTAGGGCGCTTGAGGCCGAGAGGCGCAGGAGCGAGGAGGCCGCCAAGGCGAAGGCTGAGGCTGAGGCCGCTGTTGTGAAGGCTGCCGATGGGGCCGTCGAGAAGTTCCTGGCCGAGGGGTGGAAGGCAGATGAGAGGCTCCCCTGGTGCTACGAAGTGGTGGCCGCCAGGCTCGAGAATTGGGGGATGAACTCCCCTGCCGGCCGGGAGTATTTCAGCCGGGAGATGTCCGTTTATTACAACCTGGACCAGGAGCGCATGCAAAGGCTCCTGTGTCGGCGGCTATCCCGGGCGTTGAAGGCCATGAATTACACGTCTGGGTGGGCTAGACGGAACCTGAAGCTGCCGAAGCTGATGAAGGATCCAGAAGAGCAGGCCAAGCTTCCGCCATCGGAGCGAGAGTCCCCCATAGAAAGCTCCGGCCTCGGCGAGCCGGACTATACTGAATTTGACTTCTTAGATGATGCCACCAGCGCCGCTGCCGGCCAAGAAGCTGAGGCCGATGAGGCCGACGAGGAGGGAGCCGACGAGGTTGAAGAGCCCGCCGCGGATGAAAGTTCCCCGGAGGCTTGATCGGCTATTCACTACTGTAGTTAGCTTTTCATTTGTTGCCAGATTATGTAACGGCCGAAGTGCCCTCCATTGTAATGAATTAACTGAATGAAAGAATTTTTGTCATCCTTCTCGGCTTTGAATCCATTGTATGCTTGTTTGCCTTTTGTCATTTCAATTCAGTAAATTGTCGGTGTCAAGTCATAACTAAGTGTCCGCTACGTCCATGAGGTTGGCCTCCCTGTCCGGTGGCCTGGTCGGCCTATTCATCTTTGCCTTACACTTAGGAATTTTTTCAAAAAAATTCCTAAGTGTTTTGATCCGCTTAGTTGCTTTCTTCCTGGTCTGGTGACTTGGTCGGCCTGACCGTCATTTCTGCAGTATCACAACACTTAGGATTTTTCCAAAAACTTCCTAAGTGTTTTGATTCTGGTAGTTGTTTCCCTTCCGGCCTGGTGGCCTTGTCGGCTTGGCCTGTGATTCTTTCCAAAAATTGCCTAAGTCTTTTGGATCCACTTAGGTGCTGTCCTTTTGCCCTTGACCGTAGTGTCCGCTACGTCCAGGCGTAGTGTTCTCGTCGTCCTGGCAGTGGGTTTATCGTTGTTGGCAAATGCTCTGGGAGATTTCCCCAGTGTTTGTACCAGTGTCGTTGTCTGCCTGCATTCCTGTTTTATGGCCGATAAGGGCACCTTCACCTTAGTCGTTTGGACTTTGAATTTTTCCCAAGTACATATACAAGGCGTAGGTAGCTAACGGCCTTGGATTATATATGTACCCGCTTCGTCTAGTGTTCTTCCACTTGAGTACTTAGAGAATTTTCCAAGTGTAAATGTTGGGCATTTACTTCTTTGCGGTACCACTGTCGGCCAAGGAGGTGGTCCTACCTTCATCGGCCAGCCATGGTTCCTTGTTGAGGAATCCTCTTTTCCTTTTTTCCTCAGGATTTTTTCTACGTGTTTGGTAAACACTTGAACCAGTTCCCGGCCTTGGTTCCGGTGCCTGTATCGGCTATACTGGCTGTTGTGGCAAGTAAGGGTTGTTTCCTGATTGCTTGATCCTTTCGCGGGTGTGATGGGTGCCCGCTTTGTCCTGGTCATCCTCAGGATTGCGATGCTTTGTTTCATACCAAACGTTGGTGCCCCAAAGGACTATGGCCGATGAAGGTCACCTCTCGCGTGTCACCCAACCGATGTGGTTAGGGTTTTAAAGGCGTGTGTATCGACCTTGATTGTTCCCTCGTAGTGTGTGGACGTGTCGTCCTTGTTACCTGTCAGTGGTACTACTCTTGTGTTCAACTTATATGTACTTGGCCTAGTTGGGCCTGAGTTGTGGGGATTTTATTTTTTCATTGCTCAAGGTCGGCAAGTGTGCGCGGCCGTCGGCTTCCCTCTTTTTCCCTTGTATATATATATATATATATATATTTTTTGTTTTTGTTTCGGGGGTATCCTTCTTTCAGGCTTCGGCCGAAGGGTGTGCTCGTCCTTCGGCCGGTTCGGACTTCGTTTATAACGTCCGTGATCTCAGGGCGGGTCCCGTCGCCTATTTATGACGCGGGCTAGACTTTTGGTTGGTTTCCAACGGCTGTCGTTGCCCATCCCTGAGTTTTGGGATTTTATCACCTCGGCCATGATTTCAGGCCTGTCGTCCTGCGATCCGGCGCGTGGTCGACGCGGTGAGCTTCCCGTTTCAAGACGTGGGCCGTTTGCGGGCCCCTCGTCCTGGGGACATCGTCGGCCATACCTGAGTGTTTCACTTCTAGGCTTACGGGGCCAGGACGATCAGTTTTTTTCCACTAAACATGTAATTTTTTATTTCACGCACTGAATTGCGTAATAATCAGAATAAATAAGATTATAGTTAATTTTCTGGCTGAATTAACTGAAGATACTGCAAATAAAATTTTAGTTATTTTTCATATAATTTTTTCTTTTTTATTAATTAATATAATATATTTTGAATATAGTGTCTCATAAATCAGCGAATCCAATCATTTAATCATTGATGGCAAAGAGGTTCGTACGTAGTCACTAATTGCAATTGTTGTTCGATCTTTGTATAAAACGTAACTAATGTCACTCGTCACTATTATGTTTCCCTAATATATATCGTTAAATGATCGAGATAACATATACTATCCTCCGTTCTGTTTTAATCGCAACATGTTGAATTTACATTATTCCAGGTTTTACTTTGACTACATTTTACGCTATTATTTTATGAAAATTATTTTTTAAAAAATTATTTTTCAATTCATCTTATTACAAATTTTTTAAATTTGATTTTTAATATTTTTTTACTAATAGAATTAAGATATAATTACGATCAAAGACGTGTGTTGGCAAATGTGAAATGTTGACCGTTGCAACTAAAAAAGAACGGAGGGAGTACTTCGTATATAGTACTGCTTGCATATATAATACCGAGTATCAATGAGAAAATTAGATTAATGACTTTAATTTGTGTATACTTGATAACGCACCCAGCCCCCAATTATAAGTTGGTCTACATAAAATCAAGAAATACAGCATTTAAATTACTCAATAAGAATATAATTTATTCCTACATTAAGAAGATTAAGTGCTTTATTATTTAAAATAGGCCTAAGCGATCCATAAATTATGATAAGATATATTCTTATTAGTGCACTTTATTTATTCATGTTTGACTCTTAATCTTCTCTACTATATAACGCATAATAGAATAAACAAAGAAAAATCTTCCAAATAGTACTATGATTCCCAATAAAATACATAGAATTTAAAACCTTCCAAAATAAAAGAAAGAAAAGAATTTGGAAAGAGAATGCTTCAATTTATTTAAAATGGAATTCTTTTTCACCCGCCCTCCATCATCCAAACGTCTCAATAACTCAACTTCACGAGTGAGTATCTTGATATCTTCGTTTTGTTTCTTGAGCGTCTTTAATATTGACTTTAAAGTGCTGATCGTGTGATCACATAATGGATGCGCTCTTCCATTATAGTCCTCACTCTTTTTCCCCTCATCACGAAAGTGTTTTTCTGCCATGACTTGATAGGATTCGTGGAGGTCTTGAACAAGTTGGATAGCAAACGTTTCTCCATCATCTTCGAAAAAGTTCAAAATTGCCATGAATTTAGCCTCTGCCACTGCATTAACCAATTCAATACTCCGTATTAATTACAGATTTTGTAATTAATGGCAAAAATAGAAAGTTAGAGAATAAAAAAGCTAGAATGTAGTAATTACTAGAAAATAATCAAATATATAAACATGATCGACATAGTGTTGAAACTTAATTAAAACACAAAAGCATTGTCCTAAGTCCTAACTATCTACTACGTATCTACTAACGCATAAAACTATAGACATTCCAAAGATGCGCCAAATTAAATACGTCCATCCAATAGGGAAGCCTTTCTTCAAAAAAAAAAGAAGCCTCAATTTCACGCATATTTGATATTTCCCAAAATTATGTAATATTGTATATGTGTATGAAGATATGAATGATCTTATGTAATGTTTAAAGTAAGATATTTTTCATGTTTTAAAAACTGGCCTGACCGAATCAGTTCCCCGGTTTCAGAAAATAGTTTTTTATATGCAGTGGCCAAATAAATAAAAAATCATTCTTAAAACCCTCGTAAGATGTAAAGGCCCGAGAATTTGGGATCGTATTTTATAATAAAATTAAATTGTGCGTATGGTACGAGTTTAGAACTTTGGATATAAAATTTTACTACGTAGTTTCTATTGATCACACAAAAACCCTAGATTTGACCATATCATGCCATCAATACTGTACAAGTATTTATCAAGAATTCATTAAAAACAATATCAAGTTTTTTTTGCTTACGGAATTGATTTGGATTGATAAAATAAAAAGAAGAAAGTAAGATTTCCATATAAAAAAAGACATCATATAATTATACGTAATTATATAATAATAGATTGAAATTTAGGAATACTTGGATCCATAATAGATGAATGACCGGGAATAAATCCCTTATCCTCTCTGATCTCGTAAAAATCTTTCTAAATTATGTTGTTATTTTATATGGAATAAACATATATATAGATGGAGAGAAGTGATCGAGTTGGAAATCCTGATCCTTTACGGACTCAAATACACGTTTTTTTCACCCTAAGTTTTCTTCTCTCTCTTACCAATCAATTAAATACTCCGTACATCATAGTCTCACCTTCACAAACTTATTTCCGTCGGCTCCACTATTGCATTAGTTTATTTGTGTTTAAACTGAACTAACGAGTTGATACCAAAACAAAGAAACATGTGCTTTAGATCTTTAAATTAACTAAAGAGCGAATCTAATTTTAGTGTGAAAATCAAACCCGTCAGACCGCCAAAATTTTCCCGCGCCACTCTTTCAAATTGTTTAAAAATAAAACATACTCCCTCCGTTCCTATTATATCTTCCAACTTTCCTTTTTCATCTGTTCCAATTAAACTTCCACTTTCCCCTTTTGGTAAAGAATTTGTTGTTCACAACATTTCTTACACATTTCTCTCTCCTCTGCACAATTCTCCAACACACAATATATACCTACTTTTCTTAAATTGTGTGCCCATGGGAAATGGAAGATAAAATGGGAACGGAGGGAGTAGAAAATAACAAGCAAATTAAATCGGTTATAGTGGGCTGAAGCATAGTGCAACTTATTTTTTTCTTCATTTTTTAGTGGAAATATTTTTGTTTTTCTTATTTACCCACCTATATAATGTTTAAAACTAGTATAATTACTCTTTAACCCAGTTTAACTTATTATATTCTTGGATCTGCCCCTGGTTGTAAGAGAAAGGAGAGCAGAGTCGGCCAACGAAGAAGAAAGTGAAAGAAGGGGGAAGTGAACGGTGGGATAGAAAGAGGAGGAAGGTGGGTTGTGGGTACTGAACGGGAAGCCGATGAACTTGCATGCCTAGGCATATACGGAAATGCGGGTGAAGTTGCTAGCCAGGCGGCAAGAAGCTGTCGTATAAAAAAGAACGACTAAACAGTAAAGATCTTGATGTGATAAACTAAAAAAATCAAAAAACTTTATAAAAACCAAGGTCCACATAAACGGTTAACCTTAACCTGAATACTTATTAGAAATTGCTCTAAATATGAGCAAAAACGTTTTGAAATTTCTAAATAAGAGTATCATGTTTTTTATTCCCTGAATATGAGTAATATGCCAAGTTTGGAAAAAATGCCATGTTTTAAAGCCTAGTAATGACAAACTTGGCAGAAATTTACTCGTATTCAAGGAATAAAAAACATGATTCTTCTATTTTGGAATTTCAAAACTTTTTTACTCCTATTTAGGGAATTCTCTCAAGACTTATTTGTTACCGGCTAATAGGCTTGATTGAGTGTTTTTTTGTGAGTTTGAGGGTTCAAATGATTTTTGTCCATTAACAAATATATATGTGCACTACGTCAATACAGAAATAAAATATTTACTTCATCAATTGTGTTAGCTATATTCCACCAAGAATTTATGTAGTTACTACTTCCGTAACACAAAGATTTTCCCATTTTGATTTTTCACGGTCTTCCAAGTTGAATTTTGACTCTAAATATCTACATATCTATATTTATAAAATTCATAATATATTAACATTCAAATAATATGCTTTTACAATGAGGTATATGAATTAAATTTTTAATTATAACATAATGTGAGTTTTGAATAATTAATGGTCAAATTTTATAAAGTTTGACATAAAAAAGTCAAACTGGGAAGATTCTAGGATTACGGAGGTAGTATAATATATTGAATTTTTTAGTTTGTACAAATGTTCGCAACTTTAATATCTTGGCTTGAATTGCTTACGATTGGATTTTAGCATTCATGTGGAGTTTCATGCCCACCGCGATTTTAATTATGCTCAAATATTTTAAGACGTATTCGGTAGTTTTGTTCAATTGATTTAGTATACAATTACATTTGTCAGAAATCAAGATTTTATTTTTGGATGAGGGAGAAGTGGTTCAAAAAATGTGTTGGTGTTTTAAGTAACCTACTCCCTCCGTCTCATAAACGGAGATTAAGAAAGTGGAATAAAGTGAAAATGTGTGGTTGTAGTTGTGTAAAAAAAGTGAAATGAAATGTTAAGTGGGAAGAATTTTTTGGGACAGCCCAAAAAGGGAAGAATTTTTGGGACAGCCCAAAAAGGAAAATGAGAAGACTTTTATGAGACGGAGGGAGTATTATTTAAGTAATTTAATCCCGTTTATTTGGTGTCTTATTTTTCAGTCCTATTGATCAGATTTTTTTCACTAAACATGTAATTTTTTATTTCACGCACTGAATTGCGTAATAAAAAAAATAAATAAGGTTATAGTTAATTTTCTGGCTGAATTAACTGAAGATACTGCAAATAAAATTTTAGGTATTTTTCATATAATTTTTTCTTTTTTATTAATTAATATAATATATTTTGAATATAGTTTCTCATAAATCAGCGAATCCAATCATTTAATGATTGATGGCAAAGAGGTTCGTATGTAGTCACTATTATGTTTCCCTAATATATATCGTTAAATGATAACATATACTTCGTATATAGTACTGCTTGCATATATAATACCGAGTATCAATGAGAAAATTAGATTAATGACTTTAATTTGTGTATACTTGATAACGCACCCAGCCCCCAATTATAAGTTGGTCTACATAAAATCAAGAAATACAGCATTTAAATTACTCAATAAGAATATAATTTATTCCTACATTAAGAAGATTAAGTGCTTTATTATTTAAAATAGGCCTAAGCGATCCATAAATTATGATAAGATATATTCTTATTAGTGCACTTTATTTATTCATGTTTGACTCTTAATCTTCTCTACTATACAACGCATAATAGAATAAACAAAGAAAAATCTTCCAAATAGTACTATGATTCCCAATAAAATACATAGAATTTAAAACCTTCCAAAATAAAAGAAAGAAAAGAATTTGGAAAGAGAATGCTTCAATTTATTTAAAATGGAATTCTTTTTCACCCGCCCTCCATCATCCAAACGTCTCAATAACTCAACTTCACGAGTGAGTATCTTGATATCTTCGTTTTGTTTCTTGAGCGTCTTTAATATTGACTTTAAAGTGCTGATCGTGTGATCACATAATGGATGCGCTCTTCCATCATAGTCCTCACTCTTTTTCCCCTCATCACGAAAGTGTTTTTCTGCCATGACTTGATAGGATTCGTGGAGGTCTTGAACAAGTTGGATAGCAAACGTTTCTCCATCATCTTCGAAAAAGTTCAAAATTACCATGAATTTAGCCTCTGCCACTGCATTAACCAATTCAATACTCCGTATTAATTACAGATTTTGTAATTAATGGCAAAAATAGAAAGTTAGAGAATAAAAAAGCTAGAATGTAGTAATTACTAGAAAATAATCAAATATATAAACATGATCGACATAGTGTTGAAACTTAATTAAAACACAAAAGCACTATCCTAAGTCCTAACTATCTACTACGTATCTACTAACGCATAAAACTGTAGACATTCCAAAGATGCGCCAAATTAAAGACGTCCATCCAATAGGGAAGCCTTTCTTCAAAAAAAAAAAAGAAGCTAAGCCTCAATTTCACGCATATTTGATATTTCCCAAAATTATGTAATATTGTATATGTGTATGAAGATATGAATGATCTTATGTAATGTTTAAAGTAAGATATTTTTCATGTTTTAAAAACTGGCCTGACCGAATCAGTTCCCCGGTTTCAGAAAATAGATTTTTATATGCAGTGACCAAATAAAAAAAAAATCATTCTTAAAACCCTCGTAAGATGTAAAGGCCCGAGAATTTGGGATCGTATTTTATAATAAAATTAAATTGTGCGTATGGTACGAGTTTAGAACTTTGGATATAAAATTTTACTACGTAGTTTCTATTGATCACACAAAAACCCTAGATTTGACCATATCATGCCATCAATACTGTACAAGTATTTATCAAGAATTCATTAAAAACAGTATCAAGTTTTTTTTGCTTACGGAATTGGTTTGGATTGATAAAATAAAAAGAAGAAAGTAAGATTTCCATATAAAAAAAGACATCATATAATTATACGTAATTATATAATAATAGATTGAAATTTAGGAATACCTGGATCCATAATAGATGAATGACCTGGAATAAATCCCTTATCCTCTCTGATCTCGTAAAAATCTTTCTAAATTATGTTGTTATTTCATATGGAATAAACATATATATAGATGGAGAGAAGTGATCAAGTTGGAAATCTTGATCCTTTACGGACTCAAATACACGTTTTTTTCACCCTAAGTTTTCTTCTCTCTCTTACCAATCAATTAAATACTCCGTACATCATAGTCTCACCTTCACGAACTTATTTCCGTCGGCTCCACTATTGCATTAGTTTATTTGTGTTTAAACTGAACTAACGAGTTGATACCAAAACAAAGAAACATGTGCTTTAGATCTTTAAATTAACTAAAGAGCGAATCTAATTTTAGTGTGAAAATCAAACCCGTCAGACCGCCAAAATTTTCCCACGCCACTCTTTCAAATTGTTTAAAAATAAAACATACTCCCTCCGTTCCTATTATATCTTCCAACTTTCCTTTTTCATCTGTTCTAATTAAACTTCCACTTTCCCCTTTTGGTAAAGAATTTGTTGTTCACAACATTTCTTACACATTTCTCTCTCCTCTGCACAATTCTCCACCACACAATACCTACTTTTCTTAAATTGTGTGCCCATGGGAAATGGAAGATAAAATGAGAACGGAGGGAGTAGAAAATAACAAGCAAATTAAATCGGTTATAGTGGGCTGAAGCATAGTGCAACTTATTTTTTTCTTCATTTTTTAGTGGAAATATTTTTGTTTTTCTTATTTACCCACCTATATAATGTTTAAAACTAGTATAATTACTCTTTAACCCAGTTTAACTTATTATATTCTTGGATCTGCCCCTGGTTGTAAGAGAAAGGAGAGCAGAGTCGGCCAACGAAGAAGAAAGTGAAAGAAGGGGGAAGTGAACGGTGGGATAGAAAGAGGAGGAAGGTGGGTTGTGGGTACTGAACGGGAAGCCGATGAACTTGCATGCCTAGGCATATACGGAAATGCGGGTGAAGTTGCTAGCCAGGCGGCAAGAAGCTGTCGTATAAAAAAGAACGACTAAACAGTAAAGATCTTGATGTGATAAACTAAAAAAATCAAAAAACTTTATAAAAACCAAGGTCCACATAAACGGTTAACCTTAACCTGAATACTTATTAGAAATTGCTCTAAATATGAGCAAAAACGTTTTGAAATTTCTAAATAAGAGTATCATGTTTTTTATTCCCTGAATATGAGTAATATGCCAAGTTTGGAAAAAATGCCATGTTTTAAAGCCTAGTAATGACAAACTTGGCAGAAATTTACTCGTATTCAAGGAATAAAAAACATGATACTTCTATTTTGGAATTTCAAAACTTTTTTACTCCTATTTACGGAATTCTCTCAAGACTTATTTGTTACCGGCTAATAGGCTTGATTGAGTGTTTTTTTGTGAGTTTGAGGGTTCAAATGATTTTTGTCCATTAACAAATATATATGTGCACTACGTCAATACAGAAATAAAATATTTACTTCATCAATTGTGTTAGCTATATTCCACCAAGAATCTATGTAGTTACTACTTCCGTAACACAAAGATTTTCCCATTTTGATTTTTCACGGTCTTCCAAGTTGAATTTTGACTCTAAATATCTACATATCTATATTTATAAAATTCATAATATATTAACATTCAAATAATATGCTTTTACAATGAGGTATATGAATTAAATTTTTAATCATAACATAATGTGAGTTTTGAATAATTAATGGTCAAATTTTATAAAGTTTGACATAAAAAAGTCAAACTGGGAAGATTCTAGGATTACGGAGGTAGTATAATATATTGAATTTTTTAGTTTGTACAAATGTTCGCAACTTTAATATCTTGGCTTGAATTGCTTACGATTGGATTTTAGCATTCATGTGGAGTTTCATGCCCACCGCGATTTTAATTATGCTCAAATATTTTAAGACGTATTCGGTAGTTTTGTTCAATTGATTTAGTATACAATTACATTTGTCAGAAATCAAGATTTTATTTTTGGATGAGGGAGAAGTGGTTCAAAAAATGTGTTGGTGTTTTAAGTAACCTACTCCCTCCGTCTCATAAACGGAGATTAAGAAAGTGGAATAAAGTGAAAATGTGTGGTTGTAGTTGTGTAAAAAAAGTGAAATGAAATGTTAAGTGGGAAGAATTTTTTGGGACAGCCCAAAAAGGGAAGAATTTTTGGGACAGCCCAAAAAGGAAAATGAGAAGACTTTTATGAGACGGAGGGAGTATTATTTAAGTAATTTAATCCCGTTTATTTGGTGTCTTATTTTTCAGTCCTATTGATCAAATTTTTTTTCACTAAACATGTAATTTTTTATTTCACGCATTGAATTGCGTAATAATCAAAATAAATAAGGTTATAGTTAATTTTCTGGCTGAATTAACTCAAGATACTGCTGATGGATAGTCTACCCGGGGGTATATATCCGAAGGGTTATTGCTGGGAATAACTTAGAGAGAAGTCAGAACAAGTAAGCGTAGAGAGAGAGCGTATTATAAATGTGGAGCGTTTTCAGCGTGGTTACAAATGGGGAAATGGGGTGCTATTTATAGTAGCAATAAATGCCGGACAGGGACACGTGTCAAGCGCCCATTGGCCAAGAGGTCACCTCAACTGGTTGGCGTAGGCAGCCGCATGTGGCCGCATTTAATGCGGCTGTTGGATGGGACGTCTGTACAGGGTACGGTGATCTGTACGCATGTGAGGCGGATATCATGTCAGGAGAGGTGCCTTCGGCTATAGGGCAGCAGCCGAGGGCTCCTCAAACCGATGCCCCCCTGGTGCCGAGGGCTACTGTTTTTGCCGTTTTCTCCCAGTTTCTTAGTTTGCTTGAGAACCCCGTTCTGTAAGAGTTTAGAGCCTTCGGCCAGGGGGCCGAAGGCACCCCTGGCGCGTAGTGCGGGCTGCTTGGTACTCTGGGCGCTGTGATTTGGGCCTGTTGAGCCTTCTGGGCCTGTTGGGCCTTTGCTGGAGTAGTAGGAGTCTGTGGGCCTGGGGTTCCCGGGCCATATACTCCATCAGGAGTCCCTCACTCCTTTTGCCGAAAGGTATTTGAGGGAAAAGGAGTAATTTGTGCTTGCCCTTTGATGTTGTCCTGTCGTAATCTCTGAAGTTGGTGAGGAGTTGTTGTTTTCATGTCCCTGCCGAAGGCAGTCCCTCAGTTACCCACATGTCGGGACTTGAGGGCTTGCTTTGTCGTTTGTTGGAATTTCACTAATTTTGTAATTTAATGATTTTCCCAAGGGGGTTCCCCAGTCCCCCACTCCTTGAGACACTTGTAAAGTGGTGAAAAGGAGTAGAGTAGTTGCGTTGGTGTTGTGGGCCGAAGGCTGACGCTTTTCGTTTCATTTTGGGGGGATGCCTCGTTAAAAACCTCATTAGAAAAAACCCTGTGGGAAAAAATCCTAATGAGGGAAAAATAGTGCACCGAATTCCCCCAATGATGAATCGAAAATGTGAAACCTTGGTCAAAAATGGAGAATAACGGTAATACCGAAGGCTCTTCTTCTTCTGAGGGCTCATGTGTTGATTGGCCGAAGGCTTGCTGTTGATGTCCTGGGGGCGCCGAAGGGGAGCCCCTCAATCTGGGGATCGAGGGCCTGATTGATGAGGGCAGCAGTGGAGTTGTTACCGGGGGGTCCACTGTTTGTTGATTGGTTGGTGATGAAGATACCCGAGGGCTCCCATACCCTGATATGAAGCCTCGGGTTTCTGAAGGAGTGATCCCGAAGGCGTCTGTTATGTGCTGTGTGGGGCACAACCCGGGGGCGTCTCTGGGTAAGTGTACCCGGAGGCTCTCCTTGATGTAGCAGAGTGAAGTAGAAAACCCGGGGGCTTCCAGAATATAGCCGTTGGAAATATAGCCGTTGGAATATGTAACGTCAGGATATAGCCGTTGGGGGGGGGGGGGGGTACACGTGGCGCGTGATGGCTGGCTGTCCGTGGGCGGCATCACTGGTTGGGCGAAGACGCGGTGTGTAATGATGGCGGTCCATCCAGAGGCCCGGAATCCAGTCCCAAGCCCGAATTCCATCGCCTATAAATACCCCAAGGCCAGAGCCCTTTCTTCTTGTGCGATCATCTGTCTTAGCGAAGCTCTGCCAAAAAATCTAGAGAGAGAAACTCAAGCCTTCGGTAAAAACTCAGCTTTCAAGGTCAGTTCCCCCTGCCTTTCTCCTTCTAGTTTAGCTGTGCCTTGTGCCCTTAGGTTAGGAGATAGAATTTTCTAGGAAACCTTAGTTTTCCCGAGCCTTCGAATTAGTGAGCAGATGTCATCACAGAGCGACTCCCAGGATATCTCGGGGGAGCCTTCGGTAGAGATGGAGACATGCTCAGATGTGGAGTCTTCGAGTGTGGAGTCCTCGACGGGTTGTGATGCCGCAGTGGCCATGGAAGTGGAGAAGGACCTCCAGGCCGAAGTCGAAGCCGAGGGCTTCGAGCAAGAAAACGAGGACGAAGAGCTTGCCCTCGCCGTGCAAACCACCGAGCAAGAAGAGGAGAGGGAGAGGCTGAAGGTGACGGTTGCCATTCCTCCCCCCCGGGGTGCCGGGGAAGCCAGCTCCTCCCGGCCATTGGACCCGACGCCCATCAGTGTGGCTCCCGGGAAGAAAAACAAGATGAAGGGGGCCCCGAGGAAGAAGCAAGCGGCAGTTGATGCTGGGCGACCGGTGGGCATACCCGAGGGCCATTCGTTCCTGAACACTGCCGCTCTAGAGCTGAAGACGAGGGCGTCCCCGGCAGAATACCAGTCCACCCAGATGCTGGTTGGCCCTTCGGCGCGCGTGGTGGAGCCCAGGGCGAATGACTTGCTGCGATATGCACCCGAAGGGTGTTTTGCTGTTCACACTCTCTCGGTGGAGATGGGGCTTCGGTTTCCGCTTCATCCTTTTCTCTTGGAGTATCTGAGGTTTGTGGGGTTGGCCCCCTGCCAGCTAACGCCCAACAGCCACTCCTATGTGGTCGGCTTCCTCTCCTTGTGTCAGAGCCGGGGGGTTGAGCCCACACTTGATCAATTCTTCATGTCCTTCAACCTCTGCCGGGGGGGACATTCAAATGCTGAGGGCTTTGCCAACCTTCAGCAGGTACCGGAGTTCCGGCTTTTTGATGATGTGCCCTCGTCCCACAAGGGGTGGAAGGAGAGGTTCTGCTACATTCGCCTCGAGGAGAACCCCTTCCCGGCCCAACTCCGCAATAGCTTCCGGTGCCATCCGAAGGTGGGGAGCGCAGCTCTGGAGAAGAATGGCAAAGTGCTTGCCAAGAAGCCGGAGGGGGTCTGACAAGCACGTCAAGATCAGAGACGTCACCCTTCCAGAGGAACTGCTTAGCTTGGGCTTCCGGCAGTTCAGGCCGAGGGGCTCTTCGGATGAAAGATACCCTCCCCTCGATCGAGTCTTCGAAGGAGCTGGAGGTGATCACCGAATGATTCACTGATGCGTCGATAGTTCTCCCTTATTTCCCATCTTTTATGACGTAGTAACTGGTAGCCTTCGATCTAACCCTCTTGTGTGTTTTTTTTGTTGCTTGCAGGTAACAATATGGACGTCAGTTCCCTCTTCGCTCTGAAAAACGCGAAAGGGAAGAAGAAGGCCCCGGCGGGCGCTTCTTCCAGGGAGGGGCCCTCTCAAACTGCTGTCGCCGCTGCTGGCACCGGAGGGTCCAAGGGTGCCGGGCCCGTAAAAAAGAAGAACGCCGACAAGGGGACCGAGCCCCCGGCCAAGAAGCCGAAGACTACCGCCCCTACCAAACAGCCGATCACCGATGTGGTGGTGATCGTTGACGAAGGGCACGCCTCTGCCTCCACCCCCCAGGAACAAATCAATCAGGAGTTCTTTGGGCGGGAGAAGTTGGAGGCGTTAGTACCGAAGGGAGCCTCCGTGTTGGAGGGCAGTCTGAACCCTTCGGCTCTGATGAGCCAGATGCTGCCGTCGGCCGACCGACTGGCCCTTGTCCGGTTGGACGAGGGATCCCTCGAGGCGAAGGTCCTCCTGAATGCTGCCTCCGTAAGTCACCCCCCCCCTTCTTTGTTCATTGTTGTGTTTTCCTTCTGTACTATGTTCGTTGTGCCTTATTCTTGCCTTCGTGAATTGCAGAGTTTTATGGGCCTCTGCGAGCACCTCCGAAGGGTGGATCAAATGAGGGAGGCCAAGGGTGTCGCCGAGGGGGAGGCCGCCCTCCTCAGGAAGAAGCTTGCCGAAGCCGAGGACTCTCTCCGTCTGGCCACCGACGACATGGAGCAGAGGGTGCAGGCTGCAAGGGCCGAAGGGGTTAATGAGGGACTGGCCAGGGCCGGGGAGGCCGCTGCCGAGGCCGCCCGCATTGCTGCTGATGAAGCCCGCGCGGCTCAAGAAGAGGCCGTCTCCAAGGCCCGAGAGGATGCGGTGACCAGCTTCACAGCCGAGGGGTGGAAGGCCGAAGACCGGAGGGAGTGGCTTGCTTCGGTGGTGGGGGCTTCAGTGGACGAGTGGGTCGGAGGCCCCGGAAAAATGTGGCTTGCTGAGAGGGGCGACTCGTACTACCAAGGCGGGGAGTTCTTCACCCAACGCCTTATCTACCGAAAGCTTGCGAAACACTTTCAGGTGGCACCGGAGGAGTTCCGCCCAGAGGCTTATGGCCTCCCGCCTCGCCAGCCAGACATCAGGATCCCGCTCCCCGAGGGGGAAGAGAGGCCAGTTCTTGAAGACTCGGAGACCCTCCGGGAGTGCGGCCTTGGGGGTGAAGAGGATGAAGCTGAGAGCGAGGCAATATCCACAGTCCCCCCTTCTTGAATTGTATTCCCCCTTTTTTGTTGTAATTATTGGCCTCGGTCTCCTTTGTAAAGTACAATTAAACTTCCTCTTTTTTCTTGAATGAATGAGTACACATGCCCTCGGGCCTTTGATATATCATATGCTTCCTTTTGATTTGTTCACTGTCGAATATATGCCTTCGTCTTGCTTTGGATGTATGCCTTTGCTCCTTTGAATGTATGTTTTAGGACTTAGAATATTTTCTGATTGTAGCTTGCCCTTGGAAGCCTTCGGTAGTTGGGCACCCTCTGCTGGATATGCAACCGAGGGTTCAGCAGTAATTAGGACTTAGAAAATTTTTCTAAGTGTAGCACACCATAGGGCCTTCGGGTGTTTGTAGTAACCCAATTCCTAGGACTTAGAAAAATTTCTAAGTGTAGATTTTCCCTTGGGGGCCTTCGGGAGATGGCATCCCTTCTTGATGTATGAGTAGTTGACCGGGGGGGGGGGGGGGGGGAATATGTAGGACTTAGAAAATTTTCTAAGTGCTGTTGTATCGCACAGCCTCCGGCTATCATATTCCCTTAGTTGTAATATTGGTTGGGCCGGGGGCCCAATCTTTAGGACTTAGAATTTTTTCCAAGTGCTGCTTCCTTGTGTCGCCTTCGGGTGATAGGTGCCCTCTGACCCTGCATCACTTTGCGAGATGTCCGGGGGCTACTCATTTAGGACTTAGAATATTTTTTAAGCGTAAAGTGATGTTGAGCTTCCGGATGTAGAGCCCTCCGAGTATATGAATAGGACCCTTCGGGTGATCGTGGGGCCCTTGAGTTGTATGAGTATTTGACCGAGGGCCAAATATGTGGAACTTAGCAAAATTTCACAGTGTCGTAGATGTTGGACCTTCGGTCAGTGAGGGGTCTGTTCGAGGGGCAAATATTTTGGAATAGTCCCCCTCGGTTGGCTTTTGATGATTTGTACTAGATGTCTTTGGTTGTTTATCATTTCCCAAGAGTGTGGACTTAGGAAAATTGTGGACTCCTGTTGTTGTGAAGAAAGCCGATGAGGAGTATGTGCCCTCGGTATTTGTTTGAATCACCGTTTAGTAAACTTTGGATAGTCCGGTCCCTTCGTATTGTCGAAGCCTTCGGTGCCTGTGTGACCGGAGGTGACCAAGCAGTGGACTTAGCCGTTTTTGATGATATTCGTTTGAGTAGTATCCTTCGGGAAATAGGAGCCTTCAATTACCGGAGGTGTTCCCGTGGGGAGCCCTCGGTATGTTGTGACCTGTTGGAGTGTACTCTTTGATTTCTCGCTGAGTCTACTCCCCTTCACCCCCTCTTCTATTTTTTTGTTTTTTTTTCTTTTTTGGTTGACGGTGAAGGGAAGGCATCAAGAAACTTGGTTTCTTGGTAAGGCTGGGCCTATTAGGAGACCATCAGAATACACCAATGGCTCTCCTCCCTCGGGTTAACCTTCCGAGTTCCGAGGGGATCGAGGGTCATTTCCTGGGCACAAGATATGGTGGTCTGTAACCTGCCTCCCCTTGGGGGATGGCGCGGAAAGTGCCTCACTTTTGAAAGTCGTCCCCTCGGCGCTAGACATAGTCCGTGGCCTGCCACTCCCTTGGGGTGGTGGCGCGGGGAGCGTTTCGGTTTGGAAGTCGAATCCTGGGCATTTCTCGTGCCTGTCATACCCTTGGGGTGATGACGCGGATAGCGTTCCGTTTTTGAAAGTCGAATCCTGGGCATTTCTCATGCCTGTCATACCCTGGGGGTAGTGACGCGGAAAGCGTTTCAAGGAAGGGTTTTCATTTGCACACTAGTTGCAAATGGCCGGGGGCACTACGTGCCGCCGGCACCGATGGTGGCGCCTTCGGTATATGCGTCCTCGTGGGGTACGACTTTTAGAAACAACACTTGGTGTTAGTTTCGATGCGTAGCCCCCGGTACTTGGTACCGAGGGGTCTTCAAATGAAACACTTGGTGTTTTGATTGGAGTGTTTGGTGCCGGAGGGCCCTCGGAGGAAACATTTGGTGTTTCCCAACAGATGTTTGGAAGCTGATAGGAGAGCATATCCCTGGCACTGGGTGCCGAGGGGTCTGCTTTGAAACATTTGGTGTTTTTCTTCGTTTTGATGTTGATGATGGAGGTGTACCCTCGGCACTGGGTGTCGAAGGGTCTTCTGTAGGAACACTTGGTGATCTTATCTTTTCTTTTTTGATGTTGAAGGTGGGGGTGTACCCTCGGCACTGGGTGCCGAAGGGAGATAAAACACATGGCGTTCTTTGTCGTTGGTGATAGGAGTTCCCTCCCCCGGTACTTGGTACCGAGGGGTCTTGTTCGAAAACACATGGTGTTCTCCTGTTGTTGTAGGTGTTGATGGTGTCCGCCCTCGGCACTTGGTGCCGGAGGGGGTTCTTCTCGTGGTGAGGCCTGGGACCTGTAATCAGTATGAGGGCGTGGTGTCTTGAATGTGTCTTCATTCCTCAAAAGTGGAGGCCTTGGGCCATAGGATAGTACATTCATTAGTTATGAGGGCTTGGTCGCTCTTACATTATTGGTAAAATTTAACTAAATGGTGTACATTCCAGTGCCTAGGGACCTCTTTCCCGTTGGGGCGTTTGAGTTTGTAAGTCCCAAGTTTGATGATGGCTGCTATGATGTAGGGGCCTTCGAATTTTGGTGCCATTTTGCCTCCCTCGGTCGGTTGGCTGGCTTCCCTCTTCCGGAGGACATAGTCCCCCACTTGGAATTCTCTGGTGCGAACTTTGGCGTCGATGTAGCTTTTGACTTGCCTTCGGTAATTTTCTGCCCGGATGAAGGCCTGCTCCCGGCGTTCTGAAATGAGGTGGAGGTCGACAGCCGCCTGTTCCAACCCAGCGATGACACCGCCCTCGGGAGCCCTGTGAGAGGCTTCGGGGGCGTTGACGTCGCCGAGGGCCAGGTTCTTGTCTTCTACGTTTTTGGAGTTGGCACGAGTAGTTCTCACCATTTTGGTAGAGGGCTAGTGTTCGGCGAAGGGGGAGGGTTTCTTACTCGATTGTTCGACCTCTCAACGAGAGCACCAAATGATGGATAGTCTACCCGGGGGTATATATCCGAAGGTTATTGCTGGGAATAACTTAGAGAGAAGTCAGAGCAAGTAAGCGTAGAGAGAGAGAGCATATTATAAATGTGGAGCGTTTTCAGCGTGGTTACAAATGGGGAAATGGGGTGCTATTTATAGTAGCAATAAATGCCGGACAGGGACACGTGTCAAGCGCCCATTGGCCGAGAGGTCACCTCAACTGGTTGGCGTAGGCAGCCGCATGTGGCCGCATTTAATGCGGCTGTTGGATGGGACGTCTGTACAGGGTACGGTGATCTGTACGCATGTGAGGCGGATATCATGTCGGGAGAGGTGCCTTCGGCTATAGGGCAGCAGCCGAGGGCTCCTCAAACCGATGGCCCCCTGGTGCCGAGGGCTCCTGGTGCCGAGGGCTACTGTTTTTGCCGTTTTCTCCCAGATTCTTAGTTTGCTTGAGAACCCCGTTCTGTAAGAGTTTAGAGCCTTCGGCCAGGGGGCCGAAGGCACCCCTGGCGCGTAGTGCAGGCTGCTTGGTACTCTGGGCGCTGTGATTTGGGTCTGTTGAGCCTTCTGGGCCTGTTGGGCCTTTGCTGGAGTAGTAGGAGTCTGTGGGCCGGGGGTTCCCGGGCCATATACTCCATCAACTGCAAATAAAATTTTAGGTATTTTTCATATAATTTTTTATTTTTTATTAATTAATATAATATATTTTGAATATAGTTTCTCATAAATCAGCGAATCCAATCATTTAATGATTGATGGCAAAGAGGTTCGTACGTAGTCACTAATTGCAATTGTTGTTCGATCTTTGTATAAAACGTAACTAATGTCACTCGTCACTATTATGTTTCCCTAATATATATCGTTAAATGATCGAGATAACATATACTTCGTATATAGTACTGCTTGCATATATAATACCGAGAATCAATGAGAAAATTAGATTAATGACTTTAATTTGTGTATACTTGATAACGCACCCAGCCCCCAATTATAAGTTGGTCTACATAAAATCAAGAAATACAGCATTTAAATTACTCAATAAGAATATAATTTATTCCTACATTAAGAAGATTAAGTGCTTTATTATTTAAAATAGGCCTAAGCGATCCATAAATTATGATAAGATATATTCTTATTAGTGCACTTTATTTATTCATGTTTGACTCTTAATCTTCTCTACTATACAACACATAATAGAATAAACAAAGAAAAATCTTCCAAATAGTACTATGATTCCCAATAAAATACATAGAATTTAAAACCTTCCAAAATAAAAGAAAGAAAAGAATTTGGAAAGAGAATGCTTCAATTTATTTAAAATGGAATTCTTTTTCACCCGCCCTCCATCATCCAAACGTCTCAATAACTCAACTTCACGAGTGAGTATCTTGATATCTTCGTTTTGTTTCTTGAGCGTCTTTAATATTGACTTTAAAGTGCTGATCGTGTGATCACATAATGGATGCGCTCTTCCATCATAGTCCTCACTCTTTTTCCCCTCATCACGAAAGTGTTTTTCTGCCATGACTTGATAGGATTCGTGGAGGTCTTGAACAAGTTGGATAGCAAACGTTTCTCCATCATCTTCGAAAAAGTTCAAAATTGCCATGAATTTAGCCTCTGCCACTGCATTAACCAATTCAATACTCCGTATTAATTACAGATTTTGTAATTAATGGCAAAAATAGAAAGTTAGAGAATAAAAAAGCTAGAATGTAGTAATTACTAGAAAATAATCAAATATATAAACATGATCGACATAGTGTTGAAACTTAATTAAAACACAAAAGCACTGTCCTAAGTCCTAACTATCTACTACGTATCTACTAACGCATAAAACTGTAGACATTCCAAAGATGCGCCAAATTAAAGACGTCCATCCAATAGGGAAGCCTTTCTTCAAAAAAAAAAAGAAGTCTCAATTTCACGCATATTTGATATTTCCCAAAATTATGTAATATTGTATATGTGTATGAAGATATGAATGATCTTATGTAATGTTTAAAGTAAGATATTTTTCATGTTTTAAAAACTGGCCTGACCGAATCAGTTCCCCGGTTTCAGAAAATAGATTTTTATATGCAGTGACCAAATAAAAAAAAATCATTCTTAAAACCCCTCGTAAGATGTAAAGGCCCGAGAATTTGGGATCGTATTTTATAATAAAATTAAATTGTGCGTATGGTACGAGTTTAGAACTTTGGATATAAAATTTTACTACGTAGTTTCTATTGATCACACAAAAACCCTAGATTTGACCATATCATGCCATCAATACTGTACAAGTATTTATCAAGAATTCATTAAAAACAGTATCAAGTTTTTTTTGCTTACGGAATTGATTTGGATTGATAAAATAAAAAGAAGAAAGTAAGATTTCCATATAAAAAAAGACATCATATAATTATACGTAATTATATAATAATAGATTGAAATTTAGGAATACCTGGATCCATAATAGATGAATGACCTGGAATAAATCTCTTATCCTCTCTGATCTCGTAAAAATCTTTCTAAATTATGTTGTTATTTCATATGGAATAAACATATATATAGATGGAGAGAAGTGATCGAGTTGGAAATCCTGATCCTTTACGAACTCAAATACACGTTTTTTTCACCCTAAAGTTTTCTTCTCTCTCTTACCAATCAATTAAATACTCCGTACATCATAGTCTCACCTTCACGAACTTATTTCCGTCGGCTCCACTATTGCATTAGTTTATTTGTGTTTAAACTGAACTAACGAGTTGATACCAAAACAAAGAAACATGTGCTTTAGATCTTTAAATTAAATAAAGAGCGAATCTAATTTTACGGAATCGTTGTTCAAATATCTACTTTGTTGATAGTGTGAAAATCAAACCCGTCAGGCCGCCAAAATTTTCCCACGCCACTCTTTCAAACCCATTCTATGGTGCAACCGGCGCACCATGAGGATGGTGCGCCCGGTTGCAAAAACGACGCAACATCTCCTTTTTTTTTGCTTTTGATGTTAAAAATGATAATAACTTTTTTATTTTTGATACGATTTTTATAAATTTTATATCAACATTTTTTTTTTTCATGATCTTTCAAATGAGACCAATATTGTGTATGTAATTTTAAGAAATTATCAAACTATTATATTAATGAGTATTGGATTATAAGAAAAATCGAATCTGTTTGGGAGATGATAGGTTTGTGAAATAGAAGATCGAATCTATTTGAGAGTGGATCAGTGGCCTCAGTTACATTTGATAATACATTGAGTTACATCTTTTTATGAGCGAGTTACATCTTTTTATAAGCGAGTTACATCTTTTTATAAGCGAGTTACATCTTTTTATAAGCAAGTTACATCTTTTTATAAGCGAGTTACATATATATATACACACGAGTTGCATTTGACATGTCTGAACGTGACTTACATATATTTACACGTAAAGTTACATATTTTTACACGTAAAGTTACATATTTATACACACGAGTTGCATGTGACCTGTCTGAATGCGAGTTACATATTTTTTTACGTAAAGTTACATATTGTTACACGTAGAGATACATATTTATACACACGAGTTGCATTTGACTTGACTGAACGTGAGTTACATATTTTAACACTTAAAGTTACATATTTTACACACAAATGTTAATATATTAAAATTACATTGGCAATATTGGTCTCATTTGAAAGATCATGAAAAATAAAAAATGTTGATATAAATTTTTTAAAAATCGGATCAAAAATAAAAAAGTTATTACCATTTTTAAAAACAAAAGGAAAAAAAAAATATAAAGTCGTCCCGGTATACGGTGCTCACCGTATACCGGTTGCACGGTATACGCGCGCAATATAGGACAGGTTCAACTCCCCCCATACTTTTGTCCCTCCAAGACCAGTCCGTATACCATACGACCGGCTCACTATGAGCATCCTACACCCGCCAATATATGACGTCGTTCCAGCATTAATTAAAAAACGCGCGCAAACGGCATTCTCCACGCTGGCGCGTCTTTTCTCCCAATAGCGTCTTTTGAAATTCGCGATTTACATTTCTCGATAAACTTTTTGACTTCACTCTTCCATCAAGTTTCATCAGACAGAGTTCCACCATTCGAAGTGCATTCCGCGAGAAGGAAGAGTAAGGAAGAGTAAGCATTCTGAAGAAGGAAAAGTAAGAATCCAAACGAAGAAGAACGTTTTGCAGATCGAGAAAATGACGAGGTCTAAAGGCAAAACAGTTGCAAGGTATTTCATCCGAACGAACTATGTACTTTGCTTTTTCAAGTTCAAAATGTATGTCTGAGCATGTAACAATATGATTCATGTGCTAATCTGCTATAAATTTCAACATGCATGTAAGTCACTCTCAAAAACGAAAGAGATTGAGTATTGAATAGTGTGATTTATGTCTTATTGTGATGTCAATTTGAATAAGCGAAGTGTGTATGCTCAGATCTAACTTCAATTGTTGTTAAAAATGCTCTGATGGAAATTGTCTATGTTAAGATGTAAATGCAATTTTTGGTAATATAGTGTTGCATGCCTCAATATGTTTGTTATGCCTTAGTATGCCTCAATGTAAATTGTGTGTGACAATATGTAACTCATGTGCTCCACATCACATTGTTCATCTGATTGTCAATAATGTAACTTCTTTTCACGGTTATGTAAATTGTGTGTGACAATATGTAACTCATGTGCTCCACATCACATTGTTCATCTGATTGTCAATGATGGAAATTCTTTTCACTGTTATGTAAATTGTGTGTGACAATATGTAACTCATGTGCTCCACATCACATTGTTCATCTGATTGGCAATGATGTAACTTCCTTTCACTGTTATGTAAATTATGTGTGACAATATGTAACTCATGTGCTCCACATCACATTGTTCATCTGATTGTCAATGATGTAACTTCATTTCACTATTATGTCAATTGTGTGTGACAATATGTAACTCATGTGCTCCACATTTTATTGTTCATATGATTGTCAATGATGTAAATGCATTTCACTGCTATGTAACATCTGTGTGACCGTATGTAACCCTGGTGCTTTATTAGGTGACTTATACTAAGCCCACATTACATTGTCAATGTAATGTGTAACATGTGTGTGACAATATCCTTGTCAATGTTGTAACATCACTTCAATGTCATATTTGTATAATATAAGGAATACAAGAAGTGCTAGAGCTCCTGAAAATGAAACTCAGCATACAGAACATCAGAATGTGAACACAGAAGAACCGATTCTAAGGCTAGAATATCATCAGCCAACAACAAGCAAAAAAAGAAAAACAGCCCCAAAAAAGCAGAAAGAAGAATCTGAAGAATCAGACGATGAATGTGAAGAAGTAGAGACAAGCAACAAGCCGCCTTCTCTAAACCTCAGAACAAGAGTAGGACCAGCCCCTTTCATGAAGTTGATTAAACGATTAGATGAAAGAAAAAAAGCAGCAGTTGAAAGGATTGGATTTGGGGGATTACTGCATTTAAACTTTAACAGATTCTATGGAGATTTGGTTGCGTTTCAGTTGAAGAACTTTAGACCAATTTCAGGATAGCTACAACTTGCCAATGGTGAGCTGCTAGATATTGAAGATGAAGATGTCAAAGCTTTATTTGGTCTGCCAAAGGGAAAGATAGAAGTTCAAGAAGCGTATGCAAAGAATGAAATTGAAGAGTATATCCAACTGCTGCAAGAATGGAGAGAAGAATGAGGGGTTGATAAAGGAAGCCCTCAAACATAAAAAATGATTGAAAAAATAGTTGCAGATGCTGATTCTGGAGACAGATTCATCAGAAACTTTGTGGTCTTTACAGTCTCTTTCCTGATCAGAGGAAACCAGAGTGTCAACAACAATTTTAAAATATTGATGTCTTTGGTGAATGTAGCTGATATACCAAAGATGAACTGGTGTAACTACACAAGAAGATCGTTGATGGATGCAGGCGAGGAATGGCAAGCTAATCAATCAAAGATGTTCAGTGGATCATTACTGTTTCTAATGATATGTTACTTTGACCGAGTACAATTCAAAGGCCAAATTATGCAGAGTGCTTACCCAACCATTAGAATCTGGGACAATGAGAGAATTGATAAGAGAGTGACTCCTATTACTCCAATAAAGGCCCAATAGGCCCAGGAAGCACAACAGGCCCAAATCACAGCGCCCAGAGTACCAAGCGGCCCGCAGTGCGCACCAGGAGTGCCTTCGGCCCCCTGGACGAAGGCTCCAATTCTCACAGGATGCCCAAATCAGGAAAACAAAGGAACTGGGAGAAAACGGCGAAAATCAGTGGCCCTTGACACCTAGAGCCCTCGACACTAAGGGGGTCCCCGGTACTCAGAGCCCTCGGCTAGTCATCTACAACCGAGGGCACCTTTTCCGACATGATATCCGCTCCACATGCGTATGGATCACCGTACCAAGTACGACGTCACATCCAACACCCGCATTAAATGCGGCCACATGCGATTGCCAGCGCCAACCAGTTGAGGTGACCCCTCGGCCAATGGATGCTTGACACGTGTCCCTGTCTGGCATTTATTGCTACTATAAATAGCACCCCATTTCCCCATTTGTAACCAAGACGCAGGAAACGCTGAATACACTTTCTAATATACTCTCTCTCTACTTACTTGCTCTGACTTCTCTCTACTTATTCCCCCTAATAACCCCTCGGATAAGCTACCCCCGGGTACACTATCCATCATTTGGTGCTCTCGTTGAGAGGTCGAACAATCAAGTAAGAAACCCTCCCCCTCGACCAAACACAAAACACCTAGCTAAAATGGTGAGAACAACTCGTGCCAACTCCAGGAATGTCGAGGACAGGAACCTGGCCCTCGGCGAAGTCGACGTCCCCGAAGCCTCTAACAGGGCTCCTGGGGGCGGCGTCATCGCCGGGTTGGACCAGACGGCTGTCGACCTACGCCAGCAGATTCAACAGAATTCCCCCGATGCCCGCCTCAGCATCGAGGCCAAGAAGAAGGACCGGAGTGGGAATCAAATTAGCCCTCCGGTCATCACAATCGACGTACAATCGGCGCTCTCCGCCTTCATCCAGACGCTCACCCAGAACCCGGGTGCCTTCGGCACTTTGGTTCCCCTCTAACCTCAGGTCGGGGAGAATATTATGCCTCCCCCTCATCCACACCCCCTCGGGAACCTGGTCCTCCGGATTGGGGACTCTGAGGGGGTCGTGTCCCAAGATACGGCCTCCCAAGAAGTCCAGTCCCGGGATCGCCACAACGTAAACAAAGAACAACTCCGGACCTCCGCCCTTGAGAGACTCGGAGGGGCGCAATACCGCCGAGGGGTCCAAGACCGCCTCGGGGGGAAGGCGTTCCAGAGGCCTCAGGAAAGTGGCGGGTCCGTCTCGAGGGCCAATGAAAGGCGTCCCCCTCAGGACAAAGGCAAGGCACCTCTCCATGCCAACGACGCCCGCCACCAAATCAACCAGGCCCACTCGGCCCGTGTCCATTCGCAGGGGGCGAAGGCCCTCCCGAAGGACCCCCGGGACGAAATCATTGTGGCCCTCCAGCGCCGGCTTGACGAGATGGAGGCCACCAAAGCACACGCCACCACTTCTGCCCCTCATACAGACCTCAAGTATGAGGCGATGTTGGCCAAGATGGAGGAAATGCAGAAGAAGATAGCCGAGGGCTCCGGGGAACCCACCATACAGATCCGGACCCGGACGCCATTTACCCCAAGGGTATTGGCGGCCTGGATCCCGGAAAGTACCGAGGGTAGCTCATCAAGCCCTACGACGGAAAAACTGATCCCCAAGAGCACTATAGCAGGTATCAAAACAGCATGATGATGGTGGGGGCATCGAATGAATATTTGTGCCGCTGGTTCCTCTCCACCTTAGAGGGGCCGGCTTACGAATGGTTCAATCGATTGCCCAAGGGCTGCATTGACTCATGGCAAGAACTCGCCCAGCGATTCTTGACGCAATTTGCGGGAAGGCGCCGCACAAGAAAACACTTCTCCCACTTGCTGACAGTGAGGCAGAGGAAGGAGGAGACCCTTCGGGACTTCCTGGAGCGCTGGAGAACGGAGGCTGATAAAGTTGATGGCGCTGACGACGGGACCCTCCTGACCCTCCTCCAAACAGTACTCCGCCCCGGGAACTTCTTGAGGAGCCTCATCATCGAGCGTCCCCGCGATTATATAAGGGCCCTACAGCGGGGGGACCGGTACGCCGAAGCCGAAGAGGTGGAGAAATGCCACCACGTCCCGGATCAGCAGCGCCCTCGACCAGACGACAAAGGTAACCGGGGGCCAAGGGCTCCCCGCAATCATCCCAAGGATTCTGCCCCCTCCGGTGATCGCCCCCGGCATGGCCAAGCCAAGCCCGGGGGAGGCTACAAGGGGAACCCGAGGGCTTGGGCGCAGCCTGTTCTCCTGGAGCACCCTCGGACACCTTTGACGCACCCCGTCAGCGTCATTCTTGATTTTGCTGAGGAGAAGGGCCTAGTGGAGCGAGATTCACGCGCACCCCCGGAAGTATTTGCCATCAATCCAAACTACCCCTACTGTCGTTTCCACCGGCACCAGGGTCACAGGACCGATGACTGCCATCAGCTGAAGACGGCCATCGAAAGGTTGATACAAGCGGGCCATCTTTCCCAGTTCATCCAGGGCCCTCAGCAACAGGGCCCCCCTCACCAAGGGCCAACCCGAGGGCAGACTGCGAGAGCAAATGCATGGGTCAACCCCAACACCATCCCCCTCGGCAAAAAGAGGGAGATTGGGAACCTGGAAGAAGAGGAGGAGGAGTACCCCCGGTACCAAGAAAAGAAGCGCCACATCCTCATGATCACCGGGGGCAATACCGGGGGTGACTCTACAAGTCAACGAAAGAAGTGGGCTCAGTCGCTTTACATGGGGGAAGTCACTTATATGCCCCCAGTAAAGCGGCTGAGGGAGGAACCCATCACCTTCACTAACGATGATCTCCCCCGGTGTCCTCCCCCCACAGGGATGCCCTCGTCATCCGCACAGAGATCAATGACAGTATTATTCACAGAACTTACATTGACACGGGCAGCTCCGTCAATGTAATGTACCTCAGCACCTTCAGAGAGCTGCATCTGGAGAGGGGGTCCCTTCGGCCCATCAAGACCCCTTTTGCCGGCTTCACCGGCGACACCATTGATTCCGAGGGGGTTATAAACCTCCTGGTACTCTTTGGCGACGGGCTCCATAGAGTCAAGCTCGAAGTGGAGTTCGTCGTCGTCAACATCGACTGCGCCCACAACATCATCCTCGGCCGGCCAGCCCTCGAGGATCTCGAAGCCGTCATCTCCATGAGGCACCTCTGCCTCAAGTTTCCAGCTGAGGGGGGAATCGGTTACTCAAGGTGGAACCAAAAGCTTGCCCGCGCTTGCTACCTTCAAGTGACAAAGAAGGTTAGCAAGACGGAGTTCCACGTTGACACCATCACCGGAACTGTGGAAGCGGAGGAAAGGAGGCCGAGGGCTGAACCATCCGAGGAGGTAGAAGACTTCGCACTCGATCCGGCCAAGCCGGAGAGAGTTGTGAAGATTGGAGCCAAGCTCCCCGAAGATTTGAAGACCGGCATCATCAGCGTCCTCCGCGCCTACTCCATTGTTTTTGCATGGGGGCCGGAGGACATGCCGGGGATCAGTCGAAGGGTCATCACCCACCGCCTCTCGATGGACCCTTCGGCCAAACCAGTACAACAGCGGAGGAGACCCCTCTCAGCCGAGATGAGGGAATTTGTGAAGAAGGAGGTCGCCATGCTCCACTCTATCAAGCACATCAAGGAGGTAAAGTACCCCTCATGGCTGGCAAACGTAGTCCTCACACAAAAACCGCCATCGATCCGCATGTGCGTGGACTACACGGATCTCAACAAGGCGTGTCCCATGGACCCCTTCCCTTTGCCAAATATCGATCAACTTGTGGATGAAACCGCGGGGTGTGAAATCATGTCATTCCTCGACGCATTCCGCGGATATCATCAAATATACATGCATGAGGAAAACGCTGAAAAAACGGCCTTCATGACTCCCGAGGGCATCTTCTGCTACCTTGTCATGGCCTTCGGCCTAAAGAACTCAGGCGCCACCTACACCCGGATGGTGGCCAGGGTATTTCAATCTGTCCTAGGGCGCACCATGGAGGCATATGTTGACGACATGATCGTCAAAAGCAAGCAATCGGCAAGCCATGCTGATGACCTGAGGGAGATCTTCGCCATCATGCAGAAATTCAGCCTTCGGCTGAACCCAAAGAAGTGTACCTTCGGCGTTCAAGGGGGCAAATTCTTGGGCTACATGGTAAGCCGAAGGGGATCGAGGCCAACCCCGAGAAGATCCAGGCCATCATGAACATGGAGCCCCCACGCAACGTAAAGGAGGTCCAACGATTGACGGGCCGCCTGGCAGCCCTCAATCGCTTCTTATCAAAATCGACGGAGAAGTCCTTACCCTTCTTCCAGATCATGAGAAAAACCGCCGGTTTCCAATGGACTTTAGAGTGTCAGGGGGCTTTCGAGGAACTGAAACGGTACTTATCTTCACCCCTTGTGCTCTCTAAACCCAAGGTGGGGGAGATCCTATACCTTTACTTGGGTGTTAGCCTGACAGCCATCAGCTCAGTACTTATCCAGGAAGAGGATGGCATCCAACATGCCATCTTCTATGTAAGCAAGACCCTCAGGGAAGCGGAGCTCCGGTACTCCCCTGTGGAAAAAACGGTGTTGGCTATCGTGTGGACCGTCAAGAAGTTGGGCCATTACTTCCAAGCTCACCCGGTCCAGGTTCTCACTCACCAACCCCTCGGCGTCTTGATGAGGAGCCCCACCAGCTCCTCCCGAATGATAAAATGGGTTGGCTTCTTGAGCCAATACAACATCGACATCCGTTCTAGGCCCGCCATCAAGGGCCAAGCCCTAGCGGACTTCGTGACGGAATGTACGGCAAGATCAGCCACGGACAAGGAGCCCTCAGCCCCTTCGGATGATTGGTGGACCCTATACACCGACGGCTCCTCCGCCGTCAAAGCATGTGGAGGAGGGGTGGTTCTCATCTCACCCGAAGGCTTCCGGGCCTATTATGCAGTCCGCTTCTCCTTCAAAGTCTCTAACAATGAAGCCGAATACGAGGCCCTCCTCTGTGGCCTTCGGCTGGCAGCTAACATGAAGGTCCGACAAATTCACGTCAAGTGCGACTCCAAGTTAGTCATCGGCCAAATCTCCGGGGAGTACGAAGCCAAGGAAGGGAGAATGAAGCAATACAAGGAGGCGGCCAAGGAGTTGTTTAAGGTATTTGAGGCACACTCTCTTACTCAAATATCGAGGGCTCAAAACTCTGAGGCCGACATTTTATCAAAACTCTCAGCAGAATCCCCTGAGCACATCTCGAAGATTGCCAAAGTGGAAGAGCTCAGCCTTTCTAGCATACATGCTAGCCCCATCATGCACATACAACAAAGGCAAGGTGACTGGATCTCAGACATTGTCGCCTTCATCACCACAGGGCAACTGCCCGAGGATGAGGACCGCGCCAAGATGGCAAAGCTGAGGGCTCCCGGCTACGCTATCGAGGACGGGAGGCTTTACAAAAGGTCCTACAACGGGACATTACTTCGGTGCCTTCATCAAGATGAAGCCGAAGTGGCGATGGAGGAAGTACACAGTGGCACTTGCTCAGCTCACTAGGGACCTTTCTCCATGTCCCGAAGGCTAATAATCCAGGGCTACTTCTGGCCTACGATGGCCCGGGACTGTGCAGACCTTGCCCGCAGGTGTTCCGCATGCCAACACTTCCAGAAAGCCCCCGGCAGGCCAGCGGTCAACTATGCCCCCATCAACACGTCCATACCCTTCGCTCGATGGGGCATAGACCTTGTGGGCCCTCTGCCGAGGGGTACCTCCAACAACAGGTACATCATCGTCGCCATCGATTACTTCACCAAATGGGTGGAAGCTGAGCCCCTAGCCAGCATTACTAAGGCCAGGTGCCGTCATTTTGTTCTCAAAAACATCCTCGCAAGGTTTGGCGTCCCCCAACAAATCATCTCCGACAATGGGACTCAGTTTGAGGCAGCCCCCTTCTGTGCCCTCCTGGAGGCATGGGGCATCAAACACACCTTCTCATCGTTGCCTACCCCCAGGGCAACGGACAGGTGGAGAACGCCAATAGGACCTTGCTCGAGGGCCTAAAGAAGAAACTGGAGGCCGAAGGGGGTGGTTGGGTAGAAGAGCTCTACAACATCTTATGGGCCTACCGTACCACCCCTCGGCGGGCAACAAGCGAGACACCCTTCTCCCTTTGCTACAGATTTGAAGCTAAGGCCCCCACTGGGGTAACTCTTCCAACCCGAAGGGTCACACAGTATGATCCAGAGGCCAACGACGCCAATATGGCCCTCGATCTCCACCTTATTTCAGAACGCCAAGAGCAAGCCTTCATACGCGCAGAAAACTATCGAAGGCATGTGAAGAGTTACATTGACGCCAAGGTCCGCTCCCGGGAATTTCAAGTGGGGGATTATGTCCTCCGAAGAAGGGAAGCCAGCCAACCGACCGAGGGCGGGAAGATGGCACCAAAGTTCGAGGGCCTCTACGTCATGGAAGCCATCATCAAACCAGGAACTTACAAACTAAAACGCCCCAATGGGACTGAAGTCCCTAGACACTGGAATGTACATCACTTAGTTAAATTTTATCAATAACATCAGAGCGGCCAAGCCCTCATAACTAGTGAATGTATTATTTTACGACCCAAGGCCTAAAAATTCTGAAGAACGAAGGCATTTTGAAGACACCCAGAACATGGAACAGGATTCTTACGAAGGGCCAAGCCCTCATATCACCCCCTGGCCCAAGGCCTTACCACAAGGAAGAACTCTCGGCACCAAGTGCCGAGGGTAGACAATACTATCACCTGCAACAAGGAAGAAAGTACCTATTGTCTTCAATGAAGACCCCTCGGCACCCAATGCCGGGGGATACACCACTGTCAACTTTCAACAAACGGAAGAAAACAATAAGTGTTTTCACAGAAGACCCCTCGGTACCAAGTACCGAGGGTAGACAACACAATAACCTACGACGAACGAAGAAAAAACACCAAGTGTCTTCACAGAAGACCCCTCGGGAATGCCTATACCGAAGGCGCCACCTCTCGGTGCCGGCAGCACGTAGTGCCCCCAGCAATTTGCAACCAGTGTGCAAATGAAAACCCTTCCCTGAAACGCTATCCGCGTCATTACCCCAAAGGTATGACAGGCACAAAATGTGCCCAGGATTCGACTTTCAAAAACAGAACGCTTTCCGCGCCATTTCCCCAAGGGATTGGCAGGCATCTAAAATGCCCAGGATTCGACTTCCAAATCGAAACGCTCCCCGCGCCACTACCCCAAGGGTGTGGCAGGCCACAGACTATGTCTAGCGCCGAGGGGACGACTTTCAAAACTGAGGCGCTTTTCGCGCCATCCCCCAAGGGGAGGCAGGCTACAGACCACCATATCTTGTACCCAGGAAACGACCCTCGATCCCCTCGGAACTCGGAAGGTTAACCCGAGGGGGGAGCAAATGGTGTATTCTGTTACCTCCCGATAGGCCATGCCTTGCCAAGAAACCAAGTTTCTGAAGCCTTCCCTTCACTACCCAAAAAACAATTGGGGTGGTGAAGGGCAGTAGAATCAGCGAGAAATCAATGAGTACACCACTCCAACAGATTCACGAGGACATACCGAGGGCTCCCTATGGGAACGCCTTCGGTACCTGGAAGCTCATAAGTACCAGAGATACCATTCACAACAGACATCATCAACAAATGGCCGAGTCCACTCCATGATTGCCTTTGGCTATATCTAAACCGAAGGCCCAAATCCTACAAAACATGACAGGCTCAGCCAACAAACAACTCAAAACGTCCCCGAAGGCTACTATATAACAAAGCTATCAGATGGTGGCCAAATCAAAGCGAGAATCAACTCCGGTACCTCACTACATGCCGAGGGGATACATCCAGACAATTCCCGAGGGAGTCTGCCCTTTTTATGCTAGCCTTGGATTACAAACTCTCCTATATCAACATTGGGGGGACATAATAAACAGCCGAAGGCTTTTGTGACCACAGGCCAACATTACAAGACAAAGGGAACTATCCTAAACCTGCAGAGCGTACATCCGAAGGGCCCCACCCGAAGGCTAGCAACAGGAAGTACTTAGGAAAAGTTTCTAAGTCCTGAGTACTCTGCCCTCTGACGAGTCACCATTCAACCGAGGGTACACCTACGACAAAGCTCTCACATTTTCACCTGAAGGCTCCTAACTCATACAACTACACTTAGAAATATTTTCTAAGTCCTACATATTTTGACCCTCGGTCAAATCTCCATACAGCCAGAGGGGCCATACGGTTGAAGGCTTGGTGAAGCTACACTTAGAAAATTTTTCTAAGTCCTAAACATTCTGAGCCCTCGGTTATATACCCACGCAGCGAAGGGTACCCACACACCGAAGGCTAGACAATATCCAAACACTTAGAAAGATTTTCTAAGTCCTAAGCACCTTGCCTCCGGTTATCTCACGAAGGCTACGCAGAACCAGAGGGAAGGAATTAGCCGGGGGCCAACAGATGAACAACATTTAGAAACATTTCTAAGTCCCGAACGTTGGGTCCTCGACAAAATGTGCAGATGACTAGATGGGCCTGGTAGCCGAGGGCTGCAGGAGACGCTATACTCAGAGAGATATTTCCTGAGTCCTAACATGCATTCATCCACACAAAAAAACGAAGGCATACATAAGAAAACACGAAGGCATACATCAAAAGAAAATGAAGGCATACATCCAAAGAGGAACAACCAAAGGAAGAGAATTATATGCAAAAGCCCGAAGGCAGATATTCATTCATCAAAAAGAAGAAGGAGTTAAAGTGTGTTTTACAAAGTGGCCGAGGCCGGGAGCATACAAATATCCGTTACAACAGAACTGGTCAAAATAAGCTAAATACAAATCAACTATTGTCAGCCCCGGAGGCAGTCTCTTCCGCAGGCTTTGAAGTGACCGTTGTGCCGGCCTCAGCTTCGTCCCCCTCAGCCTCCTTCATTAGCTCAGAGTCTTCCAAGTCTGGCCTCTCAACATCCGGGGGAAGAGGAACGCGGACATCGGGCTACAGGGGAGGAAGGCCGTATGCCGCCGGGTCGAAGTCTTTTTGATCGATCTTCAAGTGACGGGCCATCCTCCGGTAGATGAGGGCTTGAGTAAAAAACTCACCCCCATCGTAGTACTGTTTACCCTTTCGGGAAACCCACTCCACACCGGGCCCGTCGCACCATTCATCGATGGAGGACTCCACGACCGAGGACAGCCACTGTTTGTGCTCCTCGGCTTTCCACCCCCCCCCCCCCCCGCCAAAATTCCGGAGATGGCGTCCTCTCGGGCCTTCACGACGGCATCCGCCTTGGCGGCCTCGGCCTCCTTGGAGGCTCTCTCGAGGGCTTCAACTACGGACCTCTCAGCATCGGCCCTGCCCCGGTCTGCGGCCTCCGCCCACAGCGTCATCTGCCGAAGGCTCTCCTCCAGCATAGCCATCTGCCGGATGGCATCAGAGTTCTGGCAGATGAGCTCCCGCATCTTCGCGTCCTGCTCAGCCTTGTGCATGCGCCAATCCTCCAGCCTCCGGGCCTGTTCACCGAGGGCGATGCAAGCCTGCAAGTTATAGAGAAATTAGGAAAGCCGTACAAAATATCCTACCACAAAGTAAAACGATAATCAGGGAAAAACTTAGAGTGAGGGAAGACCGAAGGATCTTGTCCTCGAGGGCCAGGTCGTCATCAGCCCTGAGGGCGGCTTTGTCAATCTCGAGGGTCATGCCCCTCAGAAGTACCCTCGGGTCCACCGTGCAGTTCATCACGGCTGTTCCCCTCGGGAGAGAAACCTTCAGAACCTCAGAGGGTGGCTCCGGAACACCCCTCGGCACTTCCGCCACCAGCATCTCCACATGCGTCTCGGAGGCAGGGCACTCATCTACGATGATCACGGGAGCATCCTTCTTCCCGGCATCCCCCTTTTTTGGCCTCTTGCCCTCGGGAGGCTTACCCGCGGCCTTTCTCTTCGCAGCAGCGGCGGCATCAGCATTTGGGACCGTAGACGGCCCCTCAGACTTCTTAAAGAAGTCACCGGCGGGCTTCGGGACGCCAGCATCCGTCCCCTTCGGGACCTTGGAGGACTTCTTCTTCATATCAGCAAGCCCCCTGACGTTCATCTTGGAGACTGGGATACCTGCAACACAATATGGGGTTAGGCCGACGGGTCATTAACAGATGGCATGAAAGTACAAAAGAAAAAAAAACAAACTATGTGCTAAGTAAGAAAGTAAAAGTGCTCTCAGCTGCTACCTCCTAAACCCCCGAAGGCGATACCGCCGGAACCCGAGGGCATAGAGGTCCCCCCCTCTTGAGTGCACTCCTTGATGGCTATGTTTTTATCTTGGCCCTCCGGGATCTTGGCCAGGATCCTCCCGTTCTTCTCGAGGGCGGTGCTCCTCACTTTCTCGTGCCTTCTGAACCGATCACGCAGTTCCCTCGGGAAGGGGCTCTCGGCTAATTTCACGTAGCACCATCGGTCCTTCCACCCTTTGTTTGAGGAGGGCGCATCAGTAAACAGCTTCAACAGGGCCACCTGCTGCAAGTTCGCGAAGCCCTCGGCATTCGCATGCCCCCCCCCCCCCCCCCCCGGCACAAATTGAAACTTTGAAAGAACAGGTCCAGGCTAGGCGTTACCCCCCGGGACTTGCAGAGATGGAGGAAGCCCGCGATGTATGAGTGGCTGTTCGGCGTCAATTGGCAGGGGACCAAACCCACATACCGAAGGTATTCCCGAAGGAATGGGTGTAGGGGGAACCGGAGCCCCATCGATACGGACAGGATGTGCACGGCGATGCAGCCCTCGGGAGCCCGGGAGAGGACATCATCAGGACCCAGTGCCACCACTACGGCCGAGGGCCCCACATGCAACTGGGTGACGTAGAAATCCGCCTCATCAGCCTTCGACCTTATCTCTAGGGCGGCGGTATTCAGGTAGGAATACCCCTCGGGCATATCGATGGGCTTCCCTTGGTCCGCGACGCTGCCTTTCTTCTTGGAAGCAGCACCCTTCGTCTTCTTCTTCCCGGGGGCCACCCGGAGGGGGCCCGCATTCAACAGCCGGGAGGTGCTAGCCTCACCAGCACCGCGAGGGGGGAGAACAGCGACGGTGACCCTCGCGCCCTCTCTCTGCGCCTCATCCTCAGCAACTTGCCAGGTGAGGGCCAACTCTTCGTCCTCGCATTCTTGTTCGAAGCCCTCGGCTTCCACCTCGGCGACGAGGGCTCTCTGCAGCTCTATTGCTACAACGGCATCCTGTCCCACTGAGGGCTGTTCGCTTGAGGACTCCACGTCCGAGACGGCTTCCTCCTCCATCGAGGGCGGCCTCGAGATGTCCTGAGAGTCGCTTTGCGAAGACATCCTCAACAGCTAAGGGATGAGGGGTTTCTAAGGCAGGAGGCTTCCTAAGGCAGTTAAAGACTCAACCTAAGGCCACACAACTACGACTCACTAATGCTACAACAGATGGGCGGAGAACTGACCTCGGAAGATTGGTTGATCGAAGGCAGCTGTTTCTCTCTCTAGGAATTTTGGCAGAGCTCCGCTAACACAAATATCGCACAAGGGGAAAGTGGCTTGGCCTTGGGGTATTTATAGGCACCTGGATCCGGGCTTGGGCCTGGAAACCGGGCCTCCGGTTGAAAAGCCATCATTACAGACCATCGAACTGCCCAATCAGTAACGCCCGCCCACAGGCAGCCAACGAGCACGCACCACGTGGAAGCCCCCCCAACAGCTATATTTTGACGTTAGGTATTCCAATGGCTATATTTACAACGGTTATATTCTGGAAGCTCCCGGCTGTATTTAGCAGACCACTCCTTCATCAACCGGGAAACTAGCCCCCGGGCTTTTTACTACACTACACTTCATCAAGAAGAGCCCCTGGGTACACTTACCCCGAGATGCTCCCGGTTTATGCCCCTCATACTACATAACAAATGCCTTCGGGCTCACTCCTTCAGAAGCCCACGGCTTCATAACAGGCACACCCCTCGGGGATTCCCCCCTCGACACTTTGAGGACCAGGTAGCCCCCGGGGAGTACACCTCATTAACGGATAGCCTACGACACACAGGTAACGGGAGCCCGCGAACACCCTCCTCACCAATTGATCAACAAACAGGGGACACCCCCCGGTAACACTTCAACTACTACTCACATTCATCACGCCCTCGATCCCCAGATTGATGGACTCCCCTTCGGCACCTCCCAGGATATCAACAGCAAGCCTCCGGCTAATCAATACACGCGCCCTCAGGAAAAGGATAGCCTTCGGCATCAGCATTGTACTCCATTTCAAACCAGGGGTTCACATTTTCGATTCATCGTTGGGGGAATTCGATGCACTCTTTTTCCCTCATTGGGATTTTTTCCCACAGGGTTTTTCCTCATAAGGTTTTTAACGAGGCATCCCCCCAAAATGAAACGAAAAGCGTCACCCCTCAGTTTCATATCGCAGACAGGCACTACTCTACTCCTTTTCACCACTTTGCAAGTGCCTCAAGGAGTGGGGGACTGGAGAACCCCCCTCGGGAAAAATCACAAAAGTGCAAAATGCTAAAAACTCCCGCAAACAGCAAAAATGCCCCCTCAAGTCCCGACATGTGGGTAACTGAGGGACTGCCCTCGGCAGAATAAACAAACAGCAAACTACTCACAACTCTACAAACTACAACGGAACAACGGCGGAGGACAAACACAATTACTCCTTTTCCCTCAAGTACCTTTCGGCAAAAGGAGTGAGGGACTCCTGATGGATTATATGGCCCGGGAACCCCCGGTCCACAGACTCCTATTACTCCAATAAAGGCCCAATAGGCCCAGGAAGCACAACAGGCCCAAATCACAGCACCCAGAGTACCAAGCGGCCCGCAGTGCGCACCAGGAGTGCCTTCGCCCCCCTGGCCGAAGGCTCCAATTCTCACAGGATGTCCAAATCAGGAAAACAAAGGTACTGGGAGAAAACGGCGAAAATCAATGGCCCTCGGCACCTTGAGCCCTCGGTACTAAGGGGGTCCCCGGTACTCAGAGCCCTCGGCTAGTCATCTACAGCCGAGGGCACCTTTTCCGACATGATATCTGCTCCACATGCGTATGGATCACCGTACCAAGTACGACGTCACATCCAATAGCCGCATTAAATGTGGCCACATGCGATTGCCAGCGCCAACCAGTTGAGGTGACCCCTCGGCCAATGGATGCTTGACACGTGTCCCTGTCTGGCATTTATTGCTACTATAAATAGCACCCCATTTCCCCATTTGTAACCAAGACACGGGAAACGCTGAATACACTTTCTAATATACTCTCTCTCTACTTACTTGCTCTGACTTCTCTCTACTTATTCCCCGTAATAACCCCTCGGATAAGCTACCCCCCGGGTACACTATCCATCACATATTGTATTTATGGCAATGATGTATGACATGTAAACGAACTGTTAAGACAATATAAAATCTATAATATCAAATGTAACTCAAGTTGCAACAAAAGTAATAGTCCACAATATGATATGTAAACTCGTCAAGGCATTTGGTTTTTCAAACATTTGTGACTATAACTAATTCTGCATTTGGTTCAAAGCATTGGATTGCATGAAGTATGGAGCAAAAACTTGTGGAGATCTAAGAACATGCATTAAAGACGTCATTCCTCCAACTGGATGAGCAAGTACATAACCTTGTGGAACCATGAAATTAACAGTGTCCTACAATCAAACAAAACAAAAAGTAATGATAAGAAAATATGCATTAAATATATATAAAAAACAAATACCTGTACAACAGATTGAGCAACTGCTTTTGAATTGGAGGCAACATTTTGGGATTTGGAACGGTGAGCTTTGACTATTTTGCACTGTTTCTCAACAATACTTCTCTTTCGGGTATTTCGCTGACCTTTAGAACGAGACCGAGGAGGATCCAATATTGTCCTTGAAGCAGATTCATCCACAACAGAAGCATCTCTTTGTGTATCTAAAAAATGTTTAATAGACTCGTACCCTTGCTCACATACTTGTCTAGCTTCAGGAAAACCAGCACTTGCACTCAATACTGTGTTGAATTTCCTAGTCATTTGCACTCTCCAAACATAATCTTCCAATATTTTGCCAAACATAATATCGGTTCCGTGCGTAAGAGAAAGATTAACACTTGGCAGAATGGCAGCCTTTGTCCATCTAGAGAGTATATAAACTTAGGGAATACATTTGACACAATAGACATTATATATACGCAAAATGTGTCTACAAAAAATGCCAACTTCAGAAAACATCTTACAAGTGCATGTAACTGTGTTGTAATATTGACACACATCTCTCGCATGAGTCAACAAACTGTCTTGTAGCAATACCATCTCAACGGTGCCTTCAGAACATCTAAAATCATGACCATTCTCCCCTAACCTCCATTCATCAACAACATCACAAAACATTTTGTAAAAATCACATAATGTTGCAGTCTTTGTAAGTCTTCTAGATATGGATCTATTTGTAGATTCACTTCTTTGCGAGGATAGAACACCACCAGAGAAGTAATTCTTCGGAAAAGTAGGACACCACTTTTCTTTATGACTGTACAGCCTCTTCAACCATGTGTTGTCACTGCATTCATAAACTCTATTCAATCTGAAACAGATTTAAAAAGAACACAAGATTACATATGAAGATATACATGTTACACCAAATGATTGAAAAAGTTACATAAAATAATCACGAAGTTACATCAGATAACAACAACTTACTCACTCCAATAGAAATCAAACTCTGCAACAGTATCACATCGTTTGACAACATAATAAAAAGATAAACAAAATTTATCTTCTTGCGTAGATGCATGGTGTGTTTCTTTGAATTCTCATCTATATGCCAGGTGCAGAGTCTATGTCTCGCCCCAAGAAATACAGATTTGATAGCTGCTGCCATGGAAAATGACTGGTGTGTCATGAAACTGATGGGGTGTTTACCACCCATAGATTTCAGAAAAGTCTGAAATAACCAAATAAAAGACTCCACCTTTTCATTTAGAATAAAGCCACAACCAAACATTATATTTTTACAATGGTGATTCATACCAATAAATGGACCACAGATCATATCATACTTGTTAGTCCTGTAAGTTGTATTATGCACAACAAGATCTCCAAACCTCTCATAATCAGATCTCATTTGACCATCTCTCCAGAAAAACAAGTTAGTACACCATCAACCAGCTCAAAATCAAAGACAAAATCACATTCCACTTCAGCCATTTTCTTCAATATACCAATCAAAGTGTTCGAATCAGTACCATCAAACGTTTTACTTCTTTCAGATTCTAGAACGTTATAAGCATCACGTTTCGTGAATCCAAGAGCACTAACACCACCAGCCTGTTTTTGAAGCACCCTGTGAACATCTGAAACCTTTGTTCCACTCTCCTTCATCAACATAATAAATTCAAGATACTCACGATCAACGCCTCTATGTGATTTCAGGAGGTGTCTTTGACCAATTGGACATAAAGCATGGTTGTGATCAATAATATGCTTTGAGACAGTCCATTCACCATCAGAACTAATAGAAAACTGTAACTTCGCTCTACAACCAATACGATAATCTAACTTGGTATACATTTTGTTTTCAGTACCCTTTTGTAGTTTCTTCCCTTCTTTCCAACAAAAATAAGACTTCATAGTCAAACTTACAATCCCACTCCTAAACCTCTGTCTGTATCTACGAATACCAAATCAATTTTCAAAAGCATGATCATTGTAAAGTTTATAAGCACCATGTTCACACTTGACACTAAACCCAATAAGTGATTTACTCTCAGTTGACTGGTGAACATTTTCCAATGAATCTGTCAATTTATAAAGCATATATATGAAAAACAATCAACAACTACATACTGTCACTATGTTACATTAAATTAAACAAAAGTTACATATCCGAGAACACAAGTTACACAATTGAGACACGAGTTAAATACAATCGAACGGAATTACAACCAAAATGAAATGAAGTTACATGACAGAATAAATACCTCTGCTAAGAAGATATAACAATTTAGAAGGTTTTGAAATAGCATCTTCTTCTCTTGAACATAAAATAAAAAACGATGAATACTCATACAATCGAAATTCTCAAGCAATGGTATAAAACAGAGAACAAAAGATATTAGACAACATGAAAAATTTATAAAACATAAACCAGCTGATCAATTCATAAAACATGAAAAATTTATACTTACCGATCAATTCAAAATCAACCAGCTGATCAACTTCGAAATCATTATCATCAATTGAATGATTAATGTTATCGTGTGTATCAGAAGCAAAAGTATCTCGCAATCCAATCGAAGAATAAAAAAGAACAGAATCATCGACAGAAAAATCCATGTAAGAGCCCCTTAGAAACAAATCGAAGGGATGACAGAGCAAGGAGAGAAATCAGTTATTGATGACCTGCAGAAATCTTAAGTCGGTTAATAATGAAAAGATCGAACCTAAGTTTTTAATAAGCAAAACGACGCCGTTTATGGACCGGTATACCATGCGGATGGTATACCGGTCGTATGGTATAACTTGCCCTCCAAGATCACTTAGGAATAGTGTAGGATTAAGAATTCAAAATGCTAAAAGTGAAATTTTTGGAATCCTAATTCTTGTAGTGGTTGGCTATGTGGGGAGTAAAAATGGGTAAGTGTATGGAGGGGGTATATTTGAAGGGTGCATTGACGGCCTAAAACTAAATGGAAAAGAAAAAATAGTCATGTTTCGTGTACACGCCGGGTTACACGTTGGGTTAGGCGTCAATCAAATTGTCTGTAACTGACAATTTGACCGGCTACACAGACAATTTGACCGGCGTTTTATGAAGAAAATCGATTTCCACACAGACAAAAATAAAGAGTTGTCTGTATCACAGAAACTTTAGACAATAATTTTTCATAAATTGTTTGTGATACAAACAATTTTAAACGAGAATTTTAAAATGTTTGTGATACAGACATTTATTTTATTTCTGTTTGTGTGAAAATCGGTTTTCTTCATAAAACGCCGGTTAAATTGTTTGTGTGGCTGATCAAATTGTCTGCACACAGACAATATGACCGACGTGTAACCAGGCGTGTAAAAATTGGCGTGTACAAAAAGGATTTTTCCTAGAAAAAAAAGGGAGTGGGGGCGGGCAATCTGTTTTGTGCACAGAGGGAAAGAGGCCAAGTGGCCCTTGGTATGCAGGAATTATTCTCCCAAGCTGACGTCGTGCTGGCGTCACACATCACCCACAATGGGCAGCTTGTGTATTTAAAAAAAATGGTAGATCCAACAACTGTGATGATTTGGACACTGTTTGAATGAGAAAAGTTGATCCAACGGCTGAAAATGAAATCTAATGTTAAAATAATTTATTTTATTCTTCCCTTCCTTCCTATTTTAATCACACATCTCTCATTTATCTCATTCTTCATCATATTTTCTTTAACATCTATGTTTTTGTGATGTCTTCCTCAAGAAGAGGTGCTATTTGGAGTGTTATTAGTGAGGATGTTTCTCTATGCAACGTTTGGGTATAACCATATCCCGAAGATGGTGTGATTGGTACAAATCAACGGGGGAGAATTTTTGGGGCCAAATTCATGTATCATTTTCACAAAAATGTGACATTCCACGGAGTCGGGATTCAATTGAGTCTCGTTTCAAGATCATCAATCACCAATGTTCTTCATGAAAAGGTTGTGTGCGGAAGGAGAACTCAACCCCGACGAGTGGGTTGAACTCAACACACCAAAGTATATATTAATATATTTTATAAATATAGATATAAGTATATTAATAATTTCAAGAGATATATATAACTATATATATAATTAATAAAGTATATAATATACTATGTACTACCTCCGTCCCAAATTGATTTGCAAATTTGACTTTTCTTGGTCAAACAGTTTCATTTTATTTGCTTAATTAGGATGTCAATTTTTAATTATATTCTAATTTGGAGTTTACAACTTTGAATAGATTTTAATGTAGTTTCTGAATATATAAATTTTAATTATTAAAAATTGAATTAATTAACTATATGGAGCATTGACTTTTTTTATTGATTGACCAAAAAATGTTGAATTTGCAAAACAATTTGGGACGGAGGGAGTATATAGTTTTGAAAATAAATACTCGTATAACTATATTAATATTTTGAAGAGAGATATAACTATCAGACATTTCACCAAGGCCCTTGGCAAGACCCATTTTCACGCTCTCCTACGCAAGTTGGACATTTTAGATCTTATGCGTCAATTTGAAGGGTATTGGAAGACAAAGCTATTTTTGGAAGATTTTATATAGGGATTAATGTCATACGACACAATCTCCTATTTATAGTATTTGTATTTCATCAGGACTCTTTCCTATTATTTTGTGATGACCGATCCACATAGTTCGGCGTCTGGGTTGTATAAGAGCATGCTAATTAGTTAATCGAATATAGAGAAAACTTTACGTTGCTTCTCCTTTTCAATTCAAGCACATACATATGCGTATAGTACACAAAATCATCAACATTGCTTGGTGATATATGCAATCCATTTTTAAAATACATGCAATGTAAATGCATTGTTTGGCTTACAAAAATAAGTTCATATGTAAAGCTACAATTAAAAGTCAAAACTACCATTTTATCATGTCATCGTGGCAAGCAAATAGAATGCCAAATTATGAACCAGCTAAGGATGTTTTTACTTGGACTGTAATTCGTCCCAGACCAGACCAGACCAGATCAGATCAGACCAGTTCAGACCAGACCAGCCCAGACCAGACTAGACTTGGATAGTTATAAAAATACAAAGAAACCAGACCATACCATAACAGTCCAGACCAGACCAGACTAGATCAGACTAGCAAATTACAGTCCAAGTAAAAACATCCTAAATACCATACCACAAAATAGCAAAATGAAAGAACCCTACTATTGGTCAAAGAAGAAGAAAGTATTTTAGTGCAAAATATTTTAAAATTTAGTACCCTGCAGTTGATTAGTAATCCTATATATCAAACCGTGTAAACTGTTTTCAATCCCTATACATTACATGTAAAATGATTACTTTGCACTATACAAGCATGATCTTTATCCATTGCATTCAAAATATTCTTAGCTTACTACATACTATGGAGTAATATCTTTTTAAATGTTTGATTTCAGTCTAGTGTATGTGATCATGTCGTGACCTTAGACGCCTGAAGTCGGGGACTGCCAAAAGGGCAAGAAGATCATTGAGTATGTTTGCTTAGAGGATTAGATCATTCTTGGTGCAAATTATGTATCCGTAGTTATGAGTTTATATATATATATACTCATTATTGCTTGATTTATTTGAGGGGTTTTCCTTTTTTCAAACTTATACGGTTATGTGATAACTTCTTTGTACACGGTTCTAAATAAACTTCACACTTCTATTTTTGAAAAGTTTTTAATATGAAATTACCCTTATACCCTTACTTTATTGTCTACTTTACACTCACTTTATCTCTCTCACTACACTTTATCTACTTTTGGTAGGGGTATGGTGGGAAAGTCAAAACAAAAAATTACACTTTGTTTAAAAATTAAAACCTCAAAGTCAAACCATGAAAATTATTTAGGACCGGAGGAAGTATATAATTCACTCACTATCTATTCATAGTATCATTAAGTTAAACAATTCACATCAAAACATATTTTTTTCTCTCCTTCTCTCGGTCAATGTTCATGAATAATTTAACTTGTGGAATCATATTTTACTTCCGCATCACTCATTCATCATACCGAAACAATCTTCCATCTCACAAATTAAACTTAGGCTTTTCAAATCCTCAAATAAAGGGAAAATTCCCGAAATAGGACTAAAACAGTTTCAAAATTCCAAAATAGGACTATCATGTTTTTTATTCTCAAAATAGGACTAATTATTGCCATGTTTAGAAAATACTGTCATGTTTGAAGTCTGGGACTGCCAAAACATTGCGGTAATTAGTCCTATTTTGAGAATAAAAAACATGATAGTCCTATTTGGAATTTTCAAACTGTTTTAGTCCTATTTTGGGTAATCTCTCTCAAATAAATTGTATAAGTCTATATGGATACCTTAATTAGCAAGCTTGGAACCCCAAAAAGTTCTATGCGAGCTAGGATGCTTATATTAACATTATTTGTGCCCACATTCAGAAGGATTGGAAGGATGACTAATATGTTTCTAAAATATGGTTTAAATTACATACACAGAATTAAAAAGCTCTTAGTACTTAAATTAGTCCCTCCATCTCATTACTATTATATATTTTGACTTTGTATGTCAATTAAAAAAGTTGTCAAGAGAAAAGAAAAATAATAAGTATCATATAAATCATTGTTATTTGTTTAAAAAGTAATTTGTAATTTATTGTGATGAAGTATACACATTAAGGAGTGGGGGCATGTGCCCCCAATAAAATTCCAAGTTTTTTCATATATGATATAGTCATTAATTGTTTGAAAGTGATTTGCCCCCAATAAAAAATATGAGTTGCCTCCAATATTTTTTTGTGACGTGCTAAATTGTTATATGAGTCTCTCTAAGTATATCATTATATGTGTTAGTTTTTTTAAAATGAAATTAATTGAATTAATAAATTAATGTAAAATTCTCAAGAAACTAGATACATATAATTTAACGGAGTATTAATTTATTAAATAACCAGTAATCATTATTAAATGCAATTTGTTACTTTAGATACGGTAACTATAAAGGTTACTAAATCTAGTCATGTAGATTGAACTATTATGTCACAATTTTAACATATTTGTTTTTACATATCTTCAATTATTCAATATTCACGCCGTAAACAGTAAAAACTAACAATCGTCATATAAAATTCCTATTCAAATCAGGGTTCTATTGGATTAGTTTTAATGTCACTACTTTATTTAGAGTTTCGAATGTCAAACAATTCTATTAACTAAGTTTTAATTGTATACTTAAATTATTATTTACTTAAATGCATACTTTTAATTTACTAAATTAACACGCCAGTATGTCACAATTAATACATTAATTAGGTCTCTAACTTAAACATTGATTTCTCCTAAATTTGTCCAACTTTTAATAATTTCGGGTCAGAAATAGTCGGTATTATAATGGGTTAGAGTGCATTTCCCACTTGAATAATATTTTAAATACTATTTAATATAGTTATTTAAAATGTTATCAAATTGATAAGTCTGAATTATGTTGTACTTCAGGTTAGTTGTTTGTAAGGTTGAGATGTGTAGGGTTACATGGCTGAAGTGAGAATGAGACTGAGCAGGGGCGGAGCCGGACTGGGCCGATACAAAGAAAATTTTTGGAAAATGTTTTGTCTGAAATTTTTTACACTAAGAATTAAGACATTTTTTAAATTTGGGCTGCCCCAGGACCAAGGTTGGCCGTCCCCTATCTCCGCCCCTGGGACTGAGGTCGCACTTCCTCCTCACCCTCTCATTCTTTACGCTAGTATACAAATACTTGTGGTGTACAACTATTATTGTGTTCTAATATAGACATTTGACTCTAGTAAACTTACTCTGACATTTAATCTTTTTAAGAAAATCTCTCGCTCTTACTTTTACGTATGCCCCCAATAAATATACTTCCTGGATTCGCCACTGATTTATGGCATGAAGTCTTGAGGCTGAACATAGAACCTAATTTACTGCATGCTCCATATAAAAATCACACAAGTTTTCCCACATTGTTCGCAACAGTCTACTTGAGGACTTATTTGAGGAAGCCTACCCAATCATAAAAAATGGAGAATGGAGGCTGTTATAATGAATTTTTCTACGCATTAAACTAAGTTATTTTCAAATTTGGAATGAACTAGAGACTAATTCATAGCACCCCTAGCTATGACATAGGCAGCTAATAATAATTTATGATTACTAGTATCATTTTTATTGTATTCAAATCATAAAGTTGGGGGCTAAAGTCGGTATGTTACTATGTTAATTTTGGGTTTTCCTTTTTTCTGTTGTAAGACATTACATCTTGTACAATCACTATAGGAATGTTTGCCACAATCGGTCGAAAGAATACTTTTTTGAACTTTTTAATAACTATTATCTTTAGTGACTAAAAAGATCTTAAAAGGAAAAGTTGTACTCCGTAGTTGTTTTATAAAAAGCTGACTGTTTTATTTAGTTCTATTTGATATAACAAGCTATTGCGACTAATTAATGTTAAAAACTACAGACTTCTTCCCGGATGTTACACATTGTACATCTAAAAAGATCTTTTATTTTGAAAAAAGTTCTTAAAAACTTTTCATGCCAAACATAAAATTAGAAACTCTTAAAGATTTTTTTAAATAATAAATAATACAAAATCCAGAAAATAGAAGCTTATCCCTACCAAACAACATTCACTAACTCTATCCGTCCTTATTTTCATTATATTGGTTACTTGTATTCATGCTGTTGATATAATTTATCTTTTCCCGTCCTTGCCCAAATTGCCCTTTAAACAATTGTTACATAAAAAAATGTTTTCATTATATTGGTTACTTGTATTCATGTTGTTGATATAATTTATCTTTTCCCGTCCTTGTCCAAATTGCCCTTTAAACAATTGTTACATAAAAATCATTGATCTTAGAACTCACAATATCTCTCTCAACCAATATCTTAAAAAATAAGATTTTTCAAGTCCCAAACTTAATCAATTCATTTATCTGCACAAATAAGGTGGAGTCATAAGATACATCCACAATACAATCCATATGATCCCATCAAATATATAATTTCCCACTCAATCAACATAAACTATTTTAGAAAAAAAATGTTTTCATGCTAAAAGATACTCCAATAGTTACCTATAAATCTTTCGTTTTGATTTAGGAAAAACTGACAAGAAAAATCTCACATTTCACTGATCTTCTTAGGGGTGGGAAAAACCGAACCGAAACCCAGAAACCGACCATAACCCGGCCCGAATGATATTCCCGGTCCAGGTTTTTTCTATTTAACCGGCCCGAATAAAAAAAAATCGGACCGAACCCGAAAGTTCAGGCTCATAAGCGGGCCCTAAAATCTATAACCTGGTCCGGACCGATAAAAACACGAACGATTAGCTTTAATATAAAATCAATATATTATACAAATATAAGATATAAATAATTCCTAATATGTGATTATAATCACGGTAGATGAAAACATGACCTAGTAACTTTTAGTGGCTAAAAATATGTTCAATTTGTTTACCATAATGACCATGGAAATATATTTATTATAGTAAATTTAGTCACTTTTTATCCATAAGTTTTACTCCGTAATATTTTTAGAAAACTTATATATATTATTTATTTATATGCATCTTAAACAAAATATTAAGATAATTATCTTCTTTGGGTTTGAATTGTTGGTGATTTTGGAGACTAATATTTGTGTTATTATTTGCGGCTTGTGTTTTTTATTAGTTTTATTTAAAAATAGGTTTTTAAATATAAAAAGACAATGATATGATTTCACATTCAGGCTTTAACTGGCCCAACCCGAACCGAACCCGGTCTATCAAAAACCCGACTCGGACCGAACACAATGAGCTTTGTTCCGGTCTTTAATTTTCATAACCCGAGACCTTCCGGATAATTTTCGGGTTTAGCAAAAACCCAACCCAGACCGGATCGATCCCACCCCTAGATCTTCTCATAATAAACTCACATTTACATAATCCCTGAATAACCTCACCTTTGCATCTCATCTTCCTTCGTTGGAACCTGACTTGTTGATGACCTACTATACCATATTTTTTACCCTTTCTTTGAAAACCTTATTATAAATAAACTCACATTTCACAAATCTGCTCAAAACAGTCCCATATTTCATTTTTTTCTTTTTTCTCCAAAATTTTTCTTTCTTTATTTTCATCCCTAGATTTTTTTTTGTTACTTTTTCTATCATTGTGTTCTTATTTCTTTTCCATTTTTATTATTCTATTTCTCTCTCTATTAGAAGAGATATTTTTTGTAAATTTTCTCTTCAAAATAGCCCTTTTTGTTGTTTTCTTTTTTCTTTTCGTATTTTTATTCATTTTTTTATGTTTTTCTTCTTAATCATTCTCTTCTCATTAAAGATCTTATTTTAAAAGTGGAAATATAAAAGTGGAAAAGTGAAAATAAAAAGAAAACAAAACAAAAAGTAAAGTGAGGAAAAAATCTTTAATAAGAAGAGAATGATTAAGAAGAAAAACATAAAAATGTAAATGAAATAAAATACGGAAAGAAAAAGAAAACGACACAAAAGAGCTATTATGAAGAGAAATTTTACAAAAAAAAAACTCTCCCAATAGAGTAAGAAATAGAATAATAAAAATGGAAAAGAAATAAGAACGTACAAAAGGATAGAAGAAGGAATAAAAAGTGTGAGGATGAAAATAAAGAGAAAAATTTTAGGGAGAAAAAAGAAAAAACAAAACATGAGACAATTTTGAGCAGATTTGTAAAAGGTGAAATTATCAATATAAGATTTTCAAAGAAAAAGTAAAAAACCTAGTATAGTAAGTTATCAACAAGTCAAGATCCAACGAAAGAAGATGAAATGCAAATATGGGATTATTCTAATATTACGTAATTGGTGGAATTATTATGAGAATACCAGTGAAAGGTGAGATTATTATTGTCAATTTTCCTTTGATTTATTATCACATTTTTTTAGTTTTAGCAATTCTTTTTGTCAATTGTAGCTTGTTATAGCCAATTAACTTTCTTAAATAAAAAGAAAAATCATGCTCTAGTGTTAAGCTATTTGTTCTTAAAAATATCGAGAACAAATATTGAAGTTGCTCATAACCATTCTCGCACTTACGGATGGTTTGGGATGAGTCAACCCAAATTGGGCCCTGTATTGTATAGGCCCAGCCCGAGCCCAGACCAGTGGCTATAAGAGGCAGGTTTCAGGCTCAATTTTTTGGGACCAAACCTTCTCAGTCTGACACTCTGACTGCATTATTTTTTAATGGGTAAGTCTAAATAAACCTCATCTTTACTAAACACAACCCAAATTAATTAATTTTACATATTTACCCTTAAGACTTCTTAAACACCATCACAAGTCTGAAAACTTCATATCACACTGGTCGTAGGCATGGATTGGGCCAGTTCAGCCTGACCCTAGAACCAGCCCAGTCTGCTACTGTGCGGGACCATACTGGCCAAGCCCAGGGACCAAGACTGGGGGCTTAAACCGGTGGTATTATGGGCGGGCTTCAGGGTGCTGAAAAGGTGGAACCAAGACCAGGCCTGAATGCCTGATACTTCGAGTGGGGTTGGACTCTGTGAACCGGTTGGTTGGCCAGGCCGGTCCAACCGGCCCGGTGGGATGTCGGTTCAAGCTCGGACCCTTCCAAAGGTGAACCGGCTCGGCCGGTTCAGGACCAGGCCGGGCCATTTTTTTTTTGAGTTTTTTTTAAGTTTTTGGGTTGGGCTAGGTATTTTGGGCCATTTGAGGTGGTTAGAGTTGGTTTGGGGGTGAGGGGGAGGGTTGGGGGTTAACTAGGAAAAGCCAAAAAAAAAAAAAAATAGAACCAAGGCCCAGCCCGGCCCGGATCCGGGGGGTTACACAAGCCGGTTCCAGACCTCCCCTTCATGAACAGAGGCCCAGCCGGGCTCAAGCCCGAACCGGGCCCGAACCAGAACCGGTCCATCCCTAACTTCGAGGCTAAAATCACATATGGGCTCTTCCAAATTGCACAGCAGTTGACATAAAAACCAATTTGACGAAGCAAAGTTTGGAATTTAGGAGACTCGGCGTCTCAGGCTCTCAGCCCCCATCAAGCAATCATTTTAAATCAATCATTTTAAAGAACCTAATATTCCCACTGCCAATCCTCGGATAGTAGTCAGGTTTTTAAAAAACAACCATTATAGCTATTTCACATTTTCACATTAATTGGTGCCATGCAAAAATTTTGTATGAAAAAAAAAAGCAAAAAAGATGAGCTTTTATAATTTAAAATTGAATCAGGCATATTCTACTTTGTGATTGTATTTGCTCAGCCCATTTGACCTGGGACTATTATGGAGCATGGCTTGGCTGGCTCCTCAACAGTCCCCAATTTATGCAGTAAACAATTTCTCCACTCACTGCCACCCCTCACTCAGTAGTGACATCTTGACTCTTGTGTAAGAATGATTCCCTCCATCTCCACACCACTAAAAATGGGATCTATTTCCTTTTTAAAATTATGACCAACGACATCAGCCATGGCAAGAATGCTTCTATAAGGTTTAGGTCTGACCCCCTTCGCAGGTCAACCAGCTGCATTTCCCATCTTAATTCTGTCTAGAACCAATCCTATTATACACTAGAGGGATAGCTGGACTTCGATACCCCTAAGCCGACTTTTTCTCTTGTTTTCGATTCTTTCATTTGGTGAAAAAGGACAGGAAGCGGAACAAGGTCGGATAGGGTTGGATGGTTCATTCAGTTTTCGGCAGACTGACTTGACTGGTTTTCCCCAACTTATATCTCAAACTTGTGGGATTTTACGCGTCAGAATTTTTTATCAGGTGTGGGGAATTGTTGGTTCGTTTATGATTTAATTGCAAAGTCATGTTCATTTGCTCTCCTATAGAGCAAAGCTGATGCCTCCACCCTGCGATTTTTCAATTGAAGCGCAAAAGAAATATCTTTAGATCTTACAAACAAACAAAATGATGAGCTTTTTTGTCAGAGCAGGAAAACCATACTTACCAGCCAGGATGAACGACAAATCTTCCAGTAGCAAGAGCCCAGTTGACCTGTATATTTATATATATACACATATATATATGAAACATTATAATCATAAACATAAATAAACTTTACTTCATAGGAACAACGAATAAGCTAGGAAAAGAGACTGTCAAGGAGCTATGTAATCTTTATTTTATTGTTGTTATTACTATTTTTTATATTATTTATTATAAATGGTATGTGTTCTGTTCACTTTTGTTCATTTTTTATGAAGCCAAATTCTTCCTATGCAATTGGATAGATATTATAGGAGAAATATAAAAAGTAATATTTAAAAGTTTACTATCATGTTTTGTACCTAATTCTTTCTATTTGTGGAACACAGTATAGAGACGTGCAGACGTGCTGCCATGCAGAACTATAGACGCACCACTTACACATATTATACTTCGCCATATGTTTAATTAGAATAAAAACTAAAGAATTTATATGGAGTAGCATTTATCCATATTTTTAAGAAAAAATTACTCTCTCACAACTCCTCTACTTATTCAATAATTGCATCTTTTAAGCTCTCCCTTCCCTCCCCTCCCATCTGTGCATTTTTTCCTTTACTCTCTTCCCCACTTCACATAAAGTTGCTATTACTCCAATTAGATAATATATCAGTCAAAATCCAAGCTGCAACATCTAAAGATGTTACAACAAAATATATATACCTTATCAGTGCCAAGAGAATTGGCAACTACATGGGTCACCTTCTCATCAATCTGGTTTGTACACACAGCACCAAACTGTTCGGCAGTTTGCCACAACGGATGCAAGTGTGGATTAGCTTCTCCAACGGGAAAAACCCTACTGAAGACAATCCGGCACCCAGAAAGTATCCGCCTTTGTTCTGTGGCTAAGATGTTCCTCACATCAGCTTCATCCAAGGATGGATGCTCAAAAAACATCTGATGGATTTTTTCAATGACCTAATTCCCCAGGCAAAGTGAACATGGGCAATCTCAGGAGGGAAACAACAAATGCATACCAATTACTAAATCTAAATATTTTATCATCTCACCGCCAAAGAAGATGCCAAAGTCCCAGCTTCAGGTCTCTCATCATGATCAATCTCAAGAAGAGAGGGGCCTGGTAGGCCAAACTGGCGCCTACTGCAAGGGAAGTAAATATACCTACATAGCAACATAACACAGATTATGTTTTTACACTGGAAATTTAGGGTCTGTTTGGAAGAAGGGTTTTGGAGGGAGAGGCTTTTGACAAAAAGAAAGCAGGAAAGATGATTAGAAAGTTATTCAACAGCATGCTATGTTAATCTTTCTATTTTTTTTATAAAATCTCAAGAATACACACACTTATAAGTTTGTGTACTTGTGTATATACTGTGGCCCTCCTCCAAAAACCTCAACTCAAACAAACCATAAAGTAAATATGAATGCATATTCACCTTTCCACAACAATAAGATTTAGTTTGTTATGTGGCCAAACTCTCACAGAATCATCAATAATCACAACAGATGATTCCATCCCCAAAACACCATCCAGGTCTTTGCTCTTAGGAACCACCCTTTCATCACCATCAATGGGATCTGCATCATCGCCTCTGGATACAACTCTTCCAGAAAACATATCACCTTTTGGATCAAGTAGTTTTGCCATCTCGGTCGCATAAAGTTTGTTTCCCATTGTGTAGAGGTGTAGCTCAAAAAGCTTGCTAGCCTAGATGGCACATTGAAAGACATAAATAAATGTAATGCAAACCATCTATAATTCAGATCCAAAGTAAAAATCGCTAAAAGAATGTTACCTTCTCCAAAAAGTTCCAGATCCCTGGTCGTAACTTAGTCCACATTGCCATATGAGGAAATCTGAATAGATGCCTCTTAGGCTTTTCACGCTCCTGTTCTTCTTTTTTCCTCAAAATTTCATCATGTACTGGATCTACTTCAATAAACTGAAAGCAGTATAATAAAAAATGACATCAGAAAAAAGTTCACTTATACATAAAAATTCAACACAAGATCCAAATATGCTTCATGCCTTAGCTGAATTCAGTAAAGTATGATCCAGATCCAAGACAAGGGAAAGCTTTCTTGCTGAAAACATTTTCTTTTGTTCTTCTATCCTTCTTGCCCTTTCTCTGTGGATAGCAGCTTTCTGCTGGTCATCAAAACCTTCAAAGAGATGCTCGACATCTCCCCAACTGCTCTGAGGTTGAGAGTGGATTACAGAAGCCACTTCAGATGATGGGAGTTGGCTTGAATCCAAAACTACCGCCTTCGCTTCCAACTTACCTTGAGAAACAGGAGTATGTTGTGATGGAGGACTTTGAGAAGCTAGAGCTGATAAGACAAGTGGTTGAGAAACAGAGATCATGTCGGCAATATTTTTCAAGTTCTTAGTAAATAAGTGAGATATATCGGGTGCGGCAGAGGAATTGACCAATGCAGGCTTCTTATCCAACTGTTCCACCTGGACTTTGGCAATTAAACCACCAGTTTGGTCCAAAGCTGCATTCTCATCCTTTTGAATTGAGGGGTTATGAAGGATGCGCCGAGGGTCACGGGGTTTCATACGGATTTTCCCGAGATCATCCTGCAACAATGATAAAGGTCAAATATTACCAAAAACAATTTCAAACTGTTATTTAAAATCCAGATGCTTTGACCAATTACCTTTGGAGTAGCTATCTGCGGAGAAGCCTGACGAATTCCTCCCCTCCTGGGGTCAGTCGGGGAAGATTGGGGAAGGGCCACATTCATTGGTGGAATGCCTCTCATACTACTATTAGAAGAGCTCACGGATTGTGCTGTGATTTTGGAAGGCTCCATAGACCTCTGCTGTCCCATTTTAAATCTATCCATCCATGTGGATGGATTTACTGCAATGTCATTTAATAGAGATTGCAAGGTAGCTGCAATACTTGTGGTTGTTGCAGGTATATTCTCAATAGCACTCAAGGTAGCTGCAATACTTGTAGTTGATGCGATACTTGCGGTTGTTGCAGGTATATTCTCAATAGCATTTACTGTGGCATTCGGTGCAGTGGGAGGAGCTGTGACAGCAGTTGTTACTTGTTCCAAATTACTAACATCCTTCATGGACTTTAATAGAAGGTTGCTATTAGTAACTGGAAACCCATCCCCTCTACCCCCTAACCAACCACCTCCCCCCGTATAAGATGGAGTACTAGAGATGATAACAGAGTCTGTCTGCTCACTTTTATGCCTTTTTATTGCTGGACCACCAAGAATAGGTTCATCAAAAGTCCTCTGCTTTCTTGATCCCACCATTTCCCCAAAACCTACAATTCTATTTTCATTATTTGACATAGCTGGAACAACGCCAGAGTTGAAACTTTGGGATGGGGGGTTATTTAAAACCCGAAGTCTTGGATCTTTGAGTTTCGAAGAACTCCTTGATACAGGAGTTGCTGCTGAACTGAGGGAGCCAGCAATACCAATGGAAACATGGGGAACAGAAGAAACAACAAGCTGTTTAGGACCCAATGTGTTTAAACTATTGCAGTTTTTGGGAATAGAACTGGAAATTTCTTCACCAATGTCAGTGTCCTCATTATCATGATCTTCAGATGGGGTTGGACTTGGAAGTCTGTCAGTCGTGAAAAACGTACTACGGCCAAATTTTTGTTGATAGGAGGAAACAGCTTTAAGGGCATCGGTTTCATATGGATGCATTACAGAATTACTCATCTGAAGAGCTCCTCTTGGAAAGGGGAAATCAGGTTTCATTATTCCACGTTCCCCTGATAATGCCTTATCAACAGGAAGGAGAGACTGAGTTTCTCTTGTAGGAGATGGAAGACTATCTGCATCGTGATCCTTATGAAGGTCTAGCAAAGGAAGTGATAACACTCTAAGTTTAGAGGCCTGTCTCGAAGATTCAATAGACATCTTAGATTCATTATGAACGATACCGTTTGCTGTCATTGATTCCAAATCCATTCTGTTCATTAATGCTGAATCTTGAAACATATCTGTAACAGATGATGTGTCTGATTCATTCTCATTAACCACTTGAACCACTTTCATCTCCGAGACCTTATCACCATCTTCAATTTTCGAAGAAATAGATGAAAGATCTAAAGAAAGCAGCAGCTTGCCCACCTGTGAGATCAAACATCAGTAAGATGTTCCAACATCCAGATAAATATCCCGCAATGAACAATTTAGCAGCTCACCTCATGCAACTGCTGTTTGGAGAAAAGTTGAGTCATTTTCCTACTTGCACCAACAAGGACTCTGTAAAGTACAAATGAGATGGAGGGAATCCGTTTAATTTAACCACCCAATATATAATCCAATGAGATTATATAAAAGTCTTGAGTGCAAATGCAATTGTCAAATAAAATGAATAAAACCTGGATAAGGGGTCTTTATGTTTCTCTATCTCCGCCTGTTTCATAGAGTACAGCACCTAAAAATGAAAAAGAATTAGCCACATCTTCATGTAAAGGACTACGTAGACATACCAACATAATTACTGCAATTATGTCAGTGTTTGTATAGTTTAAGCTTGATAGTTGATAGTTATTCCATTTAAAAATTGAAAAGGAAAAGAAAAAGGATTAAGGTAATATTGGATGTCATACAGCTATAGCAGTTCGAATGGCAGTCAAAAATAATTCAGCCAAGGCTTCATTCTCTGATAATGAATTTTCAGAAACAATTTCGTGCAAACTATCCAACAATCTTTGCAATTTGGAGCAGACTTCATTGAATGGTCTACAGAACAAGTCAAATACCATTGTTAATCACCATAAGACCACTCTGGTTGTCACATAATCTTTTAATTTGGATTATTATTCTTAGAGAAACAGATTTAACGATGTCTACTTACTTCCATGCTTCTTCTACAGTAACACTACGTAGTTCCTCCTTAATCAAATTAACCTTCTCCTCAACATCACCCACTACCATTGCCACCGAAGTAACATCCTTCAAATCCCCGTTTTCAAAAGCCTCCGAGTCCAAATCGATCTCACCTTCCTCCAACTCCTCGTCTTCCTTCACACCATCTTCGACATCAATCACAATCTCATCTTTACTCTCCTCACCGCTCCCCTTATCCGAAGCATCTGCCCCAGATTTCTTCATCACGAATAGCTCGTCTAAAGGCTTATTTTGAACAGCCTGAGCCCAAGCTAAATTATATAAACCCCTAGCGTAATCCCTCGAGATCGGATAGTTATTATACAGATCTTTCATTGTCCAAACACGAGCAGGTTTCGGGTCACTTGCAACATTGCCATTCGAATTCGCCTTCCCAGCTGTAGCGGCAGTACTAGAAGCAGAAGAAATTGGAGGCGAAGGGTCTCCTTGCTTATTGAAAGCTTCCTTAGAGATCTCTTCAACCGAAGCTGAATCCGAGATCTCACCTTCCTCTACGTCTACAAAAGCGGTCGTTTTGCATTCTTCATCCATTATATAATCTAGGGTTCGGATTTTTATCTTACATACGTTTGTAGAGACCAATTGGTGATGAAACACTCGATAAATTACAAAGGATCACAGGATCATGAGAAGACGAGTGAGAAAATCATCCGAGAAGAAAATAGCTTTATTAGAGTCAATCGTAGAACCCCTTAATAACTGCAACTCGGCGTAAGAAAAACCAAACATACCTTTATTTTCATGAAATAAAAAATGTACGGATGCGCATTGGTCGGTCAATATTTTAGGATGTTTTTACTTTTTACTATAGTGTTTTCAATCTAAAACATCCTAAGTAAACCTAACAAAAATGTAATACTCATATACTACTCCCTATGATTTTTTACTAAAACATCTTACTCCCCGTTTATTAAGCGCTCATTTAATAACATTATAATTGATTGAACTGACTAAGGTTATGTTTGGCACATCACTTAAATTTAGTCAATTAATTTAAAAGTAGCCTCGTTTGGAAGAATAACTTAAGTGAGCTTAAATTGAAAATAAACAACTCGACTAAAACGTTGGTATATCAAACGTCTAGGTTCATTTGGCACAACTAGGGATGGACCCGGGCCGGTCCGGTTCCGGTTCCGGGCCCGGGCGGGCTTTTTTTTCAAACTGTTGGACCCGGAACCGGCCCAGGTTGATACCGGGTCCGGGCCTAACCGGGCCGGGCCGGGCCCGGGTCAAGGTCAATTTTTTTTTGCTTTCTAATTAACCCCAGACCCCCACCCTTCACCCCCACCCCCAAACCTCCCCAAAACATCCAGCCCTACCCTAGGAAAAGAAAAAAAATTGAAAAAAAAGCTCGGGCCCGGCCCGAACCGCCCGAGCCGGTTCACCAAAAACTGGGCCCGAGCCCGGCCCGCCCCGCCTGCCAAAACGGGCTAAAAGCCCGGAACTGGCCAACTGGGGCCCAGTCAGGTCCGGGCCCGCACAGTAGCGGGCCGGTCCGGTTCCGGGCCGGTTCGGGCTGGCCCAGTCCATCCCTAAGCACAACGAGCTGAAACTGGAGGCTGATGTCTGAGTTAGAGACTATTGTCTAAATCAGATTCTATTGTCTGGAGCTGAACTTCAAAGTGCCGAATCTGAATCGTTAGCTGAATGAAGTAGACTCGTTTTACAAAAAGAGCTGAAATATGGTGAGATAATATGAAGATTACATTAAAGGGCATATGATTTATTTAAAAATTTAAATATTTATTATAATGATTTTTGTACTTTAACAATATAAATATATGTATGCGTTTGTATATTTTCACCCTTTAATTTGTTTGAGAGCAATTACTACTTGAACAACTATAGCACTCAAGAAACTGAGAGGCTAATGGGTAATCAGTCGAGTCTAGTAGTTCATCATCTTCATCATAACCTTAATTCAATTCCTTAAGTATTAAATGATGTTCAGTTACGGGAAGAAACCAACGAGAAGAACAAATTAGGAACAAGTGAATTTGTAGCTAACAGCGATGAATTCAGACAAAAAAGAATTGGGGGAGAGGTGATCGATTATGGATTTACAGTACGGAAGAGAAAGAAACGTTATGCTTACAAACGTTTGTATTCAGCCTGTTTAGACTTACATCCAAACATGTCTACTCAAATAATTATTAGCTGAATATACAAATTTCAGCCCATAATTGGCTGAAAGGCATTGCCGAACATAGCCTAAGGCTGTGTTCGGCACGAGCTTCAAGCTAATAATTGACTGTAATTTTATTAATTCAGATGATAAATGTAGAAGTAATATTGTTTGGAGAAAGGACTGAATGAGGTTGAAGCTAAAAATAGTGGCCTGAATTCAAACGTTACCCAACCCAACGTTTATGTTCAGTCGATCGCTCAACGGCCCTGTATGTCTAAACTATCCCTGCGCTGGTTCATCCGTACTATCCAAAATGGCAAAATTATCTTTTCACCTTCTTCTCCGATTGCTGGCTATAATTATAAGGTATGTAATTTTACGATATTAATTTCGAGAAATCTCGTGCTTCCAATTTCATAATACTGTGACTCTGGGATTTGAGTTGAATGGAGTTCTAGGCAGATTACAGAGGCCGGGCCAATAGAACCCATACCCTGTTGCAGCTCCAGATCAGTTCGGTGCATACATTCACAGGTCATTGTGATGACCTTTACACTGCGTGCTGCATGAGAGGATTTATGTGGAGGGTTTGTTAAGAAGATTTATTAAATATATTTTAATAAATATTAAAATATAAAAATCATTGTAATAATACTCCGTATTTTTGAATAATAGGAGTATCTTTTATGCCCATAAATGTAATTTTACATTTTCAGTCACATTTCAGCTCTTTTGCCAAACGGGTATACTTCACTCAGCTAGCAATTCAGATTCAGCACCTCATAATTCAGTTCCAGACAATAATTTTTAATTCAGTCAATAGCCCTCAATTCAGACATTAGTCTCTAGTTTCAGCTCGTTATGCCAAACATAGTCTTAGGAAAGATATTTATGCAAAATCTACTGGAATTGATGAGATTTTAGCTGGAATTGCTGGGTTAACTGGATCTGTTGAATTATGCAAAAAAATATATTTAAAAGATATATTTTGTTAATCAAATCAAGAAAATATTATAGGAAAGATAACTAAAATTATCCTCTACAATAATTTCAGCTAATGTAGCCAAAAAGTAACTTCAACATTATTTATTTTAATTATTGTATATTTCAGTACGTGAAATCAAAAGTTAAGGGATCGATAGATAAAACAATTGTCTAATAAGACCAATAAGCTGAAAATGGGAGTTGCAAACGAGCTCTAAGCCTCTAAGTGCCCTACTAAGCAGGGGCGGACCCAGGAAAGTCATTTTGGGGGGCGAAAATATTTTTTGGGGGGGTTCAAAATACTTTTTGGAAGAACAAAAATCATTTTTCGTATATATATACACTAAAAAAAAAAATTGTTGGGGGGGCGGTAGCCCCCCTGGGTCTCTACTACGGTCCGCCCCTGCTACTAAGTCTTTTACTGTATAGGGTTAAAATAGTATGGATAACATAGAGTGTTAGTGTAAATTTTTGCTTAATTCAAAAAGTTGGAAAGATGGTGTATTGTTTGAGAAAAGTAACAAACGGAGGAAGTTAATGAAAAAGAAGGAAAATAAAAAGGTAAAACATAAAAAAGTGAGAGTAATAAAAAAAAATTAGGAAGAATTTCCTGAGAAGGAAAACGTAGATGAATAATACTCTCTCTGTCACGCTAACAATGGGACAAGAGGTAGTTGTTATACCGTATGACCGGTATACGCTGAGCACCGTATACCGGCATACGGTTTTTAAGCATCTTTGGAAACTCTGCATGAAACATGTATTAAAATGATAGTGGGTTCTATTATTTTCTTATTTCTCTTATTGTTAAAAACTATAATAACTTTTTCATTTGTGATCTGGTTTTATAAAATTTATATCAAAATTTTTTATTTTTCATGATCTTTCAAATGAGACCAATATTGCCTATGTAATTTTAACATATTATCGAACTATTATATTAACCTATGTAAAATATGTAATTTTACGTGTAGAAATATGTAACTCACGTCCAGTCAGGCCAAATGCAACTCGTGTGTATAAATATGTAACTCTACGTGTAAAAATATGTAACTTTACGTGTAAAAATACGTAACTCGCGTTGAGACAGGTCAAATACAACTCGTGTGTATAAACATGTAACTCGCGTGTATAAATATGTAACTTTACGTGTAAAAATATGTAACTTTACGTGTAAAAATATGTAACTCGCGTTCAGGCAGGCCAAATGCAACTCGTGTGTATAAATATGTAATTTTACGTGTAAAAATATGCAACTTTACGTATAAAAACATGTAACTCACATGTATAAATACATAATACAATAAATTTTTAATATACACAATTTTAAAATAGTTCGATAGTTCGATTTCCCTTAAAATGTAACTTCATATAATATCAAATGTAAACAATGAAAATAAGAAGTTTAATTGTTCAACTAATTTAAATTACATATGTTTTAAAGAAAAATCATTTTTCCATATTGTATGTTTATTTTATTTGACCAATAAATGTGTTTATGTTATTTTTTATGGATAAAATTTTGTTCCTTCTCAATGTAAAGACAAATCCGCATGTGGACATGTATCATATTATGGCAGATCCCATACGGACTAGATGACAATTGGGTGGGGAGGAGGTAGTCTTTAGTTCTTTGCGTGGGGGAATTGAAAAGGAGGAAAAAAAATGAAGCAGAAGCACCCAGCAGCAGTGACGGAGAAGTAAGAAGACTCGTAGCTAGTCAAAGGATCGGAGAGGAGGATTTCAGATTGATTTTAATTAGCAAAACGGTGCCGTACCAGACCCGGCATACCATGTGCATGGTATGTCGGTCGTACGGTATAATTTGCTAACAAGAGGTAGTGACACGCAAATTAATAAAAAATATTTTATATGGTTGATATTAAATTAATAAAGTAAGAATAAAGTAAGAATGATTTAGAGTCACACAAACTTTGCCAAATTTGGTATGTGACAATCTTAGTGGGACGTACCAATAAGGTAAAATTGGACAATCATAACGGGACGAAGGTAGTAACAAACTTCTCAAAAAGAAACACTCTCTCTGTATTTTAATATTTGCTACACTTTCTTTTTTTGATATATTCAAAATTTGCTACCGTTACCCCTTTTGGTAAGTTTTTCCTTTAAAAAAACTTAATTGTCCTTATTTTTTCTATGTTTGATCTTCTCTTTCATACTTTTTCACCATATCTCCTACTTTATCTACACTATTCATTACCCCTACTATTTCACTTTTAAAAAATGTGCCAATACCTATTGTAGACTTGTAGTAAACAAAAAATAAGGAGGGAGTATGCAACAAGTAGTAAAAATGGAGGAATATTATTTTATTGTGATAGATAAAGGGTCAAATAAGGTCTTCTACTATTACGAAATGGTCACATAAGACCATGTACTCAATAAAGTGTCATATAAGTACCTCTACTTGTATAAAGCAATCAAATGAGTCCTAACGGCTTATTTAACACATCCTAATCCCGATTTTAGCTTACATGTCGATTTTTTTGACTTGTATTTCAACCGATCTTAGTTAAATATTCGACATATGCCGTATAATGTATTCTAAAAGATGGTCAAAAGTACGTTGAAACCGGAATTAAGAGGTGTTAAATAGGTCATTAGGACTCATTTGATTGCTTTTTAAAAGTAGATTTATTTATATGACACTTTATTGAGTACATGACCTTATGTGACTATTTCATAATAGTAGAAGGCTTTATTTGACCCTTTTCTCGGTCAACTAAACATAGTTCCTACATTTCATCTCACTTCAATCTTCTCTTATTTTGCCTTTGTGTTATCTACTTGAAATGTATTTAAGTGACACTAGTTAGTTTTATCGATTTAGGTTGACTTTTGTAGGCTTGTAACGTAAGAGCATCTCTAGCTTCACAATGTTCACGCTGCACACAGACCCGGTTCTGGAGGGAGGGCAAGGGGGCACATGCCCAAGACCCATCTTTTCTATGGGGCCCATTTATTTATATGTTTTATTAATATTATAATATTATATTATATAAATATAAATTTGTAATACTCCATATAGTAAACATCGAGCACTACCCGTCTAAGCAAATATTACGTCTAATTCCATTTGTGGTCCGACATTGAGAAGGCTAAACGTTGGCATAATGGCATCTTTTCGAATCTTCGATTTTCCTTAATTTCATCCGTTCGTCTTGCTAAGTTGGTAATTGGGATTTGGGATTTGGGAATATAATATCGATAATCTTGGACTCTGAAACACCATCGGCTGATTAGCCATCGCTCGGACTTCAAGTGAAACGATAATATTTTGGGAAAAGAGTCAGATAAGTCCTCGAACTTACATAAAAAAGTCAAATAAGTCCTTATTTAGGAGGCTCTGTCCGGCCGTCGTCATTTGGGGCGGTTCATCAAATCTAGTTTACTCATACCAAATTGCAGCTAAAAATTCAATCTGGAAGACATTCAAATGAATTCTTGAAGATAACCGCGCAATTAAAAGCGCAGTTATCTTCAAGAATTCATTTGAATGTCTTCTCGATTGAATGTTTAGCTGAAATTTGGTATGAGTAAACTAGACATAATCAATAAGATTCTCAAAAAATTTCAACAAAAAATACCACCGAGAGACACCCCAAATGGCAACTTCCGGACAGAACCTCTTATATAAGGACTTATTTGACTTTTTTACGTAAGTTCGAGGACCTATCTGACTCTTTTCCCTAATATTTTTTTTCCTTTTATATAGTTCTGATTTAGTTTTTTTTTGCAATCTTTACTCTGAGATCCATTGCTCTCCTGACTTTCTCTCAATTTAGACACTCAAGCTTATCGGCTAATTCATAATCTTCTATCTTGATATCTTCATACGAAATCTGTGAAGCGAATTACGAATTGCAGATTTGCAGACTCGTGATTTTGGAGCCGTGGAGATGATTTACTTACTTTAGCTCTAGTGTTGAGTTATTTAAGATTTGGAAGGGACATATTGAATTGTTGATTTGTTGATTTTTTTTATAATAATAAAATGAAAATTTTTATTGTGCTTTTGGAATTGCGGTAACATGGTGTTGGGATATTGATCCAGAGGCCCAATACCCGGATCAAGAAGGCCCAAGATACCCGGCCCAAGCAACGAGCCCATCACCCTATGATAAGATAAATCAAGGTAGAATTCATGTCGAACGAGATTCGGCCCAAATAAGGGTTGGCCCAGTAAGAAGACATACCGAACGGAGTTCGGACTATATATTATACTTGGGCCATTTTGACAGCATCTTCAGCATAGCCCAACATCCCGTTCGAGCAACGGCCAACCGGCAAGTGGCCAGATGCAATTAATGCCAGATTGTGACATCAGCAAGTGGAAACATGGGTGACCAAGTCGGTGGAACCAACGGCCAATCAGCATAGGGCAGCCTATGCTCTCCATTAGTATAAATAGAAGGTTTTAAGTCATTGTAAGGGTTAGCATTTCAATACTCAGGCTCTAGAATAGCATCATTGCTCTTATTTCTTGTATTAAAGCATTGTTTCCGACTTACCGATCGGGAAATTCCTTGTAATCAGACTGGTTAGTTAATACAAGTGAGCTTTCGAGTGTTAGTTAGTTCAGATCTTATATTTTTTATACGCTTTCATTCTGTGCCATTCCTGATATATCCAAAGTTCGTGTTGGGCTTTCGGATCTACGGGATTTACCCTCAACATTGGCGCCGTCTGTGGGAAACTTACAAAAAGTTTCACATTCAAATCATCCAAAAAACCACTATTTTCAAAAAATGGTCAGAATCAGTTCCTATCATACAAGCGACGGTTCACGCCGTCACGAGAGGAGTCACACCCCGGGGAGTCAAAACCCTCAGGGACAGTCCAGTCGAGGATCGTATCCTCGTTTTGATAAGGATTTTGTGATTCCAGAATCTCTGAGAAGAAATCCTCAGGCCATGCGAGACATGGCCCAGGTCATGCAGCATATGGCGAACGAAGAGGAAGGAGGTTCCAGCTTTACAGGGGAGACTCCACGCACGGAAACAACCAAATCGTCATCCCGTTCGCATGCCCATCGGGATAATCGGCGTAGCGCCCCACCAGCAGCGCACCACAGTCCCAGTGACCGAACCCCGATCGGATCACAAGCTAGAGGACCAACTCCCATTGGTCATCATTTCCAGTATGCCGAGCGGGAGAATACCAGGGCCCCTCAACGGCATTGGGACCGGGACTATACGGACATGAGGGCTCCACCACCGCCCCCTTTGACGGCCCAGGAGGAAGAAATGGCCGAGATGAGGAGGCAGATGAATGAGATGCGAGACCAGATGAACAGGACGCCTGTACAACCTGCCCCAGTTCAGCTGGGAATTACTTCCCCTTTTACTAGGGAACTCATGTACGCAGACATCCAAGGGGGTGCCAAGCCACCGACCGGCCAGATCTATGACGGGGTGGGAGATCCCCATGTGCATTTGAGGAGTTACCAAGGGGGACTCATGCTGCTAGGAGCACCCGAGGCCGCTATTTGCCGGTTGGTTTTTAGTACGCTCAGGGGGCCTGCCCAGGAGTGGTTCGGGACACTGCAGCCCGGGTCAATCAACAGCTTTGCCGAGTTATCGGCGTTATTCTTGGCCCAGTTTGCTTCCAGTGCCAATCCCAAACGGCACTTCAGCTATTTAACCAGCGTGAAGCAAAACGCCAAAGAGACCCTCAATCAATTTCTGAAAAGATGGAGGGATGAAACTTTAACGGTGGGAAACATGACGGATGATACCGCCATTACCCTATTCACGAATGCTCTCCGAACGGGGGAGTTGTACAAGGAGTTAAAGAAAAATCCGGGTACGGTGTACGCCGAGGTATTAGACAGGGCTCGCAAGCATGCCGCCCTAGAAGAGTAGATAATGATCAGGGATAAGGTCATTGCGCCTGCTGCCCCGATCAGAATGGCCGATCGGCTGGGTCCTACCCCAGCGGCTGCTATACCTCCCAAGCAAGGGAGATTTACTCCCCTGGTCCTATCAGTAACGACCATTTATCAGCACGAGAGGGATAATATTCCCCTCCCGACTGATTCTAGACAGTTTATGGGAGCGGATGACAATGCTTTCTGTAAATATCACAACAGGAAGGGTCATGCCACCAATGCCTGCAGGGCCCTACAAGCAGCCATTGAGGATTTGAGCCGACGAGGTCACCTGGGCAAATATGTGAATAAGGATCCAAGCGCTGTGGGCACGTTGAAACCAATCAGGAAACCTAATAGCTGGCGCCGGGATGCCCAACGTGATGCCCAACCTCAAAATGACGTATATGTTCCCCCAGGGATGAACCAGAGGGCTCGGGAGGCCCTGGAAAGAAACCTCGAATGGAGGTCAAGGTTATATTCGGGGGCGGGGAGACAGGGGATTCGAACGCCGAACGGAAAAGGTTCGAGCGAAGTCTTTATGTGGGATCCATCTCCGCTCCCCCCAGAAGAAAGGAAGGACGGACCCGATCACGTTCGGGCCAGCTGATTTACCCAACTCTCCAAGCCCGCACAGGGATGAACTGGTGGTGAGCATGTGTATTGACAATGCTTTGATCCGCCGAGTACTGGTCGATACCGGGAGCAGTGTGAATGTATTGTATCTACAATCATTCAAAAAAATGGGTCTACAAAGAAGCCAACTGACCCACCTACGGACCCCACTGGCAGGTTTCACCGGTAATTGCATTGAGGCTGAGGGGACCATCCAATTGATGGTTGAAATTGGGGATGAAACACACAAAGCGTCACTCCGAATGACGTTCGTGGTGGTGGATATAAAGTGTGCCCACAATGCCATATTGGGCCGACCGGGATTGGAAGATCTGGAGGCAATAGCCTCTGTCCGCCACTCATGCATCAAATTCCCTACAGACACGGGGGTTGGGGTGGCCAGAACTGATCCGACGACAGCCCGGACATGTTATCGAGAGGCCCTGAAACAGATGAACACTCGTGGGATGCGGGTTAATACAATTGAGATGGAAACCCACCGAACGGAGTTCGAGGCACACCCAGAGCCCGCCACTCTTCTTGAACAAATCGACCTGGATTCCCCCCCGAACCGTAAGGTAGTTATCGGGGTAGATCTGGAGGCTGACATCCGGGATAGCGTGATTGCCGTCCTAAAAAAGTTTCAGGTACTGTTTGCCCGGGGCCAGAAGATATGCCCGGTATTGATCCGGAGATAATATGTCACAAACTTGCCGTTCGGCCTGATGCAAAACCAGTCCAGCAGAAGAAACGGTATCAAGCAACCGAACGGCGGGAATTCACAAAGCGGGAGGTGGCCACCTTGCTGAAAATAAAGCACATCCGTCCAGTAATCCACGTAGAATGGCTATCCAATGTGGTTCTAGCCCCAAAACAATCTACTTGGAGAATGTGCGTGGATTACTCGGACCTGAATAAAGCTTGCCCCATGGATCCCTATCCAGTGCCGAGGATCGATCTGCTAGTAGATGAAACTACCGGATGTGAATTGCTGAGCTTCATGGATGCTTTCCGGGGTTACCATCAGATATTCATGCACCCGGCTGATGCAAAGAAAACGACGTTCGTTACTTCGGATGGTGTGTTTTGCTATATCGTCATGCCATTCGGATTAAAGAACGCAATGGCAACTTTTCAAAGGATGATCGGGATGCTGTTCAAAGAAGTGTTGGGGGTCACAATGGAAGCTTATGTTGATGACATCCTGATCAAAAGCAGGAAGAAGGAAAATCATGTCCTGGACAGAGAAAAGGTGTTCGGGATAATGCAGAAAGCAAATATGAGGCTGAATCCCAAAAAATGTGCTTTTGCTGTAAGAGGGGACAAATTTTTGGGGTACATGATGAGCGAGAAGGGGATTGAGCCCAATCCTGAAAAAGTAAAGGCAAATGTGGATATGGAGGCTCCAAGGAATCTCAAAGAAGTGCAGAGATTGACCGGCCGGTTAGCAGCCCTGAGCAGATTCCTATCCAAACTGGCCGATCGAGCTATTCCGTTCTTCCAGATCATGAAGAAAGCCAACCCTTTTGAATGGACGGCCGAATGCCAAACGGCCTTTGAAGATTTCAAGACGTATTTGTCTTCCCCCATGGTCTTGACAAAACCCGAACCAGGGGAACATCTGTATATGTACCTTGCTGTAGCTGACCTGGACGTGAGCACAGTACTGTTGAAAGAAGAAGATGGCGTTCAACGGCCAATCTATTTTGTAAGCAAGGCTTTGAACGGCCCGGAAACCAGGTACACCTTGCTAGAGAAAACTGTACTGGCCCTAATAGCTGCCATTAAACGTCTGGCACCATATTTCCAGACCCACCCGGTAACTGTGTATACTACCCAGCCATTAGCCACCATCTTGAGAAATCCTATGGCAAGTGGGCGCATTACCAAGTGGAGCCTCCTGATCGGGCAATATGAGGTGGATTTCAAGCCTCGGCCTACTATCAAAGGACAGGCCCTGGCAGATTTCATTGCAGAATGTACCGCCCGGCCCTCAGAAACAGATTCAGAGAACAATGGGCTGGATAACTGGTGGGAAATGTATGTGGATGGTGCAGCTAGTGCCAAGGGTTGTGGAGCTGGAGCTGTGATTACATCGCCCGAGGGGTTCAAAGCATAATATTCTATCCATTTTGACTTCAAGGTAACCAACAATGAGGCTGAATATGAGGCTCTCATTGCTGGTTTAAAATATGCAAAGGCCCTGGGTGCCGATGGGTTAAAAGTCTGGTCGGATAGTCAATTGGTAGTACATCAAGTAAACGGCGCTGCTAAGGCTAAAGAAGAAAGAATGAAGGCCTACAAGGAGATAGTTGAGGAGCAGATAAGTAAATTTTAACAGGTGGTGCTCGACCAAATATCCAGGATAGAAAATACTGAAGCAGATATCCTATCCAAGTTAGAAAACGCAGCGTTCGACGATCGGGCACAGGAGATCTCGGCTCATATCCAACGTTTTTCCCATCGGGAAACATTGGCAACCCCAGCAACCATGGTGCTCCAGATCGAGGCCATATTTTATGTCGTCCCAAGCTGGGTCATAGATCTGACCAACTACCTGAAAGACGGGACCCTCCCACAAGATAAAAATCCTGCTTATCAGATAAAATGCATCTAGAGGAGGGCTTCCATGTTCGAATTGGTGGACGTGCAGCTGTACAAAAAGACATTTGGTGGGCCGTATCTGAAATGCCTCCCACCCGATCTAGCGGCGGCTGTAATGGAAGAAATTCATGAAGGTATCTGCTCCAGCCATCAAGGGCCCAAGACACTGGCCAGAAAAATCATCCTGCAAGGGTATTATTGGCCGACCATCCAACAGGACTGCTTCGTGCATACTAGGAAATGTAAAGTATGTCAACTGTACGCACCGGTCCCCGGACGGCCTGCCATTTTCTACACTCCAATGACGGTGGCTCTTCCGTTCGCAAGATGGGGGATCGACCTGTTAGGTCCTCTACCTACGGCCCCTGGAAACAACAAGTATATCATCGTGGGGATAGATTACTTTACCAAATGGGTAGAGGCCGAGCCACTGGCCAGCATCACAGATGTTAAATGTCAGAAGTTTGTCTGGAAAAATATCATTTGCCGTTTCGGAATCCCTGAGCAGATTGTAACTGATAATGGAAGGCAGTTCGTGAGCCGAAATTTTGAGAACTACCTGGTGAAATGGGGAATCAAGCATTCCAGAGCATCCGCGACGTACCCTCAGGCGAATGGCCAAGTAGAGAATATGAACCGTACTATCATGGATGGTATGAAGAAGAAGCTGGAAGAATACTCCTAATCGTGGCCTGATCAGTTAAATTATATTCTATGGACTTACAGGACCACACCCCGAACGGCCACGGGAGAAACTCCATTTGCCCTTGCCTATGGTTTCCAGGCCAAAGTACCAACGGAGATCCTAGTTCCCACACACCGAACGGTGCATTATAGCCCAGAACAGAATGAGGACAACTTACGGGCCGAATTGCATTTCATAGAAGAAAGAAGGGATCTGGCAGCTGCACGAATGGAAGAGTATCACAGAGCCACAAGAAGATATTTTGATAAGCAAGTTAAAGTTCGTTCAATCGAGTTATGGGGCCTGGTGCTAAGGAAGCGAGAAAAAAGCAAACCTCTCGAAGGTGGAAAAATGGCACAAAATTGGGAAGGCCCCTACCAAATATGTAAGAAGTATGCTTCAGGAACGTTTGGCCTACAAAATACCGAAGGCCGACCGGCAGGTACTTGGAATGTGGAACATCTAAGGAAATTTTATCAGTAAAAACGGCTGTTGTCACCTCTAAAAAAAAGGTATAGAGAGGGAGACATAACTTCCACATAAACACAACCCATGATTAACACAATCATTCTGGATGACCGAATGAGGAACGGGTTAACAACATGGAAGAAAAATCAATTCTCAGCTAAGGGAGTTTTTGACCCTAGATTTATGAACGAATAAAGGGATCAAAAACGGCTTGAAGAATTGAGGCTCAGAAAATCAGTGCCCGTGGTTAACACGATCATTCCGGATGACCGAATGACGAACGCGTTAACAGCATGGAAGGAAAGTCATTCTCAGCCAACGGCTTGGAGTTTGACACTCAGATAGTCTCACCTCAGCGGTTAATATGAGAATCGTTCTGGAGAACCGAATGATGAACATATTAGCAGTTTGGAGGGAGCCATTATTTCAGCAAGAGTTTTGACCCTGTAATTACGCATTGATGAAGGGATCAAAATGGTCTGGAGTTCGAGGGCAGTGATTCTCACCTCAGCTTTTTAACACGCAAAATCATTCCGGATGACCGAATGACGAACGGGTTAACAGTTTGGAGGGGGCTGAGTCGTCAACTTAGCCAAAGTCGACCCTGTAATTACGTACGGGCAAAGGGATCAAAACGGCTTGGAGATGGTGTCAAGACTGTAAGATATGGATTGACCGAGCGACGTTCAGATAAAGTACGGATTGTCGCCCAGGGAATCGGAACTATGGTTTTGAAAAAGCTCGCCTCAGTCATTAACTTGATTCGGAAGCGAGTCGCCCTTTTAGCTATAAGTAAGGAATGACCCAATTCGGTGATCTTGCTTACAGTTCGAAAAGGGTTACCTCAGACCCCTAATATGGATGATACGAGCCAAAGAGAATAGTTCGGAATGCATCGGAATTATGGGTTTGGAAGGGAGATAGTCTCACCTCAGCTTTTTAACGCGTGAGATCATTCCGGATGACCGAATGACGAACGGGTTAACAGTTTGGAGGGAGCCCCTGTCCCAGCTGAGAGTTTGACCCTGTGGTCACGATCAAAACGGCTTGGAGGAATTCACCTCAGCTAAGAGTTTTGAACCCGTGCGTCACGAACGGAAAAGGGATCAAAACGGGCTCGGGAAAGGCGTCAGAACAATTGTGAAGAGATAGCCTCACCTCAGCTTGTTAACACATGGGATCATTCTGGATGACCGAATGACGAACGGGTTAACAGTTTGGAGGGAGCCCCTACCCCAGCTGAGAGTTTGACCCTGTGGTCACGATCAAAACGGCTTGGAGGAATCCAGCTTGGCCAAGAGTTTTGACCCCGTGGATCACAAGCGGAAAAGGGATCAAAACGAGCTCGGGAAAGGTGTGAGAAATACAGATACATGAGCCGAATGATGTTCGGCAACATAGAAGGGATTGTGAATAAGAAAGGTCAAAGAAAAAACAGAAGAAAGACATCAACAATTAAAGAAGAAAGCTTATGAAAGGATTGCCCTTCGGCATTTCTAGCCGGAATATACAAGAAGAACAAATGACAAAAAAGCAAAAATTACAAGTCTATGCTATGGAAGGATTGCCGTTCGGGGAAGATGAAGGTTGAGAGCTCCCTTCCTGCACTGCATCACCAGGCGCTGCTTTGGACCTTTTCTCCATGATACGGTCATATGTATTCCCGAACAGATCGTCAAAGCCTAATTCGTCAGGATCGAACGGCTTGGGGAAATGCTCTAGGATCAGATCAAGGTTCCTATCCAAAAGCAGGTCCTGACTTTGCTTCACAGTTTTCTCGGTCAGGTCATCCAAGAAAGATTTCCCTTCCGGCGTGCTGTCCAGGAGATCGATCCCTGCCTTGATGGGATCTTCGCTTTCACGTAAGAATTGGCCAAGGTGAGGACCCAGGAACTGCCGGGCCGTGTTCTCCAGAGCGACGTTCAGCCCCTTGCCCCTTTGAAAATCCACTATCGATTGATGAGCAATCTGGGAAGTGTTGACCGTGTAAGGTTCGGGCAGATGGTCACCAACGGCTTTATCAAATTTGATCCCAGCGGATTCAGCAGCTCGCACCTTGGCCCGGAGTTCTTTAATCTCCCGGTCGCGACGTCGGGATTTCTCCTGCAGCTCAGCCAGAGCAGCTTTTGCCTTCTCACCCTCCTTGGCCTGCTCTTGAAGGTCGGCCGCTAACTTCCGAGCGGCAGAAAGAAGGATCTGGCTGTCATCCCGATCGCTGGCCAGGGCCTTCATCTCCTTTTCGGCCGCAAGAAAGTTCTTGTGATAATATACACCAGCCTGAAAACGAGATTGCAATAAAAGTCAGATAAGGTAAAACATGAAGAATAGAAAGGCATGGATCAGAATGAGGTGTACCTTGAGTGCTTCCTGATGACCTGCTTCGAAAAGGTCCGACCAGTGGGACAAGTTCGTGAAGCTCGGGGGAACCATGATTGCAGTGTGACACCACATAGAAGATGGCATCAGCCCGAACAGATACCTCCCTTCTGATCTGGGCCCCATGTTTGAAAATTCGACAAACATCCGATCATCGATCGGTGCGTCAGAAAGAGCCGGAGTTGATGTTTTGGCAGGCGCCGATCTTTTGGGTTCAGCCTCCGGCCCGGTCAAGTCAACCACGTGGTCGATCGGGATCAGTTGACCACCATCATACCCCTTGTGTTTCTTCCGGATTTGCTCCGCAGAGGCACGATCGGCTATCATTTTCTCCTTGCCTTTACCAGAAGAAGCCGTCAGGGTAGCGGAAGAGATAGAACTCCGGAGACTTCGGGTTCCTCCCATCCGCAAAGATTCAGCTTGGGAGCGTAGAACGGCATCTACCCTGGGCTGGGAATCCCGAACGGGATAGGCGTTCCACCTATCCGGAAATGGCAGAGAATCACCTACCCGAACAAACAAGAAACGCTCCTCCCAGTCAGCCGGCGGAGTGAGGTTTTCTGTGAACAGCTGACGATCAGAACGAGGTACCAGCTTCAGGTACCCGGTCGTCCAGTAAGGTTGATAGCAGTAATGGTGAAGGAACAGGTCGACGCTTGGAGTGATCCTCAACTCGTGGCATCGAATAATGAAGCCTGTAAGAATGCGGTAAGTGCTGGGCACGAACTGAGCGGGTAGTACAGAAACCCGGCGTAAGAACTCCACAATGAATGAATGGAGAGGGAAGCGAAGCCCAGTAGTCAGAGCGTCGAGGTGCACTAGCACGTGCCCCGGTCGGTGCCTCATTGGGTGCCGAATGAATCCAACATAGTATTCCCTTGGTGGGGGCAATAACTGGCTAAGTTGCCGTTCGACATCTTCTGGAAGGCGTTGTTTTTGTTTGCGGATATGAGTGAAGTGTAGGGGAATGCGGGGTGGCCGCTCGGGCATCCCCTTGTTATAGACCTGGATGTCATCTCCTGATAGACATCCATCATCTTGTGGCTGTTCGGTGTGTTTTCCTGCCTGAGGATTTCCGGGTTTAGGGGTTTGGGAAGAAGAGCTTTCGGCCTTGTTACCAACAGATGTTTTACTTGTACGGATCAACGGCATCTCTTCAGATTCTGAGCTAGAGGGGTAATACATAAAAACACTGGAGAAGTTCTGAGAATTCTAGAGAGAGGAAGCTTGAAAGTACGCAAGAAAATTCTGGGAATTCTAGAGAGAGAAAGCTTGAAAGAAAAATGAGGAAACAACAGGAGAGATTAGGGGAAAGCACCTCTATAAATAGGGAAAGTGCCGCACAAAACCCTAATCCATGAGCAACACGTGGCATTAAGTGGTTACGATTAATCAGGGGCATCTATGGTTCATTTTTGTGCACGTACCCCGAACGGGCTTACAGAGGATCAGTAAAAGATCATGGGGGAATGGCTAAAACCTACTTAGATCACCGATTACCGAGTGACGAACGGTCTTACAGAGGATTAGTAAAGATCACAGGGACTTGCTGGTTAGAAAATTGACCTGAAGCCCGAACGGCTACCAACATACGAAGCAAGCCAAGTGCGAAGAAAACCAAGAAAGCGGCTAAGTCCTAAGAATTGATCTGAAGCCCGACCGGTTATCAACGTTGTAAAAGATTATCTGAAACCAGAATGTGCTAAGTCCTAAGAATTGATCTGAAAGCCGAACGGCTACCGACGTTCTAAAAAACTATCTGAAACCAGAATATCTGAAGTCCTAGAAAATGGACAGAAGCCCGAACGACAGAAAACCGTTAAGTATTACAAAATAGACCGAAGCCCGAATGGCGAGTAAATCATTCAGTAAAGGCAAGAAAGACAGTACACAAAGCTTCATGCAAAAAAGAGATATATATTCATCGGCTCTACTGGCCGGGAAATACAGATGAGGTTTTTTTCAAAGAAAGAAAAAAAAGGGGAAAGGGGTCACAGTTGCTAAAACTACTAAGATACCACTCTATTGCCCTGCCCCATTGTCTTCTTCATCACCCTCCTCATCCGAGTCAGTGAGGGGATCATGCTCCTTTCCCGCCTCCCGATCAGCAGCCCGTTGTAAATCCCTTTGATATTTCTCATATTGAGCTTCAACTATGGGCGCCTGAGGAAGATCAGCATGCTCGACCGGCCTCCCTAGCAATTCTTGAAATTTGGCGATAAAGGGAGCCATGATGTGCTGACAGGCCATGACGTACAAGGATCGGGCCAGAGAATCATTAAATTTTTTCCCCCTGGGGTTCTGATCGAGCAATTTGACCCCCTCGCTCCGACGGGCGTCACCCGTGGAGAAATGGTCAAGATAGTCACCAAAGGTGACTGGGAGTTGCTGCTGTGCGAAATCTTTCTTCAAGATGGCAAACTCCTCAGACCCTTTGAATGACCCCCGAACGGCGGACAGGTCAACCTGTATTTCAGCAGGGCCGTCCGGGATGCGAGGGGCGTGCTCTTCGAATTTAACCAAGGCAGCTTCTGCAGCATGGACCTTGGACTGAGAAACCCCGAGCTGAACCCGAAGCTCGCCAAGCTCCGATTCAAGACGTTTCTTCTCCTCAGCATAGGCCTTCCGCTCGGCCTCCAGAGCAGCAAAAGCAGCTGCTGCATTCTGCTCCGCGGAACTCTGAGCAACGATCAGCTCCCGCTCCTTGGCCAGCCGAGCTTCCTTCAGCTGCAGGCTGTAAAGCCCAACCTGCAGAATGACATTCGGGGAATGAAATGGGGAAAGGAAATTGTAAATTAAGAGAGATTTAAACTATGGAATGGCAAGATACCTTCAGAGCTGCCAAGGCCAGGCATTCCTCAGACTGCTCGACCGACAACTTGGGGACGGTGAAATTGTTGAAGAAGGCGGAGGTAGACCAGATCTGACTTACCGAACAGCCACCTTTTTCCACAACATCATGAACCGGATCCGCCAGGGAAATCCGGTCAACCTGGCCAGATAACTGAACGGTGGGTGTTTCACCCGTACCCTGGCCGGTTTCTGGGGCAGCTTGAAAGTGCTCGTAAAATTGCTGCAGTTGATCAGAGCCAAACCGATCATCGACCAGCATGGTATCGAATTGGTCCTGATGGACCTGCTGTATCGGCTGTGGCTCTGGAAGCGGTTGAGAAGACCCAGCATCCTGGGCAGGAACAATAGAGGGAGTAGGTTGGGGGTTCTTCCTGGCCTTTTTTCGCTTACCGACCCCACTAGCTGCCATAACTCTGCTATTGTCCATGGGTAGATCTGGGTTTGGTGCTGAAAAATGACAAAGAAAAATGTTAGTATCGAGCGGCCTTAGCGTGTGAGAAACTAGAAAAAAGAAAAAAGAACATTTCTCGCACGGGAAGGACCACCCGGACCATGGCACTTGATTTCTCAAAACAAGTAAACCCAAGAGAACGGGCAGTACCTATCCCGGCTTCAACGAGCCGATCGGGAGTCAGATAACTCATTATGTCCATGCATTTATCTTTCTCCACAGCAAGCACATCCTTGTAAATTTCTTCAGTAAGGACTGGATCAGGAGTCTTGCGTGGGAAGGCATTCCATTTGCGGGGAATTAGGCCGTCCGGGACAGACACGAAGAAAAACCGGTCTTTCCACCCTTTGATTGAAGTGGGATTGCCCTTGAACAGAATATGTCCCGTTCGGGCACTAGTGACCAGATAGCCGTGGGTTTGTTGAGGGGCTACCTTGAAGAATTGATGGAAGCGTTCTAGGGTTGGTCGGGCACCGGCATATTTACAACGGCAAATAAAACCCGCCATTGCCCGATAGGAGTTCGGCATAATTTGAGCCGGTACAACTTCATAGAAATTAAAAAATGAAACATAAAAGGGGTGTAGCGGAAACCTAAGGCCGGCCCTAATTGAGTCAAAATGAACTACAGTCATTCCGGGCCTATGACGCATTGGGTGAAGCCCAGCTTGCAAATGAAAATTCACTGGGTCAGGGATAAGGGCCGGAATTTCGGCCCTATTGTGAGAGGTCAGTTTTTGCCGCCTCTCCCTAATCAGTTTTAGGTCAAGGGTATGGCGAGGGAAATCGTCGGGACGTCCGGCCTCCATGGAAGCTAATTCATCCTCATATTTGGTATCGTCGGAATCTTCGCTGGAGGAAGAAGAACTGCTAGAGGAGTCGTCTGTCTCCGCCCTAACCTCCGCCGTCGTTGCCTTGAAACTTTCATCAAAAGGGACGGTGATAATCTCCACATCACGGTCCTCCCTTTGAGAAGCCATTTCCGAATCAGAACACTGCTGGGAATTAGTCTCGACCGAATCAGGGATGAGGCGAGGAAGCAAGGGGGAAGAGTACCTGAACGACTAAGGCTGCGAGGAATTTCAAAAATCAACAAGGCGCAGAGGATTGCAGAATCGAAACCCGGATATGAGAAGTTAAAGGCTAATATATAGCCTTGAAACCGCCGTATCAAGAACCAATCAGGGAGCAACACGTCACTAGGAGCTTTTAAGCTAAACGCGTGTCTAATGAAAAGACTAAACGACGGTTACCATGATGAATATGGGGAAATGAAACGGCAGCCGTCAAATCACAACATGGGGAACTGATTGCTTCTGTACCCCGATCGCCATTCGGCGAATTGCAACATTGGTATTCATACTTCCTAATGCACTCACTGTTGTTCGAGACATCGGAAGTGGGGGACTTGTGTTGGGATATTGATCCAGAGGCCCAATACCCGGATCAAGAAGGCCCAAGATACCCGGCCCAAGCAACGGGCCCATCACCCTATGATAAGATAAATCAAGGTAGAATTCATGCCGAACGAGATTCGGCCCAAATAAGGGTTGGCCCAGTAAGAAGACATACCGAACGGAGTTCGGACTATATATTATACTTGGGCCATTTTGACAGCATCTTCAGCATAGCCCAACATCCCGTTCGAGCAACGGCCAACTGGCAAGTGGCCAGGTGCAATTAATGCCAGATTGTGACATCAGCAAGTGGAAACATGGGTGACCTAGTCGGTGGAACAAACGGCCAATCAGCATAGGGCAGCCTATGCTCTCCATTAGTATAAATAGAAGGTTTTAAGTCATTGTAAGGGTTAGCATTTCAATACTCAGGCTCTAGAATAGCATCATTGCTCTTATTTCTTGTATTAAAGCATTGTTTCCGACTTACCGATCGGGAAATTCCTTGTAATCAGACTGGTTAGTTAATACAAGTGAGCTTTCGAGTGTTAGTTAGTTCAGATCTTATATTTTTTATACGCTTTGATTCTGTGCCATTCCTGATATATCCAAAGTTCGTGTTGGGCTTTCGGATCTACGGGATTTACCCTCAACACATGGATTTTTGGTTCTAATATTGATTAATTGTGAGCTATGTGATTATTGATTTATTAATTCTAATTCAGTTATTGAGAAAAAGTTTTTGTAATTTTTTTCTATATGAAGTACTTGCTTTATGTATTGCGCTTTGCTTTTATAATACTCCCTCCGTCCCGAAAAGGTTGGCCAAATTTCTTATTTTGGATGTTCCAAAAAGATTTGTCATTTCCATTTAAAGTAAGGAATATGTGGCTAAAATTAATTCTCTATCCTCTGCACAAATTTCAACCACGCAGTTTTTATTTTATTAATCCACGTGAAAGTTAACTTTGACCAACCTTTTTGGGACGGAGGGAGTATGTAGTACTACGCAAAATTTGTTTTCAGCTTTATAGTTTTGAGGGCCCCTTCCTGTAATATGTCCCGGGTCTCCAAAATGTCAGGACCGACCCTGGGTGCACATGTGGTGTGAGAGATATTGACACATACATATTATTAAGCAAAATATTTTTTTTCTTTGATTGAAAGGTATTATATGTTTTTAGTAAGTTTTTCTCCATGATATAAAAAAAGTGTCTAGATATAGATATTGTGTTTGATATTATTGAGAAAAAGTTAATAAAAAACATATAAAAACGTGAAAAGAAAGAGAGAAATATATTAACTTGTTTTACCTGTCTATCTCTTTCATTTCACATATGACACCATACACATTTTTGTAAAAGTCTATTACTAGTATAAGACTAGTTTGACTTTTGAGTAGGAGATTGGTGCAAAAGATCAAAAGCTTCAATTCGAACAAGAATTCGACCTAAGGCTCAATAGTCATTTACTCAATATAGGAAGAGTGTGAATATGAAGGTGAAATTTAGTCACAAATTTATTAATTGTAAGTTACAACTTTTATAAATATGATAGTATGGTATTCAATTTATTTTAAACTACAATTTCGTTAACCTTCAATTACAACGGATAATGTAATGATTTACTTTAGTAAGGAAATAAATCAATATGAATAATTGCTCTGGTAGGACTTATAATTGTTGAGGATAAAACTTCCTCAAATTCCGATGTGTCAGGATGTTTTTACTTGAATTGATTTCAGTCCAGGATCAGATCAGACTTAAACAGATCAGATCAGACCAAAGAAGTATACTTTATTATTTGTTAGAGAATTGTCTATATACTTCACTTCAAAGAAGTATACTTAGCATCACAAGTTTTATCATCAACAAACTAAATTAAGGTAACGAACAAAAAGACCAAATTAGAGAGTTTTCAATGAGAACTTTGTCAGGATGACCTAGGGATGGACTCGGGCCGGGGTGAACCGAACCCGAACCAGCACTGTTCTGGCCCGGACCGGTCCACGGTTTGTTGACCGGTTCGGGCCAACCAGCCTAGCGCTGTAGAGGGGCGGTTCACGGGCCTCCCAAATCACGAACCGGACCGGCCTGTTCGGGCCTGGTTCGGTCCATTTTTTTGTTTTTCACATTTTTTAAAAGGTAAATGGGTTGGGTTGGGTGTTTTGGAGGGGTTTGGGGTGGAGGGTGGGAGGTAGGAAGTAATTAGAAAAAAAATAGGTTACCCGGCCCGGTAACCGCTAGCTGAACCGACCCGACCTGGAACCGGAGCTACCCGGGCCAATTTCCGGGCCTCACTTCTCCAAAAAAAGCCCCATCAGAACCGGACCAAGGCCCGGCCCAGCCCGAACCGAGGCCATCCCTAGGCTGACCAGTGCCCAAAATAAGTTCTCAATCTTAATCATTTACTCATTTGCAATGAAGGGCGTGTTTACTTTACCACAAACATACAAGAACACTAATGCCGGTGAAGTAACCACATCAGATCTGTACAACTCTGCTTTTTACCCAACCATGATTAGCCTAAATCCTAAATCCCAATAGCTGAACTATGATGTGAAGTAATTTTTACTAGTAGGTAAGTGTGGATGCAAAGCACCTGTTTTGGTGCTGCCTAATATTTAAGGAGTGTTTAATATTTACAAATGAAATACGTCCGTAAAAAAACATGCCTACACACTAACAAGGTATTACAAACATGACTTTTCTTGAAACGAAAGAGTACTTGACAAAATATTGGTCATGCAAGAGCATTACAGCGACAACACTTGTTGAAATCTAATTGAAGATATAGCTGATTTTCAGCTATCTTTGCAATTCGACCCGATGTCATTTTCTGTCGATTTTGGTACATCAGGATTGGTATCTGTGGAATTCTCATGTTTGAGTTGCAGAGGATATACGGTATCAAAAACCACTCTCGCAAATATATGTCTAACTTCATACAGTCGTCCTAATGCAAGGGCATCATAGTCAATCTTGCTGCCTCGTTTTTGGGCATGACCATTTTCCTCTACTCTTCTCACGCACTCAAAAATTGAACACACCTTCTGTAATAGTGCCGGTGAAATGAAGACCTGCCAATGACACAATTATATAGTATAAACACAATGAGCATGTGTGACTAAAGATTCAAATTTAGCATCATGTTACTTTCACTTGATCATGAAACTAAGGTGTCACTTGATAATGTTTAGTTTTCAATTGCCTGTTCTTTTTTCACTTTTCAGAAACAAATGAGAAAATGTAATTGATAAAAACATGTTTCTGTTTTTCAGATTTCAAAAAAGCATTCTCATTGTTAACTCCTGTAGTACATCGAAAAAGGTTGGCAGCAAGAATTCAGTAATTTCATTGTTTTAGAAACCATGGGTTCATATTTGATAATGTTCCATAAAGCAACTAGATCTTTTACAAAGAATGCCTTTTTTCATAATAAATGAGATAAATCATAATGCGTTATTTTTTATTTATTACTATGGAGTTCTCACTAAGATTAAGATGAAAATGGCGGTAGTAAGTAGTAGGGGAGAGGCGATGAAAAACTAGAAAAAGTAAGACAGAGGAGATAACAAATAAGAATATTAATGTAAAGTGGAGTAGTAGACAAGTAGTAAAGCTTCCCAAAAAGGAGTGTGTAACAAATAATAAAAAACAGATGACAAATATAAAAAATAGACCCACCAAACATGCTCATAAAATTTTGAAAAATATAATAGAAGAAAACAAAAAAGTAAAAAATTATGAATATGTTGTTAGAGCTTTAGCTTACCATACTGGACTGGGGTGCTTGTGGATACTTAATTAGTGCTCTGGAAACAACCCGTTCATCTGACATCTTGTGTAGCGTACATTTCACATCAACTGATAGATCCATGACCTCATTCAATAGTTCCTCATCTGAGCTTAGATTGAGATCTACAGACAGCTCAGGAAACCTCGGATCGTGTGATTGTGAGATCTTCTTCACTATGCCTAATGCATCAGAAGATGACCCACCAGTGTGTAAAACAATACTGAAAGCAGCTACCACCAATGGATCCCGAGGTCTATCCGACAAGGCTTTGTGGAAAGCTAAGATTGCAATCCTGTAGACAACACAATCTTATGCTTAGCTAAATTTTTCAGCATGATATGCAAAAGTTGTCAACAGAAATGTTTTCTTACCATAAACAAGAGTGGCAAGGCAGATCAGGTGCCAAAAGTTTATCCAGGCAGGAAAACATAGACTTGAGCACCAAAATAGAGAAAATATATTAAACAACCAAATAAGCAATACAATACAGAGTCTAAGATATTATCACAATATGTCTATGTAAGCATATAGTATATATATAAAAAACTGGTCATATCCTGTGAGAGGTCTAATGCACATAGCATATCAAAACTGTATTGTCTATATAAGGTGGGAAAGATCAAAACAACACATTTTCAATTACCAGAAGCATGTTAGACCTCTTATCACGCCTTTTAAAACCTTGGGAAACAAAGTAAGCAGCCTGCAAGTTTACAGTTATGACAGATGTGACTATGTAACACTGTTTGGTATAAATGTACAGTTAGATAACTAGATTGGCTTTAACAGACTGAGAGGGATGTCCATACTTGCAGTGGTAGAAGAATTTCTAAAATTCCAAACTTCCACAGTTGTCTTAATGATTTTTCTGCAGACCCATACGCCAGCATATAATTCATCTCCATTAGTATTCGTCCCTGCATAATAAGGGACCAAAGGATTTATTAAAAAGATAATAATGAAGAAAAAAACTGGAGACCACTTGGGATGACTTCTGAAAGGGATAAGCACTTTTCCATATTTTAAAACCAATCTGTTGCAAGTTTTGTTGAAATGAAGTAATTTTGCTGAATTAAAAATCATTATTGTTTTAGCATTTTTAATGGGGGTAGTTTGAGTTTGCACCCCATTTTATTGTTAAAAGCACTTCTTTGACAATAAAATGGGGTGCAAACTCAAATTACCTCTTTTTAATGCTAAAAGCGCTTCTTTCAATAAAAGATCACAAAATCAGTGGGTTAAAAGAGCACAAAATCAGTGCAAACTCAAATTACCTCTTTTTAATGTTAAAAGCACTTCTTTCAATAAAAAAGCACTTCTTTCAATAAAAAAGCACTTCTTACAAGTCATCCCAGTCGGGCACTCTTATGTGCATGTCAAAACATCCATTATATAAGATAAGTAAGATGCAATACCCTGTCAAGTCTTAACAGTGAGGATCCAAATTCTTTTACAAAATGCGCTGTTTCTCGTGAAAAACGAAAGCCCAAACGGCTTGCTATCCTCACCCCACGCAAGATGCGTGCTGTATGGAATGTTTGAATGAGCTTGAAGTTCATTGCAGATTTACATGGGTAGAACCGTATAGGATAATAGTTAAAATGTCTTTTACAACAAGGGAAAGAGGAGAAATGTATACTCATGCTCACCACAGTCCTCCACGAATGAGGTACTAGCAGGAATCACACTTCGCACCTACATAAGTAGAGTTAATAATTTGAGAACAGTACTAAAGTAGTATAACTGAACAAGACTGTTAGGATCTGTTTGATGGAGAAATTTTGAGGGGAAGGATTTTAAGGTCTTAGAGTTTGTATATGTTTATAAAAAGAGCATCCCTAAATACCAAGTAAAGATGATCAAAATGTTAGTGTTATATGATCACATATTTATTTAATCGCTCAATATTTATGGAACGTCCAAAGTAAATCAACATGAACATATAGACTAATACTTCAAGCCTTCCCCTCCAAACCTCTATAAAGCCATCCCCTCCTAAACCGTTCCATACAAACAATTCTTTAGTGACAAAAACAAAAACTGTAAGAGATACATGCAGACTTTAGCCCTTCTAATGTCTTCGAGTCCACCCATGTAGTCATAGATTATTCTTGCAAATGGATCAAACATCAATCTACAAAAAACATATTCCGTGAGAAGGTGAAAATGGGTAAATTGATCAAAAGATTATATAGAACATAACAATCATTTTACCCGTTTATAGTAAAATCTCTGCTCAAGCAATTTTTCCAGCGCATATAGTCTGCTTCATTGCACTTTGGAGGCTTTCTAGCACTATGGTATGAATTCCTTCCAAACTTCCTTCCTCTGGTTGTAAAGCTTGAAACCTTCTCCATCCCATCATAAGAGACAATTTAAATGATGATTGAAGGCTGTTGAATTAATGCTTTGAGTTAAAATGAGGGGGAAAAAGAGTTTTAAATCAATCACCTCTATGATGACATCACCTACATGCACATGGCATATTGGAAACCTCCTTCCAACTATTTCACACCGTGGAAATGCTTTCAGCACCTGAAAAGGTTCAACGTAAGCTACCAAAACTTACATGTGAATGGTGTCACACTCTATTAATTGAAAAGAAAAGACAAACCTCTCTAAGCTCAGCCGAAGTTATGACATCAAAATCCTTAGGAGTTTTCTTTAAAATAAGATCTCGAACACAACCTCCCACAAGGTAGACATCATATCCTGAAATATTAGAAAAATGTCCACATTTGCTACTGAAAATTATTTTTTGCCCAGAAATACGTAATAATACCTTTTTGCTTAAGGCCATTAAGGACCAATCTAGTAGATTTTGAGATCATTGAGGTCCGTATACCGAGCTCTTCAGAACTCAATTTCTTCCATTCAGAGGTATTTCCGTAGCAATCACCTGCTACATCAAACACAAATCATCCTCCTTTGTCTAATTACTAGCAATAGTTAGTGAAAATACTCACAGCAGCTACTCCACCTACTCGCCCACTATAAGGTAAACTATAATGAATGATCCTTAAGAGAAAAAAGGAGTAAATGCCTCCAAACGACATACCTTGAACATCGGAATAACTCCTCAGCATATTATTTTCTTCCCTGGAACCATTTATATGCTCAGTTAACGACTGAACAGCCGCAACAGAGCTGCAACTCCTGGCCTGAAACTAAAATGTCCATAAAGTAATAAAAGAAACGGTAAAATAAGCTTAGTGGTTGAAGACACGATGGAAGACAGACCTTGATGATACAGTACGGAAATGGGCGGAGGAAGATGAATTGGGTTCTGCAGGAGAGGCCTTGAAATGCAGGAATAGCCATGGGAGACGTTTTTTTTTGTTATTCTATCTTTTTAATTTTGTTGTTTGGGGTTTAAGACTTGAAGGTTCAGGCCAGTGGAAGAAAATTGATGATGAGCTCCCCAGGAAATGGAACGGAGAAGAGAAACCGAAGGAATGATAGTGGGCCTATAAGGTTCAAACCCGATTCATATATAGGATGCTTGTTTGTTCAGACTGTTGGGCTAGACTCCATATTGGGCTCGGTTCAGCTCGCCAAGGGCATTTCTTCATCCCTCCTGGGCTTTAGGTGTAGTTGTAAAAAATTGGCCTTTTAAAAATATATTTTCATTATTAATATATAGGAAAAAATGATTATAATAATCCCAACTATTGGCGGTCCGCTTTTAATAATCCCAACTATCGATTATCTCAGAATAATCCCAACTTTAGTGACCTTCCGCCAATAATGGTCCGACATGACCGGTTATAAATAAATTCCTATAGTTTCTAAAGTGGATGAGAAAAAATATAACAAGTAATCCCTATAAATAATTCAACTTTTAATTTTTACGCTTTATTTCTATTTAAAATTCACTTGTTATAGCAGGTCATATCTGGTCATGGATCATTATTGGCGGAAGGTGACATAAGTTGGGATTATTCTGAGATAATCGATAGTTGGGATTATTAAAAGCGGACTGCAATAGTTGAAATTATTACAATCAATTTTTCCTAATATATATAATCACTTATTCTTGAAAGTTGAAACTAAACTGGTAAAAAAAATTAAAAAAAAAAACATCAGAACAAAATTAACAATATTTGTGTAATGTAATCTATTAATACATTAACAAATAAATGATGTTGAGTTAGAGGACGTAAATAATGCAAATGTCGAATTGCAATTAATGAATAAGAAAGTTTTTTTGGGCTGCAAAAAGTTACTAATAAATACAATTTTCCTTTATGAATTTACCTCATTGTCTCAAAATATAAGTCTCGTTTTAATTTTCGGATTCGCAATGTGTTAAATTGATTATAATTTATGCAAAAATCATACCATAGGAATACAAGTTAAGATTGGCTGTGACACCGCTCCCAGATGTACTTGAATTTGAAATTTGATATGTAATTGAATTTTCTATCGGATAAAAATTGTGTAACAGACTGGTATATTTAATTAATGTGCGATTAATTAAATTATTTATCGGGTCCATAATATTGAGAATGAACTGCTAAATATTTAGTTGGGTCAACATAATAATTATAGAAGCCCAATAAATGTCAACTAAAGTTGAGGGAAACGTTTGGACAAACAAGTGCTATTTTGACCCAACCTGACAGAAATAGCAGGAATAATTGGGAGGAACTTCCTACACCCACTTGGGGTATTCTACAAACCCTTAACCTCAAATAAATGAGGAAGGGGACAAGGAAGGGAGCATGATACGTGCTAGGAGGGTAGGAAGTCTCCTTTGAGACAAAAACCCATGCTAATGTCCTATCTCACACAAATCATTTGTGTTGATTGAGAAGGCATCCTCTCTCAACCTCCTTACACTCATTCGGACCAAGCAAGGGGGATAAGGTCTAGAGAAAAAAGCTCTCACAAACAAGAGGCTTGAGGAAGCTAAAGGGGAGGTAATCCAAGAGGAAAAATAGCTAGAAGAAAGGTAAGAACTCAACCATTTCTTTAGCTAGTATTATTTGTGTATGATTTTAAGAAATCATATGGTGGGTTAAATGTGAAGTTCTACACGTTTAAAAGTGTAGAATATTGATATAAAGTGGTAGTATTTAACTTAGAAGAATCGTGGAATTGATAGGAGTTGAAATCGCCAGAAATCGCCAAGAATAAGCAGACTGCCCGTGTTGCAGACAGACGAACACCGCCCGGCTTTCACGAAAGCCGCCCGGCTTTCACGAAAGCCGCCCGGCTTTTGGCTGGCAGTCCACTTTTCCACTTTCAATCGGCCTAGAACGGGGATTGATCGAGGACCATAACAAAGGCAACTATTATAGCACACATCACAAGGAGAGGATGGCTGACTATATTGCTTATAATTAGTGAGTTAATTTCATGAGATTACCTAAGGTAATTAAATTTGTTTTTATTGATTATCAATGATTAATAATGCCTAAGAATGAGAAGACTATGTCTATAAGGAAAAGAACATGATATACAAATTTAAGGGTAAATTGTGTATAATCATGTGTTATGAGTATGATTACTTGATAATGGAATTAACTATGAAATGTATGTTGAAATATACTTTTTACTTCATATAAGAATATATGAATGGTTAAAAGTGATATTTTGTATATTGATATAAAGATGATATTTTCAATGGGAAATCGGTTGGGCATTTTATAAATGACTATGAGTGGAGAACTTGGTTTTGTTGGAATTAATTGGACTAATATTAGTATACTAGTTGGGCATTAAAGTGAAATGTTGCTAAAATTGATCCTAATTTTGGATTGTGAAATGCTATGCCTTAAGTAGTTTTAAGAGATGCTTTAAGGTAGGAATGTATGAACCTTAAGTTATACTAGGGGTAGGCCTTAAAGGATACCCAAGATAAAGTGAATAATAAATTGATCCTAGGTATAGGATTGGCCTACGGGCGTGTTCGGTAGTCCTAGGGGATAGCCGGTTAAATTATGGGAATAAGTAAGGACCATGGCCCTTCCCTACTCTAGAGAGCGGGGTTGGATAGCATGGACTTGCATCGTGATCACGGGTTAGGATGGAATCCGAACGGAGACCTAACTAGGCTCCGACAACGGTAACACATAAGATAGGACCCCGAAGGCCCTTACCTTCCTACGGGATGATGGGTATGAGTCCAGGGGCGGGATGTTGAAGTCCAAACCGAGAGCCCCGTGAGGTCTCGGACAGCGGTAGTAAATCCCGTAGAAATAATAAGACCCACGGGTTGAGTTGTACAAATGTTAAATGAAAGGGAATATATATGAAGGGTCGTGTGCCGACAAATAAATGAATTTACTTATTATAGAGATAATAAGTGGGAAATATAAATTATTATTTATATTATGATATCACCCTATTTGAGGGTCTTAGAAATTAAAACGTTGATTATACTCGGTATAGTTGTCATTGTACTTGTCAAATGTTTCCAAGTACTGACCTCCCTTCACGGGGGAGGCCACCTTACAGTTTCAGGTAGGAGTTGAGTTTGCTACCAGTGCGCGTTGCTTCGGGAGAGCCAAGGAAGGAAGGCGTGGTTCGTGCTTCTTCCGTTTCTGTTTTAAAAACATTTAAACAAATGCTCATGGATATTATTTTTCTGAATAATTATTTGGGGGCTTGCATGCCTAATTATGCCAAGTGTGGCTTGAACACTTGTAATAATGTTTCCGCTGCTTTAAATGAATGTTTTACATTATGTTTGTTTATGGATGTACTATGTGTGAATAATATTCAAAGACGCCTTGTATAGTATGGATGAGTTGGACTCTATTGACTATTTGTACTGTACGGCGGGTTGTTGACGTGTTCGGGTAGGTCCAGGGCGTGACATTGGCTATGTATTTTATCAATATTAGTTATATGGTTATGATCAAGGATAAAGATTTGTGAAAGTCAAAATGGAAACTTATAGTTCAGACACACGTATTATTTGTCATTAAAGGGCATTTAAATTGCTTTTTTTTGCAGAACAAGCTAATGCCAAATTAGCTTTGGGTGTTCATATAGCACGCACTATAATAAATCTTCCGTAGCAATGTTAGTGTCAAAGTCAAAGTGAGAAGCAGCAGAAATACAAAGGGACACGCTGCAAATCATGCATGATAAATTGCTTAAATTCATTTCTTTTATATTGATAGAACTATTAAGGCATTTAGACCACCACAAAAGATCCTTCCATCACAACTTCAACTTCTTTTGTGATACACATTGTCCAAATTTCAACACTAACGGGAATTCTTAGTTTTGTTTTACTGAAATTTTAGCATTTCCACCTGATGTTATTGATTCCATTTGATTGTTTTTGTCTTTCTTGTGTTAGCAATGATAATGCGTGAATGCGAGTGTATTTGAGTGAATAGTTCAATTATGAATTTGCCTAGAAAAGTAAGTGACTAAAAACTTCCTTATTTTGTTTATTATCCGATCCCTTATTTTTTATAATCATGTTGAATATAGATGTCTCGTGAACTCATTTTTGAATCGTTCTTTATCTCTTGGTTCGTGTCTCAAAAGTTGATTGTCTCTAACGTATATGAGGTATTTCCTTTCTTAGAGATATATATGTCTTACTTCATATTTATATAATAAGTACCAATTACAAAAATAAGCGCATTGCGATTATATATTTCAAAACAAATAGTAAAGAACAATTTTCCAAAACGCGCAATATATATGATAGTAATATTTGACTATGAGGCATATGGGTCTTCACTATTGGGACCATAGGACAAGACAATCTGAATTATAAGATAAACAATGATGATAAACTGAACCGTGGAGGATATCTCAATGAATTTAGTTCTCAAGGGAGAAGTTTTGTGGTTAGAGACTGGTTGATTGGGTTTAGCGCTTTGGACTTAGAAGATATTTGACTGTTATTATATATATACACGAGGTAGATGATGAAGTTTTCCTATGCTATCTTTGGAGGATCTTAACGCTATGTGGATTAATGCCCTCGGATCAAGGAGGAAAATTTACTCAATCATCCTCAGACCATACACATGACTTTCTTTTCTGGAAGAACCGAAATATGTTCTCTCTCATTTTCCCTATCTATTTTATTGTGCTATGGAGTTCCTATCTTTTATCATGGTATTGCATCAACTTTAAGTATTATATCATGTGAACATTGATGCGCAAGTGCTACATTTTTTGCTTGTATTTCTGACGGTTATCTTTAAAGCGACCTAATTGTGGTAAATATGTAGAATCGAGATTGAATCAGTGTTTAATACAATGAGCTCAAGATCATATCAATGGTATATAGTAGTTGACCCAAAGCACAACTCAAGTAAATGTAGAATTCCATGCTCATATTATCATATATTTCATCAACTCAAGCAAAATATTTCGTATAGTTTAAGAAAACATGTGAAAACTTAATGAATAAAGTAGAAAAAATTGTTCTTTCAAACAAAGAAAAAGTTGAAAAGCTGTATAAATACATAAATGTGTTAATATAGCATAACTCAGAGATAAATAGTAATATAAGAATAATTAAGTAATACAGAGTAAGATTAATGATAATACATGCAATACATCATGCTTATTGAAACCAAAAATTACAAATTGAAATAAAAAATACTAGTGATCTGAAATGAAGCAAGTGTTATCTCTCCAAAATTTTAGACTGAGATAACAAATATATTCATTTTTAAAACCTTCAAATTTTCCAAAACGTTATTTTTTAATCTGAATAACATAGGAAATTGAAAACGTACCTGCAAGATTAAAATATCATTTTGAGAATAGGGAGGACTAAAAAAGAGGAGATCAAATGTCCAAAAGTTTTAAGAATATTCACAATACATCTTGTTGAGTTTAATCCAACACCAATATAGATATATATTGGTATGGACACTCTGTTTTATGTGGAAACCCGGAAAGGGAGAAAAACACGAGACTTTTTAGGCTAATGTCCAAGCCCTCTCATTCTCATTAGAATCTCTTCACCATTAATTACATTGTACACTTGAGCTCCCATTAATGGAGTCTTTTAGCTAGTCTAGAAAGATGGAGGAAGAAAAGAGGATCCCCCAAAATAGGAGGGAAGCCCTCTATTTATAGCAAATAGAGGGGAGGGTGAAAAGCTACCCTAACAGGCCAAGTGGGCCGAAATGAGCCCAAAGGGCCAAGACAGGCCTGAATGGCTGAAAACGGGCCTAAACGGGCCTCACCGATCGGGCTCCGTGCCAAGTAATGTCTTGGATTCCTGAACAGTGGTAGGGCGGGATAATATATCTCAACACATCTTTTACTTAGCATGTCATTAGTATTACATGAATATTGCAACCAATAATATTATTACAATAAAAATAATGATGATGGTAATAGTTATTTTTAAAATTATAAACAATATCTATGTAATTGTGACAATTAAGTTATAACTAATTAAGCATTTGGTTATTTTCGACCATAGAGTAGCACCATAACATGATGACTAGTAGGAACAAAAGTTAAGAGGTTTGGATGTAAAATATGTGCATGTGAATGGTCATTCTCATATTGTGGATAATTTCTCATCCATATCTCATCTCTTACATGTTGCAATGTTAAGGATGGTGGCAGCTCTTGCCCTCTACATGTTATCTCTATCTGCATACATTATGCATATTATTCATTATCATCATAATTCATAACCTTAACCTCCCCATGAAATTAAAAAGAAAGGGAGAATCTTCATCATCGTATTTCTATGAATTTAACAATCATGTCATTAAGAGCACAAACAAAGCAACATACAGTAATGAACATGCTGTTGTTGTATATCCTTTTATAATTGATAATATATATATATATATATATATATATATATATATATATATATATGTTTTGGTTGAAATAAGAACATGATCTTTAGAGAGAAATGAGAATGAATCTGGACCGTTAGATTTGCTTTAAGTGAAATTCAATGTGCATTACATGAAATTAAACCGTAATGTGCATTAGGTGAAATTGAAATATGCAACACAAATGGTACGACACAGTGACATTATGTGAAGCTGAATTGTCCATTAGGTGAAATTGAAATGTACACTAGGTGAAACTGAAATGTGCAGAATAAAAGGTACAAAAATAACATCACATCGTACCTTTCAGTTTCACCTAATGCACACTTGGGTTTAAATTTTTATTCTGCACATTTCAATATCATCTAATGCACATTTCAGTTTTACCAAACGCACAATGTAGTTCCACATAAAACAATCCAACGGTCCAGATTCGTTCTCATTTGTCTCCTGGGAGTCTGTTCTTACCAGAACCGCTCCGTATATATATGCATGAATGTATGTACGTATGTACGTATGCATGTATGCATGTATGCATGTATGCATGTATGTATGTATGTATGTATGTATGTATGTATGTATGTATGTATGTATGTATGTATGTATGTATGTATGTATGTATGTATGTATGTATGTATGTATGTATGTATGTATGTATGTATGTATGTATGTATGTATGTATGAGAGAACTATTCGCATGTGTTCAGAGGAAAAAAAATTGAGGCCATTCTTTGACTTTTGATAAACACTAAACTAAAATACTTCATGAATCATATTAATGTGCTCTTTTACAATTCAATATGAACTATTTAAAAAAATACAACAAACCTTGCATGGGTTAAAAACTTCCATAAAATAATCAATCCATTAAATAAAAGCTAAGAAATAATATTAATAATATCGAGAAGGGTAAAATTTGATTAAGAAAATTCCTAATTATAGGATTAAACCATAGATAATATGCACAATCAAGACTATCGTTATTGTTTTCTCTAAAATAGAACACATTCATGATCAAATATGACTACCGTTAATGGGGGAAGTTCTGTAGTTTTTATTTGATGAAATAAGTCCTATTTTAGAACTAAAACAAAGCAAGTCTTATTTGTGCACTTTATCTATATTTTAGTCATATTTGAAGCAATTTCTTATATGAATTTGTGATCAATGGGAAAACGTGAGTAAAAAGCTAGACATTAAAATAATACTCCCTCCATCCCAAATTGAGTTGCATAATTGAGTTCTTGGGTCAAACATATTCATTTTATTCACTTAATTAGGATATAATTCTTAATTTATTTTTTATTTAAATTTTGCAAGTTTATAGACATTTTAATTTAGTTTATGAAAATGTATATTTTAATTATTAAAATTAGATTAATTACCAATAGGTAGGATTTAACATTATTATTGATTGACCAAAAAATGTTGAATTTGCAAAACAATTTGATCAAAGGTGGACTTACAATCCAAAACATATCCTATGTTAAGGGATTGAAGTTCAATTTAATAAGCACAAACCAACTCTGTGACAATGGTTACAGTGTGACTTTCTCCGAAGAGACAAAGGGCTTATGTGGACAAATGCTAAATTTTTCAAAACACTTTCATTCAATGATATTTGTTGGTCATACACAATGTTTCTAAAAGGCGCTAGGCGCTAGCCCAATGCCTAGCGGCTAGGCAGCCGCCTAGGTGGGGACTAGTTGGAGACATAGATTTTATAATTTTATCAACATTTTTGCATAAATATGATTAGTTATGTTGTGTTTGTGTGTGTAAACAATACACACACACATATACACATTAACATACATAAATAATAGAGTTGTCACATTTAATACTGCGTATTATATTATTCCTACTAACCTAACTTCATTATGTAATATGGAGTAAATTTTACTGAATAATAATAACACTTAAAATTATATACTTACACATGTACTTTTTATCTTAATCTACAACTAGTAGCTTTATTCATATGCGTTGTTAAAGTTAAAGTTACATACATATCCCTTAGAATACTAAAAAACAAAATGTTCAATGAATCTAAACGTCTAAGCGTCCGATTAAGCGCTCTGGACGGGCAACTAGGCGTCTTAGGCGGCCGACTAAAATTGGGCGGCCGACCACCGCCTAGCCCTAGGGACTAGTCGAGTGCCTAGAGTGGTTTTTAAAACAGTGATCATACATGATATCGACATGTTAAATGCATCGCTTGTTTCAATTGACTCGCTTTATGAATTATTTCATAAACAAGACATAGATAGTAATACACCGTACAAATTAAAATATTTCTATCCATTAAACTCATTGTACTTTAATATATTTAATGATATTGATGATATCATCCGATATCAATATATATACTACGTACTATATTTACACACACAGAGGCATTCGTTGATGAACACAAGACAAAATCAGGAAATATGTTTGAGTTTGATTAGTCATAAACTTGAAGTATTGTGGAAAGCGAAAAAGGCACATCACAATTCAAAGGAAGTAGAAATTCAGCACTTCAGGCACACTTTATTCTTGGACAAATGTCATTCATCGGTCCATAGTAGGGATGGACCCGAGTGGGTCCGGCCCCGAGCCGAAATTGCCCGGTCCAAAACAATCCCAAGGCCCGAGGCCCGAAGTATGCTTCTAATGTTTATCTTCACACAAATTGAAGATTCAACTCATTCCACCTTTAAAATAAGTACTCCTTCCGTTCCTATTTTATCTTCCAAATAGGTCTGACATACAATTTAAGATAGTGGGTATTGTGTGGTGGAGAGTTGTGCAGAGGAGAGAGAAATGTGTAACAAATGTTGTGAACCACAAATTCTTTGCTAAAAAGGGAAAGTCGAAGTTTTAATTCGAACGGACGAAAAAGGAAAGTTGAAAGTTTTAACACGAACATAGGGAGTAGTTAATGCCACTAAGTGAAAAATTCAAGGACGTTGAATTATCAATCCGTTGCAACTGTGTGTATGCATATAATTTTTAGGTGGATTCTATGATACCCTTAAGGTACCATACCTTTGTTCACATGGACCAATCAAAATGGTATATTTGAATTATTTAAATCTAAATTGAAAATGATGTAATAATTTGAACCAATCAAGTGAGTGGTAGGTATAATACCTCATTTTTAAAGGGGTAATTTGAGTTTGCACCCCATTTTATTGTCCAAATTGGACTTTGCACCCCATTTTTAAAAAACTTTGTTTTTGCACCCCAACCCCATATGAAACGACAAAAATGTCCTCCATCAAGAATATGTTGAAGGCAAACAAAATTGTTAATGGAGGGGCATTTTTGTCTTTTCATATGGAGTTGAGGTGCAAAAACAAATTTTTTTAAAAACGGGGTGCAAAGTCCAATTTGCACAATAAAATGGGATGCAAACTCAAAGTACCCCTTTTTTAAATGGGTACCAGAGTTGTCACCAACGTTTTATTCAATTTTAGAAGCACGCCATTCGTCTGCATATCATGCACACATGGCATGCCTGATGAAAGGTTGTTATTTTGAGTTTTTTAGTAACATCAAGATAGGCTATTAAAAGAGAAGGATAAATAAGAAGGTTTCCCTTAATATATAGGAGTATAATGTTTTATATAAAAATGATAGAGAGCAGAGAGAGTAGGGGCGGGGGCGGGGGCGGGCTTGAGCCCACCTTCGTGGACTGACTTTGGGCCATTTAATTAATTTTAATTATTCATTTTATTTTGTTTCCTAATTTATTTTGTTTCCTAGTATGATTTAATTATGACTTATATTCTTATTAGAATTAGGGGTTTCCTATTTCTATTAAGTTTCCTAGAATGGTTTAGTTAGAACTTCTATTCTTATTAGAATTGGAGGTTTCTTATCCATTTTAGTTTCTTAGTATGGTTTAATTAGGACTCCTATTCTTATTAAGACTTAGAGGGTTATTTAAACCCCTAAGGAGGGTTGTTGGAATCATCGATTAATAATATTGGAGTTTTAGGTTTAACCTTGGGCAACAGTTGCTAACTGTTGATTATTTTATTTTCTGTTTACATCAATTGGTCCGACCTGCAAGATCTCGTCCCTCCAAGATGACGAGATCTCATAATGATCGTTTGACAGAGATGGAGGCCGAGCCAGCCCGGATGGTGGCTGAGCAAGCCCGGATCAATCAGAAACTTGACGCGCAAGGACAGAAGTTGGAAGAGCATGGTGCCCAGCTCACAGAGATCGTGGCTTCTCTTGCTGTGATCGCGAAGGCAATGGTGCCGCCAGAGAAGATGCTGACATCAACCAGCGACATCGGCTCTCTTTTGCACGCCGCTTCTGGGCACTCAAGCGATGGAGGCTTGCGCAGCACAAAAACCACTATGCTTCCCTCGTTCGACGACAGTGACCCGGTTGGGTGGGTGGCTGGGGTGGAACAATAGTTTGAACTCAACGGGACCCTACCAAACAGCAAAGTACGAGCGGTTGTAGTTGTCATGGAAGGGGCTTCCCTCTATTGGGTAACATGGTTGAGACCACACAAATCCGGTGTGACCTGGGTGGGATTCATGCAAGCTTTGGTGGCCAGATTTGACTCCCAATTTTAGGGAAACATGTTTGAAAGGTTCTCGGCATCAAACATATTGGATAAGTGGAGGACTACAATACCCTATTTGTTCAATTGGCTAGTCAAGTTCTGGAATTGTCTGATGATCATTATTTGAGATATTACATGAATGGAGTAAAAGAATCCATCCGAAGCTCGCTACGCTTTTTCGAACTGCTAACTTGGAAGAGGTCATGGAAATAGCTCGCAGTGTGGAGTACAATTTGTCTGTTCAAAATGGAGGATGGGATCCAAGTTATAATTCTACAGGGGCATGTTCCAGCACCTTTTCATTGCCAAACACGGGTCCTCCGTTGACTTCCAGTGGTGGCGGCATACAAGGATTGAGTGGCAACTTTCCAAAAAAAAGTGGACAGCCCCAGGGACAAATTCAGGGCAGTCTATTGTACGCTCTAGGTTCACTCGACTTCCGTCAAAGTAGTTAGACGGTTAGAGCGGGGCGTGCAAAACTGAGGAGGACGGGGCAGGTTTGTCACTAGGGGGCTGAGGTGGTTAGGGGGGGGGGGGCGCTGGGGGCGAAGGTGGTAAAGGCGTCCTGGACGCCGTTGGTGGGGGCGGGCGTTGGTGGGGCAGCAATATTCGAGGACAATGGCGGACAATGGGGAGGCTGAGAGGGTCGGTGGTCACTCGTGGGCAGCAGGTCACTGTCGGGCTTGTCTCTGGTGTAGCGTAAACGAATATACTATCCTCCGTTCTCTAAAAGTTGCAACATTTTGACTTTCTTGTTTGCCAACGCACAACTTTGATCATAATTATACTTAATTACGTATTAGTGAACATTAAAAAAATTAATATTTTGAAAATTCACATTAATAGAAATTATATAACATTTTGTACATAATAATTTGATTATATATATTAGTAGAAAATGGTGATCAAAGTAAGGTGTGTGAATGATGCAAAAAACTGAATGTTGCAACTTTTAAAGAACGAATAAAATATAAGAAAGACAATATATTAAGAATAGTAAAATAATGATAAAGTAGGAAAGAGAAAATAGTATGTAAAAGTAAAAAGGGTAAGAGTAGTAAAAGTAGAGGTATAAATGTATTTTGATTGAAAAACTTGCTCCGTACTAAAAAGAAAAGAGGGACAAATAATAATAAAAACATATTAAAAATAAATAAAAAATAGTTAATAAAGAATATAAGAGGTAATATTCAGGTCAAAACTCCATTTAATAATATATGGAACGATTATGGTTTGCATTTCTTGATAAAATCTTAAGAAGGTCCTGTAAATATGAGTAATTAAAATACACAATTTAAAAATAGAAATACGATATTCTTTCTCTCAGAGCCATCTTTTAGCATGTTCAATAGATTCTAAAGATAGGGCCTCCCGATTTATGGGACACCAATTTTTTAAAATTTTATTACTATTATATAATTATATATTAATATTAATCAATAAAATACCATCAGTAAGGAAGACAATACAACAATATCATTTTCCGCGATTTCTTTCACTCCTCTTTTACAAAAAGTGCTTGAGTAATGAATTGACTTACTTTGAATAAAGTATTAAGTAACTTTTAGAATATTACATTACATTATTTAATGAGTATTCATATGATTTTAGTATAAGTTATTAGATCGGGTATATTAATGTGGGATCTCAATTTTATACTTGGAATCGGGATCTCCAAAGTTATATTATTGTTGTTCTCTAAACAAGAATAATTGTTGTCATTAATAATATGGCAATAATAACATACGCTATAATTTACGCTTTAATATTGTCCAATAATATTCTTGAACAATACTGTCAATTATAGCGTTATTATTGCCATACTAAATTACTAATGTATGTTTATACTCCTATTATTTAATACGACAATATGATCAAATAAAAGTAATAATTAACTCATATTTTGAGAAAAATAGATTGATTTTGAAATTTCACACTTTTTATTGTTATCAAAATTACTCATGTTTATCTTGATAAATGTCCTTATAATTTTCCCTGAAAATTAAAGCTACACATGATGTTTTGAATCAGACGTCCCTACTCCCTACTTATATTTAAACATTTAGAAATTACTCCAAATAGGACTAAAAGTATGGCAAAAACTCAAAATAGGATCTACTATGTTTTTCTTTTCAAAATAGGACCAAATTAGTCCTATTGGAAACATACCTATTTTTTCCTTCCATTCTTACCCTTCCTTTAAATATGAGTTAATTAAATGTTTAATTCATAATAAATTCGAAAAAATAAAAAATTCGTATAAAAATAATTAAAAAAATTATAAAATATTTATTAAATAAAAATTAAAAAACCAATTTTTTTAAATTTTTTTATTTTTTTAAAAAAATAATAAAAAATAGTAAAACTCCATAAAAAATTAAAAAAAAAATATGGATGCCTTTCCCACCACCTGTACTACCTCCCTGCACCACCATCTCCGGGCGGTGAAAAAATGCCATTTTTCCTAAAAACTACCATTTTTTTTCCTGAAAATTTCAAAAACATGGCATATTTGTCTTTGAGAATGCCAACATTTTCATTGTTTTCTGCCATAAATATGGCATTCGTAATGAACTTGGCATTTTTTCCCGGTGACTGGAGGTGGTGATGCAGAGGCGGCAGAGGCGGCGGTGAATTTTATTTTATTTTTTTGAGTTTTTTATTTTATTTTATTTTATTTTTTGAAAATAAATAAATTAATTAATTATTATTATCGAAATATTTTTATTAGTTTTTTAGTATTTTTTACGAATTTTTATTATTTTTATTATTTTATTATAAATTAAAACATTTCAATAGCTAGAAGGGTATATTTGTCCAAGACACACATAATTAGTCCTGTGAAAACATAGTTTAGTATTTGATCCTATTTGTGCAAAGTGAGTGACTGTTAGTCCTATTTTGATAATTAACCCTTAAAGCTAAATTATAAGAGCTTTAAGAGGAACAATGGCGTTTAATTTGAATCACTTTTGTACTTTTCTATTACATTTAGCGGCCTAGTCCTATTTGAATCTCTACTTCTTAGATTGTAAAAAAAAAAAAAATTCAAACACGGAGCAATTCTTTTCTGTAATATCTCAAAACTCAAATAATCCCTAAATGTAACATATATACTCTCTCTTTTTTTGAATATAACGAACATATATACTCTTTCTCTTTCTTTTTTTTTGAATATAACGAACATATATACTCTTTCTCTTTTTATTTTTTTTGAATATAATGAACATACACTACAAAAAAACACGGGATTGGCACGGAATTTGGCACGGATTTACCGATTTTCGTGCCAAATAGCTCATGCCAAAGTGTTTTTGGCACGGATTTGACTTTTCCTCGCCAAAATCCCAGCCAAATGCTGCCAAAATCCTTGTCAATCCCGTGATTTTTTTGTAGTGATATATACTCTTTCTCTTAAAATAAACAAAATAGTTTCTCAAAGTAGCTCACTAACTCACAAGTCACAAATGAGATATTGATTAAGAGATTACCCACCACAGTCATTATTTCACCGTTCACCCTTATAAAAATAAGAAATTAAAACTTTTTAAATAGTATTCCGTAAAAAAGAGCTAAAAGCGTGCACTTAAGTTTATCGGGTTTAATGCATCAAACTCCTTCGTTAAATATAAATTCGACGCATTAGCCTCATGTGATTTAAAAAATGCGTCAGACTCCTTTGTCTTATACTAGTAATTATTTATGCGCAAAACCTCCTCCAAAAACAAATTTTACAATTTTGAAAACACTTTTCTTAATAATATGATGTAATATGCAAGTAATTAATAATATTGTCAAAATTTCTAAATTAAACAAAAAAAAAACTAATCATTTTTTATTTAATTGGCAATTAAATTATTCATAGAAAGAGTTGCGTGCATGAATAATTATAACAGTTTGACACATTTTAAAAAAAAGTGAAATCTAATGCATCAATTCATATTTCATGAAGGTTTGGTGCACTAACCCGGCATAAAACATCCCCTAGTCTTTTACTCAAAATCCACCCTTCATCCATCCAACTGTCCAAATCAAACGCACTGAATATGCTTTGATTTAATGAAGTCGATCTCATGCGTGTGATTTTAGCGATTCAGCATATTTATTGCGTTATGAAACTATATACTCCTATCTGGCATGGTTCATGGTTCAATGGTCATGGTATTTAGTGGTTAGCAGATTGCCATAGATATATAGCACGTTTTAGCGGATAGTAGTTTATGTAGCGGGTGGTCAATGAAGAATTCAGTCAGCTAGCTAGTTTGATTAGCGGAATGAGTTGGTGGCATGGGCGGAGCTAGGGAGGCAACCTTGGCCCCGATCCATCCCAAAATTTTCAAATGTCTATATTTTTAGTGTAAACATTTCATGTAATTTTTTTTTCCAAAAATATTCTTTGTAGCAGTCCAGTCCGATCCCGTGTCTTGGCTCTGCCCCTGGTTGGCAGTTTGGTAAGAGATGTTTAATAATTTAACTGTTTGTCTATAACAACTACTCCCTCCGTCCCGTTAACAATGGGACAAGAGGGAGTGACACGCAAATCAATAAAAAGTGGTTTATGTGGTTGATATTGAATTGATGAAGTAAGAATAAAGTAAGAATGATTTAGAGCCACACAAACTATACCAAATTTGGTATGAGACAATCTTAGTGGGACATACCAATAAGGTAAAATGGGACAATCATAGCTGGACGGAGGTAGTAGTAGAACACACCATATTTCAAAACGTTACCTCAAAATGTTGTTATTTACAGTGTTCCTTTTTCAACTAAGTTTTCATCTAAAAACGTTAGAACCAAACAACTACTCGTATTTACTAAACAATATTTTCATTTATAGAAAATGTGCAAAGAGATTAAGCCACCGCTTTTAGGTGAAAAACAATTTTCAAACACATCAATGGTTGGGTCTTTTCTCACATATGAATACGAAATAAGACCACGTACAGTTTTTGGGTAGAAAAAAGGCCTACACACACTATCTAATGTCTGACGTGAAGGTTGAGTTCAAACGAAAAGCATGCCATGCAAAAGTTAACATTTTTCAAAACCTTTCACACGCATGCGTCACCACTTTATTAACCTTTTACTAGTATGTCCGTCCCTCTATTATTATCTTATTATGGGTTTACGATGTTTGAATGACGATTCTTATTCGAATTCAAATTACTTTTAGTAAAAAAATACATATTCAGAAATCATACTAAAAACTTTATAAAGTCCCAAATCCAGAATCAAATTTGATAAAGATTTGATACACACAATAAGATATTAAAAGTGATTTATGTTGATCAAGTGAATATGAATTGAGACAATAATAAGGGGGTGAAGGGGGTACTACATTACTACTTCAAGGCCGGGTGGGTTTGAAGGTTTAAAAAAATTATAAAATCATTTTTGTCTAAATTAACATGCATATAATAATAATACTATTTCAAGATATTTATAAAAAATTGTAAAATTCTCTTCTATCAAACCAATAATATTATTGTATGGGTGGTTCTTATTTATGAAGAAAACAATATTGGTTCTATTTGTACACTTTACCAAAGTTCTAGTCCTATTTAAGAAATTAACTCTATTGTTATCAATTCTTAAATTTACCCTCCAATGATGTGATCATTCTGATCATTTCATTTTTTTGTCTTCTCTGAGTTCTCCAATGATGTAATTTTTAAATGTACTCATTTGCAAATCTGGTCTTGCAACTAATAAATTTATCCATAACAAAAAGTTTATGTAGGAAAGTACACTTTCTGATATGTTCTTTTGTACTACATCCATCCCATTTATGTGTCTTCTTTTGTTTGACACAATTTTAAATAAAGCATTTGAAAAAGTAAAAATTATTGTTGAGATTTTAGTATAATAAAATGAAATGTTGCGAATCAAATATTTCTTTCCAAAAAGAAAATGTGACACTTATTTTTGAAATAATTCAAAAAGGAAAATAAGATAGGTAAAATTGGACAGAGGGAGTATCTTTTTACTAGATATTTGATGATAAAGTCCTCAAAATGGACAAGTTTATTAATTGAATAAGTTACGGGATCAATAACAGATACAACCAAAAGTTACCAATCTAGCTAAAACTACAAATCTTACTAAATACAATTGAACCCATATATTTATTTGTTAGATGACGAAAATTTGTTTGTTTTCTTCTGAGAATATTACTCAAAATAAGACTAAAACGGTTTGAAAATTTCAAAATAGGACTGTCATGTTTTTATTTCCAAAATAGGACTAATTACTGTCATGTTTTGGCAGTACCAGACTTCAAACATGGAAATATTTTCTAAACATGACAATAATTAATCCTATTTTGGAAATTAAAAATATGACAGTCATATTTTGGAACGTATACCATGGTGAAAATAATTAATCCTGTTTTCCTAATTAAACGTATACCATGGTGAAATGTCTTCCTAAAACTTACGTAGTATTAAAATGGAATATGTGCTCAATCTAGTGGAGACTAGTGACATGCACTATCGTTTTTTAATTAGGACATGATCTGTGATTGAGATCGACCCTGTCCACGTGTATGACTAATGGCCCTAGGATGATAATTTTGACACTACGTGGCCTACTCATTACCCTTCTAAAGGTCAATGCACTCAACATGGATTTGTTCTGTTTTTCTTTCATAAAATTCATGCACTCGTATTACTATTTTGATGGCTCCATTTGCATGTAATATAATCATTGCTCCATAGACTATATAGTATTGGTAATGATAAAAGAATTCCCAACGCTTTTTACGCATGTCGTGCATGTTGGCAGACGGCTATTGGCTAATCATTATTTCTCTTTTAGTCAAAAGCGAATTACTAATATATATGAGCACTCTTCTAGAATATGTCAAGTGTGGTAAACCAATACGGCAAAGGGAAAATAATTCAAACGAAATATTACGAGATGTGTGTAATCTAATACCTCCGTCCATTAAAGTTTGTCACAATTTCCGAAAACGAATGTCCCAAAATATTTATCTTACTTTTTCAACTTCCTTATTTGGTAAACAAATCTATACCAAACAGTGTTAAACAGTGCAAAACAGTGTCAAACAGTGTCGCTGCAGTGTGAAACAGTGTCGCTACAGTAATATCCATGGATAAGAAAATGAGAATAAAATAAAAAATGTATGGTTATAATTAAAGAAAAAAATAAATGAATACTAGTCGCAAAAGACTTCACAAATGGAAATAAGAATCATTTTTTGAGAAATCTCAAAGACGTAATTGATAAAAAAAATGAGAGAATCGGAGTATGTATTACCGACTACTACGTACTATAAAATGAAGGACTAAATTTACTTAAAAATAAAATTGGTTAAATAATAGGGAGTAGGAAAAACATTAATGGTTGTAATAGAAACGACTACCACACAACGGAGCTCTAGTCTATAGACTAATTTACTCGTGTATGTGCATTTAGTGCATCTAACATTTATTTTTAGTATAATTACCTACTTGAAGTGGAAAAATCATTAAGACATACTTGAATGTATCTAGCTTATTTTTAGTAAACGTAAAGTTAGTGATAGTGAAAATATGATTTTTAACCGGCTATACGGCTATAGTGATCTTTAGCAATAAATGCAATTAATGATCATGTAACGTTATTTATGCACTTTAAAAATAGGATGACACTTAATCCATGAGAACCTCTAACATCGTATTAGACTTCTACGTACCACTAGTTGATAGATAGTGAGTAGAACTCTGACTCAAGTATTTACCGATTATATGCACTTTTACTTAATATTTACATCTCATCACAATTATTCGATAACTTGCCATTTTTATACACATAAATATTGTGTCCCATCAATACCATACGTCAATAAGGATGGATGGATGAAGAATACTTAACGAGTGAGATGATGGGTATTAGTTATGTATGCTTCCTACCTAATCAAAGAATTGAAATCGTCATCGTATCACCATCTTATCAATTAAATTGATTTCATCTCAAACTTTACCAGATAAAACCATTAGTCAGTTCTCTTGTTCCTTTCATGTCTAGTTAATTAACGCCTTAATCCTTAATTTGATGTCGTAGACTTGTTAATTGCACGTTTGTTATATGTGTTGTTTAATTAGTAGGAATTTTGTTTAATTTCTTGCTTTGACTTTTTGCTATATTATGGTTGCTTTACTTTTTTATTTAATTTGAAAATGATCCTGATCGAGTATTACTTATGACTCCGTATTTGTCAAATTAAATCCCTAACTAGCCTAGAAGTTACTCAATATAGAATATAGGACTAAAACGTACACAAAATTCAAAAATAGGATTAAATATATTTTATTATCCAAATAGCACTTATTTTATCCTATTAAAAGAATAACTTGATAAAAACTTCTCAAAATAAGAGTGGATGAGTCAGATTTTGGGAATAAAATATTGATAGTAGTACTTATGAACTTTATCCATATTTTAGTCTTACTTAGAGAGTTTTCTCGATCATGTTATGCAACTACTTCTCAAATATAGGTAATATTGTATTGGATTGACTGTCAAATTAATCAGATCATATCAGATCAGACTTTAACATAACAGAACAGATCATCAGGTTTAAACAAGTCAAATTAAATAAGTTCGGATCAAACTTTAACAATTGTAAAATACAGACACTACAAAAAAACATGGGATTGACAGTGATTTTGGCAGGGATTTGACACGGATTTTGGTAGGGATATGCCAAATTCGTACCAAAAACACTTTGGCACGAGCTATTTGACACAAAAAATTGATAGATCTGTGCCAAAATTCGTGCCAATCTCGATTTTTTTTGTAGTGACATAGGCATATACAACATACATTATCATATCAAACCACACATGACCGCTCAGATTAAATCAATATTTTCAAACAAAATGTTGATAATTTCTAAACAAACTGATATCTATGCTGAATCAAAGTATCTAACGACAGAGGCGGACCCAGGAAAGTCATTTTGGGGGGGCGAAAATATTTTTGGGGGGGTTCAAAATACTTTTTGGAAGAGCAAAAATTATTTTTCGTATATATATACAATAAAAAAAAATTTGTTGGGGGGCGGTAGCCCCCCTGAGTCTCTACTACGGTCCGCCCCTGTCTAACGATATACTATTCCGTAATAATCTCATGAACACGGGACATATTTCTTTCTCTACGTATGCTAATAATTGCGACGTACTTATTTCGCACTAAGTAACGTACGTAAATTAAACCGGATGCATGGTATTATAATGAACCATGCATATTATTATCTATTTAATTAATATTAATTAACTAGGAAAATAAAAATATTTATAGTTTGAAAGAAAGCATTGGAATATGAATTCATTCATGCAGAGAATGATAATTAATTACACACAATAAATGAAATGATTACATGACATATATATAGGAAATTAGGAATTGAAGGTACGTACCTCGGATTCGTTTTCTAGATGGAGCTTATTGACCAGGTACTTTAGCACAAATAGGACTGTCATTCTTCCATCTCTAATTGTATAGATCATTATTAATCACCAAAATGAAACCACCCTTAATAACTTTAATAATTACTAATCGAGAAGCAAATTAATGCATGTATGAAATTAATTACGTGCACGTAGCCACGCAAGGCACGTGCGTAACCAATTAAAATAAATTCTTAATAATTCTACGTTTTTAGATGCATGGTTAAATTATACGCAGTAATTAATGAATATGGGAATTGAATGAAGTAATAAATACTGACTTGATTCTTATGTATTTTTTGGATATCTGCCGCAAATAAGGTTCTTTTCTTCTGCATTGGTTCCCAATCAAGAAATAATAATTATCAATGGGATGGCCATTAATACGTCAAAGTAGAAGGAAAAAAGCAACATAAATATTCAATATTATAATCACTAGTACAAAATAATGCCTTACCTACAAAATTTGGGCATAAAATATAAATTCGCACACCAAAATAAATCATTTGTGGGGAAATACTTTGACTATAAATATTTTTTCCATACAAATTACTTATGTGATGTGCTTTTCGTGGGGCTAGTCTTTTCCAATAAACACAAAATTAAATAGAAATGAATATGAGATTTAACGTACATATTTAAATATGAGATATTGGGCATATATATGGTAAACCCCAAACATTGAGTCTATTTATATACTTCATGCACTCCATGTTGTACCTCCCGAAAAGTATAAGAAATTAAAGTTCGAGTAGAAGTGATGATTGACATGAAGGAGCTAAGGTGCATGTAGGAATTTCTCGTTTTGTTTTACATCATATATATATATATATATATATATATATATATATATATATATATATATATATATATATATATATATATATATATATATATATATATATATATATATATATATATATATATATAGGGGATGGTTCAAATACAAAGACCTCTTCCCATGCAAAGTGAGAATGAATCTTGTGCATTCATTTCCACATCTAATGACTCAAAATGAGCCAAAAATGCACAAAATTCGACCAAAATTGCGGTGGCAATTTCGTAAATATGTTGCACTTTTTCGTTACCGCGAAAAAGTGCAACAGAAACACGCAAAAGTGCAAGCGAAACATGCAAAAGTGCATATTTTCACACTTTGCACGGGAAGATGTCTTTTTATTTGAACTCTTCCCTATATATATATATATATATATATATATATATATATATTCACGTACACCTTATCAAACTAGGAAAGTCTATAGTGCCCATTACATATATTGCCGCAAACTCCCCACCAATAATTTGCAGACTTTAGTAGGCATGCCGCATTATCATTTATCAACATAAAAAATTAGGTACATACTTGACACCCTATTTGTTAACACTGTTTTTCGACTTATCAAACTTATCAGTCAATTTTTTCATCAAACACGTAACTTTTGTTTTCGTCCGCTGAATTGTGTAATAAAAAAAGGGAGCTTGAAGTTACTTTTCTGGTTGTATTGACTGAGGTTACTGTAGATGACCATTTTATCTATTTTTACACATAATTTTTTATTTATTTTATTAATAAAATATATTTAAAAAAATATATTTTTCTTAAATCAACATAATCAGCCAATGCAGCCACTTCAGCCATAACTTCATAAATTTCAGCAGAATCAGCCAAATCAGCTGATTTTCATGTTACCAAACGGGCTCGAAATTTACTACATCAAACAAAGTTAATTTAACGGGAAAGTTCCGGAAATAGGACAAACAGTTTGAAAATTCCAAAATAGGGTTGTCATGTTTTTTATACCCAAAATATGATTAATTACTGCCAAGTTTCGAAAATACTGCCATGTTTGAAGTCTGGTATTGTTAAAACATGGCATTAATTAGTCCTATTTTGGGAAAAAAAACATGCATGACAGTTCTATTTTGGAATTTTCAAACTTTTTAAGTCCTATTTCGGATAATATTGTCTAATTTAAATAATGAATTCATTATATAAAATGGCACTATCTATTATTCGTACCTCGACCATATCCGGAATGTTGTCAAAATGTTCGGATATTTGGTTGTTTTATACTCGTACTTTATATTTATATTTACGTTAATTACACATATCTGAATAAAGTTGGTAATTAAAGTTTTGAATGGAAGAAGGGACTACTCCTGTTTAAGCAATAAATTCTCCAATGTTTAAAGCATAATTGGTTTCTCCAAATATAACTAGTATGGAATAATTATAATTATGTTCACGAGTAAATATATACTACTGCGTACATGCGTTCCTAAAAGATTTTTTAGTTTGAATAATAATACAACTAAAACAATTTAAAAATTTCAAAATAGAATTGACATATTTTTATTCCCAAAATATGACTAATTAATGTCATGTTTTGGCAATACTAGACTTCAAACATGACACTATTTTCTAAGCATCGCCGTAATCAGTCCTATTTTGGGAATAAAAACATGACGGTCTTATTTTGGAGTTTTGAAACTGTTTTAGTCCTATTTCAAGAACTTTCCCTTTTTCTTTTGATTTTTTGGTATGCCATTTTTGTTCGCCCTAAGTTTTAGTGTTAAGTACATTATTGTTTAACAATCCTTGACACTATTACTTAAAATTACTCCGTATTACTCAGGGGCGGACCCAGGAAAGTCATCTTGGGGGGGTGAAAATATTTTTTGGGGGATTCAAAATAGTTTTTCGAAGGGAGAAAATTATTTTTCATATATATATATACACTAAAAAAAATTCTTGTTGGGGGACGATAACCCCCCTGGGTCTGTACTACGGTCCGTCCCTGGTATTACTTAAGAATAACGGATCATGGAATAAATGGATTGGAATTTGCTTACTATCATTATTATGAGTAATTACTTTTTAATAAATACTATGTATAGGGTGAATTCCCTAAATAGGAGTAAAAAAGTTTTAAAATTCCAAAATAGGAGTATCATGTTTTTAATTTTATTCCTTAAATAGGATTAAATTTATGCAAAAGTTGGCATTAGTAGAGTTTAAATTTTTCCAACCATGCTAGATTACTTCTATCAAGGGAATAAAAAACATGATACTCCTATTTTGGAATTTCAAAACTTTTTTTTTTTTGAAAAATACGGAGTAGAAGAGAATTTAACTCAATTTCCGTTATGGATTTCAAAACAAGTGGGAGTGAAACTTCTTTTCGGTCAAACGTTATAACTTACTGATTTTGAGATGCTTGTAGCGAAAACCATATACCGGAATGTTGTCGCCGCGGAGGATCAATCACTCTACAATCAAAGCCCGGGAAAACTACTCCGGCGCCGGCGTAGACTAGCGGAAATGCAGCCGGCCGAGGAACGAACCGGGAACCCGTCACCGGCGGCGCGTATAAAAACGGCGACGAGGACGACGATCCCGCTACTGGATGCCCCTGTGGCGGAGTAGCCATGACGGGCCTAAAAGCCCACGGCGGATGTTGCAAGATGTTATTATAATTAGACAACGTGGAACTATAATACCCCACGGCGGATGGCGGCGGAATAGACTGCGGATGCCGGAGCTCCGCCGCAGTACTAACATAACCCCCAGTTGGTCTTCCCGACGGCAGTAGATCCAGCTCCACGGGTCCTAAGCGAGTCCTACCATGCTCCTCATGATCACGACCGTCGTGGTTCACGGTGGCTGAGCTGTTTCCTCCGCCGCCGACGGTCAACTGAAGCCAGTCTTTATGATCATCATCTTCTTGGACGATGTTACTATTATTAGTAAAATAATCTTTACAATAACTGGTGGAAGCCTCCTCGTTATTAACATATCTTTCATTAAGATCAGTTATTGATCTATCATCCTCCGCCATTAATGGATTCTCTAGAACAGTTCCTCCTAATAAACAAATTCCCTCTCTATAGGGATAATAAGACAGAAACTCTCTCGTCGGTGTAGATCAATATCCAGTTTGCAGAGGCTTTCAAGATCAGATTATTCATTCAAACCCCAAAAACCACACATCCCAAAGTCCCAAATAAACTGATAATCAAAGAAAAAACGACGACAGAATTCGGGAAAGCTAATACTAGTACCACGTATAATGTTTTCAATGATCCAGTAAAAGAAAGCCATATTGTATACATATGGAAGGAAAAAGCCAGGAAGGGTAATTAAATTAAATGTATGTAAACTTAATTTGGGCTTAAATGGAATACATGAGAAGAGATCGTTTGTACTCTACAACAACCAAAAGAGGTAGAAGAAAAGGAGAACGCCGTATTGTTGATATTTGTGTTGCGGATGAGGAATCAATAGAGACATAATTACATACGCCTTTACTCTTTAGCAGGCCGGGGTCGGAGAATAGAGAGAGCTTTATCATATTAATAGACTAACTCAACAAGACTAATAACATTGAGAATAACTATCTCTGACTAAAAGTATGAGTCCATCAACCTTACACTTACGCTTAGAAATGATCACCGTCTGAACATGAATCGTTAAGCACTTAACGGAATGATCATCTACATTCTTCCAACGACATCATATCTAGCAGAATTGTTGATCATTATTAGAGACCTAAAATTAAAAACATCAACGAAAAACAGAACAATGTACACAAACATAACGTGAAAATAAGACCATAAAAAATAAAATAAACGATAGATACTTTAGTATGATCGATTGAATGTATACAAAATCCCAAAATTAGTAGCAATATTGACACATATATATTAGGATATGATTTACGGGCAAAATTTCAAGAGTTCATGAATTTTAAAAGTTTAGGTGTATGAAGTGTGAAATTTCAAAAGTCTACAAAAGTCTATGTATATTCAATGTACACTTTAAAAAATCTATAAAAGTCTAAACGTATTCAAACTTTCATTCATTCTTATTGACTTCTAAATTCATGAATTCTCGTCGACTTTGAACATATTTAAGCACGATGATTCTCTGCAATTGTCTTTTCTTCTCACCAAAGACTTTCGTGGACTTTTATGTTATCTTCTACTCGTCACAAGTACATGTACATCCCGGTTGCAGATTTGGCTAATTATTTACCTGTGACATCAAACTGTCTAACGAGTCTTGGACTAATACCGTTAACAGGTCCTGGACTAGTACCGGCTGGGTCAGGAGGTCGCGCGGTACCAAGATGGTCTCAGTATACAAGATTTTAACATTAAATTCTGGTTTTTTTTTCACTTTACAATTAATAAAGTTGAACAAGGAGATTCTACATTAATACTCATACACAAAATAAACTTAAAAAAATTTAAAAAAGTGATACTCCCTCCGTGCCTCTAATATTGATATGGATGGGAGTGGTGTGGTTGTTAAGAAAAGTAGAATTATGTGGTTGATAATGAGTTGATAAAGTGGAAATAAAGTAAGAATGAATTAGAACCACATAAATGTTACCAAATATGGTATGAGACAGAAATAAAGGGACATCGAAAAATGAAAAAATGGGACAATTATAATGGGACGGAGGGAGTATTTTATATATGGACTTACGAAGAAAATGTAGGGATGAGGTCGGTTCAGTTCATGAAAGAAAATAGGAACCACTTGAAGAACCGTTAATCCCCTATCGATTCGATTTTAAAAGTTTTTGGAAGAACTGATATAAGAATCAATGGTATTACATCGGTGCAATTCCGGTACGTTGTCAGTTAACTATTAAGAAAAAAATATTTTAACTATTACTTTATTTCATCGTTAAACCGTCAACACAAAAAAATATAATTTCAAATTAATAAATATTTAATCGTAAATAAGTAAACAAAATCTAACAAGCTAAAAATGAAAAGAAAACAATTATTAAGAAGAAAAGCTCGATTGCACTTATGCTTGTACCACATGTAGCAATGAGTGTAACGCTTGTGAAACGATTAATGTTCCTACTCATTGAGTTGTGTAATATAACAATTGATCATAAGGAGACCGAGTTGAGCATTCTTCAAACTTTAACTTTTCTTTTTAATAAAAATAAATTTGGATGCTTGTGCTTCATTTATTGATGTAGAACTTTGCGCTGCTAGATGAACTATATTTGTTTCATTTATTTATTTAGTTGTTTCTTATCATATTATATAGAAAAAATTGCTCACGGTAGGACTTAAACATAACATTTTTTCAAAGAATGATCATAGGTTTGATTTTCATTTTGTTGGTGGTGAATCATTCTGATGACGATGACGACAAACTCCAGTGATGAAGGCGGACAAGCAGATCCGTAGCGACGATCTAAGTGAACATTTTGACGACCGACAGTGAAGGTACGAATTTAAAAGTTTATGGACTCTTTGAAAGTATAAACTTTTCCATGAATTTAAAAGTCAATAGATTTAATTTATAAAAAGTCCATGGATTTAAAAGTCCATAGTTAGTTCATTGACTTTTTTAAAAATCCATGAATTAAAAAAGTTCACCATAATCCATATTCAATACACCTAGCGTAGAATATCTATATATATATATATATATATATATATATATATATATATATATATATATATATATATATAATAAAGACAATTAGGAACTAAATCACGTCAAATACCTTATAGTCTAATCTGATGACATCACTGCTAATCTTCCATAAAGGAGGCCAAGTCACAGGTTCAAGACACATCCGAGTCGTGAAGAATGTTCACATTATCATGAACAACTACTATAATAAGTTTAGAATAGGTTTAGAAGAATACTTTTAAAAACTATACCATATTTATTAGACTCATTATATTACACATTTAATGTCACGCCCCGGACCTACCCGGACACATCAACAACCCGCCGTACAGTACGAATAGTCAACCGCAGTTCAACACATCTATACTATACAAGGCGTCTGGAATATCATTCACACATAGTACATCCATAAACAAACATAATGTAAAAACGTTCATTAAAGCAGCGGAAACAATATTGCAAGTGTTCAAGCCACATTTGGCATAATTAGGCATGCAAGCCCCCAAAATAATTATTCAGAAAATAATATCCATGAGCACTATTTTAATTGTTTTGAAACAGAAATGGAGGAAGCACGAACCACGTCTTCTCTCCTAGAATCTTCCCGAAGCCACGGGCAATGGTAGCAAGCTCAGCTCCTACCTGAAATTGTGAGGTGGCCTCCCTCGTGAAGGGGAGGTCAGTACTTGGAAGCATTTGACAAGTACAATGACAACTATACTAAGTATAATCAATGTTTCAATTTCAAGACCCTCAATATAGGGTGATATTATATTATAGGTCATAACCCTCGGTTACCCCTTTATAAAATAATGTACTTACTTTATATAAAGTCAAGTAGTCGGCCTGTGGGCACATATTCATTTAGAATTCACCATTTTAATTCCCCGTGACTACTAGTCACGTCAACCCCGTAGGGTTCCCTTGAGTCCCGATTGTATAGCAAGGGCTCGGCCCGACTACATTTCTATACAACCCTTCAACTCAATTTAACACATTAAAATTGTATGGCAAGGGCTCGGCCTAACTACGTTTCCATACTAACCACAACTTCGTGGTCAGGGCTCGGCCCAACTACGTTTCCACGAAGATCACAAATACACGGCAAGGGCTCGGCCCAACTACGTTTCCATTCTAATCACACTACATGGCAAGGGCTCGGCCCAACTACATTTCCATGCAATCCTAGAGTCCGACTCTAATTCATTTTTGAAGTCCAATTCTCAAACAAATCATATGCCTAGAATCAATCCACTTGGGTAGCCTTTAGACATACCCCTAACACACCTTAGTGTTCATTCAATTCAACCTTAAAGTATCTCTTAAGACTACTTAAGGCAATTCTATTCACAATCCTATCCCTTAGGATTAATTCCATTATATTATTCTCCCGACTAGTATTTTAATACTAGTAGGTTAGTCTTAGAACATATCAAGTTCTTAATTCAAATTGATATTTCTTTTCAATTGATTTTCCAATCCAAATATAATTTGATCCCAATATCAAAAATATCACTTTTATCCATTCATGAATTTCATACATGAAGTAAAAGTATATTTTATCACAATATTTACATAGTTAATTCCATTATCATGCCATTCCTTTCATGCCACATAATCATACACAATTTATTCTAAATTTGTATATCATGCTTCATTTACTCATATCAATAGTATTTTCATTTAAGCATTATTACTCATTAATAATCCATGAAAATCACTTTTAATACCTTAGGTAATCTTATGAAATTAACTCACTAATTATAAGCAATATAGTCAGTCATCCTCACCTCGTGATGTGCTACAATAGTTGCCTTTGTTAAGCCCCTCGATCAATCCCTGTTCTAGGTCGATTGAAAGTGGAAAACTGGACTGCTGGGCAAAAGCCGGGCGGCTTTCGTAGTCTGCAACTACAAACAACTCCTTTGGTGTGGCGGTTTCCGGCGATTTCGACTCCTATCGATTTGCCAACCCTTCTAAGTTAATTACCACCACTTTATATCAATATTCTACACTTTTAAACGTGTAGAAATCATGATTTAATCCACCATATGATTTCTTAAAAATCATACACAATAAAACTAGTTAAAAGAGTAGAAATTGTATTCTTACCTCTTCTTCTAACCTTTTCTTGATGAGTTTTCTCTTCTTCTCGATTTCTCCATGTTAAATCTTTGTGAGCGGTTTCTCCTGGAGCTCTCCTCTCTTAGTTGGTTCGGATGGTTCAAAATGGAGGAGGGGATATCTATTTCTCAATCAAGTTGAGAAGATAATGTAGGAATAGTCCATGAGGGGTGTGTGTTTGTCTACAATCACTCTTCCATGTGTGAGTCTGCCCCACTCCATATTTTGTTGTCTCATTCCATCATTTGGAGTGTACAACACATGTGCGAAAAATCCCAACTCGGTGTAGGGAGTCCCTCCCAATTATTCGTGCTATTTCTGGCAGGTTAGGTCAAAATAGCATTCGGTTGCCCCAAACATTTTTCCCAACTTCGGTTGGCATTTTATTGGGCTTCTATAATTATCACGATGTCCCAACTAAACATTTGGTAGCCCATTCTCAATATTACGGACCCGATAAATAATTTAATTAATCACCCATTAATTAAATACGCCATTCTTTTACACGAAAATATTCGCTTGAAAATTCACATACATACTGAATATTAAATTCAAGTACATCCGGGTGCGGTGACACATTTAATTTACACCATATGTGTGTGTTACCCCCATTAATTTAATGTATGCGTATAAACTTTGAACAATACTAACCATATGATACGGCCGGAACTGCCGTTATTCTCTTTAGTTTATACATTTATATATATTTAATTAAAGCTCGTGAATGAATGAAATTTAATAAGAACAATACGAATTGAACAATAAATTTTATTGAAAAATATTTGGTGTACACTTTTTTGTACATTTTTGACACACTTGTCTGTTTACGCAAACAGTGTTTCTTGTATACAAACAACTTTGAAGGATCCAAGGAAGCTGTCTGTATACAGACATCTTTATTTACGTAGACAGACAAGTGTGTTAAAGGTGTACACAAAAATGTATAACCCAAAAGCTGAGGAGGATTATGAGATGAAACTTAGCTTGACTTGAGAGCAAACCAATCAATTAAAGGGCACTTTTCATCTCGTCGTGAAGCCATCATCATCACTTCCCCGTACAAATCTTCACATCAATACCAAGTGCGATCCAAAACATTTTCTCCCATTTTCGAACGGAACAAGAAAGATACAAAACCCATGCATGTTACGTTCCAATTAAAACATTTAACGTAACAACTATTGTAAAACTATATAATGAATAAGATTTTATTTCGTTTATAAAATTACTAAATGTATAAGTTATAATTACATTAGCTAATTAAATTTACAGTATTAAATTACACAAGAATCAAATATAAAATATACTCCGCAAGTCTGTATCTAATAAAATAAAGAACAGATTAATTTGTGGAGGAAAAGTGAAATGGTAATCTTCAATAATCAATTCAACTAAAAATATTCCAAAGGGGACACGATTATAAGAATTTGAAGATTCTTTTTTTAAGTTGGACATTTTTTGTTGTTGATATTTTTAAGTTGGACACTTATTTACTTGATAAAAAATTAAAACCTTGTCATGGTGAAATGCATGAAAAAGGGAGATGTTGTAATCTTGTGTATCCGGAAAACTTTACATTGCATACACATTCTAAAACGAATTAGCAAACAAAAAAATTATAAAGAAAAAGTTTAAAGAAATTGCGTACAATCACAAAGTACGGAGTAAATGTTATACAAAAGTAGAAACGAAATAAAAAATCAAATAATTAGATTTTAAGTAATGGCTAAAAATTACGGACTAGTACAAATCAAATTCTTATTTATGCCGTGAAATTATTTCCGTACAAATTAAACACAAACAGAAATATCAACCACAAGAAGAGAAGACGGCTTAAGATCCATTAAAAAAAGAATTGAATTAAAAATGGGCTATGAAAATGGAATCTTGGAAAATAAAAGAGAAAATTATTTCTTATACCACTAAAATAGTATATATTTCTCAATTTATGACCTAGTCATTTTTCCCCTTATTTGGGGTAGAATGATATGCTAGTCACGTTCCATATGCATTAATGGGAAACTTTCTCTTAGCTTGCTTGTTTTTCTGTTATGATACTCACGGTTAGTGATTTTTGGTCATATTTTGATCAATTAAGTTTTTAAATCATATAACGAGAAATCCTCCCTCTTTTAGTAAAATTGGGGTAAATTTTCCAAGATAAAATGGGAGAAAAAAAAGGACGGAATTGAAGGGTCTCTAATTGATTGAATGATCCAGATACTTGGACTTGGACTTCTCGTACCATTACTACCATATCACATTGTCACCGTATCTTAAATTGCTTACCCTAATTATACATTCATACTTACACTTTTTGTAGTCATTGTGCAAAGCTAGCAAAACTTTGTGCTGTACATATGAATCCACTCCACAAGCAATAATAACACACAACTATCATATCATTCACAATTTTAATTATAATGTGAGCTCAGCTCGGTGAAGGTTACTACTTACTACCACCACAACAAGTGATGGGATAATCATCCAAATTATGTATTCTACTTCCTCCATCCTAATTTAGAGGAAGCCTATATCGTACAAGCGGTTGTACGGTGAGCAACTGTACAGCTAGTGGCATTTTGGAAATTTAAATGAAATTAGCGTTTTCCACTAAATGAGCATTAGTGCACTCTTTGTGAGTATGAGACATATTCTGTCAAGTATAAGAAGCCTAGCAATGAGCATCAGGATCTCTGTTTCATATCTTCTAATTCACTCTCTTTTTCTTAGTTTTTCTTTTACAAAAATTTATTAAATTATATCTATAATCAAATCTTAGGAACTGCAATATGTGAATCTAATGTAATGTGGAACTTTTCAAATATGCATTAATATAATGAGGCAAACAAAAGAGGGTGGAAATTTGGTAAAGGCTAAAGGGTGTATTGTTAGTTAATGCTTTATACGGAGTAATAACATTTCAACTTGATGTCGACTTAATTATTAGACTTCACTCACGTGTTTATTGATTTTGATAAATGATAAGTGATGATAGAGTGAAATATCAATTTAAAACATAAAAGGACTTTCTGTATCAGTATACAACTCATATAGAAAGTCAATTTTTTTTATAGAAATTTTTACGCTTTTTACAACTAATATATTTGATGAGTTCTAATTTCAAAGTACTTTAATACGGAGTACAAGACATTCATCAGTTTAATTATTCTTGTTATATACAGAGTATTATTTTATTGATTCCTATCATTTAAGATTTAATATTATCTGTATTTTTTTTTAAAAAAATAATTTATCATTTGTCATTGCCATCATTCAAATTACATGAAGGTCACAACATTTGTCAATTACAACATTAATTCAAAAGAAACGAAGATTCAAATCTAAATTATCATTCAATGTGATTGACATGGTAGTTTCAACGACATTGGTTTTCAATCCGGTTCATTTCCCTCCTCAATAGCATTTCACTTCGCCTTCTTTTCCTATATATAATAACAACAATAAACTTCATTATTGAAGGGATAAGTAGAACTACTTACATTTTACACCACATGAAAATAGACTAACATTAGTTATATAGACACAGACATCTAATGTGTGTGAAGCTAAGGGAGGACAAATGTATGTGCACATACATTAGTTATATAGACACAAACATCTAATGTATGTGCAGAGTGGATGAATGTTTGTGCACAAACAACTACTCTCAGTGTAGAGAGGATGAATATATGTGCACAGACAACTACCGTTTTTGATATGATATTAATTAATTGTCTATGAACAGACAAATAATTAATGTACACAGACAACTGATGTATGGAAAATATTTACCAATCTTTGGTTTCTTGCTTCGCTTTTCAAAACACAAACAAATGTTATATACACAGACATTAGTCGTCTGTACACGGACAACCATTGTCTGTATACACGCATTAGTTATTTGTCTACACATATGTTTATACTAATGTTTTTTATTGTAAATCTTCTAAAAAGTCATTTAGTGTTAGTAACCTGTGTGTGTGCACTGAGAACTCTTCTTTGTGTTCTCACGCACTACTTGTCTGTACACCATAAACACCTTTCACGCACTACTTGTCTGTACACAGACATTAGTTGTTTGTATACATTAGTTATTTGTGTACACAGTAATTACAAGTTATCTGTGTACACAGGGGCTGCATGAAAAAATCATATTTTGGATGAAATGCATACAAAAATGAATAAAATACACAATAAGAAACTTGTAAACATGGCTAAATCATCCATGGCGTCAATGTTCTTCTTCAAACGTTCCCCATTAATTGAGGCCATATTATCATCTCCGGTTGCCGGCGTCATTTCCATCAACGACTCCTCATACCAATCTTCTCCGTTTGTTGGTGCAATAAAATTCATTCTCAAACAATGGAAAGGATGAACCCTCGTAAATAAGTCATGCATGTGCACATGGGTTGCATTACCAACTCGCCTTTGTGTTCACATTATACAAAAAAAAACCTTAAAGCCTTTTACACATGAATTGTCTGTATACAGATATTAGTTGTGCATGTATACTAGTTGTCTGTGTACGCATCAATTACAAGTCGACTGTGTACATAAGGACTACAATAAGAACTCGTCTCCCCCCCCCCAAAAAAAATACAAAATTAAGAGAACATACAATAAACATCTTCTAAACAGCTACCTAAATCATCCATGATGTCAATGTTCATGTTCAACCGTGTCCCATTGTTTTAAGTGGTATTACATTATTACCATCTCTGGTTGTTGTCGTTGTTTCCATCAACTCTTCATACCAATCTTCTCCAGTTGGCGGTGTTATAAAATCGATTCCTAAACAATGGAAAAAATGGAGGCCCAACCCGTTTTATTTTTTGTAAAGTTTCTCTTCAAAATAGCTCTAGTTTTGTCATTTTCCTTTTCTTTCCGTATTTTTATTTCATTTCCCTTTTTATGTATTTCTTTTTAATCATTCTCTTCTTATTAAAAATCTTTTTCTCACTTTACTATTTGTTATGTGTTCTTTTTATTTTCACTTTTACACTTTTTTCTTTTTGTTATTTTTTTTATATTTTTTCTTCTTTGTTCTTGTTATCTTAATTCCACCATCAATATATTTTTTCTCCTTTCTACACTATCGTATTTTCCCACAATCCTTTCCACAACCAATGTGCAGAAGTAACCTCTATGTTTATATTATAAGCATAATTCTTGAAAATTTGCTGCTCTGATTTGAACAGGTCTGATGAATGTCTTTGTGTAGACATGCTAATAAGATTATGTTTTTGTAGACAGGGTCCTTCCTTATCAACATTGAAAAATTGTTTCAGTTTCAGTTTGATTTGGGATCCTAAGCTATCTAGTTGAGAAGAATTTGACTTTTTTAATTTCTCATCTTCGGCCTTAGGAATCCATTGTTGTTTGAATTTTGGAGCAAGAGAGGTTTCACAAACAGTGAGTGAATATTCAGACAGATAATCTTTTAAAATTGTTGATTGTTGGATGTTGACCGTAAACGTGAGTTTGATTGAAGTTTCTACGAGTTCCGGACCTCTGCAGTGTAGCTTTAGACCAGCTTTGACCTTTGGTTTGACTTCGAATGGATTGACCGGATTTGCCTCAGTTTTGACCTTGACCTCGATGATTGACAATGTTTCTCGGAAAACAAATGATATCTCCCTCAAGAACAGAGAGTGAGGGAGCGTGAGAAAGGGTTCTGGGGTAACCTCGAAAATTCATGTAGATCTTTTCGTTAGCTTTCCAACAAGGTATTATACGCTTAAATCGGATCACCAAGTCAAAAGTTATGGCCAAAACAGTGCAGAACGTTGAGAAGTTGGAATTTTGATCTTCAAGAAAAGCTTTCTTGATATTGGTCTATTGGACTTCGAGAAAAAGATACACTTCGATAAATGCTTTTCGATGTCTCCCTTCGAGAAACGGTTCTCGATGATTGCCTTCGAGAAACGGTTTTCGATATCTGCCTTCAAGAAATGGATCTCGATGATTGCCTTCGAGAAACGGTTTTCGATATCTGCCTTTGAGAAATGGTTTTCGATATATGCCTTCAAGAAGTGGTTCTCGATATATGCTTTCGAGAAGTGGTTCTCGATGATTGCCTTTGAGAAGTGTTTCTCGATGATTGCCTTCTAGAAACGATTTTCGATATCTGCCTTCGAAAAATGCTTTTCGCACTTCGATATCGAGAAACCTTTTTCGAAAACTTAAACTTCGAGAAACGCGTCTTCTTCACAGAACCAGCGAAAAACCTCAAAACATCGAAATCTCAAAAATCCCAAATATGCCATTTCAGTCTTGTTTATCTCAAATGTTGATCGAAAACTTCCAGTAATCGCAGAATAGCGTTCAAAGCAGGTCGATCAAACAAAAATTGCAGAAGGTCAAATTGTCAAGAAACTTTTCTTCGACATCAATGGCAGATCCGAAATTGCAGAATATCTTCAATCGATTTCACGCTGGGCTCTGATACCAATTGATTGTCCCTATTGCATCCAATAATCATACAAAATATATAAAGTAGAGAAGAAAAGAATCTGATTCAATACCAAAAGGATTTCGAATTACAACTTAATGTATGAAACAACCTTCTCTGCTCTCTTTCTCTCTCTAAGAATGATATGTGCGCTAATGTGCGTGAATATTCTTTCAAGGCTTCGAGTTTCTCTTGAGTTAGCTTCCTTTTATACATAATGATGTCTAACTTAAGGCTTACAAGAGGGCTAATGGGCTGAAATAAATTTGTGACACATATTACACGTCTAAATAGTTACTACACAAATACAAAGATATTTAACTAGATTGGACACCATAAAATATTCTCAACATTAACTTTATTATTATCAAGTATCAAATCCTACATTCTCCCCTCCAATGATGTACGTGATCATTCTAAATCGTTTCATTTTCGGTAGTTAAATTATTCTTCTTTGTTACTTAGCGCCGCTTTCTCTAATTATCTTCTCCTCCTTTTCTTTTTATTCTATTCAGATTCAATCATCTTTATTACATATTGAAAATAATTATATTTATAAATTTAATCATACTTGAACATTTTTGTCTAACAAAATCAACAAATTATAACACCGACACTCATAGATAGCAATAACCATTTAAGAAATCAAACAATCAACTATGAATGAAGTCAATAAATAAACTAATCAAATAATCATATCAGACTAATATGCTTCCAAGTGGTTTTTTTAAATTTTGTGACAATGTTTTTCATCAAATGTAGATTATTTCCACAAAATTTTAGATTAAGATTTAATCGAGAAGTCAGATAAATAAATTTTTGAAAAACATTGTGCCAAACTATGCATAAAAACGTAATTTTTTTCAATAATTTAGTTAACTCACTTCCTGATTGAGTTTTAAACTGAAATTTTGTTGACATAATCTAACCTTCATAGAGAAAAAGCTCATAATTTTTCATTAAAAAATCCATCAAGAAACACCTCAAAAAATTTCACCCAAAAATTTATTAATTTGAGACCGAAAAATCAGTCTACTCACACCTATTATAAAGAACTAAACATGTCTAAAAAATCATTTTTTTTTGGATCTGCGGCCCCGCACTCCTCCTAGGGCCACCCCGGTACACTTTGTGACAGAAATCTGGAATGTTAGAAGAATGTTTGAGGATGCAAAAAATAAAATTAAGCATGAATGACTATATGGATAGTTGTGTTTTAGCGAGGACGAAGTATTTGCTTGGTCATGGTTTTCTTGTTGTTTTATAGGGGATAAATTTGGGAAGTAGGGAAAATTCCGTACCACTACTACATGTAAGATGCAATTATTTCAGACTGTTGCATGTTTTAAGAGCAACTCCAATGCGGTTGTGCATTACTGCTGAGATGGCAAAGTAATGAACATGGTGTATTCCAAATGTGGACCAAAATTTTAGGGAAAAGTAAGGTCTATTCAATTTGAACTCCAATGCAAACAAGAAAGTTAAGGCAGACTAAATAAAAAGCAAAAATGCAAATGAATGGACGAAAAACCTGGAGGCCAACATATGCGTTATTGGCTTTGTCAGAGGGTGAGATCCAAGGTCTCAATATGGACCTCCTCCTTGACATTGTTCCAAATTATGAGGTGTCAAGTCACCTACAATGGAACCACTTTATTTTGCATTGGAAAGCAGACTTCCATTTTAATCTTACACTTGATGATGTGGATGTGCAATGCACTTGTGCGTTGGAGGTGCCCTCAGACAATGAGAGAGAAGGAAAGTGCCGAAAAATAGGGGAGTTTGTTACTTCAAAAATTGTAAAATAAGCTGCGCTTTGGGTTTTACAGTTCAAAATGTATTTCAAGGACAAACTTCTCATCCTTTGAAAAAGTCCATCCAGTGATCCAACCCGTTTACCTGTCTCATTTTTCCCTATTTCATTCTTAGTTGGTACTAGTGATACTACATCCGTTCTCTTTTAATTGCAACGTTGAACTTTTTGCATTATACACTCATTCTACTTTAACTATATTTTATTTATTAATGTATTATAAATTAAATTTTAAAAAAATAATGTTAAATTCTTCTTATTTGAAATTTTCAAAATCTGTAGTCAAATGGTGGCTCGTTAGAGTAGACAAATCTTGTAGTCTGTGTGCTCGTCTTTTAGGCTTACCAGGATCTAATTAGTCGTTGGATCTGAATTTGCTCTGATACCATATTAAGACTTGGGATTCCATCCTAAAAGGTGAACCTGTTAGGAGGAGGAGCACAAGGCTTTATATGTTGCTTTGTATTTCTATACGCAATCGGTTTGGGACAGCTTAATACGCCCCCGCAAGATGGTGACTCGTTGGAGCAGACTAACCTTGTTATTCGTGTGCTCGTTGTTGAGGCTTACCAGGATCTAATTACTCGTTAGAGATTAGTTTTCTCTGATACCATAGTAAGACTTGAGGTTCCATCCTAAATCTTAATAGATTACACCTATCGCAGATCGCCTATGCCTTAGAACATAAATAGAGACGTGATCGATAGATATAGTGAGAGAAAATTGAATAGCTAGTGTAAAAATTTCATGTATAAAATATATTATGAACAAATAGCAAATTAGTATGTATCGTCTTGCTCTGTTCTTAAAATGGGACTCCGTAGAAGCTTTGGTTGTGGGTATTAGGTATATATAGTGTTCGAAAACCTCATTTCCAGGTTGTTGGACCTTTTTGAAGGTGATGTGTGGCTAACCGTGCACAATACACAACATGCATGTTATATTCTTAGTTTCCATATTTTTATTTTTATTTTTTACTAGCATAATATGACTTTCCCTTTTTACTCGAAGTAGAGCATACATAAAAGTGCATCACAATATATAGTCTTTTTTTTAATTCAAGATGAATGCACTTTTGTTCATTAGCTATGCATTTTGAACTATTAATATTTGCACTATTTTGGACACCCTATAACGTGAATAAAAATTCATTCAATTCATCAATTTGAAAGTGATTAAAGGTTAATATTTGTTCTTTTGTTTCATGAGGAGGCTATATTTTACTTAGCTTTGAACTCACCCATAAACACACGTACGGAGCATATAATTAGTTTGTTTAAGTTTCAAATATTGACCAACATATGTGGTAATCGGCGGGATCTCTCTATATAAGATTAATAATGACACACATATGTATAGTTAATTAAGTGAAAAACCTAAGATGGTTTGTTAAGTACCAAACTTGGTAGGATATTTTAGTTTACGTAAGCCAATTGTTTAGTACTCTCTCTGTCCCATTTTGGTTAGTCAAACTTGACTTTTCAAGTCAATGGTGTCTAACTTTGACCGGCTATACATTTATATACAAAAGTAATGATAATAATACGAAAATCATATGAAAATTTTCTTTGTTAAAAATATAATCATAAAAGTATAAAATAATTAAATTTTGCATAAATATATTAGTTAAAATATTTGGTTAAACTTTACCATCTTTAACTGGAAAAGTCATAGATGACTAACTAAAATTGGAAGGAGGTAGGATAATACATGAGTAGTATCTACTACATATACTACAAGAGCAATGGGATGTATATATCATAATAAACTAAAAGACAATAGGGTGTTTTGAAATTGGCATTTGAGTCCAAAGGAGCAGGTTGATCTCTTTTAGCATTTTCGGTAAGTGAAAATAATGTTTGATAAAACCTAATAGCAGTGCTTTGGGTTAGCATTTTGAAATACGACATTTCCCACTAATTGCTACCGTCAAACGGTTAAATTACCAAATGCAACCCGTAAACTTATTTAGTTTGTCAAACCCGCTAACTGAATGTGCTATTACTAACCCGCTAACATAATCAGTCATCCAATAATCGCGAATCGCTAAATGTCAAACATGCCAATAGAAAATACATGTCAAGTACTACATAGTATGTACTAAGAGAGCAACGTGATGTATATATCATACGTAGTAATAAAGTAAACTTCATATTTTATTCCAAAAACATTTACTAAACTACGTATGACACTTATCTTAGGACTACATATACGATCATCTTGCGTTCATCCCGCGACTTGCGGCACGAGCACCGGTTAGCAACTCTTCTGATCTTTCACTAATAATTATAGTACGTATGAAGTAGTATTTTATTTGTAAAATACTCCTTAATTAGTTATAGTTGATTAGTAGAGCATGTTATACATAGTATTATATTAATGTTATGGACTACTAGAACTGAAGATATGTGTTGACGAATTGGCAGAGTATTTCTGATTCACAAAGCCCATTTAGGGTGCTCTGATACCATGTTGAGTTTGTACGTAAGAATGGTAAAATATTGGCTCTTGCCTTTTCATTCCATACAATGACCATATATATAAATCATCATACATGCTATGCTTATGCTACGGAGCCCTACATTGGCCCAATCTACAAACTACGTATTAAGTACATAAGTTAATTACATGTTAGGCCCAATATTAAACTCACATCCGTTCAACATAGGGAGTCGACACATTTTTAAATCGTAGGGGCTAATGCGTCGAATTTATATTCCACGAGGGGGTTTGGTGCATTTAATCGTAAGAGGCTAATGTATATTCAGAATATGTAAATTTTAACTATTAAAATTGAATTAAATTTCAATAGGGAGAATTTAACTTTAACATTGGTTGACAAAAAAATATTAACTTTGCAAAACAACTACCCATCAAGACAAAGCGTGGGAACGCATGTCCATTATTTTGAATCCACATTTTAAATCCACAATTTTGAATTTGAATCGAATCAAATCAACATTTTTTTATTCCTTTACAACCCTATACTCTCTTGCCCTAGAGAAATAATAGATTTGTCATTTTTTGGTTCACTGTTTTCATGTCTAATGTGAATTGTTGGTTTTGTTAGAAACTTGTGTTGCACATGCTCTAGTGGGGTTTATTGAAGCTGCTCACAACCTTCAAGTTAGAAAAGGGTTTGAAGAGAGATTTTCCACAGAAGAGTTGATAAATAAGGCCTATAAAGCCTATAAATCAACACAAGAAGATACCAAACCAGTAAAAACCATGACGAAACTCCTCAAATATGTGCAAGTTGTATTGAGAATATTTAAATATTAATATTATTAGTTGTACTACTCATGTACTATCTCTAAGTAAGTACACGTAGTACATGATCATGCACTATTATTATTATTTGTATTCTCTCCTATCACTCATATTGTAATATGTATAAATATACATCATGTAGCAGGGATAAAGTGACGGCTTCTAAGCCATTCTATTCATATGATATTGTTTAAGTTTCACTCTTAATAATATAATACTATAGTAGTAAATTTAGATTTTATCATGGTATCAGAGCCAAAACCCGGAAATAAAAATTTTGGTGCTCTTTAAAGATTTCATATCTTTTATCTCCTTCCACCGAAATGGCAAGAACGCCACTTCACTCTCGTAGTTGGATAATTGATTCCGGAGCAAGTGAACATATCACTTGTGATGATAATGATATGTTCAACATTTTAGCTCATCCACCCGATTCAGCAGTCAAAATTCCTAATGGCGATTCAATTCCCGTTTCTATTGTTGGTAGTCTATATTTATCTAATGGATTCCATCTTCGGCGGGTTTTATATGTTCCACAATTTCAATGCAATTTGCTCTCCGTGAGTCGTCTCACTAGCGACCTTAATTGTACACTCATATTTTTCTCCAACTTTTGTATATTACAAGACTTAGCTTCAAGAAAGCTTATCGGTATGGGATGATTCTGTAATGGGTTGTATTACTTGGAATCACCAAAAGGTAAAGGGGCGGCAATGTCGGCTGTTGTTAATACCGATTTATGACATCAACGTTTAGGACATGCTTCAGATGGAAAATTACAATACATCACATTTCTTAAGGGCTTCCGTCACAACAGTAATTTCTGCGATCCATGTTTGCGAGCCAAACAAACTCGTCTCTCCTTCCCTAAAAGTACAAGTAAGACCACTTGCTGTTTTGAATTAATACACTGTGATATCTGAGAAGGTTATAGATGTGATTCTACATCAAGAGCACGCTATTTTTTGTCTATTGTTGCTGATTTCACCCGAGGTATTTGGGTCTATCTCATGAAAAATAAATGTGAAGTTTGTCAAAAATTGATACAATTTTGCAACATGATAGTAAATCAATTTGACAAGCGAGTTAAACGCATACGTTCAGATAATGGAATGGAGTTTCAAACCAATATTTTATCTGAATTTTATAAACGTCAAGGAATTATTTTGGAAACGTCGTGCACAGATACTCCTCAACAAAATGGGGTTGTTGAGCGTAAGCACAGACATATTTTAGAAGTTGCAAGGGCCCTTCGTTTTCAGTCCGGGTTACCCATTGATTTTTGGGGAGAGTGCATTCTCACCGCTGTTTATATCATCAATCTGCTACCGTCACACGTCGTTTTAAATAAAAGTCCTTATGAAATGTTGTTTGGGAAAGAGCCCAATTTTGGACATTTACGTGTTTTTGGTTGTTTGGTATATGCACACAACAATAATTATAAAGATAAATTCAACGAACGGGGGAGTCCTTGTATTTTTCTTGGATATCCTTATGGTCAAAAGGCTTATAGAGTTTTTGATTTGCAAAAACATGATATTTACAGTTCACGTGATGTCACCTGCTTTGAAAATGAATTTCCATTTAAGAAAATTGAACATGAAGGATTGGATTTTTGTTCTATTGTGGATCGTGCCTATCAAAAGGTTGTGGACCAAAGTGGCTGTCATTTGGACATCAGCCTGGAAACTTCTCATCAATGGACCCCGCTAATAATGTGGAAATCTCCAAGGAACAGCAACATAATTCTTTGATTGAGCAGCGGCGTGAAAACTTCTCCGTCGATCAGCAACCGGAGGACTTCACCGGCGAACAGCAACCTGGTCGCTTCTCTGCTGTGCAACAGCCTGGGAACTCATCTCTAGCAAGCAAAGACCTGGACATTATAAGCGACCACCGACCTCCTCCAAGACCCCTGCAACAGCCTAGACAATATCTCCCTCCACAAGATTGCGACACTCCTATACGACTGACCAGACGCGATGGTGAGGACATAACTGAAGAAAATGCTAGGTCAACTCATTGCCAAACTCCATCCACCGAACATGTTACTAATTATAAGTTGGATCCATATGGGTTGGTCAGGCCCACTTTCTGTTAAGACTCACCGTCCGGCCAGCATCACTCCTCACATAACAATAATACAGCACCACATAATTTGGAATCCCCACCAAATGATGTTTCACTTGATTTAACATATTCAATGAAGTCCATACCTTCCATGGGTGAGATAAGAAAGAGTAATAGAATACGCCAAATTCCTAAACATTTTGCAAGATTTGACACTGATCTGCCACCATCCCTTGATCATTCTAACACGGCAGCAAAATCAATGGACGCCACTGTATATCCAATTTCGAATTTTATCAGTTATGACAAATTTTCTACTAAACATAAAGTTTTTTTTGACAGCCATTACTTCCCGCGACGAGCCAAAACGATTCTCACAGGCCGTACAAGATCCCGTATGGTGAGAGGCTATGCAAAAAGAAATCCATGCTTTAGAAGAAAATGGTGCATGGACCTTAGTCAAACTACCACCTGGGAAGAAGGTGGTTGATTCTAAATGGGTTTATAAAATCAAATATAAGCCCAATGGCGATGTGGAGCGCTACAAGGCGAGATTAGTTGCCAAGGGATTCACACAAGTAGAAGGAATTGATTTCCATGAGACATTTGCACCTGTTGCCAAACTTGTCACAGTACGGTGGTTGTTGGCCGTTGCGGCTAAACAGAATTGGGTAGTACATCAATGAGACGTCAATAATGCATTCCTTCATGGAGATCTTTCTAAGGATGTTTACATGCGTGTTCCCAAGGATTTATCAAAGATGGATACGATCGTGTTTGCAAATTACAAAAGTCTCTTTAAGGGTTACGCCAAGCATCACGAAATTGGTATCACAAATTTACCCAATCACTTCTCCGAGTTGGGTTTTGTCAATATCGGGCAGATCATTCTCTATTGATTTTCCAACAGGGACAGACCCGCACTTTTGCCCTCATTTATGTAGATGATGTCATTCTTGCCGGAAATGAAATGTCTCACATCCAGAAAATTAAGGAACACCTGGATGATCAATTTAGCATTAAGGATTTGGGAACTCTAAAATATTTCCTCGGAATTGAAGTTGCTCGTTCTCCTGAAGGATTTGTATTAAGCCAACGCAAATACACGCTTGACATTCTAGAAGAAAGTGGTCTCTTAGCTGGTCGTCCGAGTATGTTTCCCATGGAGCAAAATTTGAAACTTCGACCTGATGATAATAGGCCACCTGTAGATGCTTCTTCATATCATCGACTGATTGGGCGTCTATTATACCTTACCGTCACTCGCCCTGACATCGTCTACTCTGTCAGTCAGCTTAGTCAGTTTCTCAGTCAGCCGTGCCAGACTCACTTTGATGCCGCCATACGTGTTCTTCGCTATTTAAAATAGACTCTGGGACAGGGCATTTTTTATCTGCAGATACTGATTTCACCTTAAAGGGTTATTGTGATGCAGATTGGGCAGAGTGCCCCTACACTTGGCGCTCTTGCACTGGATATTTTATCACTCTCGGAAATTCACCTGTCTCTTGGAGAGCTAAGAAGCAATCTGTTGTTTCAAGGTCTTCCGCAGAAGCCGAATACCGTGCAATGGCTATCACCGTTAGTGAAATCTTGTGGTTGCGATGGTTACTTCAAGACCTTACCATTCCCTAGACTAGTCCTACGTCCCTCTTTTGTGACAATCAAGCGGCTCGTCACATTGCTCTTAACCCTGTATTTCATGAGCGCACCAAGTATGTAGAAATGGATTGTTATTTTGTGCGAGAGCGTGTTGCTAGTGGTGAAATCCAACCATGTTGTATATCTACCACACACCAGATTGATGATATTTTCACAAAGGCACTTGGCACTAATCGCTTCCAGTTACTCCGTAGCAAGTTGGGTGTTCGTGACTTTCACACTCCACCTTGAGGGGGAGTATTGAGAATACTTAAATATTAATATTATTAGTTGTACTACTCATGTACTATCTCTAAGTAAGTACACGTAGTACATGACCATGCACTATTATTATTATTTGTATTCTCTCCTATCACTCATATTGTAATATGTATAAATATACATCATGTAGCAGGGATAAAGTGACGGCTTCTAAGCCATTCTCTTCATATGATATTGTTTAAGTTTCACTCTTAATAATATACTACTATATCATAAATTTAGATTTTATCAAGCTGAAGGTTTGAGTAGGCAATCGGATTGGCCGAGAAAAAATGCAAGTGTGTCCACAAAAAAAGAATACACACACATATATAGACTCGCACACACACATGCATGCATGTATTAGAAATCTTGAAAAAAAAATTCTTAAACTTTGCACATTAGTTCGTTTATGATTGCTTATGTTTTAGACTTAGTCAACAATCCCTCATTCCCTCAAATGTACATGGTTCTCACATGATGACATGCATATGATTCTCCACTTCTAAGCTATTAGCCGTCTTACTAAAATAAACTAATTAAATTTTAATGATTAGTTGTTTTTGTAATAATGGCTGTTTATTGTTATGTTCATAATAGCTCCACAAGGCGGCACAAATGGGAAGAGAGTTCGAAGGGGAGATTACGGAGTCGGAAATTCTTGAGTTAGTAGCACACTAGCACACCATCCGGTGGTTGCTACTATAGATATTGATGAAGAATTCGTGACATACAAGGGACATGTAACAATTTAACCAGTTTTATATATACATTAATGTGTTATAAAATTACACTCCATATAATATACACCCTTACGTAGTACTACGGTTGAACATGAGGTTAATCTTTTCTTCGGAGGAAAAAGCTTATATTGTATTAAATTCATAGAACCTAACACCTCAACATTCATAATAAATCAAGTCTCCTACCGTATATAGCCAACAACTCTCCTCACTACCGGACGAGACATAGAAAATACTACGAGTATATAAAATGAGCGAGATTAATCGCTGATCATGCCATAGATTCAAATCCATGACCGGAATTACAACTACTGACATGCAACTCGTCTCTTCCCCATTTTTTGTCATTCCACGTCCACATAATTATAAGAGTGATTGTCGGAACACTCTTTTTGGTAAACAAAATTTGCAATTCAAAAATCAATTCCTTGTACCGCTAAGATTCATGTGATTAAACATGGCAAGAGTTATTTAAAAAGCATTGATGCCTTGGTGGTTGTACACCTTTTAAACTCTTTAATTTTAAATAATTTGATAAAATGTTATATATCCTCTTTTATTTTCAAATATTTTTTCTTTGATTTGCTATTTCTTACACTTTAATGTATCAATACTTTTTTCTAAAGCACTTACAATTATAAAATCAAAGTTATTTTTCCATTGTCTAAACTTAGAATGTAATATATTTAAATGTCATCATGTATGTACCTATGAATTCTTTTTGAATAAAAATTTGCCGCAAAGCACTATACTATTGAAAAAAATTGCCCTGCTACACTAGCGAAAAAAAGTTTCGCTCCACTACACTAGCGGAAAAAAATTCACCCACTACACTAACGAATAATATTTTTGGAAAAAAATTTACACGAATTTTTACCCTAAAAGTATACACATTTTTTAGTACTACGGTTCTACCGAGACTCCGAGAGGCAACAATTTAACCTTTTTTATATATTTTTTTCCTTACGTAGTACTACGGTTCTACCGAGAGGGCCTATCCTGTCCATTTAAGGATAGGTGACGATAATTTATAATGAGGTTCATCTTTTCTTCGGAGGAAAAAGCTTATATTGTATTAAATTCATAGAACCTAACACCTCAACATTCATAATAAATCAAGTCTCTTCTCTAGACCGTATATAGCCAACATCTCCCCTCACTACCTGACGAGACATAGAAAATACTACAAGTATATAAAATGAGCGAGATTAATCGATGGCATAGATTCAAATCCTTGATTGGAATTACAACTACTGACATGCAACTCGTCTCTTCCCCATTTTTTGTCATGTTTCTCCACATCCACATCATTATAAGAGTGATTGTCCTCCTCTTCTTATATTCTTTTGCATTTTTGCTCCATTTTATCTTCGGTTTTTGTTGATCCCGTACCCTCAGATCTTCAATTCCACCATGCTCTTCATTCGTAGTAATAGATAAAGTATTAAGTAGAGAATTTTTTTTGCACTTTATTAATCCTATCTATAACAATTAATTAATATTTTTGAATTTTGAGAGAAAATACGTATTAGTAATAGATAAAGTATTAAACAAATTGCTAGATGCTGTAAAAAGTTCTACGTATTCCGTAATAGTCTTGGAAAACGGCAGTACAAAGACCGATTTAAAATTCTGAGTACTTCCTACTAATTACAACTTTCAAAATTCTCACGGTACGTAGGAAGAACTTAACTAATTAAAGAATACACAGAGCACAAATTAAAAGATACGAAGTACAGGACTTCCCATTGTAGTCTTAAGATATAGGAACCTTAAATTACATGATATTTTGCCAGTTCTTTTTCAGCATTTGCACCAAAAAATTCACTGATTGAACATTCTTGAAGGTTGTATTTTTGTTGTTTATTATTCATTTTTGTTGCTATTTCATAGGGCGTGATGTACGAAGGATATCAGTCGCCGAGAAAAAAAGTCCTCCAAAAAGGGAAAAGCGAAATCAGGGAAACAGCCACTCCCCCTTCAGGCATATCTGACATGCATGCCGTTCTTATAGTTGGCTATGGCACAACAAAAGGCTATGGAAAGCTTATTAGGCAATGGAAAGCTATGGAAAGCTTATGAAGAATTCCTACGGGAGCTCTTGGGGCCATAAAGGCTATGGAAAGCTTATTAGGCAATCCAGTTCTGGAAAGTCATACTCGCGATTGAAAGAGATATCCTTTGCAGAGGTAAATTGCGATTAGGTTACTTAGAATTTGAAAAAATAGAAAATGACTACGGTTTATCTTTACACACTTAATTAGCTAGGTTGAATAAGTATTTACATTTACTAATTTGAGTCAGTCATATTTTGTCATGCATGTAGGTGGTTGTTGATGACAGGTATAAAGAGCAGGGTGCCGCATCAGGGGCGGATCTAGCTTTGGCATCCAGGTGGGGCCAAAATTTAATTAAAAATGAATATTCAAAAAAACATTTATTCTACCAACAAAGTCAAAGACAAAAATAAAGATTATAGGAATAAGAGTTTTCATTAAAGTCAAATAAAAAAACACCATAATTTTACAATTGTTCTCTACGGGTTTTCATCGATTGATATCGTTTGATAATGATATCATTTTATCCCTTCCTTTCCCACAATAATTACTTGAAGAGCCTAACTAATGAGAACTCCCCGCATCCCAAACCAAGTAATGAAATAAGAAGTACAATAAATAGTAGGATATGAAAACAGATTAGCAGAGGGTCTGATATAACAATGGATTTACCACCTAAATCCATGTTCTGCTTGCTAGTTTGCTAGGGAAATTTGTTAAACAAAATAAAAAGAAGATTAAACAGATAAAATAAGTCATCAGAGTCACAAGCAAATTCATACTATAAATGATTTACAAGTTTAGAAATAATAATCAAATTCATATCAAGCAAAGCTGTAATTTAGTCATTAACTTGAATTAAAAACATAATAAAATTAAAAGATTTTAAAAAAATACCTCTTAAGCACTTGGGAGCTGCCCAATCCGCCCCTGCTTAGGACTGAGCCATGAGCCGTCCGAGACTCGAGTGCTGAGCGCCTGTCGCCTGAGCCACCGTGCGCCGTCCTGGCTGAGTGTCTGTCCGGCAGCGACCGAAGATGGCTGAAGTCGCTGTTTCTGGCCTTTGGGGTTTTGCGTTGCTATGGGAACATTCCAACGGGACGGAGGGAGTAGTATTTTTACATTGGCCCGCGCCGCGGACCAACCCATTTAATCCATGAGTTAGGTAGGTCGGATTAGGGTTGTAGAAATTAGAGAATATTGCCCTAAATAAGACTAAAAAGGTTTGAAAATTTCAAAATAGAACTGTCATGTTTTTATTCCCAAAATAGGACTAATTAATGACATGTTTGGCAGTACCAGACTTCAAACATGACAATATTTTCTAAATTTAGTAGTAATTACTACTATTTTGAGAATAAATAACATGACGGTTCCATTTTTTAATTTTCAAACCGTTTTAGTCCTATTTTGAGAACTTTCCCTAAAAATTATGGCCCATTACTAAACGGGTTGACCTCACACGACCCACATAAAACATAACCCGTTATGATTGGGCCGGGTTGGCCTTTTGACAGCTGTACACCCTAATAAATTAGACACCCACATATTTTAGAAGGTATATTCTATGGTACTCATAAGGTACCATACCTTTGTCCAAATGGACCAATAAGAATGTAGTAGTTGAATTATTTAAATCTAAATTAAAAATGATAAAGTGATGTGATCCAATAAAATAAATGATAGATACCGTACTCCATTTTTTAGAAAGGTACGAGACTTTTGGAATTCCAATTCCTTGGCTTCTACGTGTGGAGTTCGTCCATGGATATGCTGAACACAGATTTCATCGGCGGAGAAAAAACATTCAACTTCTCGAATTTTGATCCATCATCTTTGGATGGAAAAACAAGCGATGATAGCAACCATAGCACCGTATCGAACGAGGAAATACCACCGGTGTCACATGAAATACTGGAAAGCGACGGAGACGACGACGCAGAAAGTTTCAACAGTGAGGATCTTGCCGGAAGCAGGAGCGAGTTTGAGAGTGAAGAAGCTTGGAAGGAGACGAAGGTGTACATGAGACGGTTCGTTGAGTCACAGGTGACCTATCAGCGTGCTCTGTCCTTTCCTTTTGTTATACGGTTGTCAATTATAGTATCTTAAAAATAGATTATTTTGTTCCGCAATTGTTCAGTTTTACCGTGTTGTTAGGGTTTCGATGTCCCCCCTGTACCAGATGGTATCAAATTTGGCGCAGTACATCCACTCTATACGGAGGAGGCTTTGGAGGGGTATGTGGAGGAGGATTCTGAGGAGGATTTAGAGGAGGATTCAGAGGAGGATTTAGAGGAGGATTCAGAGGACGACGATGAGTATCCATCTCATTATAGCTCCGTGAAGGATTACACCTCCATGGCCATTGATCAGTACAATGCTGATAACGTATGTGCTACATAGTAATTCTTTATAGTAATATATTTCCCCCGCTCTCTTGTCAATCTGTATCTTTTCTCTGAGCTTGCTTGGTTTGTTGATTTCTGTGAATAGAAGGATCGATTATTATTTTACTATTTCACCTATATTTGTTAGTTGTTTAATGAGAAATACTAAAATAGGTACATGATTAGTTGGTCCCTGTATTTGTATATCGTTATTTATTTTCACTATACCTTTGACCTTTCAAATGGAGAAATAGTTTAGAAACTCTATATCTTCCCTCCCATCTAAAATATCTGAACCAAACATTGAAACAAACGGTATGTCATTCAGTGACATGGGCCCGATTGTGTAGATTTTGAAATCGTCCAAGGCTTCACCAGCACAATCCCTGCCCAACTTAGAACTCCGGTAGAGGAGAAGCACGTAGTTCAAAAAAGCACACTGCATAGTGAGGCAGTGAAATATAGTCTCTTCTATGTGCCTCTGCGCCTTAGACCTCAGCTCTCTGCGCCTAGCGCCTTGACTATTGAAACCTAAGTCTCTTCTATGTGCCTTTTGAAACTTAGGATCAGATCAATTCTGTTCTTTTCTTAATTTCATGAACCAACTAATTTTTGTGTGGGAATTTTAGAATGCAAAGTTGGAACTAGTGCGGATCAAGAAAGTAAACTATGGAGCTTGTTGTGGTTTCAATTACTATATAACCATCCTTGCCAAAGACACCATTTCAGGAGAGGTGAAGACTCTTCAGGCCAAGGCTTATCATTGCATATTCAAAGAAGATAGAAGTTTGACTTTCGTGAGGTTGGCACCAGGACAGCAATGGTAATAATATCCAATCTCTGCATCTAGCTAAAGTTCATGTTCTGAATTCCCACAATTAATTTGGGTGATTATTCCATCACTTGCCATTGTGGTATGGTAGTAATCTTTTCCGGGCTCACATTATAAAATTGTGATTGATAGTTGTGTGTTACTACTGTTTTTATTTTCCTCATTTTTAAAATCATACTGCACAGGTTCTTTGCATAATAACTTTGCAAAAATATTTGAGTGCAGCCCAATGTAGAAGTTTTCTTCTATTCTTCTATTCTTCTTTGGACCCCTGCCTCTCTTTTAGCTTCGGTGACTGTCCTGCGTGCTTGCTGTTGACGCATTTCATTTTACTTGCAGATTAGCCAATTCAAGTACGCATGAGAATAGTAAATTTGAGCTGCTGGAGAATGGTGTTTGAGGTGATGCCATTGAATTTAATTAATTATGGTGTTATATTGTCTGAGCTACAAATAACAGGAACTGCTCATCGATGTAAGAGCATCTCTAATGCTACTATTTTTTGCATTAAAAATTTTTGTCACGTCATCAATTTTAAAAGTTTGATGATTTTTTATCTCCAACCCACTCTTTTACAATTCCTTTTAATTTAATGTGATCTGTACCCAATACTTTCAACCTCTCTGTTGGTATTTTGAAAGCATGTTAGGGGTGTTTGGATTTGATTCTTAAAACTGCTTCTGCTTCTTCAGGGAGCAGAAGCAGAAGTTGGAGTGTTTGGGTAAAAGTGCAGAAGTGATTCTGGTGCTCTAATTTTCTTCTAGAATCAGTTTTTTTAGAAGCAGGGGGTGACCCAGGGCCGAACCTCTACGTGAGGCAAAGAGGCAACTGCCTCAGGCCCACAAATTTGGGGAAAAATATAGGGCCGCAAAACTTTATTAGTTACCTTTATATAGAAGAAAGTTCATGTCCGGAATTCCGGACAGGAAATACCGCCTTTGGCTGCTTTTTCTGTGAATTTTTTTTATGAAATTTTAATGGCATGTTCCTTATCAAGTCTAGTTTATCCACAAACAAATTCAGCTTAAAATTCAACCGGGAGGACTGTCAATTTTTTTTTGGAAGTTAACTGCGTTTTATGTGTATATTTTGGCCCAGTTGTCTTTAAAAAACCATTTGACGGCCTTCCCGATCGAATTTTTAGCCGACATTTTTTGTGGATAAACTAGACTTGATGAAAAACATGAAATAAAAATTTCATCAAAAAATTCCACCAGGAGGGCACCCAAACGCCGCCGTCCGGATGGCGATTCCTCTCCGGAATTCCGGACATGAACTTTCCTCCCCAAAAATTCTTGAGAGCCTTTTTTTACAGCTCGACTCAGACCAAAAAACTCTTAAGATCGGCCCTGGGGTGACCAACTTCTGAAAACTGATTCTGCTTCTGCTTTAAAAAAGAAGCAGAATCAGAATCAGTTTCAAACACCCCTTACTTATGAAGGATTCCCGTTACGCACAATTCTGCCGAAAAAAAGCGCTGCCCATGATTCTATATTTCTATTGTTTATTTATGTTATACGATAGTATATAGGTTATGGAAACAAGAGATGGTATGTAGCTACATGTTTTGAATAAAACCACCGTTTTACTTTCACATAACATGCAATATGTTATTCGTTTGTTTTCTACCTATCCCAGGTAAAGAAAAGATAAGTACTGATTCATAATGTTTATTCATACTTATTTATTTCAGTATATCCCATTGAGAACACATATATTTTTAGAATCAGTTATTTTTATGTTATTCTACCCTATGAAAAGATTTGTAAAAATCAGTGACTCTTTTTAGTGTCCCCATGTCTTAAAAGGAAATTGTATTTACATTGTATCACAAATATCAGATGCATGAAACTTGCTTCCTAAACAAAATCAAAGTTGCTACTAACATTTGTATATACTTATTTATATAACACTACATAACACCATTTTTCTTTATCTTCAAAATCATTTTAAGACATTTAAAACAAATAGCTTGTTCTTTTTACTTTAGCTCATATATCTAAATATTCTCTTCCGCAAGAATTAAAAATAGGAATTTAAATTAGTGCTAATCAAGTACCTCCAATATGGAAAATCTTTTTGTATACTATCAAGTTCTTTTTTTATATAATTATCTGGATCACGTACAAATTTAATTCACAAATCTTTTTTGATTGGGTTTCGCTAAATGTGGTTCAACTTTATTAATCATGACAATAAAATGTCGCTAGTAGCAAATCTAATATACACGAATAACAAATTTTAATATTGGAAGTTTCAAATCTAAAACATACCTCCGGATCATGGGAGATTTGTATAGCTCAGACCCCAATTTTTTCTGCTTTTGTCCATTTCTTTTGTCTAAGTATACAAAGTCATTCTGAATTTTGCTTGAGTCAGATTATCTTAGACTGAAAACTGATTTGCTGATCTCATTCTATCCTATGTTGTAAGACCCGAACCGGATCGCCCGGTCCGACCCGGAACCCGGTCAACCGGCCAATTATTCGGTCCGATTGGGGATTAAACCGTAAATGTGGTCAAAACCGGATCTAACGGGCGACCCGGTGAGACCCGCGACGGACCCAACCCGCTCCAAACTCGGAAAATTCCAAAATCAGGACAACTACGTAGCCTTCGAAAATCGAACTCACGCCAACCGCAGTACAACTATGTTTAGGGGAGAGCAAACCCGACCCTACCCGATTGACCTGATCGGATATATCCGATTTTTTTTGTTGAGGTCAGAAAACCCAACCCGAAATACCCAAACCCGATCTGATTCTTGCAACCCGAGACTTAAGCGGGTAGCAGGTAGGGTTACCAATTATGCTACCTCACCCGCCCGGAAAAACCGAACTAGCGTAGTATATATACTACTTTGAATTATTATTCATGTTCAAATATCTCAATTATTGTATGTCAATTACCATATTATGCATGTTCAAATATTCCAATTAACGTATTTGTACAACAACTATAACTTTGAATGTTGTATTGTTATGACTTTGAATGATATTTTGACCAATTATCATTTTATTTATTACAATATCAAATATGTCAATCACCATATATTATTATTTTACATACTCAAATATGTTGATTACCGTATTTATACAACTATTGCTTTGAATGTTATACTAGTATAACTTTGAATGATATTTTTACCAATTACCATTTTATTTATCACAATTTCAACAATTATAAATTAAAATTCGAATGGACCCGAAAACCGAATCAACCCGACCGCTACCCGAACTTCTTCAACCCGAAAAACCCGATAAAATTTTTGATAGGGTAGGGTTTGAAATTATCAATCCGATACCCGAATGGGTTCACCATTTTTGAACCCGACCCGCCCGAACCCAACCTGTGCTCTGCCCTAGCTATGTTCCCGACCACTGAGCTACGCCATCTACTTGGTGAAATTAAGTCGCTTAGCTATTCTTCTATATACATTACAATTTATAATGAACTAATTATAATACGGAGTTACAATTTATAATACATACAAAGAAATGCTATTTATATAATTCCTCAATCCTCATTATGTATGGCATCTTTATTTTTCTTATTTATTTTATAATTTGTATAATGTTTCATATTTATCATCCACCTATACACAAATGTATTTTAAGTTGTGTGTTAAAGTCAATGTACTTTATTGCAATAGTTGTTTTTACGGTACTTACATTATATTATAAATATTTAATTATGAAGGGATATAAGTTTTCTATTTATGAATTTAATTATTTATATAATTATATGTATTTGCGTTGACCGGGTTTTGCCGGTCATTGACCGGGTTGACCCGCCGGGTCCGAGTTGACCCGTGACCCAGTCATTTGTCCGAGTCACTCACCGATCCGATTCTTACATAGATTTATATAGGGTTTTGATTCAGATCTCATAAAGCTAAACATACAGATGCATTAAATGCTATACATTTGGAGACGTGAAGTTGCCTACAAAACACCCAATCAGGCGCATTATCAAAAGTGGAACCGTTGTGCTGTACTTTTTTGCTACATTTGTAATTGCGGATTGCCGATGTGTAAATTTATTGAAATGCTACTGTTGTAAAATTGTAATCATGATTCTGGAATCTTCTAACTTTGGGCGTGAACTTTCTCAAGAAGACTTCTTTTGCTATTATAGTATACTCCCTTCGGTCCTAAATAAGATTCAGTGTTTGACTTCACACAAATTGTTGTAACACTGTTTGATACTGTTTTGATGTAGATTATTTGCCAAATAATGAAGAGAGAAGAAGTGTGAACTCTAATTTGGACCGACCCAAAAAGAAAAGTGTGAATTTTATTTAGGACCGGATGGAGTAATAGACTATTATATTATAATAGATTTTTTTTTGATCATTATATTATAATAGATTTACAAAATGTCAGAACGGTCGATGGCAAAAAATTCTACCGGGATAATTTTAAAAATTCTACCGGGATAATTTTTGCCTATATTTAATGCCAGACTTGCTAGTCTTTCACATACATGAACACTACAATCGAGTAGGAGGCTAAAGTAAAGAAGAGGATTTACAATGATTCCGATTAGTGACTTGCTCGTAAATTTTAAAACTATATTAAGCCCACTAGCCTAACTCCGCAAGCAAATTAGCCAAGAAAAGTTTGAACTAAAATGGCCATTACCAAATACATTTAATTATTGAATAATTAATATATTACATTAAAAATCCAACTATAAAGCTAAGATATTGGAATGCAACTGTAAAACCGCTCTTGCTTGTTAATTTTAAGAGCTGTTTTGTACTTTTCATCCCCATTCCCCAAAGTGATACTTTTCGCACTGAACTTTGATTTTTCCCACTATTACTTATTCATATATTATGAGTAGTGATGGACTCGGCCCGGGTGGTCCGACCCGGAACCGGCCCGGGACCGGTACTGTGCTGAACCGGCCCGGCCCAGTGGCCCGTCTTGTGACCGGTCCGGGTAGGCCCGGCGTGGGGGGTTCCCGGTGCGGGCTCGGGTCACCCAAAAGTCGAACCGGCTCGGCCGATTCGGGCCCGATTCCGGGATTTTTTATTTATTTTTTATTTATTTTTTCAATTTTTTTAACTTTTTCGGGTTGGACTGGGTATTTTGGGCCATTTGGGGTGATTTGGGGGTTGGGGGTGGGAGGGGGGTTAAATAGGAAAAGGAAAAAAAAATGACTTGAGGCCGGAACCGGCCCGGCCCGGAACCGGTGGCTACCCAGGCCAGTCCCGGGCCCACCTATTCAGAACCGGCGGCCCACTCGGACCTAGGCCCGACCCCGGCTGACCCAGCCCGAGTCCACCCATAATTATGAGAGATACACTTTTAGTACTTGACTACTAAAGTTTCAAAGGCAATTACCAAAAACTTCTCTTGCAAAATAGTCAAATGACTAAAAGCGAAAAATCAAAATCGACAATTAAAAGTGTCACTACATATTAGTCGGAGGGTAAAAGTGACAAAAACTCTAATAAGAAACTCTTTTAAGGCGAGGTGACTCTCTTTCACCTTTCCTTTTCATTTTAGTGGCGAAAGGGGGCTAGGTGCATTGATAAGGTGCTAGGAAAGGATAGGTAACATAATGGGTATATCTGTGACAAAAGGAGCCCTCCAGAGTATCTTTTTTATTGACGACAGTTATCTGTTTTTCAAAGAGTTAGGGAGAAAGATTGTGACACTTTAAAATAGCTTGAAAGATATGTAGCTGGCTCGGCCGCTCGGGGCAGAAATGGATTTTTCCAAATCCACAATCCTTGTCAATCCTAATGTTGTTGAGCAATTTTTTCCCATGTTATTTATACTTGGATGATCAAATCAATCAAAGACCGCAAGATTTTTATACACTCCCCCAGAAATGGGAGACTCCATTATGACAAGAGGATCAATCACGCCATCACCTTCCAAAAATGTTTTCCGCACATTCACCGTTGTTCTCTCGCCAATCGGTCAACAATGAGGAGCAAGTTTGAACGTCGTCCGAAAAGTTACTTCCAGCGGTACAAGAAACCTCCCACGGCAGCTAGCAGATAGTAAGTGGCACCTTCACCCGCTTTCGGTTGAACTAGAAGTCATCCGAAGGCAACCTCAAAGCAACTACACGGCAATACTCCGAGCCTCCCGGCGGCACTAACGGTGAGCGAACTGCGTGTCCTTCACCTCCTAGTAGCAGGATACCCATTGGCATTTCGATCAACTTTTTTAAATATTACGTAGTATTATTAAATCAGGAAACACCTTTCGGAATTTCTTTTTTCATACGCGTAAACCATCTCCTGTCTTTTTGCAATATTTGCACTGAGAATTGCAAAACTCCCCAAAAGCTAGATACCCTACCTTACTACTAAGCAAAGGAGAGACTCAGGAGTAAGGATCCTTCTTATAAAGTCGAAATTAATCAATTACCACAAGGTTTTTGTACTCATCTCCTGAAATGGCATTATGGCAAACTCCATGACGGCAAGAGGATGAGTAATAAACTCCTTCTCCAAGAACACCTTCATCAAATTCTGTGAATACCCACTAACCAACGCCACTCCTTTATGATTCCCTAAAACCGGCGTCGATTTCGAGTCTTTCAAGTTCCAGAAAACAATCTCCGGCACACAGTTCCAGTACCCCTTCTCCCGGAACTTCCTCTCCATCGCCTGGTAATCCGTTTCCGGGGTAAATGACGGGGTTTCATTGAACTCCATGTCACTGAACACAAACAGCCTCTTGATCATCTGGTCTTCCCTCAGATTCCCATTCACCGCCACTTCCAGGATCATGTCGATTACTTTTTGAAAATCTTTGGTATATTCTATTTCCATGTTTTTCACGAAATCTACATTGCACAGAATGTTGTTTCCCTTGATCGTGTGAAGTAGTGGTTTTTCACTGAAGGTGATGAGCTTCCCCTTCCACGGCTCCTCGCTCAATTCCGAAACTAGGACGCCGAGAGCCAAACATGCAGCTAATGAAGCCGCAGGCATATCCTTCCAATCCAGGGCAAAAGAAACGTCACAGACTGCGAGACAATTCTTAAGCTTCTTCACTCCATTGCTGCTCAATTCGTTCACCATTCTGTTCCACAGTAAATCTGCAAGCGCACCTCCATGGTCGTCGGAAAGTGATTTGGCGATCTGGTGAGGGAGGAGAATATCCCAATCCTTTGAGACCTCCGGCGATTTGAGAGCATCACGGAGAGGGACGAGGAATTCCTTCCTCAAACGATCCCTCACGCGGTAGGCATACTGTTCTCTCGGGAAAAGCTTCCTAGAGATGCTTTCGCATAACAGAGTGGATCCATCGAAGGATGAACCTAGAGGTGGGCACCGCATTGCGGAATGACTGAGCTGATTCAGAGAAGACCCCTGTTTTAGGGTTTCCAAATCTCTCCTAAGAAACTGCGCAAATAGATCTGAGACTCGATCGTGGAAGTATCTGAAATCGGCGTCGCGATTGTATCTCTCGATGACCTTTTTGGCCTTCTCGATCCTCTTCGATTCTCGTTTGAGCTTCGCCTTCGCCTTCTCCTCTTCCGTCCTCTTCTGGATCGTTAATGTCTTTGCTTCCTTTTGGTCCTCCGTCAAAAGCATCCTCTTCTTTTTCTGTTATTTTTTATTAAGCTTCTTCTTCTTCCCGCCAAAACGTATGTACTTGATCTTTTTCTCTTCCCTCCGGTAACGTCGCTGCTCCTTCTGACGAACGTCACCGCCTTCCAGAAGTCGGTAGAGAATCTCCGGCAAGTCCTTGAGGTAGCCGAATCTCGCGATTCCCTCCAAATTGCAAGCTAGGGATTTTGGGTGATGCGAGTGAAGCAACAGTGCGGACGCGTAGAAGGCTTCCTTATCCGATTTTCCGGTGCCGCCGACTCCCCGGAGATTGCAGATGAGTTTGAGCGTCGTCAGGGGATTGTGAGCCCACGAGTTCTGAAGCAAGTCGTCGATGGTGCCAGCCGGAGTGTCCGGGACGACGTGATAGAAGAAGTCTAAGCACGGGTTTCCGGTGGAGAGATATAGGTGTGCGATTCGTTCTCCGTCCTGCCCATCACCGGCTTTCCCATGACACTGTTTCCAGCTGCGTTGAATCCTTTCAGCATCAGATGCATGAAGGAGTCAGAGATCACTTTCCGGCGGGGCGGCAGCAGAAGAAGGTGAGGTGTAGAGTTCCGGAGGGCCAAGAAGCATTGACATCGTGGAAGGAGGATTTTCTTGGGTTTTTATAGGGGTGGGCATGGTTGGTTAACCGGGTTTTGGTTAACCAACTTTCTGGTTAACCGCGAAACTGGTTACTTCGGTTAACTGATACTTCGGTTAACCAAAACTTCGGTTAAACACAAACCGGTTAACCGAAAACCATAACTGAAAATAATTTTCTAAACTCTATGATCATAATAAAAAATCCATAAATAGATTAAGTTTTGAATTGAAGAAGATAATAGAAATACGAGAATACAGTGGTGTTAACAAATACATGACTGCATAGACTAGAACTGATATACGAAACAAATCTCCAATATAAAACTCTCGGTTTAAATCATTTTTTATAATTTATCTCCAAAGCAAAAAATAAATAAGCAGCTCAAGTCCACAACACGTCTTCAACTTCGAGATTTGTTTCATTTCCCTACAAAAATAAAAGTGACATATTAAAAATTGGTGGTCGATAAAAAATGAATATCTATTGCATTGTTGTACATGAAATGAATAAAAACAGATAAAGTGATCGAAAAACATATGTAACACCGACCCCGAGCATATTTACTTTTAGTAAATTATGTAATAAACCTTGAAAGATGATTTATGAATTTGCGTAATTGTAAATTTTTATTATTTCTTTTACGTGAATAGTAAATTGCATGTGGGGCCCACAGCGGGAACAGGGACCGCCCGATAATTCCCGAACCACATATTATATTCATCTTGGTCTAGATAATATGTATATGGTGGTGAATATTTTATTTGGGCCATAAGAAAGGCATGGAGTTGACCGGTTGGTCAAACGAGGCCCAATTACCGGTATTGGTAATTTAGCGGATAACAGCCCGAAATGAGTTTCGGAGGCTCCTAAATTAATGTTGGGGAATGTACATCTATTCTAAAAGCCCATAATTATTAGGATCACGTGATATATTTTGTTTGGCCCGATAAAATAAAATATAATTAAAACGGACCGAGAAATACAACTTTCGGGGCCGATTGTACACACCGGGACATAATGGGATGACCTCCCACATAAGGGGGGGGGGGGGGCACCCCACGTTTTTAGGTGACCAGATTGACAATTTGAGGGGGAGGGGCGTGCATGAGGAAGCCTCATGGAGACAAAGTCTACACCCACCCATTAACTCCCTTGTCTTACTCCCTCAATCATCCCTCAAATTGATTGAGGAGAAGATATCCCCCCATTCCATTTCACCCGCACAAGCTTAACCTCAAGAGAGAGAGGAAGCTCTGGAGTTGACTTCTACAAACCTCAGCCACAGTTGGAGAAAGCTAGGAGGAAGGAAACCCAAGAGAAACTAAGTTAAAAGAAAGGTAAGAATTCAAATAGTTCTTTTAACTAGTTTTTGGTGCATGATTTTTGAGAAATCATATGAGGGATTAAACATGATGTTCTACACGTTTAAAGGTGTAGAATATTGATATAAAGTGGTGATATTTAACTTAGAAGAGTTGGTGAATCGATAGGAGTCGAAATCGTCGGAAAACCGCCATTGTAGGGGACTGTTTTCGAGCTGCAGGCCCGAAAGCCGCCCACCTTTCACCAAGGCCGCCCGGCTTTCACTAAATTTCCAGATTTTCCACTCTTAATACCTTTCACCAAAGCCGCCCGGCTTTCACCTTTAAGATACTAGTTGGACATTAAAATGAAATGTTGTTAAGATTGGTCCTAAGGTTGGATTTTGAAATGTTATGCCTTGAGTAGTCTTAAGAGATGCTTTAAGGTAGGAAAGTATGAACTCTAAGTTATACTAGGGGTAGGCCTTAAGGGATACCCAAGATAAAGTAAATAATAAATTGATCCTAAGTATAGGATTGGCCTACGGGTGTGTTCGGTAGTCCTTGTGGATAGCCGGTTGAATTATGGAAATAGTAAGGACCATGGCCCTTCCCGACTCTAGAGAGCGGGGTTGGATAGCATGGACTTACATCGTGATCACGGGTTAGGGTGGAATCCGAATCGGAGACCTAACTAGGTTCCGGTAGCGGTAACACATAAGATAGGACCCCGAAGGGCCTTACCTTCCTACGGGATGATGGGTACGAGTCCAGGGGCGGGATGTTGGAGTCCGAACCGGGAGCCTCATGAGGTCTCGGACAGCGGTAGCAAGTCCCGTAGAAATAATAGGACCCAAGGGCTGGGTTGTGCAAAATGATAAATGAAAAAGGATATCTAAGAAGGGCCGTGTGCCGACAAATAAATAAATTTACTTATTATAAAGATAATAAGTGGGAAATATAAATTATTATTTATATTATGATATCACCCTATTTTGAGGGTCTTGGAAATTTAAACGTTGATTATACTTAGTATAGTTGCTATTGTACTTGTCAAATATTTCCAAGTACTGACCTCCCCTTCACGGGGGAGGCCACCTCACAGTTTCAGGTAGAACTTGAAGGTTGCTACCGGCGCCCGTTGCTTCGGGGATTTTCAAGGGAGAAGACGTGGTTCGTGCTTCTTCTGTTTCCTGTTTTCAAAACAATTATAACAATGCTCATGGATACTATTTTATTAATAATTACTTTGGGGGCTTGTATGCCTAGTTATGCCAAGTGTGGCTTGAACAATTGTATTAACGCTTCCGCTACTTTAAATGCATGTTTTACATTATGTTTGTTTATGGATGTACTATGTGTGAATGATATTCATGACGCCTTGTATAGTATGGATGAGTTGGACTACGGTTGACTATTCGTACTGTACGGCGGGTTGTTGACGTGTCCGGCTAGGTCCGGGGCGTGACAATTTAATTGGTATCAGAGCCTTAGTCCGTAAACATCATAATGAAGCTTCAAAATTTCTTTTTGAAAACGAATTTGAAAACCATGAGCATAAGGTTTTGTACTTATAGAACTTTTGGTACTTGAGTTGCAATGTCTCTAATTGTTAAGATGGTACCCTTAGCAATTGGTATGGCGGTGATTTGAGCCAAAAGATGTCTTTAAGTGCCTATCCGTCAATTGACATTTGATACGAGTCTAATGACTCATTCTAAATTTCTTTCAGAAATGGAACGTACCGGGAAGGTTACTCGACGGAACCCGACTGGCCAAGCACCGGGAGGATCCCAACGTGGCAGTCGGGGAGGATAGAGGGTGTCTAGGAGACCAGGCCGTGCAGGCCACTCGCTGACCGTTAGTGACGGTCATGTGGAAACTATCGACGAGCACTATGAGTCCGAGGAGGATTCAACCTACCGACCGGGAACTGAGCCGGTTGAGACCCCATATGATGGGGAATACGATGATGCAAGTGACGAGAGCGATGATAATGAAGCTCTCGAACGGATTGAGGAATTGCTCCGGCAATACCACCAAGATCGCCAAAGGCGCCGGGCAAGACGTGCTTTGGAAGGGGCTTCAAGAAGAGGAAGCCATGTAACTCCCCGGGAGATCATAGAATCCTGAGGAGGGGGAGGTGCTGAGGTCCCTATAATAAGGATCTCAAAGTACCTCAAGGAGGCAAGAGACTTGGGATGTAAACCGTGTGATGGAACGGGGGACATCTCCGTGGTGGCCGAGTGGATCAAAAGATTCAACGAGGCGGCCCTCGACATGCAACTACCACCCCACATGAAGGTGAGGGTAGCCACGAGGCTACTAGAAGGCATGGCGTCCACATGGTGGGATGGAACAAAAGGGAAGTACGGTGAGGCCGTCACTTGGGAGAATTTCAGACAGGAGTTCTTCAGCCAATACTACTCCGACTTCGAGGTGAACTTGAAGAGGAGGGAGTACACGAATTTGACCCAAGGAGGTGAATGTACGGTGAAGGAACTTGAGCACAAGTTCAGAAAACTTGCTGAGTTCATACCGGAGTACATTTGTGATGATAACCGGATGGTGAACCATTTCTGGGATGCCTTGGACCTTGACATACGCGAGAGGGCAACACAATTGCCTAATATGATGTAACACCGCCCCCGAGTATTTGTACTGTACCAAATTATGTATTGAACCTTGAGAAATGTATAAAAGCATTTTTACGTGATTGTAAATTTTTATCATTTCTATTACGTGAATAGTAAAATTCACGTGGGGCCCGCACCGGATGTGGGGCCGCCCAATATTATCGGGACCACATATTATATTAATCTTGGACTAGATAATATGTATATGGTGGTGGATATCCTAATTGGGCCATGACAATGGCACAAGGGTGACCGGTTGGTCAAACGGGCTAAATTATCGGTATCGGCAATTTATCAGATAACAGCCCAAAAAGGGATTCCGAGAACCTATAAATTAAAGTTGGGGATTTCATAATGATTCTAAGGCCCAATAAGGATTGGGAACGAGTGTTATATTTTATTTGACCCAATAAAATATACTTAAAACAGTCCGGAAAATACAACTTTCGGGACCGATTCTACACTTAGGGACATAAAGGGATGACCTCCCACATGAGTGGGGGCCACCCCACGGATTTTAGTGCTGCAGATGTCAAGGGAGCCGCACAAAGAGAAGGGGGAGGGGAAAGAGAAGGGGTTGAGGGGAAAGGCATTAAATGGAGTAGGGCCTCCCACATGCCATGATTGTGAGAAATGCCAAGAAGGCATTCTCAATCATACCAACCCACCCCATTTCGTATCAGGCATCAACCAAGTGAGAGGAGCTCTGCAAATAAACCATTTTCATCCATCATACACGCACCAAGTTAAGGGAGGAAGAAGAAAGGGAAAAGAGAAGAGAAAAGAGGAGTTTAGGTGGGAAAACTTGTGTTTAACAAGGTAATGACTCCATTACTCCTATTTCTTGTTCTTCAATACTCTTTTATGATTATTCAATCATATTTCACACCCTAGTAATGTTCTACACGTTGGGATGTGTAGAAAGAGGGGTTGGAAGGTAGTTCTAAGTCAAAGAACGGACTTAGAAGCCAAAGTGACCGGTTCGCCGGAAAATAACCTTTTTGAGGTTATTTGTATTACTATGGGTTTTGTGATGATAAAACCTTGTTAGTAACTTGTCTAAGGTATTCAAGGAACTTTCACGGAGTTGAAAAGGTCACCGGAGTTGTCGTCGGAGTTCGTTGAAGTTCGCCGGAGTTTCGTCGGAGCTAAATCGGGGAGGCTAGAACTTCATAAGCTTCATTAAGGTGAGAAGACGACTTTATGCTTTATAACTTTTGCGTGAGGCATGAGATTACCTAAAGTAATCAGGAATATGTTTTGTGGAATGATTAAAGATAACCAAGTGTGTGTTTATGCCATGATTATACACAAAACATAGTTAAAAAGCATGTTATGTAGGTTTGGTGATTAAAAATGTGATAACATATTTTGTGTGATGATCCAGGGATCCAAAATGGTATTTTTGGATCAAGGACATCAAGAAGTATATGTGTATAAAATTTCAAGTTAATCGGACTCCGTTTGGGGGGTCAAAAGGGGCGTTGACCGCCAAGTCAACTGCCATACCCGATCGGGTATTGACACATACCCAACCGGGTATTTGTTGAAAATCAGCTTTGTGGACTACTGTCTCCTGTACTCGACCGAGTATGGGTTAATACTCGATCGAGTATTGGGTTATGCTCAAAACGGGCAGTTTTGAGTAGGTTAACGTGGGCCGTTCGGGTGGGACCCACCCACGTTGGATCCTAAGGATTGTTATATGACTATAGGGCTAGGCATTGTCCATAGTTAAAGGAATGAAAGGTTAGCCATATCCAGGTTAGGATTTGGTAGAGAATAGACTGAGGATTGAGTGCCCTTGGACGGTAAATGATCCAGAATACTCCAGGTGGGGTCGAGTACCCTTGGACGGTAAATGATCCAGAATACTCCAGGTGGGGTCGAGTACCCTTGGACGGTAAATGATCCAGAATACTCCAGGTGGGGTCGAGTACCCTTGGACGGTAAATGATCCAGAATACTCCAGGTGGGGCCGAGTACCCTTGGACGGTAAATGATCTTAAATACTCCAGGATGGGTTGAGTGCCTTGGACGGTAAATGATCCTAAAACACTCGGTAGTATGAATCGAAGGTAGACTATAGCTTGTGAGCTAGGTAACCGGGAAAGGAGTGAGAAAAGTCAGGCAAAAACTTTATCTCTAAAAGACTCTTTAAGGTAAATGACCTACGGGTTGAGTATTTTACGAGTATATATACAGTATGTATCATCGGGTGGATGAGGGACATCTATATGTATATATCACCCTATTTTTGGGTCTCGTGTCTGAAACATTAGTTATTCTTCATATAGCCTGCTTGTCACTAGTACTTCTATGGAGTACTGACCCCTCCGGGGGCCCTCACATTTTTCAGGTTGAGGCTAGAGTCCTACTACCTGCACCTTTGCCTAGGGTGACTGATCGAGAAGGAAGACGTGGTTCGTGCTTCCATTCTTATTTCAAATGTATAAACCGCTCATGGATTTTTGAACAATATTTTCATTAAAACAGTTGGGGGCCTGCGTGCCCGTGTTTGCCACGTGTGGCTAAGTATGAAACATTTTATTATTTTTCGCATTTGATTGATTATGATATTGATGTTGATTGTATGTGTTTACTAATCGGTTTGGCAATAGAATAAATCGGACGCCTTGTACAACTCAATAGGGATGAACTGTTGTTGTTCTTATCGGGTTGTACGGCGGTTGTCTACGTGGCTCGGATGCGGTCCGGGGCGTGACAATTAAGTGGTATCAGAGCCATCGATTTCTAAACTATATAATTAACCTCTCAATATGGTTATCCTCAAAACGTTTTGAATAAAACCATGAGCAACAGTTTTTGTACTTAAGGAACCGTTGGAAACCAAGTTATTGACCTCTTATTGTTAAGACGGTACCCTTAACAGTTTGTTGGCCATAATGTTGGACCAAGTGGTGTCTTTTGTACTAATCCGTCAATTGACATTGAAACGAGTCTAATGACTCATTCCTTATTTCTTTCAGAAATGGAGGGTGGACGCAGGATAACTAGGAGGAACCCGACAGGGCATGTGCAGGGGGCCACCGGGCATGCCACTCGGGCGGAATCACAAACCTCTAGGGGTAGAGGCCGGGGCCAAAGCCGAGGAGGAGGCCGAGGCAGGGGTCGTGGGCGTTCTACCACGCCGACGACAAGTAGCACACGCGTCGGTTCCGTGCACCCGTCATGGGCCACCGAACCGGACGACTTCACCTATGCTCCAAGCACGGAGCAAGAGGAGACCCCGTACAACGGGGAGGACTTTGAGGAAGAAGATGAGGATGATGATCCTCATTATGACCGTATGAGTGAGGTACTAGAATGGTACCTCGAGAATAAAGCAAAGAGAGAACAGCGGCGCCAAGCTAGACAGGCTAGGCAGACCATGGGGCAAGGAAGCCGAGGTGCTTCTAGTGCTCCATCGGGGGCATTTGGAGGAGACACGATGGTGCGTATCTCCAAGTACCTCAAGGAAACTAGGGCCTTGGGGTGCAAATCATTTGATGGCAAGGGCGACATATCTGAGGCCGCCGACTGGATTAAGAAGCTGAATGATGCTTCTAGGGACATGCAAATTTCACTCGACGTGAAGTTGAGGGTTGCCACCAGGTTACTAGAAGGGGTAGCCGCTGTATGGTGGGAAGGCGTGGAGGGAAAGTTCCACGGTGAAGCCACTTGGGAGAAATTCGAAGTGGAGTTCTATAATCAGTACTACTCAACTTTTGAAGTCAATCTCTAAAGAAGAGAGTACACGAACCTGAAACAGGAGGATGGTTGCTCGGTGAGGCAATTGGAACAAAGGTTCCGTGACTTGGCACGATTCATCCCAGAATACTCATTGGATGAAAATCGTATGGCCAATCACTTTTGGGATGCTCTACAGTTGGACATCCGTGACCGGGCTACTTACCATCACAGTATGACATTTAGCCAAATCGTTGATCAGGGGCTCCTTGGGGAAGCCCAATGGAACGAGAGGAAGTTGAGAGACGCCGAGGAGGCGAAGAAAAGAAGATGGGGAAACGCTGGACCCCAAGACCACTCCCGGAAGCATCATGCTGGGGGTGGCAGTTCATTCAGGGCGCCGGCACCACCGGCGAAAAGGAACAAAGGTTCAGGAGGGCAAGGGGCCAAACCAGGGAGTACATGGTCACCGAGGTGTGCAAACTGCGGCAAGAATCATGCGGGGAAGTGAAATGAACCACCCCGGTGTTACAAATGCGGTAGCACGAGCCACCTCAAATCCTCTTGTCCAATGCTGAACGGGGGAGGACCATCGGGAGCCATGGGAGGACCTACGACTAGTAGGGGACGTGCGGGGCCGTCTCAGGCCGGCACGGGAAGGAGCGGACCCACTGCTAGCAACGCCGCGTCCGTTAACCAAGGGAGGACCCAAGCACGGGTGTATGCAATGACCGAGGCTGATGCTCGGGCCAACCCGGACTCCATTGCAGGTAATCTCTTGATTTCACACGTATTTGATCATGTAATGGGTTGAAAAATCTTCAAAAATATGAAGGACCCGATCGGGTACTCCTATAGACCCGACCGGGTATAAGCTATGCTTCGAGTTTGAAGTGTGCACCCGTTCGGGCAGCCAAGGCAGGATGCCTTATTTTTGACATTTCGAGCAATACCCGATCGGGTATGGCTATATACCCGACCGGGTATGTGTATATTTTGAGCTTCGAAGTGTGTACTCGATCGAGCGTAGAAGACAAGGAGCTTTTATTTGTGGATTTTGAGTGATACCCGACCGGGTATAGGTATATACCCGACCGGGTATTGACATTTTGCCCGAATTCGAGGCTGGTACTCGACCGAGCAAGGAAGACAAGGGGGTTTCCCTTTAAGAATTCGAGTGATACTCGACCGGGTAGAAGACCCTACCCGACCGGGTATAGGGTAATTCTAGGCTGAAATTTTTTCGTCCGGTCCTTTTCTGTCGGGATGACGAATAGGGTGTCTTACATGACTTATATATGTAGGAACACTAAAGATCAACGATAGGGATGCGAGAATTCTCATCGATACCGGGGCACAACGTTCGTTTGTGAGCGAAGCGTTTGCCAAGGGATTGAACATGCCTTTGGTAGCAATGATGCAACCTTTGCTGGTCTCTACGCCATTGGGAGATGATGTAGAGCGGAAACACTACTATCCCTCGTGTAACGTAGGGATAGGGGGCACTGTCTAACGGGTGACCTTGTGCCGTTAGATATGCTCGAGTTTGATGCTATACTTGGCATGGATTGGCTCGAAAAACACCATGCGAAGGTAGATTGCTACACCAAGGTGTTAGAACTAAAGGATGGAGAAGGAAACACTCTATGCTTCGAGGGAGATAGAGGGAAATTCAACCCTTGTATCATATCGGCCATAAGAGCAAGGCGTATGATGAGGAAAGGGTGTCAAACATACTTGGCCTATGTCATAGGCAAGGAGGGCAAGGAGAAGAGTCTCACTGAGGTGAGAGTGGTGAGTGAGTACCCAGAAGTTTTCCCTGAAGAACTCCCGGGACTCCCACCAGATCGAGAAATTGAGTTCACCATTGAGGTAGAACCCGGTACAAAACCCATCTCGATTCCTCCATATCGGATGGCACCGGCTGAACTTCAAGAGTTGAAGGTGCAATTGGAAGAATTGCTGGACAGCGGATTCATCAGGCCGAGTCGTTCACCATGGGGAGCACCGGTACTATTTGTAAAGAAGAAGGATGGTACACTCAGGATGTGTATCGACTACCGTCAGTTGAACAAGGTCACGATAAAGAACAAATATCCTTTGCCAAGGATCGATGACTTGTTTGATCAACTACGGGGGGCAACGGTGTTCTCTAAGATTGACTTGAGGTCAGGCTACCATCAACTAAAGATCAAGGAGAGTGACATACCCAAAAGTGCATTCCGTACGAGGTATGGTCACTATGAGTTTCTAGTAATGTCGTTTGGGCTTACGAACGCCCCCGCGGCATTCATGGACCTCATGAACCGAGTATTTCACCAATACTTAGACCAGTTCGTCATAGTGTTCATTGATGACATTTTGATATACTCCATGAATGAAGAGGAACACGAAAAACATCTAAGGCTTGTGCTTGAAACACTGCGGGAGAAGCAACTCTTTGCCAAATTCTCTAAATGCGAATTTTGGCTTGGGGAGATCGGTTTTCTCGGGCATGTGGTATCGGGCTCGGGCATTTCAGTTGATAACTCCAAGATTGAGGCGGTCACTAATTGGGAGAGGCCCAAGAACGTGAAGGAGATAAAGAGTTTCCTCGGTTTAGCGGGGTATTACCGCAAATTCGTGGAAAAGTTCTCGGTGATAGCATCCCCACTCACGAAGCTCACTAAAAAGGGGGCTAAGTTTGTGTGGGATGACAAGTGTGAGAAGGGGTTTCTTGAGCTAAAGAAACGTTTGACCGAAGCACCAGTGCTTGCCTTGCCCGTGCAAGGGTTAGGGTATGACATCTACAGCGATGCTAGCATTCAGGGACTGGGATGTGTACTGATGCAATCAGGGAAGGTAATTGCTTATGCTTCTCAGCAGTTGAGGAAGCATGAAGTAAACTACCCCACACATGATCTGGAGCTAGGTGCTGTGGTATTTGCATTGAAGATTTGGAGGCACTACCTCTACGGGGAGTTGTGTCACATTTACACCGACCACAAGAGCCTGAAGTATGTGTTCACTCAGAAAGAGTTGAACATGAGACAGAGGAGATGGATGGAGTTGATTAAGGATTACAACTTGATCATTGACTATCATCCAGGCAAGGCTAATGTTGTAGCTGATGCACTGAGCAGGAAGAGCTCATCATCAGGGGTTTTACTCACATGCTTACGGGCACTGAGGGCACGCGTGGAGGTATCCACGGGTGGGGTGCTATTGGCCAGATTTGAGGTGAGACCCACCTTATTAGATGAAATCAGAACATGTCAAGGCAATGACGAGGAATTTCAGAAAATCCGGGAACGGATGCTTGTGGGGCCCGTCGAGGGTTTCCGTGAGAGGGAAGATGGACTTCTACTATTCAAGGAACGAGTGTGTGTACCATCGGATGAGGAGCTCCGAAAATCTATCCTTGAGGAGGCTCACTCATCTGCGTATGCCATGCACCCGGGCGGTACAAAGATGTACCGGGACTTGAAGGAAAGCTACTGGTGGTCGGGGATGAAGAGAGAAATTGCAGAATACGTGAGCCGTTGCCTTACTTGTCAACAGGTTAAGGCAGAGCACCAACACCCGGCAGGGTTACTACAACCACTTACCATTCCAGAATGGAAGTGGGAGCATGTTACCATGGACTTCGTGGTGGGTCTACCACGGACGGTTAGGAACTACGACGCGGTATGGGTGGTAGTCGATAGGCTGACCAAGAGCGCTCATTTCCTACCTATCAACACTACCTATACGCTCGAGCGGTTGGCCAAATTGTACATAGATGAGATTGTGAGACTGCATGGGGTTCCGGTTACTATAGTATCGGATAGGGACCCACGGTTCACATCACGGTTTTGGCCTAAGTTCCAGGAATCCATGGGTACGAAATTGAGGTTTAGCACCGCGTTTCATCCTCAAACGGATGGGCAATCTGAACGGGTGATTCAGATCTTGGAGGACATGTTAAGGGCATGTGCCTTGGAGTTCCAGGGGAGCTGGGACAATCAGTTGGCTTTAGTAGAATTCGCCTATAACAACAGTTATCAGGCAAGTATTGGCATGCCCCCATACGAAGCATTGTATGGGAGGAAATGCAGGACACCATTGTGTTGGGACGAGGTCGGCGAGGCTAAGCTTGAGGGCACCGAGTTAGTCGAGATCACTAAGGAGAAGATAAAGGTCATACAGGATAGGCTCAAGGCTGCCCAAGACCGACAGAAGAGCTATGCTGATAAACGTCAAAGGACGTTGGAATTTGAGGTTGGTGACGAGGTATTTCTGAGGGTATCACCTTGGAAAGGGATCATCAGGTTCCTCAGTCGGGGTAAGCTTAACCCACGTTACATAGGCCCGTTCAAAATCCTTGAAAGGATTGGGGTTGTAGCTTACCGACTTCAGTTGACTCCAGAGTTAGAAAAGATTCATAATGTATTTCATGTTTCTATGCTCAAGAAGTATGTGCGGGACCCGTCACATATTCTTGAGAAACCACCGGTAGAAATCCGAGAGGACCTACATTATACGGTACAGCCGGTAAAGATCATAGACCGACAGGTAAAGAAGCTAAGGAGCAAAGAGGTGCCGATGGTCAAGGTACTTTGGAAGAGTGATCGTGTCGAGGAGCAAACGTGGGAAGTGGAGACCCTAATGAAGGAACAATATCCATTTCTGTTTGATTAGACACATGGATTTCGGGGACGAAATCCCAAATAAGGGGGGTAGAACTTGTAACACCGCCCCCGAGTATTTGTACTGTACCAAATTATGTATTGAACCTTGAGAAATATATAAAAGCATTTTTACGTGATTGTAAATTTTTATCATTTCTATTACGTGAATAGTAAAATTCACGTGGGGCCCGCACCGGATGTGGGGCCGCCCAATATTATCGGGACCAAATATTATATTAATCTTGGACTAGATAATATGTGTATGGTGGTGGATATCCTAATTGGGCCATGACAATGGCACAAGGGTGACCGGTTGGTCAAACGGGCTAAATTATCGGTATCGGCAATTTATCAGATAACAGCCCAAAAAGGGATTCCGAGAACCTATAAATTAAAGTTGGGGATTTCATAATGATTCTAAGGCCCAATAAGGATTGGGAACGAGTGTTATATTTTATTTGACCCAATAAAATAAAATATACTTAAAACAGTCCGGAAAATACAACTTTCGGGACCGATTCTACACTTAGGGACATAAAGGGATGACCTCCCACATGAGTGGGGGCCACCCCACGGATTTTAGTGCTGCAGATGTCAAGGGAGCCGCACAAAGAGAAGGGGGAGGGGAAAGAGAAGGGGTTGAGGGGAAAGGCATTAAATGGAGTAGGGCCTCCCACATGCCATGATTGTGAGAAATGCCAAGAAGGCATTCTCAATCATACCAACCCACCCCATTTCGTATCAGGCATCAACCAAGTGCGAGGAGCTCTGCAAATAAACCATTTTCATCCATCATACACGCACCCAAGTTAAGGGAGGAAGAAGAAAGGGAAAAGAGAAGAGAAAAGAGGAGTTTAGGTGGGAAAACTTGTGTTTAACAAGGTAATGACTCCATTACTCCTATTTCTTGTTCTTCAATACTCTTTTATGATTATTCAATCATATTTCACACCCTAGTAATGTTCTACACGTTGGGATGTGTAGAAAGAGGGGTTGGAAGGTAGTTCTAAGTCCAAGAACGGACTTAGAAGCCAAAGTGACCGGTTCGCCGGAAAATAACCTTTTTGAGGTTATTTGTATTACTATGGGTTTTATGATGATAAAACCTTGTTAGTAACTTGTCTAAGGTATTCAAGGAACTTTCACGGAGTTGAAAAGGTCACCGGAGTTGTCGCCGGAGTTCGTTGAAGTTCGCCGGAGTTTCGTCGGAGCTAAATCGGGGAGGCTAGAACTTCATAAGCTTCATTAAGGTGAGAAGACGACTTTATGCTTTATAACTTTTGCGTGAGGCATGAGATTACCTAAAGTAATCAGGAATATGTTTTGTGGAATGATTAAAGATAACCAAGTGTGTGTTTATGCCATGATTATACACAAAACATAGTTAAAAAGCATGTTATGTAGGTTTGGTGATTAAAAATGTGATAACATATTTTGTGTGATGATCCAGGGATCCAAAATGGTATTTTTGGATCAAGGACATCAAGAAGTATATGTGTATAAAATTTCAAGTTAATCGGACTCCGTTTGGGGGGTCAAAAGGGGCGTTGACCGCCAAGTCAACTGCCATACCCGATCGGGTATTGACACATACCCGACCGGGTATTTGTTGAAAATCAGCTTTGTGGACTACTGTCTCCTGTACTCGACCGAGTATGGGTTAATACTCGATCGAGTATTGGGTTATGCTCAAAACGGGCAGTTTTGAGTAGGTTAACGTGGGCCGTTCGGGTGGGACCCGCCCACGTTGGATCCTAAGGATTGTTATATGACTATAGGGCTAGGCATTGTCCATAGTTAAAGGAATGAAAGGTTAGCCATATCCAGGTTAGGATTTGGTAGAGAATAGACTGGGGATTGAGTGCCCTTGGACGGTAAATGATCCAGAATACTCCAGGTGGGGTCGAGTACCCTTGGACGGTAAATGATCCAGAATACTCCAGGTGGGGTCGAGTACCCTTGGACGGTAAATGATCCAGAATACTCCAGGTGGGGTCGAGTACCCTTGGACGGTAAATGATCCAGAATACTCCAGGTGGGGCCGAGTACCCTTGGACGGTAAATGATCTTAAATACTCCAGGATGGGTTGAGTGCCTTGGACGGTAAATGATCCTAAAACACTCGGTAGTATGAATCGAAGGTAGACTATAGCTTGTGAGCTAGGTAACCGGGAAAGGAGTGAGAAAAGTCAGGCAAGAACTTTATCTCTAAAAGACTCTTTAAGGTAAATGACCTACGGGTTGAGTATTTTACGAGTATATATACAGTATGTATCATCGGGTGGATGAGGGACATCTATATGTATATATCACCCTATTTTTGGGTCTCGTGTCTGAAACATTAGTTATTCTTCATATAGCCTGCTTGTCACTAGTACTTCTATGGAGTACTGACCCCTCCGGGGGCCCTCACATTTTTCAGGTTGAGGCTAGAGTCCTACTACCTGCACCTTTGCCTAGGGTGACTGATCGAGAAGGAAGACGTGGTTCGTGCTTCCATTCTTATTTCAAATGTATAAACCGCTCATGGATTTTTGAACAATATTTTCATTAAAACAGTTGGGGGCCTGCGTGCCCGTGTTTGCCACGTGTGGCTAAGTATCAAACATTTTATTATTTTCCGCATTTGATTGATTATGATATTGATGTTGATTGTATGTGTTTACTAATCGGTTTGACAATAGAATAAATCGGACGCCTTGTACAACTCAATAGGGATGAACTGTTGTTGTTCTTATCGGGTTGTACGACGGTTGTCTACGTGGCTCGGATGCGGTCCGGGGCGTGACATATGACGTTCAGTCAAGTGGTTGAACAAGGCCTGAAAGGAGAGAAGGAGTGGGAGGAAAGAAAACGAAGGAATGCCGAGGAGGCAAGGAAAAGAAAATGGGAGAGCCATGGCCCTCAAGGTTCCAACAAGAAGGGGAACCACGGGGGAGGCGGATCCTTCAAAACCCCTGCACCACCGGTAAGGGGAAATCAAGGCCCGAGCGGGCAAAGCTCTGTGTCACAAGGCTCAGGCGCGAAGAAGTGCAGCAACTGCAAGAAGAACCACTTTGGCAGGTGCCGCGATCCACTGAGGTGCTATCAATGCGGGGAGGTCGGGCATTTGAAGGTGAGTTGCCCACAACTTGGGCGAGCCATGGGGGCCGGACCGAGTAGTGCAACGACGGTGAGCAGGAACCGAATCGGAGCACCAAATGCTAGCGGTGGGCACGGTGGGGCGAGTGCAAGCAACGTGCCATCCGTAAACCAAGGAAGGACCCAAGCTCGGGTCTATGCTATGACGGAGGCAGATGCTCGTGCCAACCCAGACTCCGTTGCGGGTAATTCCTTAAACTCACGTATTAATTTTCATAAACAATAGGAGCGTGGAACTTGTAAAATGATAACCCCGACGAGTTTGGTCAGGTTTGAGGAGGAAAAGAGGAGGAGAATCCTCGCCCTGGGCGAATGCCGCCCGGCTTTGACGAAAGCTGCCCGGCTTTCGTCTTGATCATTGGGGAAAAATACTACGGCAACGAATGCCGCCCGGATTCCACCGAGAACCGCCCGGCTTTCGTATATAACAATCAACAATTTTTTCTCGCAAACGAAAACCGGCCGGCTTTCACAGAAACCGGCCGGCGTTTGGAAAATTGGTTCGGATTAATCTGCGGCGCTCAAAGTCGCTCGGCTTTGGGGGAAAGCCGCCCGGATTTCGTTAAGCCTGGGGATTCCTGTGTTGCTGAAAGCCGGCCGGGTTTCGTAGAAACCGGCCGACCTTCGAAATCTTTCCACGAATAAAGCTGCGGCGACAAAAAACCGGTCGGCTTTCGTGAAAGCCGCCCGGCTTTCGTGATTTTCATAGATGGATTTTTCTCGCAGACGAAAACCGGCCGGCTTTCGTGAAAAGCGGCCGGCTTTCACCTGGATTGGTCCTAAAGCGGTCCTAAAGGTTAGAAACCGGGAAATTTCGGAAGGGTATCGAACGGACCCCACCCGAAACACGACCAACATACTCTACGAATTAAGAAACGAGCCTATTAATTAGATAGTGTGTCTTACATTACTTATGAATGTAGGAACACTAAAGATAAACGGGAGAGACGCAAGGATCCTTATTGATACCGGGGCGCAACGATCATTTGTGAGTGAGGCGTTCGCCAGCGGATTCAACGGACCACTTGTACCGATGACTCAAACCCTATTGGTGTCCACGCCTCTAGGGGATGATATCGAAAGAAATAGCCACTATCCATCGTGTGAGGTGGAACTGGAGGGCCAAACCTTGACGTGTGATTTCGTACCGCTGAGTATGATCGAGTTCGAAGCAATCCTAGGAATGGATTGGCTTGAGAAACATCATGCTAGGGTCGATTGCTACACGAAGGTTCTTGAACTCGAAAGCGGTGAAGGATTGACCTTACGCTTTGAGGGAGATAGAGGCAAATCAAACAATTGTATCATATCCGCCGTGAGAGCGAGGAACATGATGAGGAAAGGATGTCACGCATATCTAGCTTATGTGGTGGACAAAACCAAAGAAGAGGTAGACATCAACAATGTGAGAGTTGTGTGCAAGTATCCGGATGTCTTCCCAAAAGACTTGCCGGGACTTCCACCCGATAGGGAGATTGAGTTCGTGATCGAGGTTGAACCCGACACCAAACCAATCTCTATACCGCCATACAGAATGGCACCCGCTGAACTTAACGAGTTGAAAACCCAATTGCAAGAGCTATTGGACAACGGTTTCATAAGGCCGAGTCACTCTCCGTGGGGAGCACCGGTCCTTTTCGTGAAAAAGAAAGATGGAACGCTTCGAATGTGCATTGATTATCGTCAACTGAACAAGGTCACAATCAAGAATAGATATCCCTTGCCCATGATTGATGACTTGTTTGATCAGCTCCGAGGAGCGACGGTATTTTCGAAGATTGACTTGAGGTCGGGGTACCACCAACTGAAAATAAAGGAGGATGACATACCGAAGAGTGCATTCCGCACAAGGTATGGTCATTTCGAGTTCCTAGTTATGTCGTTCGGGCTAACCAACGCCCCGGCGGCATTTATGGACTTGATGAACCGAGTATTTCATAAATACTTGGACCGGTTCGTGATTGTGTTCATAGATGATATCTTGATTTACTCAAAGAGTGAAGAAGAGCATGAGGAGCACTTGATACTTGTTCTTGAGACACTACGGGAGAAGCAACTTTATGCCAAGTTTTCCAAATGTGAATTTTGGCTAAGGGAGATTGGCTTCCTCGGGCATGTGGTTTCAGGATCAGGGATTGCCGTAGATAACAAGAAGATTGAGGCCATTACTGAATGGGAGAGGCCAAAGAACGTTAAGGAAATTCGTAGCTTCCTTGGATTGGCAGGGTACTACCGGAAATTTGTGGAGAAGTTCTCAGTTTTGGCATCGCCATTGACAAAGCTCACTCGAAAGGGGGCCAAGTTTGTATGGGATGACCGATGTGAGAAGGGATTCCTTGAACTGAAGAAGAGATTGACCGAGGCACCGGTACTTGCACTACCCAAACAGGGTGTGGGGTACGATGTCTACAGCGACGCAAGCATCCAAGGGCTTGGATGTGTCTCGATGCAGAATGGGAGGGTGATTGCCTATGCTTCGCGACAGTTGAAGAAGCATGAGGTAAATTATCCCACTCATGACTTAGAGCTGGGGGCGGTGGTGTTCGCATTGAAGATTTGGAGACATTATCTCTACGGGGAAACATGTCATATATACACCGACCACAAAAGCCTGAAGTACGTGTTTACTCAAAAAGAGTTAAACATGAGACAGAGACGGTGGATGGAGTTGATAAAAGACTACCATCTAGTTATCGAGTACCACCCAGGTAAAGCCAACGTGGTAGCGGATGCTTTGAGCCGAAAGAATTCATCTGGGGCATTATTGACTAGCTTGAGGGCATTGAGAGCCCAATTGGAGGTATCTAGCGATGGTGCCTTGTTAGCTAGATTCGAGGTGAGACCTACATTACTTGATGAAATCAAGAAGGGTCAAGAAACCGACGAAGAACTTATGAAGATCCGTGAACGCATGCTAGCGGGACCGGTTGAGGATTTCAGGGAGAGAGACGATGGTCTCTTATTATTTCGTGACCAAGTGTGTGTACCGTTGGATGATGAGCTCCGAAAGTCCATCTTAGAGGAGGCTCATTCATCGGCGTATGCCATGCACCCGGGAGGCACGAAGATGTACCGTGATTTGAAGGAAAGTTACTGGTGGTCAGGTATGAAGAGGGAAATAGCCGAGTACATCAGTAGGTGTCTTACTTGTCAGCAAGTTAAGGCAGAACATCAGCATCCGGCTGGGTTACTACAGCCACTTTCCATTCCTGAATGGAAGTGGGAGCACGTGACTATGGATTTCGTGGTGGGGCTGCCACGAACGGTTAAGAATTATGATGCCGTATGGGTTGTGGTCGATAGGCTCACAAAGAGTGCACACTTCCTACCTATCAACACTACCTATGCATTGGAGAGGTTAGCCAAGTTGTATGTGGACGAGATCGTGAGGCTACATGAGGTTCCTATAACCATTGTATCCGATAGAGATCCGCGATTCACATCACGATTTTGGCCGAAATTCCAAGAATCTACGGGGACAAAGTTGAAATTCAGTACAGCCTTTCATCCACAAACGGATGGACAATCTGAGCGGGTTATACAGATATTAGAGGATATGCTGAGAGCCTGTGCATTGGAGTTCCAAGGGAGTTGGGACAACCATTTGTCACTTGTGGAGTTTGCCTATAACAACAGTTATCAGGCGAGTATAGGCATGCCTCCATACGAGGCATTGTATGGGAGGAGATGTCGTACACCGTTGTGTTGGGATGAGGTTGGCATGGCCAAACTCGAGAGCACGGAATTGGTGGAGATCACCAAGTCTAAGGTGAAGATGATTCGTGAGAGACTCAAGGCGGCCCAGGATAGACAGAAAAGTTATGCCGATAAGCGCCGAAGAGCCTTGGAGTTTAAGGTGGGAGATGAAGTATTTTTAAAAGTTTCACCTTGGAAGGGAATCATCCGATTTCAGAGCCGCGGGAAACTTAACCCACGATACATAGGGCCATTCGTGGTGCTTGAGAGGATTGGGGCCGTTGCATACCGATTACAGTTGACTCCAGAATTGGAGAAGATACATAACGTATTCCACGTGTCCATGCTTAAGAAGTATATGCCGGATCCATCTCATGTATTAGGAAAACCACCCGTGGAAATACGGGAAGACTTGAATTATGCCGTGCAACCGGTGAAGATACTTGACAGGCAAGTCAAGAAATTGAGAAGCAAAAAAGTTCCAATGGTTAAAATCCTTTGGAAAAGTGACCGAGTTGAGGAGGAAACTTGGGAGACGGAAGCTTTGATGAAAGAGCAATACACGTTTTTGTTTGAATGAGCATTGTGAATTTCGGGGACGAAATTCCCGTTAAGGGGGGGTGAACTTGTAACACCGACCCCGAGCATATTTACTTTTAGTAAATTATGTAATAAACCTTGAAAGATGATTTATGAATTTGCGTAATTGTAAATTTTTATTATTTCTTTTACGTGAATAGTAAATTGCATGTGGGGCCCACAGCGGGAACAGGGACCGCCCGATAATTCCCGAACCACATATTATATTCATCTTGGTCTAGATAATATGTATATGGTGGTGAATATTTTATTTGGGCCATAAGAAAGGCATGGAGTTGACCGGTTGGTCAAACGGGGCCCAATTACCGGTATTGGTAATTTAGCGGATAACAGCCCGAAATGAGTTTCGGAGGCTCCTAAATTAATGTTGGGGAATGTACATCTATTCTAAAAGCCCATAATTATTAGGATCACGTGATATATTTTGTTTGGCCCGATAAAATAAAATATAATTAAAACGGACCGAGAAATACAACTTTCGGGGCCGATTGTACACACCGGGACATAATGGGATGACCTCCCACATAAGGGGGGGGGGGGGCACCCCACGTTTTTAGGTGACCAGATTGACAATTTGAGGGGGAGGGGCGTGCATGAGGAAGCCTCATGGAGACAAAGTCTACACCCACCCATTAACTCCCTTGTCTTACTCCCTCAATCATCCCTCAAATTGATTGAGGAGAAGATATCCCCCCATTCCATTTCACCCGCACAAGCTTAACCTCAAGAGAGAGAGGAAGCTCTGGAGTTGACTTCTACAAACCTCAGCCACAGTTGGAGAAAGCTAGGAGGAAGGAAACCCAAGAGAAACTAAGTTAAAAGAAAGGTAAGAATTCAAATAGTTCTTTTAACTAGTTTTTGGTGTATGATTTTTGAGAAATCATATGAGGGATTAAATATGATGTTCTACACGTTTAAAGGTGTAGAATATTGATATAAAGTGGTGATATTTAACTTAGAAGAGTTGGTGAATCGATAGGAGTCGAAATCGCCGGAAAACCGCCATTGTAGGGGACTGTTTTCGAGCTGCAGGCCCGAAAGCCGCCCACCTTTCACCAAAGCTGCCCGGCTTTCACTAAATTTCCAGATTTTCCACTCTTGAACGGCCTAGAACGAGGACGGATCGAGGGGGTTTCGCTAAGGCAGCTAGTTGAGCACATCATAAGGTGAGGATGGCTGACTATATTGCTTATAATTAGTGAGTTAATTTCATGAGATTACCGAAGGTAATTAAATGTGTTTTTATGGATTATTAATGATTAATAATGTCTAAAAATGAAAAGACTAAATGTCTAAAGAAAAAGGAGCATGATATACAAATTTAAGAATAAATTGTGTATGTTGATGTGTTGTGAGTATGTTGACTTGTATGTGGAATTTATTATGAAACATATGTTGAAATATACTTTTTCTCCATATTAGAATATATGAGTGATTAAAAGTGATATTTTGAATATTGAGATAAATGATATTTTCAAAGGAAAATCAGTTGGAATTGTCTATAGGACTATGAGTTGAGAACTTGGTTTATTGATATTAAATTGACTAGTATTAAGATACTAGTTGGACATTAAAATGAAATGTTGTTAAGATTGGTCCTAAGGTTGGATTGTGAAATGTTATGCCTTGAGTAGTCTTAAGAGATGCTTTAAGGTAGGAAAGTATGAACTCTAAGTTATACTAGGGGTAGGCCTTAAGGGATACCCAAGATAAAGTAAATAATAAATTGATCCTAAGTATAGGATTGGCCTACGGGTGTGTTCGGTAGTCCTTGTGGATAGCCGGTTGAATTATGGAAATAGTAAGGACCATGGCCCTTCCCGACTCTAGAGAGCGGGGTTGGATAGCATGGACTTACATCGTGATCACGGGTTAGGGTGGAATCCGAATCGGAGACCTAACTAGGTTCCGGTAGCGGTAACACATAAGATAGGACCCCGAAGGGCCTTACCTTCCTACGGGATGATGGGTACGAGTCCAGGGGCGGGATGTTGGAGTCCGAACCGGGAGCCTCATGAGGTCTCGGACAGCGGTAGCAAGTCCCGTAGAAATAATAGGACCCAAGGGTTGGGTTGTGCAAAATGATAAATGAAAAAGGATATCTAAGAAGGGCCGTGTGCCGACAAATAAATAAATTTACTTATTATAAAGATAATAAGTGGGAAATATAAATTATTATTTATATTATGATATCACCCTATTTTGAGGGTCTTGGAAATTTAAACGTTGATTATACTTAGTATAGTTGCTATTGTACTTGTCAAATATTTCCAAGTACTGACCTCCCCTTCACGGGGGAGGCCACCTCACAGTTTCAGGTAGAACTTGAAGGTTGCTACCGGAGCCCGTTGCTTCGGGGATTTTCAAGGGAGAAGACGTGGTTCGTGCTTCTTCTGTTTCCTGTTTTCAAAACAATTATAACAATGCTCATGGATACTATTTTATTAATAATTACTTTGGGGGCTTGTATGCCTAGTTATGCCAAGTGTGGCTTGAACAATTGTATTAACGCTTCCGCTACTTTAAATGCATGTTTTACATTATGTTTGTTTATGGATGTACTATGTGTGAATGATATTCATGACGCCTTGTATAGTATGGATGAGTTGGACTACGGTTGACTATTCGTACTGTACGGCGGGTTGTTGACGTGTCCGGCTAGGTCCGGGGCGTGACAATTTAATTGGTATCAGAGCCTTAGTCCGTAAACATCACAATTTAATCTGGTGCTAAAAGCTGACTCTGAAGCAACAGTAGAAACCGGTATCGCTAGAACATCTCGAGCAATCATGGAAATAATGGGGTATCTATTTTGATTAGTGTTAGAGATATTTTTGATTGTGATCCATTGTATTTTATAAAACCTAGTAGAATAATTTATTAGATAAGCTATTTTAGGTAAAGGCCACATTCCTAAAGGGAATGAGCCTCTTTATTATGGAAGCCCAATGCTTGTAACCTAGCATTCTACAAAGGGCTATAAATAGACCCTATGTAGAATGCGTAGGAGAGGTTTTTCCAACGTAGAAGAGCTTTCCCGATCATTTTAGAGTTTTACGCATAGAATAGGCTACAGAGGTTTTACGCTAACATTCTTCAACATCATTCTGTAAACTCCTAGTCATCAATGAAAGCTTCCATTACACCAATACACATCCATCTTCATACACATTATGTAGTGTAGATCATTGGGGACCAACAATTAGCACTCCATCACTTCAAAATTTCAAACGCGCTTTCATCTGGCTCACATTCATCACCTAAATACTTGTCCAACTCAGTCTTTGTATCCACTGACGCTTTATTCATTTTATACTTCATTTTTAGACGTTGTTGAACGTCTAATGTTTCATAACTTTTTTACTATGATGGACAACTAAGTGTCTTAGGATTCCCTATCAATTTCTTTGCTTGTGTCTTGAAAGCACTGTACGTGTCAACTAACACTCTAAATGTTTGCTGAATTTTTGAGCACAACATTTCAAATTTTTTTATCATAAAAGAAACCAACAACAAACTCAACATAATCATGCTTATATCTCGGGTCAAGAGCCAATGCAACAAACAATAGGATATTGACATTACTAATGTTTCCCCAATATTTGTGCAGTTTGGCTTGCATTTGAAGAGCCATTTTCTTAATACCGACATCTTCACTCTCACCATAGGTCGATATGACATCTCTAATCCCAAATATTTGAGGCACGTAAAAATTCCCGGTTACATAGAGACTCCCCGAAAACTTTAAAGTCGCGTCATAAAAAAATTCCAAGAAAGGCAAGAAATGACCAACAGTATCCCAATCCTAATCCCTAACTAAGCCATCATACTTCAAAAGTTCCTTAACGTAAGGACCTCCTTTGGACTGCAAATTAGCAAATGCTTTTCTAAACTTAATAGCACAAGCAAGCATAAATAAGTAGAATTTCATCTAGTATCCACATCCAAACACACAAGACCTTTGGAATCTATCTTTTCCTTTTCTACACAACATACAAACTTTTGTAACCTAGCCGGAGAAGACCGCACATACCTTACTGCAGCACGAATTTTAGCAATGGATGCATCAAGATCTTTCAAACCATCTTTGACGATTAAATTTAAAATATGCGCAGCACACCTCATATGAAGATATTGACCATCTAACACACTACCACCCCAATGGTTCAACCTTCCTCTCAAATATTTCACAGCTAAGTCATTTGAGCTCGCATTATCTACTGTAATGGTCATAACTTTCTTTATCTCCCACTCAATCAAACATTTTTCAACTGCTTTGCCTTTAAGCTCACTCGAATGACCAGTAATGGGGAAAAAGTTTAAAATTCTTTTATGTAATTTCCACTCATCATCAATAAAATGCACAGTCAAGCACATATAGCTCAAATTTTGACCAGAAGTCCAAGTGTCGGTCGTGAGACAGACTCTACATGACAAATTACTCAAAGAACTCTTAAGTTTTCTCCTTTCGTCAATAAACAATGCATAACAATCCCTAGTAACAGTTCTACGAGAAGGAACCACAAACTCGAGATTGAGAAGTTTACAGAAGTCACGAAATCCTTCACGCTCTACTATACTAAATGAAAACTCATCAACAATGATCATTCGAGCAAGTCCTCTCCTAGCAGATTCGTGACAAAAATGCCATAATTCAGTATTATTATCAGTTCGAATGGTTCCATCCTTGAGAGAAGTTGTGGATTGAAAAGCAGCAAGTCTTTTCTTTTTATCCTTAGTGGGAGGATACTCTACGCATCTTTCTAGGTGATTTTTCATGCCACTTGTGCCATTTTTTACTACTGCACGAATTTGTTTTTTACAATATTTGCAACTGTGATACCCATTATTATCAACTTGCTCAAAGTGCTCCCAATAGATTGATTTTTTCTTTTCTTAGATGGTCCAGAAACACTCACTGCAGAAGTTGATGATTGAGCTTTTTCCTTGTCGGTATATAATTTGCTCTTAGTGGAGTTACTTTCTGTTCCAAGTGCATCCAAACTCCTGTTTTTAGAATCAACTTCAATGGAATTCACTTCTTCCTCACCCAAGAACTCTTGACCAGTTTCCATCAGATTCATGTCTGACATCTATTAAAAGAAAAGACAAGTAAAGTTAAGTGTATAACAAAAAAGGCATTTAACAAAAAAGGCATTTAAAGGCAAAAGCTAGGCTCAACAAATTAAAACTCCAGTTAACTGAAAACACCAACCAATTAATCAAGGACCAATTCAGTTCAATACTGGTTTTGCTTTCTTTGGATCATATTCTAGAAAACAAGACTGGATATCTCAATAACACATTGAAGCAAAGCTTGTCCTACATATAGAATCATCATCAGCAGCACCTTATAAATTATAAGCTAATTATATAATGAATACAGGGTATAGTTAGTGTTCTTGCAGCAGCCTATAGTTTAAAATCTTCCGTGGAAGAACATCAATTTTTAACCATCTCTGTGAACATAAATAGAAAGAACGCCGGGTAAGTTCTACTTGTATACAGACTGAAACTCCATAATAGTTATGGAGTATAATATAAAATCACACACTAAACATTATAACATGCAGTTATATATAATCAATTAATCAATTCATTACTTTGATTTCATAGTGATAAAACAGCAACACTTAAACTATAGGTCTGAAGGAGGTAGAATGCACTCCATCAAATAAGAATGGTAGAATCTACTAACACCTGATTACGACACTATAGATTAATAGTTCTTGAGCATGATTAATGTGATATAAAATTGCCTAAAATATTCACAAACACATTGTCTTGCTTGACTGGTTAGATCCAATGACTAAAAATATATCAACGATTCAACTTGGAGCGGAAAATGGGTTATTCTGTGTGCAATCACATGAAGTTCAGAGAGGTGACACTTTTTTATATTATAAATTTCTGGAAAATCAAACAAAAATCCAAAACAAAAAACGGGGATGGGTGAGTCATGAAAATGAGTGACAGAAGCGAGATGAAGGCATAAACAAGCGGAGATGGACCGAAGGAGAATATATGTTGAGAACAGACCTTGGTTGACTCGTGATCAATCTAGGTAGCTTCAAACACGCAACAGCATATGAAATTGGGTGAAGCGGAGCAGAAGAGATGGATCGCCTAGATTAAATCAGCAGCTCTGGAGGAAGATGGAAGAAGAAGTCATTGTTTTCTCTGGACCCGTGGAGCGGCTAGGTTAGACTTCGGTAAACCGATGCTAATCAATTCCAAAACGGTGAACCGACCGGGAAACCTTATTTTCTTGGGTCGGTTAACTGTACCGTGAATTGTTTTAAAAAACGGTACGGTTAACCAGAAAAATGATGGTTATTCGGTATTTTTTAACGGTTACGCGGTTACGGTTCTTTTTGCCCACCCCTACGAGATATAACAGAGAATGAATGTAGTGGACCTAAGTGAAGGGTTATGTGAAATATATCATCGTGAAGCTCAGATTACATATAGCTTACATGTAAAGCTTCTAGTAGTTTCTTATGTAATACCGTTAGAAGTTAGTTACACATTATTGTATATATAATGATTCATGTTGACCGAATACAAAGAGCTTCTATTGTAAAACAAAACCTCCATTAATGGATATCTGATTTTCTCCTTCTTCATCCTTGTATTAGTTCTAATTTCCAGATGGTATCAGAGCTCTAGGCATGATCAAACATAGTTGCTTCCACGCATATTCTTCGTAAAATGCCAAACACTGAAAGCTCCAGTACAGCAGGTTCATACAAAGATCCTTTATACCTTGCTGCGAGTGATCATTCTAATTTGGTGATCACAAATGAGATCTTCAATGGAAACAATTATCTGAATTGGTCCAGAGGCATCAAAATGGCATTGATCTCGAAGAACAAACTTGGCTTCATCAATGGAAAACTCAAAAAAACAGAAGAGAATTCCGATGATTTCCAAGAATGGTTAAGAGTTGATTATACAATCATGAGCTGGCTTCTTCACTCAATGTCTCCAGAAATTGCACGGACTATGATGTATGTAAGCTCCTCAAAACAGTTGTGGGAAGAAGTAGAGGAACGATACAGTCAAACCAATGCTCCTTACTTATATCAACTAAAAAAGGATTTAACTCAAATAAGTCAGGGAGGAGGAACTGTGGCTGAGTTTTTTGGAATATTGAAATCTGTATGGGAGTACATTCAAGCTCTAGACGGACTACCGATGTGTGAATGTGGAGCAGTTAAGTCATGTACTTGCAATTTATTGAAACGAACCATTGAGAAAGATAATAGGAATAAATTGATGGAATTCCTAATGGGACTTGATGATCATTATGAACATCTGAGAAACCAGATCCTTGGTGTGGATCCTTTGCCTACTGTAAATCAAGCTTTCTTCAGAATATGTGGACACCAGAATGATATATCTGGTGGAATGGCCATGGCTGCAAATAAATTCAGTAGGATTTCAAGTAATCAGGATAAAGTGTTTGACGATAGTCCAATGACAAAGACTGAACACTTGAAGTCAAAACTAGAAAAACAATCACTCTTATGCACTCATTGCAATAAGACATGACACCTGATGAAGGATTGTTTTGAGATCAAGGGATATCCGGATTGGTACAAAGGTTCTAAAAGAAAGAAAAATGCCTCTCTGGACTCAAGATCCTCAAATGAGAAAAAGTTTGCTGGTAATACAAATTGTGAAGCAAATTTCAAAGATATAGGAGGAAATACTCCTTTTGATGAAGAAATGGACTCAGACTTCAAAGTTCTTCAGCAGATTGACCTTACAACCATTCAAGAATATCTGAAACATAGGAGCTCATCTAATCCAAACACAAGTCAAGCATCTGCAAATTTCAACATGGCAGGTATGATATATGCTTCACATGTTAATGAAAGTAAGGATTTTATTAAGGAAAAGATATGGATAATTGATTCAGGGGCATCTGATCATATGACTCATGATCTGGACATATTGAAGAATAAGACACATCTAAATAAGCCTATCAATGTTGCTTTACCTGATGGAAATGTAAAAAAAGTTGATATCATTGGTGAAGTGCAGCTATCAAAACAGATTACTCTAAAAGGAGTAATGTATGTTCCTGGATTTCAACACAATCTGTTGTCTGTAGGTAAATTGCTGAAAACAGTAAATTGACAACTTGTTTTGATGAATATGGATGTTATATTCAGGGCCTTTCAACTGAGAAATGGACAACCATTGGAAGGAAGAGATCTGGACTCTACATCTTTGAAGTTAAAGATGAAATAAATAGAATAGGTCTGTTCATTTTGATTTGAATAATAAACACAATGTAATGACTACAGAGTGTTTAAGGAATAAATCTTGTAGTATTCCTGATCATGGCTGGCTCATCCACAACAGATTAGGCCATACATCCTTGTCAAAGTTGAAACATCTAAGTCTAGCAGATGATGTTGAGAATGTTAATAATCTGTCTTGTGAAGTCTGTATTATGGCAAAGCATCATATACTACCTTTTGAAAGAAGTGAATCCATTGCTTTTAAAATCTTTGACCTTGTTCATATTGATTTATGGGGACCATATAAAGTAAAGTCCATGACTGGAGCTTCCTACTTTCTCACAATCCTTGATGATTGCACTAGAAACACATGGACTTACTTATTAAGAGACAAAACTGAAGTGCCCAACATTGTTTCTGGATTCATTGCTTATGTAGAAACAAATTTCAGTTCAAAAATAAGAATGATTTGATCTGATAATGGAATTGAAATAGCTCAGGTAGTGTGTTCTAAGATCTTCAGTGAAAAAGGAATTATTCATCAGAAAAGCATTCCAAATACTCCCCAACAAAATGGAAGAGTTGAAAGGAAACATCGACATCTACTTGATACAGCAAGATCCATAAGAATTCAAGCAAAGTTACCTAAAAGTTTCTGGGGAGAATGTGTTCTTACAGCAACACATCTCATCAATCTTATGCCCTCATCTGACATCAATTGGAAGACACCATATGAAGTATTGTTCAAACAAAAACCAACATATGAACATCTTAGGGTGTTTGGTTGCTTGTGTTATGCTGTTATAAAGACACCAGACAAATTGGCACCAAGGGCATGCAAAGGAGTTATGATAGGATATCCTTTTGGTCAAAAAGGATACAAGGTCTATGACCTTGAATCAAAGAAAATTATATTGAGCAGGGATGTAATATTCCATGAATCAATATTTCCCTTTGAAAGAGATGAATTATCAGAAACAACAAAAAATCTTCCATCTGTTGTGCCTTCAGGAGTATACAATGAAATGAATACACATGATAGTTCACTTCCATCTACCAGCAATGATGCAATCTCAACCATACATGAGATAACCGAAAATACTCCTGAACTACAACAAACACCAATAATACCAGTTCCTCAAAGAAGGTCAAACAGAACAAGGATCATCTCCCAGAAATTACAAGACTACGTATGCAGAGATCTTCCATCTTCCATAATGACAACAGAATCTGCAAACACTTCTACAACCAAACATTTTGCAAATCTGATATGTTCATCCTTGAAGGATTATGGGGATGATTACATAGCATCATTAGCTAATGTACTTTCAGTACATGAACCAGTTTCATACAACCAAGCAAAAATGGACAAAAGATGGGTTATGGCAATGCAGCAAGAGCTAGATGCTCTTGAAAGAAATCACACATGGGAACTTACTCATTTACCAGATGGAAAGAAAGCTATTGGAGCTAAATGGGTATACAAAATAAAGTTCAGATCTGATGGAACCATTGAGCGTTTCAAGGCAAGATTAGTGGCTAAAGGATACAATCAAATTAAAGGGAAAGATTTCAAACATACTTTCAGCCCTGTTGCAAAATTCACAACTGTAAGAGTTCTAATTGCCTTTGCAGCTTCTAAAGGTTGGAATTTATACCACTTGGACATCAACAATGCCTTCTTACACGGGTTTATTGATGAAGAAGTATACATGGAGGTTCCAGATGGTTATGAACATGCAAAACCTGGACAAGTATGCAAACTTAAAAGATCTTTATATGGACTGAAACAAGCTTCAAGACAGTGGAATCTTGAGCTTACTAAGTTCTTAATTAAGCTTGGTTATCAACAATCAAAACAAGACTATTCTCTTTTTATTAAAAGGTCAACTGATACATTTACAGCAGTACTTGCTTATGTAGATGATCTAATAATAACAGAGAACTCAGAAGAACAAATTACACAAGTGAAGAATGCTCTTCATGCAGCATTTACAATAAAGGATCTTGGTCATCTACGCTATTTTCTAGGAATAGAAGTAGCAAGAAATGATAAAGGAATCATCTTGAACCAAAGGAAATACATTTTGGATATATTACATGATACCAACATGGTAGATTGTAAACCAGCACGATTTCCTATGCCTACAGGATTAAAGCTTTCCACTGAAGAAAGTGAGCTATTTGTTGAGCCTGAACAGTACAAAAGGTTGATTGCGAGATTGCTATATCTGAATCTAATTCGGCCAGATATATCATACACAGTTTAGCAACTTAGTCAACTCCTGAATGCACCAAGGATCATACATATGCAGGCTGCTCTTTTCCTTGTTCGATATCTGAAACACACTGCTAACATTGGACTATTTTATTCTGCAAATTCAAACTTTGAGTTATCAGCATATTGTGATGCAGACTGGGGATCTTGCTTCATGACTGGAAGATCACTTTCAGGATATTGTGTCTTTATGGGAAGATCATTAATATCCTGGAAAACAAAAAAAACAGAAAACTGTGAGCAAATCTACAGCTGAATCTGAATATAGAAGTATGAGTAATACTGCATCTGAAGTTGTATGGGTTGATGGATTATTGAGTGAACTAAATGTACAAATTCCAAAACCCATACCTTTATATTGCGGTAATATGGCAGCTCAACATATCGTTGAAAACCCAGTATTTCATGACAAAACAAAACATTTACGTATTGATTGTCATTACATCAGAGAAAGATTTCAAGAAGGACTCTTGAAACCATACCATGTTCATACTGGATCTCAGATTGCAGACGTATTAACAAAAGCTTTGGGAGTTAAACATCATCAACAATTCATTTCCAAGTTAGGACTTATCAACCAAGTCTAACTTGAGGAGGGGATGTGAAGTATATCATCGTGAAGCTCAGATTACATATAACTTACGTGTAAAGCTTCTAGTAGTTTCTTATGTAATACCGTTTGAAGTTAGTTACACATTATTGTATATATAATGATTCATGTTGACCGAATACAGAGAGCTTCTATTGTAAAACAAAACCTCCATTAATGGATATCTGATTTTCTCCTTCTTCATCCTTGATCCTTGTATTAGTTCTGATTTCCAGAGTTTATTAGCAGCGAAGGGTTGCTTACTGGCGAAGCAGCAAAGAATCAATAAAAAAACTCATTGGATCCGTTTTTGCCTGGAAGCCGATTCATCGTTTCAAATTTACTCCGTATTTAAATGATTTCCATTTAAATCCGATTCCTTCCCAAATGAGGTTCTTCGTTTTATTTCCGGTTCTTTTATACGAGTACATATCTTTGTCTCACATTACTACCATTCATTTCATGTCATTCTCTAATATATTTCGTATAAATTAATTATGAAAAATGATATAACTACAACCAAATTTTTCTAGGAAAGGACTTACATGCAAGTGATGTGATTATTGTAATTACTTTTGTCGTAAAAGTAATTTGATATGTTAAATGATACTCCCTTCGTTCTCTAATAGACGGGAGTATAGCCTTTGGCACAAGATTTAAGAAAGAATTAATAAGGGTAGGATAAAAGGTGTAGTGTATTGTGTGTAAAGGTAAAAGTAGGAAAGAGAATGAAAAAGTTGGAAAGAGAATAAGGGTAAATGAGTATATTTATTGAAAAAATTTACCAAAAGTGGAAAAGGAGACAACTAATAGAGAACATCCCAAAATGGAAAGAGGGCCAAGAATTAGAGAACGAAGAGAGTATAAAAGTGTTTAAAATTAATTCTTCTTTTGTTTCTTTTTTAAAAACAGAATCATAATAAGAATCGATTCTTTAAAAATTGTTTTCTCCCAATTTCTAAAAAACTACTTTTAGGAGAAATTTAGAGCACCAAAAATACTTCTGTATTTTTTAGCCAAACACTTTAATAGCTGCTTTTGCTTTTTGGAAAAAACAAAAGCAAATTTAAGAAGTGGATCCAAACACTCTCATAATATTGTCACGTAAGAACTAAGAAGTATCATCTCCATCCCAAAAAACTTTGTCATTTTCAAAAGTTTGACCGACTATATCTTTTTATTGAAAATTATTTATAATATAAAAATTATATGAAAATGCTCTTTGTTAAAAGTACTTTCATAAAAGTATAAAATTTATAATTTCCATAATATTATACTAATCAAAACCAATGTTCAAATTTTTTGAAATGACAAAGTTTTTTGGGACGGATATAGTATCTCTTTTGTAAGAGTTTTTGTAAAAGTGTATATATGTACTATTACCATACTCCCTACGTCCCAAATTGAGGTGCAAAGTTGACATTTTTGGATCCAACATACTCATTTTATTCACTTAATTAGGATATCAATTCTTAATTAGATTTTAATTTGGATTTTTAACGTTATAGAGATTTTAATTTAGTTTCTGAATATGTAAATTTTAATTATTAAAATTAAATTATCAATAAAGAGGATTTACCTTTAACATTGATTGACAAAAAATGTTAACTTTACGCTATTTACATTCATTCATATATCCCTTGATATGGCATTCCCTGCCCACCAAGCGAAACCCGTGGTTAATTGTTTTCTGTTTAAGAGAACTTGACTTTGCACCACATGTTTTGGGAGATTGAACTTTGTACCTCATTTTCAAAATTATTAATGTGTGCACCTCATCGATTTAAAAATGGTGAAGGAGTGGGGTGCAAAGTCAAAATAAATTTATATTGAATTGGAGTGATATATTAATGATTTTGAAAACATGGTGCAGAATTAAATCACCTAAAAATGGGGTGCAAAATCAAATTCATTTATTCAGGATCCAAATTGTCTCTTCCAGATTTAAAGATGATGAGTTTAGGACAAGGTCTATCTCAAACCATCCCAAACTGTTATTATTAACCAGGTTTAGTAGAGTGTCAATCCAAATCCAGAACCCGTTAATTGGATGTTAGATGCTCTTGTAGTTTCCCAGAGTTCCAATGTCTGTCTACAACCCTGCTAATTTGGCACCCTGTTGACTGCGAGTGGATACACATTACCCTCACAAAAAAACTTTATATTGCAGCACAAAAGCTAAGGTTTAAGTAATGTCTGTCAATTGGCAGGCTTATGAAACCAGTACTACGCAGATGATCAAACTAAACTGCTACTAATATTAGCGAAAATTCTTTGAAGTCAGTGATGCAAGAAATCCGATATTGGAATTAACAAGAAAGCACATTATTTTGCTAAAACGCCTTAACAAAGCTTTTTCGAGCAGAACAATTTTTTTCATGTTATTTATGCTTGGATGATCAAATCAATCAAAGACAGCAAGATTGCTATACTCTTCTCTGGAAATGGCAGACTCCATTATGGTAAGAGGATCAATCACACCATCACCTTCCAAGAATGTTTTCAACATATTCTTAGCATGGCCGCTAACCAACGCCACTCCTTTCTGATTCCCCACGACTGGCGTGGATTTAGAATCTGACAAGTTCCAAAACACCATCTCAGGAATGCAATTCCCGTAGCCTTTCTCCTTGAACTTCCTCTCGATCGCTTCGTAATCTGTTTCCCAATCCATCATCCGTCTCGCCATCATCCGTCTCATTCTCATCCGTACCTTGAAGACGTCATCACCCTCTTCATCAGAGGACTCATCTCTCATAGAGAGTGCATGTTTGAAATCCATGCCGCTGAAAACAAACAGCCTTTTTATCATCTGGTCTTCTCTCAAATTCCCCTTGACAGCAACTTCAAGAATAGCATCAAACACCCTTTGGAAATCGGGCCTTGATCCGGATTTCATTTTCTTGACAGAATCAACCTTTGACAGAAGGGTGTCTCCCTTGATTTTGTGAAGCTTTGGCTTTGAGCTGAAGGTGATTACCCTCCCTTTCCATGGCTCTTCACTTAGTTCGGATACTAAAAGACCCAACGCCAGACTCACGTCCCTCTGCACCATTGATAGCTCTGAAGAAGAAACGTCACAAACTGCAAGACAGTTCCTCAGCTTCCCCCTTTTCGTCAGATCGTCAACCATTCTCCTCCATTGTGCCTCTGCAACAGAACTTCCTGTACCATCTTCGCCTAGGGATTTGATAATCTCATGAGGGAGAAGCGCACCCGCTGCAATTTTTGCATTCCCGGATTTCACGTCGTTGAGATACTCCTCAAATCGATCCTTGTCATGTTTAAGAAATTGCTTCTCGTACACCTTCATCGCAATGGAGGGGACTCGGTTGTAGGGGATCGAGCCCCAATTCTGGGCCCCCATGTAGACCTCGGGTAATTGCAGAGCCTTCCGGAGAGGAACAAGGACCTCCTTCCTCAAACGATCCCGAACACGGTAGGCATACTGTGATTCTTCAAGTGTTTGATATTCGGGGTGTTGTTCTTTCGGGAAGATCTTTCGCGCAATGCTTTCGCACAAGAGTGTGGATCGTTCGAATGGTGAGTTCAATGATGGGCACCACTTTGCAGCCAGGCTGATCATAGGAGATCCAGTTTGATTCAATGATTCCAAATCTTTCTTCAGAAACTCAGCGAAGAGATCAGAGATGGAGTCGTGTAAGTATCTGTAATCTGGGTCGTGTTTGTATCTGAGGATGGCCCTTTTTGCCTTCTCGGCTTTAGCAGATTCCCTTGCTCGACTTGCTGCCGCCTTCTCAGCCATGTGTTTCCTCTGATTAGCCAAAACCCGAGCTTCCCTTTGAGCCTCTGTCAATGGCTGCTTCTTCTTCTCATCAGGAGCAACGTATCTACGTCTCTTACGTTTCATTCTACTCTTATTGAGCTCATGCTGGCTTTTTCTAATTTTCCTAACCTCTTCACCTTCGATAAGCCGGTAGAGAAGCTCCGGAAAGTCTTTGAAATAGCCGAATTTCGCCATTTCCCTCAAATTGCAGGCTAGGGTTTTGGGGTGGAGTCCATGAAGCCATAAAGCCGATGCGTAGTACCCTTCCCTGTCCGATTTTCCGGTGCCGCGGAGTCCACGGAGATTGCAGATGAGCTTGAGAGTGGTGAGGGGGTTGTGATCCCACGACCGCCGGAGACCCTCGTGAATGGTGCGACGGTCGGCGCCGGGGACGATCTGATAGAAGAAGTCCAGACATGGGTTTTTGGTGGAGAGATAGGTGAGCGAGTTGTTCTGCGTCAGCCCCATCGGAGGTGAATCGGAGTCTTTGTCGGAGAGGTTGAAATTCTTCTCCATGCCATCCATGAAAGAGTCGGAATCTGAGCCCGATGATTCGGCGATGCCGGCGGTTGCCGTGGGATTGTAAACTTCCGGTGGACCAAGAATAACACCCATTATGAGGTTTTTTAGTAGGGATATTGGACGATCGGAAATGCCGGCAGAGAAAGACTGATCTTCAGACGACGGAGGGATGAGTAAATTTGTGAGGTTTTCTATTAAAGGGAGACAGTTCCTTGGCGGCCACTCTTCAGAAATTTTGGAGCAAAGTAAGAGAGACCCAGTTTCTTTCTATATTTGAAATTGTGATTATAATCCAATTTAATAGTTTCAGCGATGGAGTGTATCCTTATTTTTTTGCTTTGAGCAAATAGACAACTATATCCTATGCCCAATTTATTGGCATATTATGATAGTGAAATCATCATTGATAATATTCTCTATAATCCCTTAAAAACTTCACCGTTAAGATTTGCATGAAGGAAATACAAATAACATGATCAAGAATTAATTAATTACGGAGTAATTAATTAATTAAAACGGAAAGGAGGGGCAAATTTTTTATTAGTAACTCTATCTAACAGAATTTTTTCTATTTTTTGTTAATTCCGAAATAATCTTTATACTATCATCCGTTCCATAAAAGTTGCAATAGTTTGACTTTCACATTTACCAACACGCAACTTTGATTGTATATGTTGCGCGAGGGTGTATATGTTGTACTCCGTATATGTTCTACAAAGAAAAATGATGATAAAGTTATAAAGAATGGATGTTGGGGAGGGCGTATATGTTGTACTCCGTATTTAAGTTTGTAAATCATATTGGTTTAAATAGAATTAACATTGTTTTAACTTTAGTATTATTAAGATTATAACTTTAGATCCGATGAAAAATTTGTACATTTACGTACATTCTTTCAAAACCTTTTATATTGAAATTTTCTGTCTAAGTTATTAGGTCATAGACAAAAAAACTCGGGGCCAAAAATTAGATTTTATAGATAATACTCCGTATTAGTCTTGCACAAAATAATGTTTTAAATTAGATAAAAGAATTATATACTTTTTGTTCACATTTTCCCAACATTTCGCATCCACAATTTTTGTCTGTAAAGTTAAGTCACATACAAAAATATTGATTGGATAACTCCAATTTTACATAAATCTCTTGCATAGACAAAAAGTGTTCTAGGAAGCCTAGTTGGTTAAATATGGTACGGGAATTAAACGAGGTTTAGGCCATGTTTGGCAGACATAAGTCTCTGTCTTCTAGCTTTTGTACTATTTAAAAAGTTCCTAAAAGTTTCTAGTTGTATGTTTGGTATGACAATTTTTAAGAGCTTTTCAAAAAATAAAAGATCTTTTTTGAGATGCTACAGGGAGTAGCATCTGAGAAAAGTCTGTGACTTTTAGCATTAATGAGTCTCAACAGCTTGTATATCAAACAGAACTAAACCAAACAATCAGCTTTTTACCAAACAGCTACCACCTTTTACTTTTAAGATCTTTTCAGTCACTAAAAGCTAACCGTTACTAAAAAGACTGTAAAAGTATCTTTTCAGCTAGTTGTGCCAAACATAGCCTTAATACGTACGCATTTTATTCGATAACATTAATGAAGAAACGCTAAAAAATTCGTTGAAAAAACGTCAAATTTTAAAAAACGTATAAATACATATACGTGTATAATACGGTACAAAAATTTGGACAAAAAATACAGGGTATAATTTTGAACATTTGAATTATATACTCCCTTTGGTGCTAAATAAACTTCACACTTTGATTTCACACAAATTAAGGAAATAAATCTGACTTTACTGTAGAGTACACGGTTGTGACACTGTTTGGCACTGTTTTGCACTATTTTGATGTAGATAATTTGCCAAATAAGGAAGAGAGAAGAAGTGTGAAGTTTATTTTTGAACCTACCCAAAAAGGAAAGTGTGAAGTTTATTTAGGACCGGAGGAATACTTCACAAAATAACATATATAGTAAAAAGAAATATAAGTATACACATATTCAAGTAGAAAATTCCATCATAAAAGAATAATTCCTGGTTGCATAAGTTGTCACGCCCCAGACTGCATCTAAGCGCGTGTACAGTCGTCGTATGATCAAATGCCATCACTCGCAGATCAACATCACTTAATCATACATGGCGTCCATGAACACAATCCATACCATACTCAGTAGGTAACACACATAACAACATCACAACTTTGGATTGAATGAATAGCGGTAATATTTAATATTCAATTATGGGTCACACATGGCCAAAACGTGGGCTCGCAGGCACAAACCAATGTATTCATTACATATATATCTATGAGCATAGTTTATAGTTTAAAATAATAAAGGAAGCACGAACCACATCTTCCTTTGGATCACTTCACCGAGCAAGGTGCGGATAACTAGCTTTAGCTTCAACCTTAAAGCGTGGGCCCCTCCAAAGGGGGTCAGTACACGAATACCGAGCGAGTAGTAAGCTAAATGTACCATAACTAACATTTCAAGTATAAAATCCAAACATAGGGTGATACATACACATATAGTCCTTATCCCCAAATTATGAAAAACATATGAGTATATATAAACTTGAAATACTCGACCCGTAGGTCATTGTTTATATCGAAAAATAGTAGTAGTCAATGTTCTTGACTTAAAATCCCAACACACCCATATACCTATCAGTGTATAGGACTCCTCCTTGTTCAAATCAATTACCATAAGGACATTGTCTGGTCCTAAATTTCTAAACTGTAATCTATGAGTTTTGAGAATACACGCTTGATCAATGGGTACTCCACCCGACATAACCGAATTTTGAGTATACACGCTCGATCCCTAAGTACTCCACCCGACATAACCGAGTTTTGAGGATACACGCTCGATCCCTGGATACTCCACCCGACATAACTGAGTTTTGAGGATAGACGCTCGATCTCTGGGTACTCCACCCGACATAACCGAGTTTTGAGGATACACGTTTGATCCTTGGGTACCCCATCCGACCTATGATCTACCACATATCATACTATATAGGGTCTATATCATAATCAATAATCAATACTAAATCAAGTCTTAAAGCCTAAGCATAATCATCCATGCAATGCACATCAAATATAACCCGTCAGGTAAAACTGGGCCGAACCGATGCCGATTCAACACCTAACCGGCGCTGATTCACTATTAAAGAAATTAATAGTGAACCACGTATTCAAACCGGCGCCGGTTCAAGCCATAACCGGCGTCGGTTGCCCTCTGGACAACCGGTCAACGTTTCGTTGACCCGCCATTTCAAGTCCAATCCCTGTCAAACTTCATCAAAGCGTGTATTAAATTGTAAACAATAGAAGCGTGTTGATGTTAGCTTTAAAGTGTTACGTTTCTGGAAAATAGAAGCGGGTGTTTAAAAATGTTATTTTTACCTTCTTTGAATTTAAACACTAGTCCATATGTAAGACTGTATTTGAGGAATGAAAAGTAGCGTATTTTTCAAATATAACTAAGGTAAATAAATGATAAAGAGAAGTCTTACTTAAATGCTAGTCATGTGAGTATATTAAGCTAATAGTAGAGCCGTTTTTCAACATGTTCAACATGTTCTACAGAATAGGGTCTCCGGATTTACAGGGATCCAATTTTTTTTCAAATATAAATACTAATAAATAAAATAAAGTTTTTTGTCAGTACTTTTACTGAAATTGATGGAGTGATAAGTTGTGTTGCTTTAAATCAAGTATTAAGTGATTTTAGAATGTTTATTATATTGTTTAATGAGTATTCAATTGATTTCAGCATAAATATTTAGATTGAGATTTTTTTTAGTTTTTTATATTAATATGGGGCTTTGATTTTACGTTTGGAACGGGGCCTCCAAATTCATTAGACGACTCTGGCTAATACATTATAGATGATTTGCTGCATACATTATAGATGAGGTCTTTTGAATTCTAAAAAAAAGGATGACACTCCATCCCTGAGGGTCCCCAACCCCGACCCATACGTTGGGAGGATATATATTAGACTATAATCTCAATCTGACAGATAGAGAGTGAGGCTCTGTCCCCGATACTTGCAGAAGCCCTATGCATTTTTAGCATAGTAATTCCTCATCGCAGTTGCCGGGATTCTTATCCGGGACCTAACCCTTGTGACATTCCCTTGCTAGCAGTTGAGCTACGCCCACGGGTAGGTCTTTTGAATTCTAGTCATGCACCATCGTTGTAGTATCAAGATGAAGCTAGGGTGCCATACAAGTCAATCATCTTTACCTAAAGTTCTATTCCACATAATATAATATATAGCTTACGGAAAAGGTAATATATATAATTGTATAAAGAAACTCGAAAGTTATGTTATATTGCTCACAACTTAATTAAGAGAGGCATACAAGTGATAAAAAAAATAAAAAAGAAAGAGGCATACAAGTGATACAACATACAGTATACTTCGTATGAAATTGCAAAATGCTGACAAAGTAAACAAGGGTCTAGATCAAATATAGCTTGGGAAAAGGGTAATTTGAGTTTGCACTCCATTTTATTGTTTAAATTGGACTTTGCATTCCATTTTTAAAAATATTTGTTTTTGCACCCCAACCTCATATGAAAAAGAAACGCCCCTCGATCAGGAATATGACGAATGTCAATAGAATTATTAACAGAGATACAAACTTGGTGTACAAAAACAAAGATTTTCAAAATCTAAATATAAAGTCCAATTTAGACAATACAACCAAATACAAACTCAAATTACCTTAAAAAAATTGTGGGGGCCCAAGCCCTCGATGCCCTCTGTGACTCCAAACATCAATCGTGATTATATTCTTAGCCCGCTTTTACAGAGTAACAAATGTAACCAATTACGGCCACTAGGACTACAAATAACACGACAATCGGGATTATTTTCTTAGGCTTCATCGAAGATTCTTAGTATGTACTACGTTATACGGAGTATATGTTTAATTAACGGAGTACTTTGTATTACGGACTAATTAATATATCATTATACTACGAACGACGTATATTTATATTAGAAATTTAGAGACATCGTCTTTAATCATGAATGCTATCTTAACTTTGTTGAATATTGATGCATAAAGTGGAAATCATAGAGGAGCCTCATCACCGACCCCCCGAGGTCGTACGCCAAGGCGCTCCAGCGCGGAGGCTTGTATGCCGACGCCGATGAGCTCCACAATCACAAGAGAGAGGGGGGCCATCCCCCCAAGAAGACAAATCCTTCGCCGGCCCCGGGTCCGTCCCCGGCCGGCTAGGGTGCCCAGGACCGCCACGGCTCTGGTGGACAGAGTAAGAAAGACCGCCACTGGCGGCCGAGGCTGGAACGGCCGGGGGTAACCCTCACCCACCCGGTCGGCACCATCCTCGATTATGCCGAGAAGCACGGCCTCATCGAGCAGGCTCCTCGGCCGGTCGAGGAGATCCTTGCCATCCAGCAGGGCGGCACATACTGCCGGTTCCACAAGAACTCGTCGCACAACACCGACGATTGCATCACATTGAAGAAGGCCATCGAGCGCCTTATTCGCTAGGGGGAACTCTCCCAGTTTGTCAAAGGTGGCCCACGCAAGAACACTTGGGTAAACACCGGCAAACATGGGGGCGAACCCTCTGCGAAGAAGCGGGAGATTGGTAGACTCAGCGACGACGAGGACTTCGAAGAGCCTCCGCCGAAGAAGAATCACATCCACCTCATCGTAGGTGGGAACACTGGGGGGACTCCGCCACTCAGAGAAAGAAATGGGCCCAATCCCTTTACATTGGGGAGGTGTCCCACGTTCCCCCCCCCAGCCGAAGAAGCAGCGAACGGAGGCGATCACCTTCACCGACAAGGATCTGCCTCCGGGTACGGAATCACACAGGGACGCCCTCGTCATCCGATGTGAGATTGGTGACTCCATCATCCACCGTACTTACATCGATACGGGGAGCTCCGTCAACGTGATGTACCTGGACACCTTCAAGCAGCTGAAGCTGGACAGAGCTTTGCTGAAGCCGATCAAGACCCCGTTATCCGGCTTCACCGGGGACTCTATCGACGCCGAGGGCACGATAGTCCTCCCCGTGGAGGTCGGTGACGGCCCCCACCATGCCAAAATTGACATGGAGTTCATGGTGGTCAACCTCCAGTGCGCCCACAACCTTATCTTGGGCCGGCCAGCGCTGGAGGACTTGGAGGCCATCATCTCCATGAAGCACCTATGTTTGAAGTTCCCCACCAGTGACGGCATCGGCTACGCCAGAGGAAACCAGAGGATAGCCAGGGCATGCTACCTCAGACTGACGAGGCCGGCCGAGAGGGAGGGCCAGAGGATAGACACCATCACGGCCGCCGTCGCCATGGACGAGGAGAGGCCACATGCGGAGCCGGCCGAGGAGGTCGAGGAAATCCCTCTGGATACCTCCCGGCCGGAGCGGGTTCTCAGGGTCGGAAAGCAACTCCCCCAGGAGCAACGAGGCGCCATCCTCCTCGTCCTACGGTCATACGCCGTTGTCTTCGTGTGGGGCCCGGACGATATGCCAGGCATCAGCCGCCAGGTGATCACTCACCGGCTGACCGTCGATCCGGCCTCCGCGCCTGTCAAACAGAAGCGGCGCTACTTGTCCGCCGACAGGCGGGACTTCGTCAAAGGGGAGGTCGCCATGCTCCTCTCAATCAAACACATCAAAGAGGTGAAGTACCCGACATGGTTGGCCAACGTCGTCCTCGCACAAAAACCGCCGACGTTCAGAATGTGTGTTGACTACACTGACCTGAACAAGGCGTGCCCCATGGACCCGTTCCCTCTCCCCAACATTGATCAGCTGGTGGACGAGACGGCGGGGTGCGAGTTGATGTCGTTCCTCGATGCTTTCAGAGGGTACCACCAAATCTCCATGCATGAAGATGACGCTGAGAAGACGGCATTCATGACCCCAGAGGGAATCTTTTGCTACCTCGTCATGGCCTTCGGACTCAAAAACTCCGGCGCCACCTACACTAGGATGGTGGCCAAGATCTTCAGAGCAGTCCTTGGCCGGACGATGGAGGCGTACGTCGATGACATGATCGTCAAGAGCAGGCAGGCCTCCTCCCACGCCGACGACCTCCGGGAAATCTTTGAAATCATGAAGGAGTTCAGGCTCCGGCTCAACCCCAAGAAGTGCGCCTTCGGCGTCCAGGAAGTACAGCGACATGGTGCCAGGAGAGGCATCGAGATAAACCCGGAGAAGACGCAGGCTATCATCAACATGGAGCCGCCCCGTAACGTCAAGGAAGTACAGCGACTGACGGAGCGCCTGGCGGCCTTAAACCGGTTCCTCTCCAGGTCCGCCGAGAGGGCACTCCCCTTCTTTCAGATCATGCGAAAAGCCAACAGTTTCAAGTGGACGACGAAGTGCCAGGAGGCATTCGACGAATTGAAAAGGTACTTGTCGTCCCCACCCGTGCTCTCCAAGCCCAGAGTCGGCGAAACCCTCTTCTTGTACTTAGGGGTGAGCACGTCGGCCATCAGCTCCGTGCTCATCCGTGAGGACGAAGGGGTGCAGAAGGCCATCTTCTACATCAGCAAGACACTCAGGGAGGCCGAGCTCAGGTACTCCCCCATTGAGAAGACGGTGCTGGCCATCGTCCACACAGTGAAGAAGCTGGGGCACTATTTCCAAGCCCACACCGTCCATGTGCTGACCCAGCAGCCTCTTGGCGCACTCATGAGGAGCCCCACAAGCTCCTCGAGGATGGTGAAATGGGCGATCTTCCTCAGCCAGTTTCAGATTGAGATCAAGCCAAGGCCATCCATCAAAGGGCAAGCCTTGTCCGACTTCGTCATTGAATGCACAGCAAGGGAGACGGCCGTCGCCAACCCCGGGCCGGAGCAAGACGATACATGGACCCTATTCACTGACGGCTCGTCAGCCGCGAAATCATGCGGCGGCGGCGGCGTCCTCATATCCCCTGAAGGACTCAGAGCTTACTATGCCATCCGCTTCAACTTCAGGGTATCCAACAACGAAGCCGAGTATGAGGCCCTCCTCAGCGGTCTCAGACTCGCGGCCGGCCTCCAGGCCAAGCACCTCAAAATCAAGTGCGACTCCAAACTGGTGGTGGGCCAGGTGGAGGGATCGTACGAAGAAAAGGAAGGCCGGATGAAGCAGTATAAACAAGCGGCGGAGGAGTTGCTGAAAGCGTTTGAAACCCACGAGATCACTCAGATCCCCAGGGCCGAGAACGCCGAAGCCGACATCCTCTCCAAGCTCAGCTCGGACACCCCGGAGCACATCTCTCAGTTGGCAAAGATCGAGGAGTTGAGCATGTCCAGTATCCATGCCAGCCCCGTCTTGTGCGTCCAACAGCGACCAGAGGACTGGATCTCCGACATCGCCACCTTCATCACAACGGGGGAGCTGCCCCCGGACGAGGAGAGGGCCAAACTTGCCAAACTCAGGGCCCCAAGCTACACCATCGAAGATGGCAAACTCTACAAACGGTCCTATAATGGCACTCTCCTCCGATGCCTGCACCAGGACGAGGCCGACACAGCCATGGAAGAAGTTCATTGTGGCATCTGCTCCTCGCACCAGGGCCCTTTCAGCATGTCCCGGCGTCTCGTCGTCCAGGGCTTCTTCTGGCCGACGATGGCACGCGACTGCGCTGACCTGGCCAGGAAGTGCACCACATGCCAGGTACTCCAGAAGGCCCCTGGTCGGCCAGCTGTCAACTACGCCCCCGTCAGCACCGCCATTCCATTCTCCAGATGGGGGATTGACCTGGTCGGCCCCCTGCCCAGAGCCGCCGGGAATAACCGCTACATCATCGTCGCCGTCGACTACTTCACCAAGTGGGTCGAGGCGGAGCCCTTGGCTAGCATCACGGGGGCCAGATGCCAAAAATTTGTTTACAAGAACGTCATCACACGCTTTGGCGTCCCCCAGGAGATTATATCAGACAACGGCACCCAGTTCGAGGCAACCCCTTTCCAAGAACTCCTCCGGGAATTTGGGGTAAAGCATCGTTTCTCCTCCGTTGCCTACCCTCAGGGCAACGGGTAGGTCGAGAACGCCAACAGAACAATCATGGAGGGGCTGAAGAAGAAACTCCAGGCCGCAGGAGGTAGTTGGGTCGACGAGCTCCCCAACATCCTGTGGTGCTACAGAACCACGCCGAGGAGGGCGACAGGTGAAACGCCTTTCGCCCTGTGCTACGGCTTTGAAGCTAAGGCGCCCACGGAAGTTGCCATCCCCAGCCGACGGGTGGAACAATATGAGCCTGACACCAACGAAGAGAACATGAAGATTGACCTACACCTGGTTGATGAGAGGCGTGAGCAAGCTTACGCCCGAGCAGAGAACTACCGGCGTCAAGTAAAATCATACTATGACGCCAAGGTACGTTCCCGGGAATTTCAGGTGGGGGACTACGTCCTCCGCCGAAGGGAAGCAAGCCAGCCGACAGAGGGTGGCAAGCTAGCATTGAAGTACGAAGGGCCCTACATCGTCAGTGCCGTGGTCAAACCCGGCACCTACAAGCTTAAACGCCCGAATGGGTCCAATGTACCACGAACGTGGAATGTACACCATCTGGTGAAGTTTTATCAGTAATCCGAAGGAGGTGCAGACGGCGAAGCCCTCACCCCTTAACGGGTTACTGATTGAACGCCACCCTCGGCCTCGAGCCACTTATGAATAAAATCATATTCTGATTTTTTCTCCGGAATTTAAAGTAAAACATTAGCAGGTGCCTCCGTCGGCCACCTTAGAGCGAAAGGCTCAGGCATGGCCGACATGGCCCCTTGCATTTGAAGCCTACGAGCAACAAGCTCAGGCACTCCATTGTATTTTGTATCAGCGAAGGGCTCAGGCCTAGCTGAGAGAGCACATCGTCCGGGCCCCGTAAGCCTAGAAGCGAAACGCTCAGGTATGGCCGACGATGTCCCCAGGACGAGGGGCCCGCAAACGGCCCACGTCTTGAAACGGGAAGCTCACCGCGTCGTCCACGCGCCAGATCGCAGGACGACAGGCCTGAAATCATGGCCGAGGTGACAAAATCCCAAAACTCAGGGATGGGCAACGACAGCCGTTGGAAACCGACCAAAAGTCTAGCCCGCGTCATAAATAGGCGACGGGACCCGCCCTGAGATCACGGACGTTATAAACGAAGTCCGAACCGGCTGAAGGACGAGCACACCCTTCGGCCGAAGCCTGAAAGAAGGATACCCCCCGAAAAAAAAAAAATAATAATATAAGGGAAAAAGAGGGAACCCGACGGCCGTGCACACTAGCCGGCCTCGAGCAAAGAAAAATAAAATCCCCACAAATCGGGCCCAATTTGGCCAAGTACATATCAGTTGAACACAAGTGTAGTACCACAAACAGGTAACATGGACGACACGTCCACGCACTACAAGGGATTGATCAAGGCCGAATCACACGCCTATAAAACCCTAACCGCATCGGTTGGGTGACACGCGAGAGGTGACCTTCAACGGCCACAGTCCTTTGAAGCACCAACGCTTGGTATGAAACAAAGAATCACAATCCTGAGGATGACCAGGACGAAGTGGGCACTGCACACACCCGCGGAAGAATCAAGCAATCAGGAAACAATCCTTACTTGCCACAGCACCCAGGATAGCTGATACAGGCACTGGAACCAAGGCTGTTGGTCAAGTGAAAGTTCTCTGGGAATTGGTTCAAGTGTTTACCAAACACTTAGAAAAAATCCTGAGAAGAAAAAAAAAGAGGGTTCCTCAACAAGGAACCATGGCTGGCCGACGAAGGTAGGACCATCTCCTTGGAAAGCCATTCCTTATCCAGCACCCTCATCGGCCACAAGCCAGACCTTGGCCGACAGCGGTACCGCAAAGAAGTAAATGCCTAACATTTACACTTGGAAAATTCTCCAAGTACTCAAGTGGAAGAACTCTAGACGAAGCGGGTACATATATATTCCAAGGCCGTTAGCTACCTACGCCTTGCATATGTACTTAGGAAAAATTCAAAGTCCAAAAGACTAAGGTGAAGGTGCCCTTATCGGCCACAACACAGGAATGCAGGCCGACAACGACACTGGTTCAACACTTGGCAAATCACCCAAACCATCTGCCAATAATGGGGAGAGACTCAGCGCCAGGACGGAGCGGACACCACGGTCAAGGCCGAAAGGAAAGCACCCAAGTGGATCCCAAAACACTTAGAAAATTTTTGAAAAAAATTCCTAAGTGTTATGATAGCAACGAAACACCGGTCAGGCCAACGAAGCCACCAGGCCGGAAAGAAAGCAACTTCGTGGATCCAAAAAAAACTAAGTGTTATGATACTGCATCAACAGCGGTCAGGCCGACAAGGCCACCAGGCCGAAAGGGAAGCAACTACAAGAATCCAAAACACTTAGGAAATTTTTGGAAAAAATTCCTAAGTGTCATGATAGTAAAGCAACGACAAACAAGCCGACCAAGCCACCGGACAGGGTGGACTACCTCACGGACGTAGCGGACACTCGCGGGTGACCCAAGTTATGACCTTGACACTTAGACAAATTTTAGAATTGAAATGACAAAAGGCAAACAAGCATACAAGGAATTCAAAGCCGAGCAGGACGGCAAAAACTTTTTCATTCAGTAAGTTCTTTACAATTGGGGGGCGCTTCGGCCGTTACATCATTTGGCAAAAATAAAAACTACAAAGGAGAAGCCAATCAAGCCTCTGGGGCACCTCCATCTGCGGCTGGCTCTTCGGCCTCATCGGCCTCAGCTTCCTGGCCGTCGGCTGCAGCACTTGTGGCATCGTCCAGGAAGTCAAATTCAGTGTAGTCCGGCTCGCCGAGGCCGGAACTTTCAATTGGGGACTCCCGCTCCGACAAAGGAAGCTTGGCCTGCTCCTCTGGATCCTTCATCAGCTTTGGCAGCTTCAGGTTCCGTCTGGCCCACCCGGACGTGTAGTTCATGGCTTTCAACGCGCGGGATAGCCGACGACACAGGAGCCTTTGCATCCGCTCCTGGCCCATGTTGTAATAGACGGCCATCTCCCTGCTGAAGTACTCCTGGCCGGCGGGGGAGTTCATCCCCCAATCTTCAAGCCTGGCGGCAACCACTTCGTAGCACCAGGGAAGCCTCTCATCGGCCTTCCACCCCTCGGCCAGGAACTTCTCAACGGCCTCATCAGCAGCCCTCACGACGGCGGCCTCGGCCTCAGCTTTCGCCTTGACGGCCTCCTCGCTCTTGCGCCTCTCGGCCTCCAGCGCCCTTTGGGACTCCTCGAGCTCCCTTTTGCTCTCCTCGAGCTTGGCCAGGGCGTCGTCCCTGGCTGCGGCGGCTTCATCGGCCCTTGCCTGCAACGCCTTGGCATCCTCCCGGAGCCGATCAAGGCAAGCTACCGCCTCGTCAGCCGAGGTAGCCTTCTGCTCCAGCTCTTTCAAGCGAGCTATCTCCCTATACTGCCTCTTATGGCTCTCCATAAGCATAAAGGCACTCTGCAGAAGGAATACAAAGGTCAGGCAAATGACTCTACACAGACGATGAGAAAGACAAAACATAAGGAAAGTAACTTACTTGGACGAGGAGGTCCATGCCGCCCTCGTAAATCTTCACGTCCCCGAGCTTCTTCAAGTAAGACCGATCTTTGGCCGGCATGGCCTGGGCCAGGACGACGTGGCCAGGGATGACATCATCAAACACGCCCCCGCCGACGGGGTATTCTACCATCTTCTGGTAGGTGGTACCGGCAATCTCCTAGCCGGCCCTCTTCGTCCGTGGTTCCTGGACGAGAGGAAGCGATGGGGCAGCATCGTCAGCAGCAGTAAGGTCCACGACGGGACCACCATCGTCCACGCTGGGGACAGTCAGAGTACCGGCCCCGGTAGCCGGAGAAGGGGAAGGTGCCCTCTTCGTCTTCTTGGAGACGTTCAGACCGGCTTCAGTTAATGTTTTCTGGCCGTCAGTGGCCGGTCTTTTCTTCTTCGATGGAGCAGGCTTTGGGGCCGCATCAGCAGTAGCCCCGCTCCCACCGGCCGCGGCACGTCTGGCCGCCTCGGCCGCCTTAGCAGCCAGCTCCTCGGCCGCTTTGGCCTTGGCAATAGCCATTATGGAACGTCGGTCCATGGCAAAATCTACAAAGGAAAAACACAACGGATTAGTAAGGCAAAGGACAAAAACATAAAAACAGAAAGCCGAAGAAATAATTACCATCGGCCTCAGCAGGGATGCCCAAATCCGGGCCGTCGGCCTCTTCAAATGTGGTGGTCATCCTCGGCCAGAGTTGGAGGTCATCCTCCTTATCTCCATACAGGTGGTATCTGAAGAAGCCGAGGGCGGCCATCTTGTATTCAGTAACGTAATCCTTCACGCTCCTCGGCCCCCCTTCCAGGAAAGCCTCCACCTGAGCGTCCAAGATAGAGCTCTTCGGCGGGTCATGGAGATTGAACCTCCCGGTATGGCCGAGAGAGGGGAACTCGGTGCCACTCTCACCAATGGACACAAACACGAACTTGCTCTTCCACCCATGAATGGACGTAGGCAAATCCGTGAAGCTCCTCTTCTTCGGCAGCTGTTGAAGAGTAGCATAGGCCGCACAGTTCTTGTGGCTTCCTCGGCCGATCTGGTACAAATTCATGAATAAGGCCGTTGTCGGCCTGTAGCCCAGCTCCTCGCACCGAAGTAAAAAGCCCACCATCAAGGAATAACTGTTCGGCGTCAGCAAGGCCGGAGGAAGCCCCACCATGTCCAGATACTCAATGATGAAAGGGTGAAGGGGGAACCTCAACCCCTTAGCAAAACTCATCGGGTATACTCCAAAGTATCCCGGTGGCGGAAGTAGAACATGGTCCATCGGCCTGGGTGCCCTAACCCGCCCGAACGGCCCCACGTACATCTGGGCGACAAGATAGTCGGCCGCACTGCTCTCCGGCTTGATCAGGAATATGTTGGTGAGGTCCATATGGGAGAGGCCCGGCCCATTCTTCGGCCTCCTCACCCTCTTCGGCTTAGCTGCTCCCTTCACGGCAGACACCGGCCTCGGGCACGGAATGACAGCAGAAGTGGACGCCCCGTCCACCACTCGGGACGCACCTACGTCCTCACCCTTTGAAGAGGAGGCGGACTCCTCGTCCTCGCCTTCCTCGTCCACCGGCTCTCCGGATTTGTAGGGACTTAAACGCTCTATCTCCTCTTCAAACTCCTCGAGCACCTCGTAGTCAAGCGATCTCGTGGAGGGCTGGTCGTCGTAGGGGTAGTCGTCTTCGTTCAAGCTCTTCATAACTACTACTACGGGCCTAAGGAGACTAACTTAAGATCTAAGGGTGTTCAAACGCCTAACACTAGATCAACAACCTAGGAAGCAAAGTATGAAAAGTGAGGAAGATTGCGATGAACACTAACCTTGAACAACGAAGAACACGAAGAACAGGCTTGGGAGTTTATCTCTCTAGAAAATCGGCCAGCACTTCGACAAATTCAGAATGCAAATACGTTTTCTCGTCGGAGGGGGAGGGGTATTTATAGAACCCCCCACCCAACGGTCACTACACGTGGCACCCCCCCAATGGCCACACCAACGGCCACCAATGGGGGGCCACCACATCACCACGGGCCAAACTCAATATCAACAGCCCACTGGCAGGACGGACTCTACGGCCTACACACGCTCACTGGCTTTACAAAATGTCAGCAAGCGCCCACAACGTCCCACTTGCTCGCCAAGATCACAACTGCCAAACAATAAGGAGACGACAACGGCCAGGAACGTAACGGTCACAAGATCACAGGACCCAAGAGCCCACAAGCCATCGGCTCCTCATCATGATCTTTGATGATAACTCTCTACAAGCGATCTGCGCACAAGGGTTCTCCCACAGGGTTACCTTGGCCAGAAAATCGCCATGAGAGTTGGATTCAGGGGGACTACGGGGAGGCCGCTTCGACCAGGGACTCAAGCAACTCCTTCACCCCTCACACTCCTCGGCCTGAAGCAGTGGGGGACTGGGGGACTACACCGGCCTCAACAAAACGAAAGAAAATGCAAACAAGGTAACCACAGAGCATGGCCACATCGGCCACGCATCACACTGCACCTCATCGACCGAAGGCACACAACGTCATCTGCAACGGCCAACGGGCCACCAAAGGCAAGGACACTCATCGTCCTCCGCCATCACTTAATCACGAGGGGCTCTTCGGCCAGAAACATGAAAGCTAATCAACGACGGCCAAAAGGAGTGCGCAAACACCCTCATCGGCCATCCAAAGGGAAAGACGCCATCGTCCTCGAAGCAAGGACCAACTTCAGTGGCCTCATCGGCCCAAACACAAACTTCAACCATCAGCGCCCAAGCGAAACATGCCTTCAACGGCCACCAATGAAAGAAGGACACTCATCGTCCCAAAACGAAGACATCAAGTAAACAACGGCCTCCCTGTCCACAACGAGGAACAGGTAACGGCCAAGGACAACAAAGCACAGGAATCTACTCTCCTTCACTTCGTCTACGTCTCAGCTTAGAGAGTGGGGGACTCCTGATGGAGTATATGGGTCTGAGCCCCCGGACCCACATACTCGGAAGAACAGAAAGCACAAGACAACAGAGTGGCGCCCTCGTCGGCCAAGACGCCCTCGTCGGCCGAAAAGGGGCCAACTCGGATTATGGTCCTGAGTCCAAGGAACCCGGGTGCCCTCGTCGGCCATGTCCTCGTCGGCCGTGCCCTCGTCGGCCAAGAAGACCTCCCAGGATCAGATTTTGTACTTACTCATTTGTACAACCCATTAGTGGCTTTGTATTCGGCCCAGTAGCGGTCCAGTTGTAAATGGGCCTCCCAAGCCCAAGACTTGGGAGCCCAGTCCTAATTTTCTCTATAAATACTCCCTTTGGGAGTAGTTATAGGGGTTACAAATTCATTCTATTGAAGCATATTATTGCACTTCTCTCTCTAGCTCTCACTTCTCTCTAGATATACTCTATCACAAATAAAAAGAAAAGGTATGCATCTCGATCGTAACTCCATACGTCAATACAAAATAGTCACTGATTTCTTTGGGCTATGTTGTCAAAACCAAACTGGGAAGTCACTCGAACAAATGACCGGGTCAAGGGCTAACCCGGATGAGAGGGTCTGCCTAGTCAATGGTCAAAAGATCCGGTTAATTTATATTTCAAAATTAAAATTTTAAAGAGAATGATTTTTAATAATCATAATTTAATAGGGAGTATTGGTTGACGGATAGTATATCCGGGGGTAGCTTATCCGAGGGGTTATTACGGGAATAACTTAGAGAGAAGTCAGAGCAATAAGTAAGAGAGAGAGTATGTATTCGAATATGGAATGTTGTTATATTTTACAATGGAGAATGGACTGCTATTTATAGCAGCAATAAATGCGATGAGAGTACACGTGTCAACAATCTAACGGTCGAGGGGTCACCTCATTTGGGATGACACTGGCATAGGCATGTGCACCACATTAAATGTGGTGGGTGGATGTGACGCCGCATTAAATGCGGCTGTTGCTTGTCTCCAAAGGGAATCTTCGATGTTTTGTGCTGTAGCCGAAGGCTCCCCTGTGGCCGGGGGCTTTGTGTAGCCGAAGGCTACCCGAGAGCCGAAGGAATGTATGAGCCGAAGGCTCTTGACTTCCGTCGTTTTCTCCCAGTAGGTTTGTATGCGTAAAATTAGCTGTCCTGTGAGTTTTTGGGGCCTTCAGCCATGGGGTCGAAGGCACCCGTATGTGCACCGCGGGCTTGTTGATGTTTGAGCCGCTGTTCTTTGAGCCTCATGTGCTTCTTGGGCCCATTGGGCCTGTGTTAGAGTAGTAGGAGTCTGTGGACTAGGGGTCCGTGGTCCATATACTCCATCTGGAGTCCCTCACTCCTTTTGCCGAAAGGTACTTGAGGGAAAAGGAGTAATTTGCGTTTGTCCTCTGGTGTTGGCGTTTGCTCCGTTGTAGTTTGCAAAGTAGTGGGAGGTTTGTGTTGCGTGATTTGCTGAGGGCAGTCCCTCAGTCCCCCACACTTTGGGACTGAAGGATCATGTTAAATTCCTTTTAACATTTTGTGATTTCCCCGAAGGGGTTCTCCAGTCCCCCACTCCTTGAGGCACATGTAATGTGGTGAGAAAAGTAGTAGAGCAATGCTTGTTTTTCGGCATAGGGGCCGAGGGCTGACGCTTTTCGCTTCATTTTGGGGGGATGTCTCGTTAAAAACCTCACTAGGAAAAATCATGTGGGAAAAAATCCTAATGAGGAAAAAAGAGTGCACTGGGTTCCCCTTATGATGAATCGAAAAGGTGGACCCTTGGTCTGAGTATAATGTTAAGGCCGAGAGCTATCCGTGATCTGAGGGCTTTCTCGCTGATTGGCCGAAGGCCGTCTGGGGATATTCTGGTGATGCCGAGGGCAGTCCCTCAGTTATTGAGGGCTAAGGGCTCCCGAGAGGTTATCCCTGACCTTCCTGTTGGGGGCTAACCCTCGGTGAAGGGGTTTGAATGTGTTGTCCCGAGGGTTTGCTTGTTGTTCGCCTGGAGGGTGTCTGCTGAGGGCACCTCTGTGTTTTGAAAAATAGTCATTGGGATATGACCGTTGGAGAAGGCGCCCACGTGGCGTGTGTTGGTTGGCCTGTGTTGGGCGGGTGGCACCGGTTGGCTAAGGCGGCGGTTTGTAATGATGATTTTTAACCGGGGGCCCAGATTTCGGCCCAAACCCGAGATGGGGAGGCTATAAATACCCCAAGGTTTGGCCTCATATCGCTTGTGCGAATTTGTTGTAGCGAAGCACTGGCAAAATATTTCTAGAGAGAGAAAGCTCCTGCTCGATCAAAACCTTACTTTCAAGGTCAGTTCATCCTCTGTTCTTCGCTTCCTTAGTAAGTTTTGCTTCGTGGCCTTAGATCTAGTGTTAGTAGCCTTAGGGTTTCCATTGCCTGTTACTCGTCAAACTATTGAAAGATTTCGTCATCTAGTGACTCCCAAGATATATCTCGAGAGCCCTCAGCCCAATCGGAGACCTGGTCGGAGGAGATGTCAACAAGCGAGGGGGCTTCTTCCAACGGTGATTCTACTGTTGCCATGGAGGTGCAAGAGGATTTGGTGGCCGAAGCTGAGGCCGAAGAGTTCGAGCAAGTAGTGGAAGATGAGGAGCTTGCCCTCGCAAAGCACAATGCTGAAGAGGAGGAGGAGGAGAAGGAGCGGCAGAAGGTCATCATCGTCGTCCTTCCCCCACGCAATGCTGGTGAGGCCAGCAGCTCCCGTCCCCTATGTGACACCCCCAAATTTCCCACCCAAAATAATACTTTGAGATAGAAATGAACTTTTATTTATTAATTAAACCTTCAAGAGTTTTGCAGCGGAAATTAATAAAACTAAGGAAAAGGGGCATGTCACCGCCACATCCAACCTTTGAATGGTTGAATGCTAAGGCTATCTACCCAAATGTAATTTAACAAAAATCTAGATGTTCGAATCATAAGCAAGTATCAAAGTTTAATCTAGTGAACTACATAGCGATCTTCTAGTTTACGCTCTCAAACATTCCAACATCAAAATCAACATGATCACCTCCTGTTAAATACGAGCACAAGAAAATAAAAAGAAAACAAACATTAGCAATAATGCTAAGTAAGTTCCACCTAACCCTTTTAAAATAATATATATAAAATCCGTACAACCTTTTAACATAAAATATTCTTCAAAACACTTTATAAATCATAAGTACATGATACCTATACAAAATCCCAATAACATAACCCGTAATACCATAATAATTCCAAGATATATGAAACACCAAAATTCTCCTCTAATGAATTTCTCCCAAAATCACTTTGTATCTAGCTTCCTAGTAATTTAGAAGGGCGGTGCTCAACACTTTGGTTGAGCCCGGTGGTCCGTTGTTATGTACGGCCACCCCGGGACTATCGCCGATACCACAACTGCTCAATGGAAACGGAAACAACTACTTTAAGTGTGCACACCCCCTAAAGGTATTCCAAGCCCTCCGGGTTAGTAAGTCGATCCGGGTAGCCGGGATGTTTTCTACCAACTACCCCACCTCAAAAACTGAATGATTAGGAGCTACTACTACCACTACCACTCAAAAGCCGGGATGTTTTCTACCGACCGTCAATTCACCTCAAACTAAAACCAACAAAAAATTGAGTAATAGTAGACCTAATCACCCTCCACATTTTAAGGGATGTGGAAAACCAACACCACGGATTTCTCCCGTGATGCTCATCTTTTATGAAAATATTTATTCTTCTCAAAATCAATCGAAGTTTATACTTCAAAAATTACCTTTGCATCAGACTCCCACAAAAATAACAAATTACGTACTATTACAAAATCTCCCAAAATCATATACAATAACTCATATCAACAAAACAATATATCAACTAATATCTCAAACACAACCCTTTCGTATAATACTTTTCACTCAAATTCAGCACACATAAATTATATGCACACAAAAATATTTAAAAGAAATCACGAAGAAAAAGAACTAATTTCGGTTGACGTGAAACTTACCTTACATCCAAATGCTTCTATTTCTTTTCCTCTACTTCGGTCTCTAGATAATCACCTTTTTAATTAAGATGATATAATTAGTCACTTAATTAATTTTATCACTTCTCTCCTACGTATATTTGAATATAATAATCACGATTTTATTAATTATTTCCCCAATCTATTAAAAATCTATTAATCATTATTTTAGTGACTTTATTTTTGAATTTAAATTCGTATAGCATACCAACTCTTCGATTAAGGACACTAACATAAATCTCTTATATCTTAATCTTAAATCTCCACTTTATTAATTTTGTAATTTGTACTTTACTTTATTGACTACTATTCACTCAATACAATATCCGAATCATTATTAATCGATCTTAATATTATGAACATACCCGAATTATAATTTATATAATCCATCTTGATTTATTCTCTACTTAATAAAAATGATGCCCATCCGATTAAATTAAATATGATTAATATCATAATAGCTCTAAAATAACTAATTTGTTTATCATTTTTATTAATTAATCAGTCCATAAACTTTATTATTTTCCTTTGAAATGATAAATTTATTCAAGTCATTATTATTCATCTAACTAGTCCAACTTTCACCTTTTTAATGAGTCCATTTGTGATTTTATTATCAATCTGCAGATTATTATACTATTATTACTATTATCGTTATTATTTCAGTTATTATTACTTTTATTATCTGGCAGCCCAAGATTTCGTTAATCTCCAGCCCAATCTTTTTATATTTTACTTTGTGTATTATACACAAAGTTGTTATATAAAAATTAGTTTTTTACTAAAACGTTACTTCTATTATCGGACCATTTTTATGTGATAAAAAATGTACAAAACAAACTTGTGAAATAGTCTTGGTGTAATTTAATTTCAGGGGCTATGTCTCTCCCAGAGTTCCAAACACATGGAAATCCTTCAATATATTCACCATAAGTAGTTGTTATGTGTGTATGCATTTAGTTAACTTAATGATTCTAGGTGGAGGTTGCCTTCAGCTTACGCACACCTCAGCGATTCTTGCACTTCATGTAAGTTCATTTTGAGCTTTATGCTTTTTATTTCTGTTGGCTTTGAAAATTCAAACTTTTATGGTTTTTAAGTTGCTTTGAGCATTAATGGTGGAAAGTATCTGAAATTCCTGCAGATTTTTACCAAGACTCATTCCCAATTTATTGTGTAGTGTGAGTTCTTTGTTCATAGATCCTTAAGATGTATTCTGCTAAAAGAAGTCCCCTCTAGGGATTCTGTACTGCAGGCATGCACTGTTACATCTGGTTTAGTGGGTCTTTTGGGCGTTTTGATTCGTCCGGTTCAATTTACTCTCTTCGTCAACAGTTTGATAACTTGTGATAAATATCTGAATGAGTGCTTCTTTTTATCATCTTGTTTATGCTCTTGTAATTTATGCTTTATTGATGAGATTTTGTAATTTTGGTGGCCTTTTTTAATTAAAAAATGAGGTTATTAAATCATTATTTGAGTGGAAACTTCAGTTGGTTTTTACCGTTTCTGGCTTAGCTAATTTGTCCGCCTCTCATGTTGCATCGACAAAAGGATTGCCTATTGCTGACTGCTCTTCTCAATTTTCTTGTAAGATCAAGTTCTCCCATTCTTTGAATTAGTTTTTCTCGGTAATGTGACTAATGTTATATAGAAAGCAATACATGTCTCAATTTCTTTATGTGTTCGTTTGACCCTTTTAATCAAAAGTGTATATAGAAATAAGGGTGAAGTTGGATTTTGAAAACCAGCTATGCATGGGTGCTTTTGAAAATATGTTTTTTGAGGTGCTTTTTTAAAGTAATCTTAAGAATCATTAATTTATAGCATTTCTAATTTTAGTTCAATTTAAAAAAATGATTTCAAGTACAAGCACTTTTGAAAAAGTACCAAAAGTTTATTTATACATTCCACTGACAAGTGGCTCCAAATCCTCCAATGTAGGGGATTTGCAGGTGTGGCATCTAGAATTGTTTGTCATCTTTTCTTTAATTTAAGTATGTGATCTCTTGTACCTATGTGATTTTATTTGTATTTGTTAATGCCAAGATCATTTTTCTTTTTTTATTTACAAAACTTGACACTGGCGTATAGTTAGCAGTGTTATGTAAAATAAAAAAGGCTATTGAGTTTCTCATAAAAAAAGCAAGGATCATTTTTCTTCTTTTTCCATTCGTAAAGTATCTTGTTTATTTGATTTCAGTAATGCTACTCCTGGTGTGACCAACATAAGAAGGGGAGCACGGGGGTTGAGGCTATTATTGGCCAACCCGCACTCCCTAGAACTGAGGTTGGGTCCTCATTTGAAGGTAAACGTTGATCAGAGTAATAAGTACTAACATGTCCTTTTCCAACGCAGATTGTGAAGCAGTTGTGTGCATGCATGAGGAAGCACAACCTATTGGGATCCTGGGAATAAAAGAAAAGTCATCTGTGATGATGCCTTCCGCTTAGTCTTTGAAACAGCCAACACTGACATGTTCAAGATGAATAAGCTTCTCTCAAAACATATTCTCCCACATGATGCTACAGGTATGCTATCTTTCTACAACACTTGTGCTTACAATTCGTTTATCTACAAAAAATATTTATGGGAAAATGCTCTTTTGATTTTTTTTACTTTCATAACTTCTGTGTGTGTTGTTCATGGAAGTCATTGAAGTGCTCAACATATGTAATGTGTCTCTGCATGCTCTTACCTCAAGAACTCTCACTGTTTTCAGCATTTTCTTTTCACACTAGCTGCATTTTTCTCAAATATATTGTTAGTTCACTGTCTTTTCCATTAACATTATTCCCTTCAGTACTTTTTGGTTGTATTCTAGGTATTTTGAGTACTCTCTGAAATAGTCTTCTTCCAAATATGTATGGTTATTAATTGCTTCCCCCTCCCCCTCCCCCCCTTTTATGAGTGAAAACACATTATCTTTCTCTTTTTATAATCGTCTGCATGGGTTGGCTTCACTGGAAACACATATGCATGGTCCTTTTTCTACAACATGGCTTGGTCTTAGTTCTTAAGCAGTTGGGCCTTTTTATTGTTACTTTTAAACATAACTACATAAGCATTATTTGTGGTCCAGATACTTGTCTCGTTGTTGAGTTTTTTTCTCAAAGTAAGATTCTTTTTGACCTAGCTACGGTAAAGTTGCTTCGATAAAGCCACTCTGTTAATAGAGCTACTGAATACAGGCAGTTTAATTTTTTGAAATGTTTGAAATTCTGTCAAATATAAAAGTATATTGCAGTTTAGTGTTGCACTTGATACTACTCTTGAAACTGTCTATGAGGAAAATTCTATCCCAGGCTCTTTTGATGCTGGTTTAGGAGCCAATAATGACACACTGACCAATTTGGATACTAAGGTAGGCTTAGATAAACAATGATAAGATTTATCTAAGTGATTAACTTACTACTTCCTCTTTATGTTTTAAACTGCTATTCCCCATAACTTTTTGTCTTTAATTCCACCGTTGGGCACGATTCACGCGCAACACGTGCCGCCCTGCTAGTATAGCTATATACTCGGTATGTTGTACATATGCAGGTGCGGAGAAAATTAAAATGGAATGTTATTAATCAAGATGTTAAATGAATACACTTACCAAGCAGGGGATGTGAAAAAACGGAAGGCGGCAAGGACAACAATACCCCTCCATCGGGGTCATAGTTTTTCATTATTAAAGAATTAGACATTAGTTCTTACTTTTCATGGGAATGAATGATTTTATGTGATCCAAAATCTATTGATATATATGCTATATATACATATGTGTACGTGTTAAATATATTATATATGATATACATGCAAAAAAGTTCATATAAATGAAAAAAAAGTTATACATTTTGTTTGGTTTGTTGATTATATAGTCCTAAAAATTAATCCAGTAAAATTGCTAATTAAAATTGAACTAAAATTGATATCAATGACCGTCTCAAAAAATGAATTTCTTTTAAGCTTCACAAAATTGATACTGATTTGGTGATTATTTGTTGTAAAACAATTAAGATGCACGTCTTTGCTGATATCATTTTAATTATTTGTTGTAAAACAATTAAGATGCACGTTTTTGCTGATCATTTTGTGGAGTTTTTTATTCTTCTCTCTGTTTTTAGTATCAGTAGATTTCCAAAACAATGTAAACTTCCAAAAAAATGAATACTGCTATCCCTATATCTAAAAACTTTGTCATCTTTAAAACATCGACCAACTTCATATTTTTATTGAAAAAGTGTGTAATATAAAACTGTTCATTGCTAACCTAGACTCTTAATATATCACATTATTACATCTTAATTTAGCGGTGTGGGACTTCAACTATTATACTTATCAAAATCATGGTTGAAACTTTACTAGATGACATTTTTTTGGGACATAGATGGTATGTTTATTCACCAAATAGGAGTATGTTAGTGTTATCCTAAAAAATTAATTTCATAGTATCACACTATCACGCTTTAAGCATGACAATATGTTGTCATAGTTGGCAGTTTTTTCCAAGCATGGTGGATTGGTGGTAATTACTCTTATTTATAAAATAAAACATGCATAGTACTTCTATTATTTTGGAATTTTAAATTTTTTTACTCATATTTCGAGTAAATTCCTAAATGATATACATATGGTATTTATCCTAACTTCTTAACACAGAGTGACTCGGTTATGTATTTATTCCAAAGCTGCTCTTACCCTAATCATAGATTTAGATTTAAAGACTTATCTAACTCATATAGTGAGTTTCTTAAAAGAATTAAATGTCCGAATTCTCTAGGTCATGGGCTAAAACGAAAAAGAGGGTGACTGTGATACTTATAGGAATATAAATCTCTCATCTGGATTGTGTAATTGCACATAACTCGTGGTGACTAAATTTAGAGTTCATATTATGAAGTATAAAATGATGCTCTGAGGAAGTACAAGTAAAAATTTCATCACGGGTTTTTAATTAGATTGATTTCAGTCCTAGATCCGACTTAAATAGATTAAATGAGACCACATCAAATTAGATTAGACCAACCTCAATAGTTGTAAAATACATAGAATAAAGTCATGAACATATTCTAGATTAGACCAGACCATATTTAAACATATTAGACCTGACCTGACTAGATAAAACCATAAAATTGTAGTCCAATTAAAAACATCATTATTCCTACTAACTTTAACACCATGAGACGTTAGACTCTCATTAAATTATCAGTGCATAGAGTTTCTATTAGTGGTTAGGTGTGCAATGATCATTAATAAGAGCACAGTACAATTGTTCAAATGAGTTGACAAGTTCCTCTGTTCGCATGTTCTTATACATTGACATGTGTACGTGTAGGTCTTGAGAGTAACAATTCGATTTGATATGATGTTTGTGATATGTGATGAAAATGAACTTGATGATCACACGTGTTTGCCTTGAATGTTGGATACATGGAATATTATAATAATTTGTAATTTTCTTGACAATTTATCGAGTTACATGCAGTTGTACGGCCTATTTCTTAGTTTGTTATGATAATGATAATGATGTCATCTTTGAAATTCAATTTAATGCTCTCAATTAGTTGGATCATTGTCAATTTTTTTTTAATTTTTGTAAAATTGCATCTTAACTACGTAGTATAATGTATGTGCTTCACTCTTAAGAAACGCACGAATAGAGTAACCAATATCTACTTTAATACTACGTACGTACGGAGTATAATACTGTAATAGCACCTGGGATCAATCAGGCCGGCTAAAGATAGAAAATACTACCCCCTCCGTCCCATATTTATTTTCGTAGTTCGATTTACGATGTTTGACTGACGATAAAGCGATTTCATTCCTGTTCACACTCAGATTATTTTTAGTAAATTAAATTTACATATTCAGAAACTACATTAAATCCGCTACAATCTAATAAGCAAAACATATGATGATAATCATGATATGAATATGCCCTTTTGTTCATGAATCATGAGTAACCGAAAGGTAGGAAGAAAATGCTTTATACTATTAACCAAAACATGTCTCTGAAATTCTGTTTGTTTCATACTACGTATTTCACCAAAACCCATAATCGGATGTTCTTGTTCAGTTAATCAATCACCGCGAGATTTTGGTACTCATCTCCTGAAATGGCAAACTCCGTGACTGCAAGAGGATGTGTAATGACCTCTTTATCCAGAAACACCTTCATCACCCTTTGTGAATGCCCACTAACCAAAGCCACCCCTTTCTGATTCCCCAAAACTGGCGTCGATTTTGAGTCTTTCAAGTTCCAGAATACAATCTCCGGCACACAGTTCCAGTACCCCTTCTCCCTGAACTTCCTCTCAATCGCCTGGTAATCCGTCTGCGGGGTAAACGATGGCGTTTCGTCGAACTCCATGTCGCTGAACACAAACAGCCTCTTTATCATCTGGTCCTCTCTCAGATTTCCGTTCACAGCCACTTCCAGGATCATGTCAATCACCTTCTGGAAATCTTTGGTCCGGACTAGTTTCATATTTTTCACGAAGTCTACCTTGGATAGAAGGTTGTTGCCCTTGATGGTGTGAAGCCGTGGTTGATCACTGAAGGTGATCAGCTTCCCCTTCCATGGCTCCTCGCTCAATTCCGAGACTAGGAGGCCGAGAGCCAAACACGCCTGTAACGGAGCCCCCTCCATGGACTCCGACACATCGCATACTGCGAGACAGTTCTTCATCTTCTTTTCTCCGTTGTTGCTCAAGCCATTCACCATTCGGTTCCACCTTGAATCCGCAAGCGCACCTCCGTCGTCATCAGACAGTGATTCAACGATCTGGTGGGGGAGGAGAATGCCCCAATCTTTTGAGACCTCCGGCGATTTGAGAGCATCACGGAGAGGGACGAGGACTTCCTTCCTCAAACGATCCCTCACGCGGTAGGCGTACTGTGAATCCTCAATTCCCTGATATTCATGGTGGTTTTCTTTAGGGAAAAGCTTTCTGGCAATGCTTTCGCATAACAGAGTGGACCTATCGAAGGATGAGTCGAGTGAAGGGCACCACATCGCGGCCTGGCTGAGGAGGTTCGGAGAAGACCCCTGTTTTAGGGTTTCCAAATCCCTCTTAAGAAACTGCGCGAAGAGATCTGAGACTCGATCGTGGAAGTATCTGAAATCCGCGTCGCGTTTGTATCTCTCGATAACCTTTTTAGCCTTCTCGATCCTCTTCGATTCCCGTTTGAACTTCGCATTCGCCTTCTCCTCTTCCATCCTATTCTGGATCGTCAATTTCTTTGCTTCCTTTTGGTCCTCCGTCAAAAGCATCCTCTTCTTCTTCTGTTGCTTCTTGTTAAGCTTCTTCTTCTTCCCGCGAAAACGTATGTACTTGACGTTCTTCATTTCCCTCTGCCACTCTAACTGCTCCTTTTGACGCTTGCGAACGTCTCCGCCTTCGAGTATACGGTAGAGAATCTCCAGGAAGTCCTTGAGGTACCCGAATCTCGCAATTTCCCCCAAATTGCAAGCTAGGGATTTGGGGTGGTGCGAGTGAAGCCACAACGCGGACGCGTAGAATGCTTCCTTGTCCGATTTCCCGGTGCCGCCGACTCCCCGGAGATTACAGATGAGTTTGAGCGTCGTCAAGGGATTGTGACTCCACGACCTTTGAAGCATATCTTCGATCGTGCGATGATTCTGATCCATGTACATGCCATAGCTGGCTTTTTCGTTCTTAGCGGGTGTGTCCGGGACCACGTGAAAGAAGAAGTCTAAGCATGGATTTCCGGTGGAGAGGTAGGTGTGCGATTGGTTCGCCGTCTTCCCCATCACCGGCTTTCCGATGACACATTTGCCGGCGGAGTTGAATTTTTTCAGCATCAGATGCATGAAGGAGTCGGCCACATCAGACTCCGGTGGCGCGGCGGCGGAAGAAGTGGTGGTGTGGACTTCCGGAGGGCCGAGAAGCATAGACATTGTGGAGGGAGGATTTGCTATGGATTCGATCTGGAGAAATTATACTGAGAAAATGAATAGATTATGCAGAGATTTGAAGGCAAAGAATCAGTGATCTGGTAAATCAAAATTCGATCTGTCTTTACTTGGAGGCCAAGAATCGTTTTAAATTTAATTAAATAATTTCAATTTAAATCTGACTCACTCCAACCAAAATAATTTCAATAGAGAGTGACACGCAAATCAATAAAAAGTGTTTTATGTGATTTATATTCAATTGATAAAATAAGAATAAAGTAAAAATGATTTAAAGTCACACAAACTTATCAAATTTGGTATGAGACAATCTTAGTATAACGGACCGATAAGATAAAATGGGACAATCATAACGGATGGGACAGTGATAGCGGGATTTTATTCAATTCCATCTTTTCTTCCCAACTTAATTACTCTCCTACAAATAAGAACCACTGTCATATTAATTCTTCTACAAATATTACCTGAACAAATTGAGGATTCATATCTATGAATTATGATATGATCTTCGAATTGAGACTGTATTTTTTAATCATAAAAAATGCATCTTCGAATTAAAATGCTAAAATTTGTTTTGAAATGAAATGCGTAGTAATAAAATTTACCGCGAGCTTACCGCTTACGCAATACATAGTTTTAAAAGATGTCGGTCACGAGGTTAAATACATACATGAAGGAGAGTGTTGTGTATTCTATAGAGAGTGAGGCTCTGTCTCCGGTACTTGCAGAGACCCTATGCATTTTGGCATAGTAACTCCTCATGCAGTTGTCAGGATTCGAATCCGGGACCTAATCCTTGTGGCAGTCCCTCGCTACCAGTTGAGCTATGTCCACCGGTATACAAACTCTCTAACCTTGACCAATTTTATCCAATCAATATTCCTTTTTTAAGATAACATATGGTAAACAACACAAAGTCTTATTCACGTTACATTTTTAAAGAAATTCTTGAAATACTAGTTAATACCTCCAATCGAGTGATTTGATTGATATATTAGGAGTTGGTGCACATTTCTAAGAAAATTGATTATGGAATTGATATTGAGATGGAAAAGTAGTTGAACTATCATAAGAATAGTTTAGTATCATATAGAGTAAATGATATGAGGTATGTTTAGGGGTGTATTCATTCTAGACATTGTAATACATTTTAGATTTATGAAATCTTGGTTAAGACATTCTAGAACATTTTATAAATCTCCAAATGTATAGGTGTTCATATTGGACTAAGATAAGTATTGTATTTTAGAACCTTGTCTTATTGAAACTTACAAGCCCAAATAAAGCACAAATCTAATTCTCAAATCTCACCACCGGTTACGTGATATTTGAAATTCATCAAGGCAAAGAAGGAGAAATCAAGAACGACAGTTTCATCTATTTTCCTTATCGTTCCACAGATGTGAGGAGTGACCATTGTGCGATATGCGTGATGCCACTATGTATAACCCTTCTCACAGCTGAAAACTTCTGCATTTCTCGAGTCAATTGTCGCAAATTTCATTCCAGTAGAACGAATAAACTTTCGGACCTCAAAGTTTACTTGATAAATGTGCATCCCGCAACCAATAATGAGAATCTTTGGCACTCAGCGGGTGGGTTTGGAAGATGGCTAAGCTCTTAGGAGTTGCATCAGAAAATTTATTGGGACTCTAAGACATTAGCAAGTTACCATCATAATGCACCCCATTAACTTTGAATCCAGTATCATTGAACTCTTGTAAACGAAGTTGATCTTCAGGAACATTATCTATAGGTTGATATGGTCGTAGAGGGAGAAATCTCACCAGAGTGAAGACAATGGTTGGATTGGATGCGAATTGTTATGTTTCAGAAAATCTCTCCGCAAAGCTTGCATCAACGGTGTCGGCCCTGACACTGCCTTATGTCTCACCACCATCCCTCTCTCAATATGAGTATATGACAACTCCAGTAAGATGTATATAAAAAAAACTCAAATACATATGAGATAGTCTACATATTTTTATGGAAATTTGCAACCATCTGATAGACTGATACCTTACAGGAAAGCTTCACACTTTTTCCAAATACGTAAAATAAATAATACATAAATGTCTTGAAATGTCTTACATAAGTCTACTGAAATCAACTAAATGTCTAAATCAAGGTTTGGATGTTAACAATAACAAATACGGAGTATAGTGGTTGCCATGGAATCTTAATTGAGCACATCAAGTATTTTAACTACTCCGTAAGTAGTACTTTCAAATCACTCGGTGTTCATAAACAAGGATGAGAAAAACTTGTGTAAATTACATATATAATGAGTCTTGACGACAACTTAACCTCCACATAAAAGTGCTAGTGGAACAATAAAGTAGATATAGATTGAACCATCACATAAATGAGTCTTGACGATGATTTAATCGCAAAAATATTATGAATAAACAGGAGTATAATCAAATTTTAATTGGTATTGTACAAGAAAAAAGTACTCCATACTTTGTTTCTTCAACATTACATATTTACATGGCTACCATGGTCCAGTTCAAACTTGATTGGTGACATCAATTTTTCTTTTGTACAAGACAAAATATGAGTTTAGATAGATTGAGAGTCTTTCACGACTCACGAGGAAGAGTTTCTCTTATATAAATTTATAGGAAAAATGATCGGTACACATCACTTGTATAAGCTTTTTAAAACGTCACCCTATTTTGCTCGTGTACACATGTAATTCGACAAAAAATAGATTTTTTTTAAATTATGGACTGACGGGTAAAAAACGCATGTACATGAAGAATGACTCAAATTTGTGAGTAGATTAAGATCATAGCAAAATCAGAGAAATGAAAAGGAAAAATGGAAATGCAATACTAGATCCTATGTTTTGAAATCCGATTACTAAATGTTACTTCCAAGGCATATTAGCTCCAGAGGCGGACCCACTAAGGGTCCCAAGGGGTCCCGGGACCCCGTGCACCTCGAAAAAAATACCTATATATATATTATATAAAATTAATTATTCATTGTATATTTACACAAAAAACAACCTTAACACCAAAAGAATAGAGCAGTGCAGCGGTGATGGGCGCTTATTCCACAATTGAAGTCATGGGTTTGAAACCCAACTTCTTCTTTTTATTCTTTTTTTCAGTACTGGGCTTCAACAATGTATACGAATTTCCAACTAGATTTCAACATGGTTCATTTAGCTCATCGGTTGAGTATGCCTTTCTTTGTTTAAATGACTAGAGTTCGAATCTCATCTCCATCATTCTTAATTTTTGCTATTTTTCTGCAATTTACACCTTATTTTCTTTGAAGGAAATTTCACATTTGTTATCCTCCAACTTGAACTTTTATTTTCTTCATTTCTTCACGCTAAATGTATCCAAATAACATCAAATGTATCAGAAAATACATAATACACGCATAAGACTGCACTAATACAAATTAACGACAAATAATAAAAATATGTACAAAAGTACAACTTTAATAACTAAAATTATCAACAAACTAAGCCTAAAAAGTGTGTAAAATATAAGCACATCAGTCGCCCGAGTTTTTTTTTTCTCTGCTGCTTTTCTTTGCATATCTTTTTTTAATGTTAGATTAAATTAATAAATTCATGTATTTATAAATGTTATTTTCAATTTTATACGATTTACGATGAAAAGATATTTTGATGTTGTACCCAAATTTAAAGAAACCTAGAGTCCCGGGAGTAGTTCATGTGTTAATTCAAATGATTCACCATTAGTAAATGAAGAATTGAATCAATTTATTTATTAGTTTTATACTTGTATTATTATCATGCTTAGTGGGAGGTCTCGAGTTCGAAACCCGCTAGGCACATAAGCAGCGGCGGAACCAGACAATAATTTGAGGGGGTGCTCTTATATTTTATTTTGAAAAACAATTTTTTATTATGATATAATAAAAACGAGTGAAAAATAATTATTAATACATATAGAGTGAGGTTCTATTAAAAAGAGTTATTCCCGTGAAAAATGAGAACGGACGCATTTTTTACTCGTTTTGGTACACTAGTAGATATTTATTTTACACTTTTTCACAATGATAGAAAATTTTGATTTATTTATCAAATTGTCACCGAGTTTTTGATAAAATATAGTGCATTGTTGACTGATTTTGACTCGCCGGATCTGAAGTTAAATGCACAAGATTTATTCTCGATCAATTTTCACGATAAGAAATCTTTTTATTTGATCCGAAACCTATATATATGTATATGTAGTGTGTCTCAAATAAAAATGCTATTATACTAAATAAAAGGTAAATACTTATATTAACTTAAAGTAGTTTTAGAATTATTCTTGACACAACGTCCGTATATGTCATTATTAGAAGAAGAAATGATTAAAATTAATTTGAATTGAAGAAATGAGAATTTAAAATAAAAGATATAGAAATTCAAAAAGTGTGATTTAAACAACATTACATCCTAGAGTGATTTAATTGAACATAAATAATTACCAAATGGGCTAAAGTCTAAAGAAGCAATAATGGAGAAAGCAAAAAATATTGTTGCTCTTGAAAATTGAACTCGAGCCATTTAGGTAGACAGAGCTGTCCCAACCTCCACTCTACCATTTGAACTATCACAACTCATATGCTAAAATAGAGACTCCAATTTAATATATGAATACTTTCTGAACCGGGGCTGAGATATATACATATATATACATACAGAACCACCGCCGGAGAAGGGGGAGCGCCGGCACCGGCTCGCCCCCCTAGTTCCGCCACTGCACATAAAGGTTTGAAACTCAATGGAGTGAGTTTCAGACCTGATTACTCCAGGACTCCAGACCCCTCCCCGCCCCCCCTCCCCCAGACCTCCCTGGAGTAAAAAAAAGAAAAAAAAGAAATAAAAGGGTAGGGACCCCGTGGCTCTGACTTTCTGGGTCCGCCACTGATTAGCTCCACATGTTAAATAAAAAGTAGGAAAATTTACAATACAATTACCAATGCAATTGGGAAAAAGCATTCAGTTTACCTCAGCTTGGTATGCATGTGACTCAACTTTACTGCCAATCTACCCGAGGCATTCAGTTTCCTTAATTGCATTACTGCATGCATAGATACACCAAATTGTACATGGTTTGGTTCAGCCAAATGGACGGCTTATTAGGGGCAAGGTTCCTTAATTGCATTACTGCATGCATAGATACCCCAAACAGTATTAATTGCATTACAATTTGGTTTGAGTTTGGTAGTATTACTTCCAAAGAGTATTAAACCTAACCGAACCAAAACTCTGAAAAATCGAATAAAACCGAACAAAATTAAAAAATTCAATACAACCTTTAATAATATATTTATTAAAAAAACAAACAGAATTGAACCAAACCGAAGCATAGTACGGTTTTTACTTGTAAGTCATTATTTCTATCAATTTCTAACTGAAACCGATATGCCCACCCCTAGGAAATAGAAATGACAGTAGGTGGAGTGGGATACGGGACTAGCATAAGAGGGTATCTGGGATAGCAAGAATGCCAAGCCTTAATGGGGCCTGTTTTAAAAACCGCGATGAGATTTGGGACAGGTTAAAAAAAAAAAATTATGCCCAATAAAGTTTAGGACATTTGGGGTTAGCAAATTTAGCATAGTGGGGCCTGCCTCCTGAAATCCGGTATAAATTAAACTAATAACCTTGAACAAAATATACTAAACTTTTACACCTACCTTACAAGTAAATTTGATACAATGGATTAACCTGTTTTTGTTTGTCCCCCTTTCTCTCTATTTATTATTACTACTATTATTTATTATTTTTAACTCCGATGTCATAATGTCTAAATGTCATATATCGATTCATGTTAGCCGACACCAAACTCTTTTGGGATTAAGGTTTGGATTGTTTTTGTGAAAAGTCTTAATCAGGTTAAAGTGTGAAATATTTACATTTTTATTTGCAAGTAAATAAATGTTTGCTTATTATGTGAAATTTCCTGGAATTTGGGATTGAGAAGCGGGACAGGTATAAATGGGTATTTCACAAACCAGGTTGAAAAAATAGGTGATCCTTTGGCCTGGGAGGTTTGGGATAAAGAATGAACTGCTTGAGATGGATTTAGGGCGGGAATGCGGGACACTTAAACATGTTTGGAACGTGAAATGTTAATGGCAGGGCACCCAACCGACTTTGCAATCACTCCTGATAGGAATACATATTTAATATAAAAATGTCTCTTGATAATCCCATAATTTAACAAACAACAATCATAACAAGAAGAATAAGAAGCAGATAGGAAGAAATCGACAAGATTGAAACGCGAATCCGGTATACCGTATGAAAACCGGCCGCTGCTCTCCCTGGAGAAGGAGAGCAGCGGCAACCCTAATTTCTCTCTATCTTTACGCCTCTGCGTCTAAGCCTCTTTTTTATCATTTGGGTTCCCGTAAGTTAGTCTCCTTTTATAGGAGAAGTTGGCTAACTTACGGGTTACAAGGAAGCCCCCGGGCTGATACACATTTGTGTCCCGTATTACACGTTTAATTGATAACTACACAAATACAAAGATAAAGATAACTAACTAGATTGAACACCATAAAATATTCCCAACAATCTCCCCTTTGGTGATCAATCGTGTTGAATCAGCATTGCAGCGCAGATATCTTTGTCTTTGTTGTTATTGAGCTTCCTTTGTCTTTGAACTTGACTTCTGAAGAAGTCTATCTGAAGAAATCCTTGCAATCTCCCCTTTGATGTCTTCTTGACAATTTGATCTTTGATGCCGGGGGTTGAGGGACCTTCAGTATCTTGCATGTAGTCCTTACCTTCCAGAAGTTGCTCTTGATCAGCTTGGATGAAGTCCGGTGACGCCTCTAGAATGAATATTCTTTGGAGAATAGGAGACGCCCATGGAATTCATCTTCAGGACACGAGTATTTGACCTCTGTCTCCTCCACAATGTAGTCTTTTTGACTATTTGGAATGAATGCTTTAGAGGAGAACTTGTCGGTGGCACAGCGGAACATAATGATGGTTGACTTGTGAGCGTAGCTGACCATTTGAGTTGCGGAGATAGTAGAGAGAGTGTTGGAGGAGAGAAGTGTCCCAGAATGATTTTTTTTTACAGTTAACAGCATGTGGACCACTCTCCCCCTCATGACGATCCGATAACTCGGGGCGTCATGCCTTTATTCTTTTATTCTGCAGAAATAAAAACAGGAAAAACAAGCAGAATGTAAAGAAGATAACGTAGCCCCCCGGGGTCGTGAAGACGCCCGTTATCATCACTATAGAGATAAACTCTAAAGCAATGGCCTGAAAATGTTGGTGATTCTGGTGTTGCAACAGCAGGACTTCCTTCCAATTATTGGTCTACATCTGTAATAGACGAGCCCTATGGAAGTTCTCGCGGGTCATGTAGACCTGCAACTGACTCTAAAAGTGCGTCTGTGTCCTAGAAAATTTCAAAACATTTGGGAGTGAGTAACTAGACACGACGTGATCAATGAAAGTTCAGTGGCATGGAGCTGAGGCCACTGTAGTCAGTATTACTTGCCTCGGAAGGAGATAGTAATGAGAGATGCGGTTCCCCGTGAAATATGATTAAACACCTATCTGTTGGGAGACAAGTGAGTGGTCTTGGATAGGGTTCAACATGCACTGTTGGACAAGATGCAGTGACTTCTACCCGGGATCTGATTAAATCAGTCCTGAACCTATTTGGGAATTGTCCAGAGTATTTGAGTGGCTAGGAGTAAATGTTCAATACATAGCAGGCAGTTGAGGTAGCAGACTCATCATTGATTATTGTTTTACTTCTCACTTGAGCCTTCTGCTTCCTAATGCTCATAATTTTCACTCACTCACTTGCTCACTCACTCACTTGCGCTCGGCTTTGTCCCTTGGGTAGGCTTAGTTGGGTTTACTAAGTCATAGGGACATGTTCTCTCATTACTTTCTTCATTTTCTCTCTGTACTCCCCCTCAACTGCAGCACTCGGTATGCTTTGTCATTGTTAGGCACCGGGGAGGATAACATTGAATACTCCCCCTAAAATGTTGCATCCGTTGAGAGATTCCTTACTTTGTCGGTGTAAGGCGCCAGGAGGAGAAAACTGAAACTCCCCCTCAGAATGTGCAAGGTTTGATTGCTCACAGCTTGTCATACCCGCCATGTGTGTGGAGCAATCTGAACAAGTACCACACATGACGGTTCCCTGAGCTCACCATGTAGAATTTCAGCATATTGAAGATTACATAATGTTGATGAGTCAGGGGAGGCTTCAGCAGTTGATTGTTGATTGTTGTAAGATGTCCGTTGACGCGAGGTTGATTGAATTATCTACGATTTTCGGACCTTTACAGTTAGGTTTAGAAAAAGTTTGACCTCAGGGTTGACTTTGAAAGAATTTGAACAGATTTGCCTAAGTGTTGACCTGGACATCGGTGATTTACAATGTTTGTCGGAAAACTAACGTTTTGACCCTCAAGGACTGCGAGTGAGGGCGCGTGAGAAAGGGTTCTGGGGCGTAGCCCGAGAATTAATGTAGATCTTTTCGTTAGCTTTCCAACAAAAAAACGTTTGCTCAAATCGGATCACCGAGTCAAAAGTTATGGCCAAAACAGTGCGGCGTCGTAGAAAATCTCTAATTTTGAGTTTTCGAGGAAAATCTTCGAGGTTGAGGTTCTCGATGTTGAATTTCGAGAGCAGGTGAATTTAAACAAAATTCTAAGGCAAAAACTCGAAATCCAAATCTGGAGATTTTAATTTCGAGTTTGCCTTGAAGAGTAATGACGAAATCCACCTGCAAAACAGACCTCAGAATAACGAAATATTCAGAATTTCAAAATGTTTGGAACCCCGAAAACTTTTGAGTTTCGAAAAACCTCATAATATCGAAAACTTGCTGTTTGAAAAACATCACAACATCGAAAACTTCTAAAACTTTGATAAACAGGGAATCATTCAGATATCTAAAATGTAAAGCTTCGATGAACTGCAAAGGATGTCAAGATTCAAATTATGAGTTCCAAGAAACTGCAAACTTTGAAAGATTCAAAACATCGAGAAATTCCGTAAATTCTGAAATTTTTTTAGAATGTCGAAATCCAAAACATCGAGTTCCTAAAACTCGAAATAAAATCCAAAACCCGCAATTCCAAAACTCTCAAATTTTAAAAACTCGAGGTTTAAAACTCGAGGTCAGAACTCGAGGTTTAAAACTCGAAGTCAGAACTCGAGGTTTAAAACTCGAGGTCAGAACTCGAGGTTTAAAAACTCGAGGTCAGAACTCGAGGTTTAAAACTCGAGTTCATGATCGCGAGTTTACAAACTCGAGTTCATGACCGCGAGTTTACAAACTCGAGTGCATGACCGCGAGTTTAGAAACTCGAGTTCATGACCGCGAGTTTACAAACTCGAGTTCATGACCGCGAGTTTACAAACTCGAGTTCATGACCGCGAGTTTACAAACTCGAGTTCATGACCGCGAGTTTACAAACTCGAGTTCATGACCGCGAGTTTACAAACTCGAGTTCATGACCGCGAGTTTACAAACTCGAGTTCTTGACCGCGAGTTTACAAACTCGAGTTCTTAAAAACTGTCGAATTTTGAGAATCTGAAAACTGTTCTGAATAGCCCTGAAGGTCGCGATCCCTCCTGTATCTGTTTCAAGTCAAAATCGTTTCTGCAGCAGTGTTAAAAGCATAAACTCGCAATTCATTGAGAGTTCTTCAAAAAATGAAAATTTGCAGAAATCGAAAAATAGTTTATGCTGCTGGATCGGCTTTGAAGGGCGATTCCAACAGTATAATTTTTACAGATTTTCGTTCACAAACAAGATTACAGGAGCAAAACTCTATATGAAGAAAAAGAGAAGAAAAGCAGAGCATTCTTCGTTAGATCCAAGAAAATCGCAGATACATTCACCCTGTTTCACGCCTCGGCTCTGATACCAATTGATAATCCCATAATTTAACAAACAACAATCATAACAAGAAGAATAAGAAGCAGATAGGAAGAAATCGACAAGATTGAAACGCGAATCTGGTATACCGTATGAAAACCGGCCGCTGCTCTCCCTGGAGAAGGAGAGCAGCGGCAACCCTAATTTCTCTCTATCTTTACGCCTCTGCGTCTAAGCCTCTTTTTTATCATTTGGGTTCCCGTAAGTTAACCTCCTTTTATAGGAGAAGTTGGCTAACTTACGGGTTACAAGGAAGCCCCCGGGCTGATACACATTTGTGGCCCGTATTACACGTTTAATTTATAACTACACAAATACAAAGATAACTAACTAGATTGAACACCATAAAATATTCCCAACACCAACTCATCCGATGAAACCAAGTCTTGAACCACAAAGTATTGATCAGTTGAACTAAATAGTTTTTTAATTTTATCTAGCCAACAAGCAGAGGGAACACACAGTATGTATACCAATCAATAAACATAAAACCACACCTTATACAAGTAAAATAACAACTTACATCCAAACCTTTGTTCAAGTTTCTGTAAATCAACTTCAAGATCCAAGACCAGCACAAAGTTAAACCGTGAAACTACAACTCCTGAAAGACTGTAAATTGATTTACTCAGCTCTCCTTGGATAAGTGTCACTACTACTCTCCTATGCTCTGCTCTACTCACGCTACTTCTCAGCTTTGAAAGCAACACTCAATGATCAACCACAGTAAGGTTTCTTCTTCTTCATCATTCCATTTTCTTTTTTCAGCATTTACTTCTTCTTCTAATTAACTCTATACAACTCAAACATATACTTCAAATATGTATACTACCAGTCTATAGTATATAACTCTCTTTTTTATCGTTCATTTTCTTTACTCTCTTTTTTCAGCAACTACTTTTTTTATATATACTCTATACAACTCAAACATATGCATATATACTACGAGTCTATCACATGTAAATCTACTTGTTCTTCCTCTTATTTAATATTTCCATTCATGTACCCCTCATATAATCTAATCAATGATAGTTTCATAAAGTATATACTGCGTATAATATATGCCAGTCTATATAATCCTTCAGTTCCCATTAGCCCAGGCAAACAAAAAAAGGCTGAACTAGTTATTATTGTTGAAATCTAATTATATCTTGATACCTACACTAGCATACTTTTAACAGGAATAAATTACAAATATGTGACACAACCCTCTTGGTTTACCAAGCCTATGAGGATGCCATTACCTAAATCTCAAAACATAAAGGTATATGACAATATTACATGAGATGCAATAGTCCGATTCACTGTATAAAATAATATGGCAGGGTACAAAATTGCAGATTTAATTTTTGCATTAGTTCAAAACGTTTTTAACCCAAAGTGATACAAATTTCCATGTGACCAGTGACAACAGCTAAGTACGTCAAAGACTCAAAATGACATCAGGACTTGGTTTAAATGGGTCTTCGAGAGGAAAACGGGGAAAAAGCATGAGCTGTTATCTGAAATCAACCTTTGAAGCAAATAAAAAAAAGAGTCTGATGATACCCAAATAGAAATTTTAGATGCAACATTGAGTTGGTCTTCTAGAGCAAGCATATCAAAGAACAAAACGATGCACAATCCTTTCTTAGACAAGAAGTTGATAGTTATAATAGTGCAGAATACCCATCAACAGGCAATTTCAAAAACAATATCAGGTTAAATTCCTTAAATGACAGTGTGGCAGCTGGAAAAACATACTTAGTATCTCAAACATCTACTGGCAACAAGGTTCGACAGTTAAGCTATGATCTTGATATGACATTTTATCCCAGTATATCATATATTTCATTGTAATAATGCTATGACAGCAGACGGAAAATGATGAATAAAAACAGAGGGCCAAGGGGTTGAGGTGATGAAAATTCAAAAACTATTCTATCATCCATCATAAAAAGCAGTAAAAAGGAGTTCAGTAGAAACAGGTGACTGTTAAAAGTAAAAATAAAAAATACAGTAACACTAGTGAATGCAGTCATCCTAATTAAGCCTGTGTCCCGCTGAAGGCCTTCATCTGGATATGGTTGGAGACAACGGGGCTAGCAGATGTGGATAAAGCCTCATAGGAACCAGATCGCCTTATGGTCCTGGCAGCAACTGCATAAGTGACCATCACAATGAGCAGCACAAAGAAGACATGGACTACAAAGATGAAATCCAGGAGAGCAACGGCCCTCAACTTGGAATCCTCCAATTCACACTTGGTGGACCCCTCTACACCACTGACCACATCCAATAGCTTGTGGCATCCCTCCGGAATAAAGGCCTCAACGTACAGGGAGAGACCGGTTTGGAAGGCCCAAAGTCCCTGAAGGCAAATTGAGGCAGCAAAGAGAAGCTCGGCCACAAAGAGTCTGGAATTGCAGGCAAGAACCACACAGAGGAGAGAGGAGGCGGAAGATATGCGGGCGGACACAGTGTCACACTCGGCTTGCAGATCAGAAGTCTGAAAAAATGCAGAGGACGATGAGGCATAGAAACAGAGATAGAAAAGGGCAGAGGCGAGGGCAAAGAAGATTTCATCTCGGGGCAAGGAGGGTTCTGATACAAGGAGAGGGAAGACGGAGAGGAGGAGAAAGCATAGAATGATGGCAGCGGACTGGAGGGAAGAGAATCTGTGGACAGGGGTGCGGCCCTTGAGGAGCGGGTCGGAATCAAAGGAGATCACTGTTTGGTGGGCAAAGGCGACGAAGAGGGAAAGGATGATCAGGTAGAGAGGGAGGTGGCGGAGGCGGGGGAACGATGAAGGGAAGTTGGAAAGGTGGTAGAAGGGCTTCGCAGAGTGTTCGCGGGGCGACTTCAGGTGGCTGCGGGTGGCGGCGATCAGATGGAAGAGACCGAGAGAGAAGAGTCCAGATGAGGAGAATACGTGGTATATGAAGCTTCCCATTTCTTCACCTCCTCCTCTCCTCTTCCTTTCTCCGCTAATCTTCTCGCTTGTGCTTCTTGCCCTGCAGCTAGGGCACAGGCCTTAAAGCAACACTGCCAGATGCAAGAATGCCTATTATCATTAATGCTAAAACAAAGTGAAGAAATTCTCCATGGACACAAACATACGAGTTTAGGATTGCAGTCAATTGTTGAAGAAGAGTGAGCTTTTTACCTTAGAGGAGGAATATGGACTCGTAAAGCGCCCGCGTCGAGAACCCCCAAATCCAAAATTCGATCGTGGAAGATCGGTTTATCGGGCGGATCTTGTTGGTTTTGGACTTTCATGATCCTTTCTCCGTCAAGTTTCTTTTCTTTTGGCACATAAAGCTACCAAATTAGCAGAATGGACAACTTTTGTAAGTGAATGAATGTATTTACATTGGTCTACTTTGACCACATTTTTTTCAAAAAATATTATTAAATTATCTCATTACAAAGTTTCATAATTTGAGTTTTAAAATTTGTTTATAAATAGAAATTAAATATAATGATGGTCAAAATTTCGAATTTGAAAACGTAAAAAAAGAGAATATTACAACTAAAAAGAACGGATGTCACGAGTCAATGATTCTTTTTGTACACAAAATTTGTACACATGTCTAATAATTATCTGTGCACACGGATAATGCTGCACATAAACATATCGACACCATTATCTTTGTGCACATCTACAAATATGTATGAAAAAATGTACAAATTTGGTGCAGAATGTGTGCATGTGTGGCTTTATGGAGCATCCAATCATACAATTAAATGGTCTTTTTGTACTGTTACAAATAAATGGTCATAGTAATCAATTTGTCTTGCAAATTGTTAACCCTAACAAATTTTGACTAGAGAGTTTTTATGCTGCATGCATTGAATTATTCTTCCATTCAGTTTCTATTTTTCTGGTACACTTGAAAGGGCAATTTAGTTTTTTTCTTGTACAACTTAGAAACATTCCCAAATAAGTATATTTACCTCACAAACTTTATGCCCTCTTTTAACCTACTGTAAATGACTAAACTAAACTCACATCTATCTTTCTCAGCCGCAATCCATTTTACCACTCTGATAAGAATGATTTGCGCCTTTCCCAGAGCTACCTCGATTGGTAGCTGGGAATTGAATATGAGCTAGCATGAGCTAAGATACTCTTCTGGATTTTTTTTTTCTCGCAATAAACAAATAAATAAATCGATATATAAAAAGTCTTCTAGCTTTTCAGTCCGCCGTCGTTTTCCGGCCCAATGGAGAACAATTATCACAGCTCCAACGTTCTTGGAGCTGATTTGGTGGGCCCCAACTCGAATCACGGCAGGGGAGGGAGCGTCCCCTGCGATTACTGCACAGAGCGGGCGGCCGTACTCCACTGCCGGGCTGACGCCGCCAAGCTCTGCCTTTTATGCGACCAGCACGTGCACTCCGCCAACGCGCTGTCGCGTAAGCACGTCCGCTCTCAGATCTGCGACGGCTGCGGCTCCGAGCCCGTCTCGGTCCGATGCTCCACCGAGAGCCTTGTCCTGTGCCAGGAGTGCGATTGGGACGCCCACGGCAGCTGCGACGTCTCCGCCGCGCACGATCGGGACTCCGTCGAAGGTTTCTCCGGTTGCCCGCTGGCCATGGATCTCGCGGGTATTTGGGGTTTGGAAATCGATGAGAAAAAGCCTCGCCAGATTCCGGGTGCGGATTGGAGCGGGTTATCATTAGACCCCTGGATGTCCAAAGACTCTTCTGCACCGTTTCTATTGCACGATTTGGCCGTCCCTAACATGAATAATCCGGTAGTGTATTCCAACTCCGGCAGAAGCTGTCAGCATAGCAAGAAGCAGAGTCCGAGGTGCGGGAAGAATAAAATGGTGATACTTCAACAGCTCGTGGAGTTGTTTAAGAGGGACAGGATTGACAGTGGTGGCAGTGGAGGGGGAGGGGGAGAGGATATAGTGCCAAAGACGCCAAACGGAGATAGTGGTTGGGATGGGGATGAGAATGTGGCTGAGGGGGGAGGAGATGAAGGTATGCTGGTTCTGAATCAGCAGTTTGAATCCAATCAAAATGTGCCCTTTACTTCTTTGCTTATGATGCAAGCTCCAATGAATCAGAAAGAGAGTGATGTTGGAAGTAGCATGTTTTGGGGCACCCCTTCCAGGGATCGTACTCCTCAGGTAATATTTCTAGTTTATTTCACATAAATTCATATTATTATTGTTAATTGATATTTACATGGAATATACCGGTAGGTTCTCGACTATAAGAGCCTGTTTAATAACTTTTGAGTTGTTAATTTAGCTAAAATGCATCTTACCAGACATTTATCTGGAAAAAAAATCAGTAGATTCAAAACATGATCTAAGGTTCCTATAGGCCTTACCTGATTCCCGAACCCTGATCGCCTTCAAGAGGGTGTAATAATAGTTAATTTAGCCATGTTGTTAGTTGTTACTACTGCTATATGAGGAGGCCTTAAAGTTAGAGCCCGTTTAATGACTATGTTTTTCGCCTTATCAAGCTTATCATCTAATTTTTTAACCAAACACGTAACTTTTGATTTTGTGTGCTGAATTGTGTAATAATAAGAAAAAATAAGGTTGAAGTTACTTTTCTGGCTGTATTGGCTAAAGTAAAGTTACTGTAGATGATCATTTTAGCTATTTTTACATATTTTTTTTTCTTTATTTTATTAATAAAATATATTTTAAATATAATTTTTTCATACATTAGTAGAATCAGTCACTTCAGCCAAAACTTCATAAATTTCAGTAGAATCAGCCGATTCAGCCGATTTCAGTGTTACCAAACAGGCTCTTAATGCGCATTTTATGTTCCTCCAAATTTGGTGAGTAGGTATTCGTTTGACTTTTTTTCACAAAACAAAATGCTCCCAGCCTTGGTAATGGCATTAAAGTAAAAGAAGGTTTTGTTTTGAATTAATTGCCATGCATGCTCATATGATTGTATCACAGTCTTAGCACAGTCTTATCCAAACGATCCATGTTTTGTTTCAGGGGCTCTTGTTTTCTTTATTTCTCTGATGGTTTCTGTTCATCAAGACAAAATGCTGTGATCAATTTTTGAATTAAATTTATGAAGCTGTTAGCTTTGATAGCTTCCTGCTGAGATCTACTTCACTTTTTTGTATGCTTCAGTGATATTTTTTCATAACTTGGTTGGTTGCATTTTCTGAAAAACTTAATCTGCACTTGTGCAGATATGGGATTTCAACCTGGGTCAGTTGAGAGAACAGGAAGAACCTAGCCCCGCAGAAGCAGGCTATGGTGCAAACAACATGGCGTATATGATGAAAAGCTACAGTGAGCTCTTAAAAGAAGCATCCTTAGAAGATTCAAAGGCATTGGAGCTCTCGCGATTGAGCTTCTCTGCCACTCATGATGACATAACAACATTTGGTGTAAGTCAATCTGTCTATCCCCTCTTCCCCATAAGTTCAAACTTCAGTCTTTTCTCTTTCACTCACTAGTTGCAGTACATTATCCTCAATGTTTTAAGTTGAAATTACAACCTAACTGTCTCTATGGTTGTTTGTTACTCCATCCTTTCTTGGAAAAAATAGAAATAAGAGTCTTGGAAATTGCTACTTTTGGTCATCGGACTATTATGTTGACTTTTTTAGTTTCATCTTTAAATTTTCCTACATTTGATCTTTTACTTTTCTTGTTGTGAAAGTGACACTGTTATTCCTGTATTGTCTTTTAGAACTTTTGGTCATCCGTCTATTGTGGCAGAGTTCAAAGACAAGTGGAAAAATCTGAAGATGAGTATCAAAAGTGTCCCTATCACAATACTCCAAGCCTTATTCCCAAAATATTTTGGGGTCGGCTAAGATGAATTAATCCAGGATATCAAAGACAAAAAGAAAAGAAAGATAATAAATATAAAAATAAAGGTAAGATGAAATGGATAAGATAAAAAGTATCATTAGTACACTAGTCGGAGGACTAAAACTCTCAAATACTCGGAGTAGTGTTTGGTTGAGTGAGGTATAACTTTCTATTTTTATAAAATCAATCAAGGTAAGAAGTTATGAATAGTCACTTATACCTCTAAAACTAATCTTCGAGATTGTTTGGAGTATTTGACTTAAACCACTTGCTGCTAGACTTTACATGATTTCTACTCAAAGATTAAAGCCAACTTCTGGAAACAACTTTTTTTAGACAGAAGTTTCTTCAAATGTGACTCTTTTTTCAGGACACGACTATTTAGCAATTGATGATTTTATTTTTTTCAACAAAGTTTTAAGGTTTACCAATCAAATTTAGCAAAAGATCATTCTGTCTAAGCTATAAGAAAGGTATTTCTGTGACAGCAGGGGACGGCTACATCAGAGAGCAACATTTTACAAATTGCACAAGCTTCATTAGTTTCAGATTATGATAAAACAAGATGCCACTTAAAGGAGGACATTCAGTTGATGGACCAGATGGCTCTTGTTGAAAGTGAAATTGCAACACCCTTGATGAGAAGGGAGGATTTGGAACAAATCGCCAAAAACAGAGGAAATGCTATGCAACGGTACAAGGAAAAAAAGAAAACAAGGAGGTAAATGTAACTCTGTTTTTTAATCATCCCCACCTTAATCCCAACTATGATGGGGTAGGCGACAGCTGACAAGTAGTTTATAGTGTCATTATTTGTCTAAAGTTATTTAATACTCCCTCTGCCCCAAAAAAGGAGTCATCTTTGAAAACTTATCTTTATCCTAAAAAGGCCTTATTTTAACAAAAGAAGCTAAATTTCATTTTATTCCAAAAAAGAAATTTCCGAAACAAGTTTAGTATGTAAATTTAGATGAACCATCAAATAAATGGCAAAGATATTCAGAGTATATATAATTGATGATTTCCAAAGTTGTAAATTGTAATCTGCTACACCTAAAAAGTTATATCTTTATTGTTTTTTGGGGGGATACTATAAATTCATTCAAAAAGCTTTGTGGCAAAAAAAAATTGCCATTACAACCTTCTAAACAAGGAATAAAGATGTGAAATTTCAGAACTGAGATAATAGGTTACGTTTTTTCCGATTGCATTATAAAAAGGATGATGGTTAGTTGAGATAGTTAGTCACGTCCCATTGCAAAAATTGATATTTTCTTGGGGTTATTTGCAATAACCATTCCAGACTGCACATGTCTTGGGTCCGGGCCGGGTCCGGGTCAGGCCTAGGCCCGGGCGGGCCGGCGGTTCAGGAGTGGTGGACCCGGGACCGGCCCGGGTAACCACCGGGTCCGGGCCGGGCCCATTATCAATTTTTTTTCCCTCTTCCTAATTAACCCCCCTCCCACCCCCCAATCCCCCAAACCACCCCAAATGGCCCAAAATACCCAGCCCAACCTGAAAATTTAAAAAAAATTGGAAAAAAAAATAGTTTTGGCCCGAACCGGGCCCGGCCGGGTCGGGCCTTGTTTTGGGTGACCCGAGCCCGGACCGGAAAACCCACGGGTCGGGCCTACCCGGACCGGTCACTGACCGGGCCACCGGGTCGGGCCGGGCCGGTTCCGGGTCGGGCCACCCCGCTCGAGTCCATCCATACACATGTCTAACAATGTAAGTTGCTGTTGTTCTAGATATGACAAGCACATCCGCTACGAATCAAGAAAAGCAAGAGCTGATACCAGGAAACGGGTCAAGGGCCGATTTGTGAAGGCTAATACTGAAGTTCCAGATGGTTGAGTCTTGTGTCTAATACTGAAGTTGCTGTTGTCTTGATTATGACTTCTCTTAAGTCTAATCTTTTTTGCATTATTGGCCGTGCATGCATGTAAATATTTTGCTTATAGTTGTAATCATTTTGTAGGCCAGGCTATCCTTGCCTTGCTCCCCTTCCTTGCATAATAGCTAAATCACTTCGCTGGTTTTAATAAATCATGTTATCATTCTCTGTAGAGCTTTGAATAAGGGGAGAAAGAGGGGGATAGACCCAGTTTTGGACCGGGACTGGCTTGTTTTTGGGCTCGAGACTGAACTATTTTCACGGTTCAAATACAGAATTGTTACCAAGATCTAACCCAAACCCGGTTAGGTTCCTCTGGCGGGCCGGTTTTGGTTGTTTTTTAAATAGGCTTCTATACCCAGTTATGGTTCCCGGACTTCCCGCCTTCACATGACCCGGAACCAGTTGGTCCAGAATTGGAACCTGACTGTGTCCACCCCTGAGAGAGAAAGGAGATTATTGTCCGTACTGTTCAACTAACATTAATCATGTGAAAGTGAAACTCCTCGTCTTTTATCATGTGATTGCTTTGAAAGTTTGAAAGTCTCATAATCAATGTGCCGCTCCCATTCACTCCATCCATGCCTCCTCCATGACTTTCTTTTATGTCATTCACACACTGACACACATCAGATCTCATGATCTATCTACACACTTCCAACAAGTAGTCTTGATCATTTCCCCTTTTATCAGTTTTATGGTTCTTGAGAGAATAAATTCCCAAAAGACCATGAGAGAACTGTCCTCCTTTCTCCTAAAGAACTCCTTTGGTGCCAGGATTAGAAAAGGGTTTAGGAACTTCTGCAACAATGATGGTTCTACCTCCACCCTTAACCAGCAAAGCTTCATTGGTACTCATCACCCTGCCACAGTAGCTGACAAGTCATTTGATGTGGCAGCCGTGCAGTCACACTTGGAGAGTGGGAAGGATAGCCGCCAACCCACCTTGGAAGAAATGTTATTCAAGGTGGACATGGAGGAGAAATTGGCAAGAATAGTGAAGCTCGATGAGAAGCCCAACGAATTCATCAAACACCGTATGTCGTGCGTCAACCACTCAGACATCCTTAGAACTGCCGAAAATGCCCTCAACCAGTACCCGCGGTTCTCCTTGGACGGAAAAGATGCCATGTACAGGTCATCGTTCCGAAACGGTGATATCAATGATTTCATAGTGGGTGAGAGGAGTCGATATCTCCCGAGTAAGATAGGAGGAGAGAGGGTGACATGGTGTAAACCCGGCGTGGTGGCTAAGCTGATGGGGTTGGATGCCTTACCTGTTGCTTCGAGTCGCTCCCAGCCTAACAAGGAAAGGATGAATGGTAGTGATATGATGATAAGGAGACAAAACTTGAGGAGGAGAGCTAAAATGGAAGGACTTGAGAGAAGAGATGCAAGACTGATGAATCCAAGTTCTTGCCCAAAAACTAAAAAGGGTTATTGTGTTATGAAACCACTTACAAAGGAGATTATGGTGTGCAATGATGATGATGAAGTTGGTTGGCCAATACGTGGTGGATTTTTGTATAATAACCGGAATCTTGTTTAATGTTATTATATGTCCATAATGGATGATCCCTTGCTAAAATCGGTCCTTGGCCGATTTTGTGCTCAATGTCAGTTTTTCTTACTGACAGTCATTACATTGGATGAAGTGAACCGTGCGTAATGTGGTGTTTGACCGACTTTAATTTGTGTTAACTACGGGTTGAAAAGACACCTTTTACGTAGTTTTTTTAGTATCAAAGGATAGGGGTGGGCAATTCGGTTTACACTTCCATTTTCACCAATTTCAGTTCGGTTTCGGTTTATTCGATTTGAGATATGTTGTACCAAACTAAAATCATTTGTGTTTTGATTCGGTTTTGGTTCGGTTTATCAAAGTGAAAATTATTAGGTTCAATTTAGTTCGATTTGATTCAGTTTCATATGTTTATTATTTTGTTTGATCAAATTGTATATTTTAGAATTAGAAAATGAAATTACTAGTCTATCGCATCTTTTTGTATTTATTATTTAAATAAAATGTAAAGGAAAATAAAAGATAGAAAAAGAAGTAATAAAATATTACGAGTATAAATTAACATCTATATATCTTACATAGGATGTTTTTACTTGGGTTGTTTTCAATCTCAGACTAGATCAGCCTAGGTTTAAACATACCAGACCAGACTTAAATAGATCAGAACAAATTCGACCATATCAGACTTTCATAGTTATAAACACAGAAACCAAACATTACCAGACCAGTTCATATCAGACCAGACCAGATCAGAACTGATCAATAAATTTCAATCCAAGTAAAAAGCATCATAAGACTGTTCACAATTTTATTAAATTGAATCATGTAAAATGTATAATGTGATATAGTTTAGTTGAAATTAATATAAATGTAATTTGATGTTGTTATCATCAAACATCTTTTCATACATGTAGGGTACAAATATAACGAATACAAGTATGTTTTATTAGCTAACTTTGGCATAATAAATGTATGAAATGTGTCAAAGTTAAAATGATATACGCTAAACATGTATTTCTCATATATATATTATTTATTTATATCCTAAAGATGAAGAGTGAAGAAAAATACAAATTATTATTGTAAATATTACAAGTTATTCGATGTTCGGTTTGGTTTATGGTTTTTCAATTAAAACCAAACCAAACCAAAACATTCAGTTTCAGCAAATCGTTCTTAAACGGTTTACTTAAGTAAACCCATATCAAAGTATCAAATTTCGGTTCGATTCGATTCGATTAAACCAAATCATTTTACCTAGCCCTAACAAATAGCTTTAGAAGTAAAGGGTTCGTTGAAAGGATGACGGTAGTTAAATGATAGAAACTGATTATTTTGATGTAGTCATGCTTGATATACTTACTCACGTTGATAGACTGACATTTAAGTGAAATTCATTTCTTTTCAAAAAATCTAAAATTTAGAAAATAGCTCCAAGAAAGTGGTGTACCAAACATAGGAGTAAGACTTTGGAGCCTTTTTAAGTAGTATAATAGTTAGAATGGGCGATTGAGTATCAAACATGGACAATTTGTATATATACATTGCTTTTTAGACTTTTTTATTCAACTTTGTAACGTTTTTTCTTGCTAACTAGCTTTTGCTAGTTAGAGGTTTTTTGCTAACAATCAATAGATGAATTGAATGAATCAAGGCATTATGACAATAACTATTCTAGGGGTGGGCAAAAATCTCGATCCCGGTGTCCCAAACCGAAAAATCCTGACATCGTTCCGAAATTAACACGGTCCATTTAGGATGCGATTTTTTCATCCCGAACCGGTCCCGTACTGATATTAACCGGGACGGGACCGGGATAGCTATAAAATATCATGTCCCGTCCCGAATTGAAGTCCCGTTTAAAATTAGTAGATTAGTTTAAATTTCTAATGCCATGTAATAGCCAAACCCAAATAAAACTTTCTAGTCATTAGTCTCCCTAGTGTAGTTTTATCTTATTCCGTGTCTCTCTTAGTCTCGTTTCTTTTGTTTCTTTTGATTAAAATTTGTTTAGCTCTCATCCTGAGCTTACTCTATAACATATTATTACGTGCAGAATATTATTTATGATGAAATAACTACTACTCAAAAATATAGTGTTGGTTATACATTTAATATTTTCCAAAATAAATACTAGAATATATATATATATATATATATATATATATAATAGTCTTTATAGATATGATATTTAATTTAATGTGGTATTAAAAAATTACAAGTGTACTACAAAGTATAAAAATATTTTGCGCTACTATTCTACTAGAGGAAACCCAAGATTAGGGGGACAACAAAATGACAAGACGATAATTAAAAATAGTTAATTAGAGGTTTTACTTAACTTTTCAGAGAAGCTAAATTTGCAAAAAAAAATTATGTCTTTTTTTGATGTTATATATGCTTATTTTTATATCACATTTCACAAATGTATATTTTATTGGACGTCACAAACCGTCCCGGGTTTTCTCGGGTTGTCCCGGTCCCGTTTTAAATGGGACAATATTGGGATAAAGGCTTATCCCGAACCGTACCGGACCGTTTTTAAAAAACCGGATCGGGATCAGGATAAGCCAAATCCCGGACCGTCCCGGACCGCGCCCACCCCTAAACTACTCTAATATCGTTCAGGGCCGAACCCTTCCTTGAGGCAAAGAGGCAATCGCCTCAGGCCCAAAAAAATTGGTAAATAATAAGGGCCCATAAATAATTGTATTCTAGTATTATATATATACATTTTTTTCTATTTTTATTAAAATAACAACAATACAAAAAATATTAATCAAAATAATATCATGCAGCTATGTGGGATTAATTATATGATGTAGGCATATTAATTAAATTACTGCTTACAAATCATAATATCCAAATTTTATATTATTCAAAGGTCTTTTACAAAAATTCTACTCGGGCCAAAAAAATGTTAGGATCGGCCCTGATATCGTTTTACCAAAAGAATATATTAGAAGCAAATTTGTTCTTGAAACAATTAAATGATGATCCTAAAGGAAATCAATTAAGAAGCTTGGTGGGATTCCAGGGTGAGGTTTATTAAAAGAATCTGCAAGTTTGGAGCATGTATCTTTAGAGTTCAATTGGTAAGAGTCATAATTGAAAAATTCAAATTCCTAGCAACATTTACAAAGCTTCCTTCGTGTTCAAGAATGACAAGGGAAATTTCCACACACTTCTAAGTCACATTCCTCTCAACCACTATTGAAGTTTCCTTAGCTTCAAGCTTCAATCCGCCTTTCTCCTAGCTTCCTACTACATAGTTTTTGTAAAGTAAATACTCCGTATTAAATATCCCCAAATATTATATCATCATAACACAATCACAATCAAGAAGAGTTGTGAATATCCTTGAAAGATATGTGAGATTTTTTAGAGTTCTAATTAGAGATTTATGTCTCTTATTTATATTCTTGAAAATAATAAAAGTGTGTTTCTCTCATATTAGTTCACCCCTTTTATTCCCAACAATTGGATTGGGTGACATAATTGGATCGTTCGAGTTTACATTCAAATAAACAATCCAAATTCCCAAAGCAACTTGTTCTCTTTACTTTGCTTGTTTTGTTAATAAGTTGAGCAACTTGTTCGATTGATGCCGGTTTTCATTGCTTTGTGGTCTTTGCTTATTTTGCACCTTTTTGTTAGTAAGTTGTAAATCAGTAGAAGGGTTCTACTAATTTAAATGATAGGAGGAAAGAGATTAACATAACCAGTTTAAACTTCAGCTCGTCACATCCTCAATAACTTTTGAGACTCATCGATGCATTGCAAAGTTAAGGGGACGGAAACGTTGAAATGAAAACGCTGCTAATATGAAAGTTTTGAATTGACGTTTGAAAAATGACGTTTTCTACTAATTTTATGGTCAAACAACTAAATTATCAAACATCTTCTGATAACCCGCCAATTTATTCCGCTAGTCAAATCCACTGACTGAATTTGCTATTGACAATTGACTAACCGCTAATCACTGAATGCCAAACACGCCCCAAAGTCTGATCATTGTGCCTTGGTGGGTGGAAGTTTTGTCTAATTTTCATAGTTGATACTTTTGATATTTTTATATAAATCTTTTCCTTTCAAAAAAGTTGAATAGCGTATGGAACATTTTTTTACCCGAAAGTCTGATCATTGTGCCTTGGTGGGTGGAAGTTTTGTCTAATTTTCATAGTTGATACTTTTGATATTTTTATATAAATCTTTTCCTTTCAAAAAAGTTGAATAGCGTATGGAACATTTTTTTTACCCGTCTTTTCACTAAAAAAGTTGAATAGCGTATGGAACTTATTTTGGGTGACACGGAGTAAGTTAACGGTTCGTTAATAATGCTTCTTAAATATTTATCATGGGTTCATAATATATTCAAATAGATTTTTGCAACGTCTTCATAGGGGGAACGTCATAGCTTGCACCCTATGGGGACCAATGGTAGAGATGTTGTTGACATACAAGGTTACAACTTAAGATCCAATCGTGATGCTGCTCCAATGTTGTCGGGCTAGGAAGTATCAAGGTTTTGAACGCTGCTGCCTACTGATCCTTTGTTGTTATACAACTGTCTAACTTGGAAAAATTTTGCAAGGCCACGTCCATGTCTCAAACATGTTTAACACCACAAAGGTCATTTTGAATGGTACCGAGGACGAATTCGTGGATTTCAGGTCTAGGTGAAAAATTGGAGAGCATTTAATTTTCAAGTTCTAAAAAAATCATGAAATCATCTTCCCTTAATGATGAGAAAATGTTTGGCAGGATGGGTGAAAGAGCGGTGCATGGATTGAGTTTCACTATACAGTCGGACAACTCAAATGATGGAGACGTTGCAAGTGGGCAACAAGAATTGTTGACAATTGATGAACTTAGCAAACTGCATGAGGTTTGATTCTTATTTGAATTTGAAATTAAATAAAATACCTATACAACATAACGTTCCGTGTTTATTGGAGGATACAGGATGGGAATCATTGTAGCCATCGACAGCTACAAAGATTGGTCTTACATTTCGTGCATTGGCTGTAGCCGGAAGGTATCACCCAGTGGTGATAGCTTTTGGTGTGCATCTTGCAATTCTAATGACGATGTTCTAAGGTCACTAGTACAAAAAAGCTTTTCACATCGGTCAAAAACGGCTTTTCACATCGGTCAAACAGTCGATGTGGTTCCAGCCCATGTGAAAAGTATTGACTTTTCACATCAGTTAATGAACCGATGTGGAAATTCTTTCTACATCGGTCGTTCAGTGCCTGATCTAGAAGATAGTCTAAAACGGAATTTTTAATGATATTTCACATCGGTTATAACCCATGTAAAAAAGATTTCACATCGGTCATTTTATAACTGATGTAGAAAAGCTTCAATTTTTCCCGAAGCATAGGTTTTTCACATCGGGTATAACCCATGTAGAAAATATTTCACATCAGTCATTTTATCAACCGATGTGAAAAGCTTCATTTTTTCCCGGAACATATGTGTTTCACATCGGTCATAACTCATGTAGTACTCTATAACATGTTCCAGATATCCAAGCTAGTTTGCAATAAATTACATTTCGATATGTTCCACAAAATGTAGTACTCTATAACATGTGAGCATCCAAGTCTTGAATATTTTACCTGTTATGCACAAGAGAATTCCACCCAATGACATTCATCCACCTTCTCTAGTCTTTTTCAAGAACTTGAACATGTAATATGGGGAAAGTGCCTTGTAAACGTGTGGATTCCATTGGAAGATATTGTACAACAAAAGTGTGCTTATGCAAAAAAAACTCTTCTATACATATTCAACTCAAAAGTGTACTCTTTTCTAGTTTTAGAAGCATATAAAGGTAGTTCTTCTAACCCACTTTATACGCTATTAGTTGCTTGGTTTTTATTGTTCTTTTAGTTTATCTCTTTTTTTATCCTTTGGTACTTTTTCCAGATATTTTGGATGAGTCTGAAAAATATGGCTATTCTAAAAAGTAGAGGATGACAAATGAAGACAGGCCATGGATTTGTTGAGATAAACCATTGATTAATTTTTGTGATTAAAAGGCAACTTAGAAATCAGAAAAGATGATACAACTTTTCAAGCCAGATATTTCTGGCTAGAAATAAAACAAAAATTATAAAAAAACATGAATCAAAACCGAAGGACCTGGACCATTGATATTGATTAACTTATCAATGAAGCCAAAATATATCAAAATTGAGGTACCTATAATAGAAACATTTGATTTCACTCAAGTTTTCTTGAATCAAACAAAAATTGAAGCAATATCAAAGTCATTGTCAGTAGAGAATCAAAAGAAAATAGAAAATACATGATGGCAAAAAAACGAAAGAAATCCTACTTTGTTAGAGGTTTAGAAATATGAATTTTGCTGATATGGTTCGTTAGCCAACCTGTTGAATTTGTGCCAAGCTTAACAGACTGCCTTCAGCTCAGAGTTTGTCTAGATCGATGTTCATTTTCCTCGCTGCTATGATGTCAAGATTAACCAAAGAGGCGGTCATAATACAGCAGTTAAATTATAAAGTAATGCCAAATACCAAAAGCAAGAATGAAGTCAATTTACAACAATATGCAAGACTCTTTAAATGTAGAATTTGAAGAGCACTAGTAACCGGGATCAATTAAAGACAAATTGTTTCTTAAAGCAATCACTGTATGAGTCATGATAAGAATCAAGTATACCCATGTGTAGCTTGACTCATGTATGGAAAGAAAGTGAAACATATAGCTCTCTCATTGTTAGAAACCAAGATCGAAAGAGGGAAATATATGTGTATTAAGAACGTGAAAGAAGAATAGAACTAAAATGATACACCGTTAGGCACTTAGAGCAGCCTATCTCTCCCAAACTCCCAGCCCAAGTTTAAAGTTCTGCCTCCCTCTATTCTACTCCCCCAACTCCTATTTATTCTTTTCCATTTGAGCTAGCCCAATACTATCGAATTCAGGGCCTAAACCCCTTTTATTGTACAATATTAAAAGACTAATATTATTCTTATTACCAGTACTATCTAGGTCTCTATCACTCGTCAAAGCAAGAACCTAAACAGCAGGAACCTTGCTCTTTAATCTCACATGAAACATAAATCAATCCATTCCAAATATACAATAAAACATTATGTGCATATTGGGAACCTTTAACAACCAATGAATGTGCTTGCAAAACGAAAGCTCATTTTTACTCATTTTGAGGGATAATATCTACTCTCATATCTTCAATCTACACTAAAGAAAAAACATTGAAGAAATTAAAAGGCAAAAACCACAAACCAATTTTTTTGGCTTTGAAGAAATTGCAGAATTTTAGCCAACTAAATTACAGATATAGCATCCTACTTTATCAGGATTTTGGATTAATCAATAAAGCTTACTTTGAATACAAGTTTTCTAGAAATAACATGTGAACTCGATTGATGAGGATGAGAAGAATAACCTGTGAAGCCTCCATTATCAAAACCAAGCTTACAATCTTGTGAATTCATCTGCTTTTTCACATTAGAAGAGCAATAAAGAGCGCACACATGTTAAACTATTATGAGGAAAGGAATGACTTTGTCAGCCTGGTCAAGATTGCCATTAAAAAACAATACCATATCTTCAACTTTTATAGTGCTAATAAGCTATCATTATGACCAAACTCCTCTTTGTTATACCTAGTATTAATTAAACTTCAACTATGATCCTAAAACCAAACAGTAAAAAATACCAAGGCCATATTTCTCTTGGAATTTATCCATTTGCTAAGAAAACTGCATAAGTCATTTCCTGACCAGAGTTCTCACCAAGCCTAGAAGGATTGGGCCGGATGAGTTTGTGAAAAAATAGGTACAGATGATCAATGAAATTGCAGCCCCTGCATGGACAAGGTGGGAAGCTTTAGAACATACTGTGTAGTTACCTAAAGACATGCCTCCGGTTCTTTTCATTACATATTCTTTTTGAAGAAACATAGTTTTGTCCTACTTTTTCAGTTCTCTCATCTCTGCATCTTGTTTTTCATTCACCTACTTTTATTCAGATTTACTCGATACCCAGATTTTTAAAAGACTTTTGTACACTAACATCTACAAACACAATCCTATCAAATTAGCTCGGAATTTCAAGTCTCTTTTTTAGATGAACAAAACTTCTGCCTATTGTAAGCACAACAAATATAACTAGTTATTTTAGGTTCTTACCCAATTTGTATATGCCTAATAGTTTATTTAAGTGAATAATTATTATCTATTTTAAATATCACTAAACTGAAGCTACGAATCACCAATCAATCAAAAAAGAAAAAACATGATAAATCATTTATCAATTTCGATTATTGATTGGGAAAGATTTAAATAAAGCTCAATTTGTATTCTTAAAATAAACGGAGTAATTTTTTTCATTCGAAAGTGTAATTTTATGAATAATCAACTCAAAAAGATCTAATCCAAAAAAAATCTAACATCTCTATATGAAATCGAGTCAATTCTCAACAACAAAAATGAACCACATAATGGAAATTGAATACCTCAAGCTGTCGATGTTTCTATGTGAGCAAGCAAAGCCACTTCATTCACGAACAATTGAAAGAAAAAAAAACGAAATATTGAGAACAATTAAAATAAAACGATAAAAAAAACTCACCAAGCAGGGGGGGTGAGTAGCAAAAGGTAGAAGTGCAGAATAGCAGAGCACAAGTCATGAGGAGGAGGAGGAGGAGGAGGCAGAGGCGGAGGCGGAGGCGGCGGCGGCGGAGGAAGAAGAGGAAGAGGAGGAAGAAGAGGAGGAGGATGAGGAAGAAGAAGAACGCCGTCCACTGCTCGAACGCTGTCCGCCGACCACTAGAACGCCATTCACCTTTCGCTGGAACGCCGTCCGCCGTCCGCCGGAACGTCGTCCGCCATCGCTGAACTGCTCTTCCATCTCTCTGTCTTCTTTCGGTCGCGAACTAGCTCTAGGTCTGTGCTCGTTGTCCGCATCTGTTGGTTTTAACCGATCTAAAATAAAGTTTTGATAATTATGAAAATTACCCTGTTTTTCTTTTCACATCGGTTTCGAATATAACCGATTTAGAATATTTTGTAAAATTTTAAAAAGTACCCCTATTTGGTATTTAACATGGGTTATAACAACAACCCATCTAAAACAGTTTATAAAAATTATAAAAATGACCTCATGTTAGTATTCTACATGGGTTTTAAAATAACACATGTAGATAAGGTGATGTAAAAAACATTTTTTGTACTAGTGGGTTTTAATTTCCTTTACATGCGCTCTTACTGGTTTGGTCCCTCAATGTCTAAACATCACATTTTCAAACATTGTCAAACATGTGAAGGTACAAGGTGAACGTGAGGGTTGTTGATGTCACGAACCACGCCTCCTTCTTGTTGTGGGATAGAGAGGTGTCCTGTTTGTTGGGCAAGTCTACAGCTTCACTGAAAGACCAGATAGCTAGGGGTTGTTTTTTTCTATTTCTTTCCGTCTTAATATTCATACTTCAAAACACTAATGTTCACGATCGTTGTAGTGGAACTTTTGTCCGCATCACTTTCCGTCGGAGATAAATTCTTTGATCGATATAAAGGCATTATTCCGGGTTCAGTTTAAAAGAGAGAGCAAAAAATTCAAGGGAAACCACACTTTCAGCGTGTTGAAGATGAACACGAACCCAAAGGTCCTGGCGCTTTACAATGCAAAGATTAACGGAACGGATGTACGTATACATTTTTGGCAGATTTCGACTAAATGTTATGTTATGGTTATCTGATTATTCTCTCCTTTTATTAGGAGGAAGATGAGTTCACCAGGTTGGCTTCACAATGTTCTGGGTCTGAAAAGGTGGTTTGGTTTACTAAATTCAGTCATTCGTTTTTCTTTTCAAGGCATGTATTTGAAAAGGTGTTCTGGGTTTGAATTTCATGTTGGGTCATCGCATGCCGCTGTGTCGCAGACTCGCAGACCACGGTGTCTAGCCCACTAATGTGAAAGGACAAAAGGCAGGTTCTAAAAGTTGACGTTGAGAGGGTTAAACGTGACTTATTTGGAGAGTTGTCAGAAACATCATCAGAGAAACTCAAGACAGTGAAGATTGAAAAGGAGTGAAGAAGCTACTAATTCTGGGGAGTATGGATTAGCATGATTATGATATATGTTTTGTTACGGCAGTACTAATTGCTTAGTGTTTTAACTTAAGGGTCAACTAAGTAGGCAAAACATGTACCCTAATAACTGCCTTGGACTCGGTTACTATGAGTTCCTGATGGGTTGTGCATTTTGTAAAAGTGGTCAGCTGTAGCTTATGGTTATAATACCACCTCACCATCTATCAGTGTTTTTTTTATTTCCATGTCATGTGCTTTGTCAAAGTGTATCAGCAGCTTATGATTCAGCTGCTGCTGTCAGTTATTTGCTGAAATTGCATTTTAATATATTATTTTTGTGAAAGAAGTGTTAGTGTGTGTTATAAAGTGTTGGAGAAATTCTCCAGCGTATTTGGGTGTTGTCGTCTATTGTTTGAATGATTTTTGGTTGTTTGGGACTTCGTATCATGCGCTTTTGGAAAACACGTGTATGGGCCTTAAAGGGGCTCCTAAAAGTTGAATCTATATTTTCTCGCGTTACCGGATAGACACTGAATGGCTACAGCTGTCTACAATACGTGTTCTTGCGTCCATGTATAAATACAACGGAGCTAAGAGTTTCTGCGTACTACGGATGGCCTGTATCGCCTTCGACAAAGGTTAAGTTCAATTTTGCTAAAAGAGATCGCTTTATATGGTCATTTACTGCTATATAATGAGGATGGGAAGCTACATGTATCATGGATTTCATGCATAGGCTTTACAAACAAGGAATGCGTCATACGTATAACTTTTGAAGGATTGTTTGTGCAAAGCTACGTGTCTCAAGTTTTGTTTCATACACTTTGACAAATGATGTATGGTCCCAAACTTGAACATTTGGTTGTAAAAGAAAACTCATCGTGGGATTTTTGGAAAACCCAGAGTTTTGTTAATAAAAATGGAAGTGCTAGTGAAAGTAGACTGTTTTGAATTTTGTTATCGAATTTCAAATGAGTTCAGTCACTTTTGGGTAAATGCATATATCATTTGTCTACTTTTTACGTTCCGAATGTTCGGTAACGTATATCATTTGTAAATGCATATATCGAGTGTACATGGGTAAATGTAAGGAATCATACTTCGAAATACAGAAAAATTAAGCATTGCTTAAAAAGCGTAAAATGGCGTACCTGCAGTCTCAACCGGAGCTTGCAAATGTCCTAAATCTACCCTATATCTATTATTACATACATCACAAATTAAAATTACAGTTAAATTGATACTAAGTATCCTAGGCATTTATCAATCCCTCCAAGCATTAAGCATAGACCTGCATTTTTTCACAGGAAAAATGGTGTCATAAATTGTTTAAATTGCAGTTCAATGTGAGCTTGAAATGTATTAATATTGAGCTAATATTAAATCCACTGGTAATTTATTTTAAATCATGATATATTATGGTCAAACACGCATTGTATATATGCAAAAATGAAATTCCAAAGTTAATAAAAGATTATACCCAATATCACCGCCCCCCTGAATTCCTGGGCTGTGTTTGTCACATCGTTTCCCTTTGGCAATTCAAATAAGATTTTTTCTTATAACACAATTATTTTTGTCATGTCCCGGGTTTTTTTTTGGCATTTCAGATGTGGCCTACTACAGTGTTGTTGATAATACTAAATAGTTGGGGATTTTCGAGTAGAATATTACATGCGTTGAATAATGCATGTGTTTTAGTTATGGTGTTCTTTCCCTGCACTGAAGTATTTCAATTGATAGTAACGTCTGAGAATTAAATTTTTAGAGTGCACTTATCAGCGTTTGACCCTTGGACAGAACTAACTAATTATTTTACGTAAGTTTCCTAAGCGAGCCCTTGAAAGTGTAAACTAAAACAAATGTTGACTAATTTGTATATTTGTACTACTAAGTTGCCTAAGAATTTAATTCCACTAGGTAGCGTTGTTTGGATATTTGTCATCACCAAACTGTATTATCTGTATTCAAATTTCGAAATGTATTAATTTGAGCAGATTTGTGTTTCTCGCAATAGAATTTCACACAAATACATTATTTTTGTAAAGGAAGTAGTGGATCAATTAAATCAGTGGATGAAAGGAAGATTTCGTTCAGAGATTTTTTGGGTGTACAGTGAGTATTTTATGGGCTTAGCGTGTCCGGCGGTTTTGGTCAGTTTTAGTGTGTGGGTGAAAAAATGCCACATTACCTTTGAAAAGTAAAATAATTAGTAACCCTGGTGAATCTCACTAAAAGTGATTACCATTGGTTACTTTTGATCACAAAAAACACTGTTTTAGATATTTTGAATTGTGAGGATAAAGGTGAGTGGGTTTAATGAGCACTTTTCACTGGGCCATTAGTGGCATAAAAAATTTGTACATACTAAAGTAAAAAAAATGTGTTGTTGTATTACCTTTCTTATCTATTCAGATGGAATTTCCGTTTGTATGACGTGAACTTCAGGAGTGCTTGAGTCGTAAAAAAAACAGAATTAGTTCATAATATTTCTTCATTTGTCAAACATGTAATAGTAAGTGTAGATTTCTTACCTTTGGTTTGGATGTTCATGTTGTTTGTTAAGTGGGTACGTAGCTGGGCTCTGTGTAGTGAGCTTACTTTGCTCCCATGTCACTAAAAGGATACAAGAAGATGTGTTAGACATGATACACAGGTGTTGAATTAAATAGGAACATCTAAATACTTTCACAACAATACGGCTTCATATAATGAGAAAAAAGGTTGCTGCATATTTATATAAAGTTTGAACAGGTTGGGTTTGGAGGGTTGGATTAGATACAGAAGAAAGGTTGCTGCGAGTTTATTAATGTGTGATATATGTTTGAAATAATTGTTGTGTATGGCGTTTAGGCAGTTGGGTTGTTCAAAGTAATAAATGTGTCACCAGTAGTGTTTGTTCAATATCATAAATGTAAGCAGTGTTAGTTGGGGTGTGTTTCGAGGCCTTAAATTTAAATAGAGAGTCTATGTGGGTGGGTGAGTGGTTGGTTGAGTGGGGTGGGGTGGTGCTTGTGATTCGGTTGTGGTTTAAAATTTCAAATTCGGAATATAATACGTGGGTGGGTGGTGGGGGAATATTAAATGTGGGTGGTGAGGAATATTAAATGTGGGATGTGGATCCTTAATTAAAGTTAGGTGGGTGGGTACAGTTGTCAGATGACGAGCACTTTGTCACGGTGCGTCAAAATAATTTTCAATACTAACACTTATACGTAGTATAGCGTAGTAGAGTTCGTATCCACATGGAAAGGAATAATTCTTTTTTTGTGAAACTTAGTAAATAAAGGGGGGATTTGGATTGAGTGATTTAATTTAATTAAAAACTAAGATGAACAACCTATATGTGTTTAATTCAAAGATAAAAGGGACTTGGCATTGCTACTTTCCACTTGTTGATATATTTTAGTCGATCATTGCTATATCTATAACTTATTCCCTCTCGAATACTCAATCGAGGAGTATATCCACTTCATCGAGGGTAGTTATTAACAACGACCGTTCATTAATAACCCGTACTATTAATCAAATATAGAACAACGCCTTATACCGATTTAATAGTAGCATTTAATCTTTCTAACTCCTTGATGAAATCAATTGAGATTGATAACCTCAACACAACGGTTTTGGTTTAACCAACAAAATTAATCCCTCTTAAGTTTATTAACCACGACCGTGCATTAATAAACCGAAGTTACTTACTTGTGAAACCATCAACGATTAACCATCGATTCGTTGAGCGTTTCTAGTAATAATTAATATATAAGACAAAACTAGTTGACCCTTTAAGTAATGTTCAAAATATTAATATGAAATATGAATAGGAATTAATTAATATTCAAGGAAGAATATTATTCAAGTAATGTTCAAAATATTCAAGGAAGAATATTATTAAAGGAGATGGCCTTAAAGGGGCTCCTAAAAGTTGAATCTATATTTTCTCGCGTTACCGGATAGACACTGAATGGCTACAGCTGTCTACAATACGTGTTCTTGCGTCCATGTATAAATACAACGGAGCTAAGAGTTTCTGCGTACTACGGATGGCCTGTATCGCCTTCGACAAAGGTTAAGTTCAATCTTGCTAATAGAGATCGCTTTATATGGTCATTTACTGCTATATAATGAGGATGGGAAGCTACATGTATCATGGATTTCATGCATAGGCTTTACAAACAAGGAATGCGTCATACGTATAACTTTTGAAGGATTGTTTGTGAAAAGCTACGTGTCTCAAGTTTTGTTTCATACACTTTGACAAATGATGTATGGTCCCAAACTTGAACATTTGGTTGTAAAAGAAAACTCATCGTGGGATTTTTGGAAAACCCAGAGTTTTGTTAATAAAAATGGAAGTGCCAGTGAAAGTAGACTGTTTTGAATTTTGTTATCGAATTTCAAATGAGTTCAGTCACTTTTGGGTAAATGCATATATCATTTGTCTACTTTTTACATTCCGAATGTTCGGTAACATATATCATTTGTAAATGCATATATCGAGTGTACAGGGGTAAATGTAAGGAATCATACTTCGAAATACAGAAAAATTAAGCATTGCTTAAAAAGCGTAAAATGGCGTACCTGCAGTCTCAACCGGAGCTTGCAAATGTCCTAAATCTACCCTATATCTATTATTACATACATCACAAATTAAAATTACAGTTAAATTGATACTAAGTATCCTAGGCATTTATCAATCCCTCCAAGCATTAAGCATAGACCTGCATTTTTTCACAGGAAAAATGGTGTCATAAATTGTTTAAATTGCAGTTCAATGTGAGCTTGAAATGTATTAATATTGGCTAATATTAAATCCACTGGTAATTTATTTTAAATCATGATATATTATGGTCAAACACGCATTGTATGCACTACAACAAAATGAACCTTTTGCAACGCCTCTAAACTGTTACATTAAATTGTTAATGTGTTACAAAAGGCTAATGTAACACTTATATGAGCGTTACTTCAGGTCTCGTTGCATAAAGTCATATGCAACACTTTGTAATATGTTATGCAACACTTTATATAAATGTTGCAAAAATAACCCAAATGCAACACTTTTTCTGATTATTTAACATGCATCTTATGCTACATTTTTTTAAATAAAATGCAACATCAATCTTTTATTTATGTAACATTTCTATTATACTAGTTTGCAACATTTTTTATATATAATGTAACATTTATAAGACTTATATGCAACACTTCTATAGTGTTTTAAGTAACCGTCTTCACTCTCGTCATTAACATGTTGCGCAACACCATTTTTATATTTTTAACAATTAATTAGATGGCTTTGACCTTCATTGTACTCCGTATGTATTACTCAAATCACATATTCTAATATTTCAATATACAATAACACTTTCAATAATATTAAGGGTAATAAATATTTAACATTGAAGAAAGTGTAATCATAACACCTTCAGATTGAGCATCAACGTTTTAAAAGAGTGCGTACATGAGTACATCCATATACAGAGTAATCTAAATTCACGGTGTACGGAATGAACTAGAAATCTAAAATACATCATAAAAAGCTAGTGACTATAACAAGGATCGGAAATGACAATAACGGACTCCATTATATGCCCAATTCATGGATCCCGCTCTTCCTAAAGACGATACTCATCACCCCTAGCATGTCCCTGCGAGAGAAATCAAAAGATAAAGTAAGAAAACAGAAAATAAACACATCACAAGTTAATACAAGGAATTACAAAAAGATAAATATAATGACAATTAAAATTTTAAATCGTTTATATGACACATATGAGTAAAGAAGGGACAAGTGAACAACTTGTGACTTCCAAGAGTTAATAACTTCATCAAGTTAATCAGATAGCAACTTCAAGTTAATAACATACATCATTCATCAAGTACTCTTAACAAAATCCAAATATTATAGTGTACCAACAACCTATAAGATCCAGTTAAGTAATTTACTCTATTGTGAACGTATTGCATCTACGGTTTTTGTCTGTGGTCAATCTATGATCATTTACTGCTTTGAGCATTTCTCCTAATAGTCCAAAAAAATACACTTTAAATACTAACTAAGTTCAACTAAATATTTATAATAATAATAATAATAATAATAATAATAATAACAATGTAAATCTTAAACTTAGGTAATCCAAAATTTTACAGTCTAAAGAATACAAAGCTAAGAAAAGATGCATGAGCTTATTTCCCCTCAATCATGTCCCTTTATATTTGAATGCACCCCAAGAGGAGTATGCACATTAATATTTGTTGATATAAATTACCAAGAACAAGAATTAATGGTTATACCTTCCAGAATTGCATCAATTGGCCAGCATCCTATTTCAATTGAACAACTCTGTTATGTCTCAGCACCCCACCACTAATGAAAGGAGAAGAGGAAAAAGTGTGAGTGATAACAGAACATAAAAGGGGACATTATCGTATCAAATCAAAAATTATACTCGTTACCTACAATCATAATATATTGTATTGTGATATTAAAAATAGCAGCTTGGTAGAAACGGCATCAAGTTGGCCATAGTAAATGTAAATAATTGTTTATATGAACTCTCATAAATGTAACTCAAGAATCATCAACTTTTCAATACCTGCACTTTTCATCATCATAATTTAACTATTTTAAACCTTGTTGAGAACATATTAGTTAAGTAAGAAGAAAACTCAACTTATTAGGCAAGATCTTGGTGTTTATTTCACTAATGAAGGTTGAAAGCCAGATATATTGGTGGTTACAAAGCTGATAGGTTTGAGAATATAGGGCACAAAATAAAAAGTGAAATTGGACGCAATTTCAGAACTTGGAATAAAAAAACTAATTCATTAATTGAGATAACGTCACTGACCAAATTAATCCAACACTAGCACTACCATAATTAAGATGCCAAAAGGAAGCCTTGACTATCTCCTTTGAAGGAAGTTGTAATCATCACTTCATTAACACTTTAATTCAAAATGGAAGGAATGTTAAACATGAAAGTTAATGTCATGACATAGAATTAAAATCACAAAATCTCAAACACTAAATGAATGGATTGACATGTATGACTAAAACAATGCAAAAGATGACTAATGAACGGAATGTTATATTAAGGTCAAGGTTTAATTTGCACTAGATTTTTTGAAGAAGTGTCATAGGGATGATTATCAAACCAAAAACTTACTAAAGGGTTTTTTCAATGTCTCATGCACCATAAAAAATTCTGCTTCTACTGAAAAAATCTTGTACCGATATCCCTTTACCCCTAAAGTAGAGGAAATTAAATGGTAGATGTTTCGTAATCCTATTTATGATTATTAAATAATTTATCAAAAAAAATCACAAGGTGCTACTGTTTGAGTTTTACAAAGGTGTATGACATCAGTTCAAAGAAAATATCACAGAGACATTTTAACAAACAGATTGCAGACATTCAACAATTGGTATAATTGTAACCAAGTATGGCCATTTTTGGGGTCTTCATTCTTAGATTGGTAAGATTCAAGTTCTATCTCAATTCTCAAATTCAAAGTGAATTAACAAATCCTAATAGAAGGTATACAAAAATCGAAGAAAAAGTATAAAACAAATCAAATTTCTAATGCAAAGTTTGGTTTAAAAGCATTTTTACCAAAATATGGATATAGAGCACCGAAGGAAGTTGAAACAGCGGAGGAGCAGTAGGCGGGTGAGATCGAGGATCGAGTGGCGGCCGACTCATGACAGCGATTTTGCCTCTGGTTTCAGTCGAGACTGCACTTCATTCGTGTTTGCGAGCCTGCGGGTGTCTGCGGTTTACATCTTCGACCAAAGGTTTATGGAAATCGAAGACAAAGTATACAAATTGAAAACCTAATGCATATTATAAAATCATTTTACCTGAATATGGAATGAGGGCAAAGGAGGAAGGTGACATAGCGGAGGGCGGAAGGTGGAGTAGCAGCGGTTGGCGGAGGAGAGGCGGTAGCGCGCTAGGCGGAGGAGAGGCGGCACGCGCAGGAGCGGCGGTTTTCGGCACGGTTCTGGTTTCTGGCTTTCTACTTTTGCATTTGGGTCTAAGATGATTTCTGGCTTTCCCCAGGTCTACTGGATTAGTAGTATTGTTCTTTATAAAAATTCTCATTTTAAGCAAATTAGGAAGAGGGTGGGATTAAATTAGGGAGTATTATAAAGAGTATGATGAAAATATACTTATGGCCGTTAAATTAAACATTTTTTTTTACTTTTTTTTTAGAAAAATGTATGTGTTGCATCTAATTAGTACTAGGTATGATTTATAATTATATTTATTGTTTTTAGCAACACTTTGAAAATAAATGTTACGTAATGCTTAATAGTTGTAACAATTTTTAATAAGTGTTGCATAATTTGAATAGTTTAAATGTTTTGCAACACTTATATATAAATGTTGCATAATGTCAACGGTTGATACTATATGTAACAATAATAAAAGTGTTACAAAGTAAATGTTACAAAAGGTCATTTTTGTTGTAGTGATGCAAAAATGAAATTCCAAAGTTAATAAAAGATTATACCCAATATCACCGCCCCCCTGAATTCCTGGGCTGTGTTTGTCACATCGTTTCCCTTTGGCAATTCAAATAAGATTTTTTCTTATAACACAATTATTTTTGTCATGTCTCGGGTTTTTTTTTTGGCATTTCAGATGTGGCCTACTACAGTGTTGTTGATAATACTAAATAGTTGGGGATTTTCGAGTAGAATATTACATGCGTTGAATAATGCATGTGTTTTAGTTATGGTGTTCTTTCCCTGCACTGAAGTATTTCAATTGATAGTAACGTCTGAGAATTAAATTTTTAGAGTGCACTTATCAGCGTTTGACCCTTGGACAGAACTAACTAATTATTTTACGTAAGTTTCCTAAGCGAGCCCTTGAAAGTGTAAACTAAAACAAATGTTGACTAATTTGTATATTTGTACTACTAAGTTGCCTAAGAATTTAATTCCACTAGGTAGCGTTGTTTGGATATTTGTCATCACCAAACTGTATTACCTGTATTCAAATTTCGAAATGTATTAATTTGAGCAGATTTGTGTTTCTCGCAATAGAATTTCACACAAATACATTATTTTTGTAAAGGAAGTAGTGGATCAATTAAATCAGTGGATGAAAGGAAGATTTCGTTCAGAGATTTTTTGGGTGTACAGTGAGTATTTTATGGGCTTAGCGTGTCCGGCGGTTTTGGTCAGTTTTAGTGTGTGGGTGAAAAAATGCCACATTACCTTTGAAAAGTAAAATAATTAGTAACCCTGGTGAATCTCACTAAAAGTGATTACCATTGGTTACTTTTGATCACAAAAAACACTGTTTTAGATATTTTGAATTGTGGGGATAAAGGTGAGTGGGTTTAATGAGCACTTTTCACTGGGCCATTAGTGGCATAAAAAATTTGTACATACTAAAGTAAAAAAAAAAATGTGTTGTTGTATTACCTTTCTTATCTATTCAGATGGAATTTCCGTTTGTATGACGTGAACTTCAGGAGTGCTTGAGTCGTAAAAAAAACAGAATTAGTTCATAATATTTCTTCATTTGTCAAACATGTAATAGTAAGTGTAGATTTCTTACCTTTGGTTTGGATGTTCATGTTGTTTGTTAAGTGGGTACGTAGCTGGGCTCTGTGTAGTGAGCTTACTTTGCTCCCATGTCACTAAAAGGATACAAGAAGATGTGTTAGACATGATACACAGGTGTTGAATTAAATAGGAACATCTAAATACTTTCACAACAATACGGCTTCATATAATGAGAAAAAAGGTTGCTGCATATTTATATAAAGTTTGAACAGGTTGGGTTTGGAGGGTTGGATTAGATACAGAAGAAAGGTTGCTGCGAGTTTATTAATGTGTGATATATGTTTGAAATAATTGTTGTGTATGGCGTTTAGGCAGTTGGGTTGTTCAAAGTAATAAATGTGTCACCAGTAGTGTTTGTTCAATATCATAAATGTAAGCAGTGTTAGTTGGGGTGTGTTTCGAGGCCTTAAATTTAAATAGAGAGTCTATGTGGGTGGGTGAGTGGTTGGTTGAGTGGGGTGGGATGGTGCTTGTGATTCGGTTGTGGTTTAAAATTTCAAATTCGGAATATAATACGTGGTGGGTGGTGGGGGAATATTAAATGTGGGTGGTGAGGAATATTAAATGTGGGATGTGGATCCTTAATTAAAGTTAGGTGGGTGGGTACAGTTGTCAGATGACGAGCACTTTGTCACGGTGCGTCAAAATAATTTTCAATACTAACACTTATACGTAGTATAGCGTAGTAGAGTTCGTATCCACATGGAAAGGAATAATTCTCTTTTTGTGAAACTTAGTAAATAAAGGGGGGATTTGGATTGAGTGATTTAATTTAATTAAAAACTAAGATGAACAACCTATATGTGTTTAATTCAAAGATAAAAGGGACTTGATTTTGCTACTTTCCACTTGTTGATATATTTTAGTCGATCATTGCTATATCTATAACTTATTCCCTCTCGAATACTCAATCGGGGAGTATATCCACTTCATCGAGGGTAGTTATTAACAACGACCGTTCATTAATAACCCTTACTATTAATCAAATATAGAACAACGCCTTATACCGATTTAATAGTAGCATTTAATCTTTCTAACTCCTTGATGAAATCAATTGAGATTGATAACCTCAACACAACGGTTTTGGTTTAACCAACAAAATTAATCCCTCTTAAGTTTATTAACCACGACCGTGCATTAATAAACCGAAGTTACTTACTTGTGAAACCATCAACGATTAACCATCGATTCGTTGAGCGTTTCTAGTAATAATTAATATATAAGACAAAATTAGTTGACCCTTTAAGTAATGTTCAAAATATTAATATGAAATATGAATAGGAATTAATTAATATTCAAGGAAGAATATTATTAAAGGAGATGAATCCTACTATAATTAATATCAAGATGTTAACTAATTGTCATCTTAGCAACACTCCCCAACATTACTATAGAGGAAGAAAATACTATTCTAACTAATGTCGAAATGTTAACTAATTGTCATCTTAGCAACACCCTCCAACATTAATATAGAGATAGTATTAAGGAAAGAACTATTAATTAATATTCAAGGAAAGAAGTTAAGAAAATAACTCACAACTTTAATAATCAACAAGCTTCAAGAGCAACACCAAGAATTGGAAGTTTAGCTCCTCATTTGGAGACTAAACATAGCTAGAAAAATATAAAGAAATGCTATTCTAAACTCAGCTTAAGAGTATGGAAGAAGGGATGATTTTTAGAGAAGAAAAAGTGTGCTATTTATAGGTGTTTTTCAACACCTTTGGCCGGGTACCCGACCGGGTCAAGTACTTACCCGACCGGGTCCGGTCAAAATCAGATAATCCGCCACGTTCTGGTGATCTTCGCACGTCGTTTTGTCCCGGGTCACATCTGACCCGACCGGGTCAAGTAGGGGACCCGACCGGGTCCAGTGACTTTCTTGGCAATTTCGTCTGTTAAATCATACTTGCCCGGGTGGGTGTTTCTACCCGGTCGGAATTCACTCCTGGGCAGTCAAATTTCTTGTTTTCTTCTCTTCAAAGTTTTCCTTTCCAACACCATAATTCCTAATTCTACTTTACAACTAATAAATGAAGATTAAAATACAATTACAACTAAATTCACACAAACTAAAAATTTTACAAAATGTGAGGAAAATCCTAGAAAATCCCTTCTATATTTTTATATAGATTTCAAAAAAAGTTAAGTGAACAGATTGTTCTGGAAAAACGGTAATGCCAGATCGGATAGGTTTCAATAAAAAAAAAAAGAGATCTGTCGTATGCAAGCAGTATGGATTTTGGAGGAAAATTTTTACAAAAAAGAGATCTCGGATGGTGTTCGTCGTCGGTGGTGGTTCCTGGACTAGGTGTCGTTGCGTGATGTCGTTGTAAGAGCATCTTTAATGCTACATTGTTAATAGGGAATAAATTTTGACACATGTCAATTAATAAATGGAATGTCCATCCACATCATAGGAGAGAGATTTGGTTAGACATTGAAACTCCCAAATCTGGTCCAATGCTTCGTGTTAACACCCCAACCTCATAATATTCTTGTAAGCCTTTTCTTTTTTTAAAAAAAATGAATTAAGAATAATCTTTTTGAGTTTGTTTGGGTTTCTCAGACCAGATTGTTAATTGCTTTTGTAGAGGTATGATCTTCCGATCAGATCATATATTTTATATCTTTCTTTTTAATTTGTAATTAGCCCTTCCCATAAGCAAAAATATACTAGCGTATACAAGAAATCAAAACCTTTCTCCAAGACAAATCTGCTACCTTCTGAAATCAATCCTTCGCTGAACAAATTAAACCCACTACTTGACGAGGATAGAGATAGTGGTTTATTTATTTTGGGCAAAGTTTTTAATGAGCCAGAGAACTTCCAAGGCATTTTCCAAATTCTTTCGCATAATTTCTCCGTACAATTTTGGTGAGTCAGCATGTCAATGATGTTGTAATCCGAAAACAGTCTGTTTAACAATGTTTACGTTATTTATTTACAAGTCAGCATTACATGACTTTCTACATATTGCATTGGAGATGAAGATACGTTAACATTGCTGAGCCGTCAGTTTTTATTAATGTGAACAGTCTCCCATTGGAGATGCTCTAAGGTCGTTAGGCTGTTGCGATATCTATCTTAAGAGTTAACGAATCATATACGAATATCGAATCGATTTGAGCATAAGTTAAATATTAGTCAAATACCACTTTAAAATAACTTTTCTTATATTTTTATGTTGTAAACTTGTAACATTATATTTTCTCAAAAATTACTGGATCAATTCATTTTTAGATTATGTGCAATATAATAAAGTGAATCAATTTTATGATTCTTAAATATACATCTATTTCAAACATTTGAAATAAACACTACATCATGCCCCTTCCATATATTGTGTCCCCTACCACATGAACTCGTTACCATTATTATCACTCTCTCTCTCTCTTCTCAGTCACTTAACTGCTCCGTGAAAGTAAGAAGAATCACGAAGAGACTTGAGGATTGATGATCACCCATTGGGCTACACCACTATCTCATGTAACTTAAATGTATAGCATGAGATAGAATCAATAACAATATACGATACTACTACATACTTCCTCCATTCCATAAAAGTTGCAACATTAGAATTTCTGCACTATTCACACACCTTACTTTGACTGCGATTTTTAAATAATATATATAATAAAAATATTATGTATAAAATATTAATAACTTTTTATTAATTTAAATTTCCAATATACTATCGTATTAACTTTTTTGGAAGAACTATCAAATAAGCCCTTGAACTTTCATAAAAAGTGCAAATAAGCCCTTTTACACGAGGAGGCTCTGTCCGGCCGTCGCCATTTGGGACGGTTTCCATTGAATTTTTTGATGAAAGTTTTTGAGCATCTTCTTCATTAAGTCTAGTTTACTCATACCAAATATCAGTTAAAAATTCAATCGGGAAGGCAGTCAAATGAATTTTTGAAGATAACTACACAGTTAGGCAGCGTAGTATATTTTAGAAAATCATTTGACTATCTTCTCGATTGAATTTTTAGCTGAAATTTGGTATGGGTAAACTAGACTTAATGAAGAAGCTGCTCAAAAAATGTCATTAAAAAATTCCACCAGAAACCACCTCAAATGGCGACATCCAAACAAAGCCTCCTCTAAAAGGGCTTATTTGCACTTTTTATGAAAGTTCGAGGGCTTATTTGATAGTTCTCACAACTTTTTTTAATGTTTACTAATACGTAAATAAATATAATTACAGTCAAAGTTGCGCGTTGGCAAACGTGAAAGTCAAACTGTTGCAACTTTTATGGAACGGAGGATAGTATATCATACAATATTGTTTCTAAGAATATAGATCATATTTTATAATTTGGAAATAACAAAAGAGATAAAATAATAAAGTGTGAATATGTGATCAAAATCATTTTCTATTATCTGTTTAAGTTTTAATTACTCCGTACAATTTTTCATTTTATTATTCTACATGCAAATTAAATTTAGCAAATTTCATAAATATGACGTACGGAGTAATTGATGAGTATGATGAATTAAATGTTGATTACTTTTTTGGGCTGTGGATTGGCTCTTCTATACATGTGCAAGTATTCTTCGGTTTATGTACAAAAAAGACAGCTCCCATTAAAAATCCATGTGCAGAATCAATAATTTATGAAAGGGAAAATAATTAAAATACCCCAAACTTTGAAGGGGTGTGAGATAAATACCCCGAACTTTCATATGTAATTTAAATAGCTCAAACTTTATATAAAAAGTTATTTTAACACCATGGTTATGTGTAATTTCTTTCAAAAATGTAAATTTATGGTATTAAATGCATAATTTAAAATAGAAAATTGAAAACATTATAATTATATATAGTGGTGGGTAATACTATTTATTTTACAATGGAAGCTTAGAATGTTAATTGTATCTTTATGAATGCTAAATTTATCTAGCTTGAAAGAAATTATTCATGACCATGGTGCTAGAATAACTTTTTATATAAAGTTTGAGGTATTTAAATTACAGTTTGGGATGTTTATCTCACACCCCTTCAAAGTTTGGGGTATTTTAATTATTTTCCCATTTATCAAAAATCTTCACACTATAAATAGCTCCCATATCTCCAAAAGATAACTTCACAATTACTCCGTATTTGAAATACTACCTCCGGATTAGGGATGGACTGGGTCGGGCCGAATCGGCCCGGAACCGAACCGGCCCTGTACTGTTTGGGTCCGGACCGGACCGGGACCGGTTGGCCGGTTCTGGGCTTTTAGCCCGTTTAGGCGGGTCAGGCGGGCCAGGTTCAGGCCCAGTTTTGGGCGAACCGGCTCGGGCGGTTTGGGCCTGGGTCTTTTTTTTCAATTTTTTTCTTTTCCTAGGCTAGGGCTGGGTGTTTTGGGGAGGTTTGGGGGTGGGGGTGAGGGGGGGGGGTCGAGGGATAACAAGAAAGCAAAAAAAAATAGACATCGAACCGGGCCCGGCCCGGTTAGGCCCGGACCCGGTATCAACTCGGGCCGGTTCTGGGCCCATGAATTTGCAAAAAAAGCCCGCCCGGGCCCGGCCCGGGTCCATCCCTACTCCGGATTTGAAATACTACCTCCATTCTCTTTTAATTGTAACATTGGACCTTTTGCACTATTCACATGTTGATTATATTTTATTTATTAATGTATTATAAATTAAATTTTTAAAAATTTTTTTTAAATTCTTCTCATTTTAAAATTTCAAAATTTGAATTATTTTAATTTTTTTATTAATAAGGAATGAAAGATAATAATAGTCAAATGTGTGCGTTGACAAGCATGAAAAATTGACTAGTATTAAAAAAGAACAGAAAAAGTGTAAACATGATTGACATGTGGATTTCCTAGAGCAAATCTACATATTTTTCTTGGTTTTGTACTGTATAATTGCCATCAGCCCATTAACCCACCTTTATTTGTAAGGTCACAATTCAATTTAATTGAGTAAAAGCAACACCTAAACTGACATCCAAAAGTCATTCTTAGGCCCTGTTTGTTTTTTGGCGGATTCGGGGCAAACCGCTGCAAAATGCAACATCTTCATTTGTAAAAAACGGCGGATTGAAGTCAACCCGCTATTAACCAAACGTAGCCTTAAACCCCCAACAGCTCTATTAGGTATCAAAGTAGTCTTGTGTCATACTTCCTCTATATTAAAAAAAAATCTCACTTTCCTTTTTCGTTTATAACAAAAAAAAATCTTCCGATTTCTAAATCTTCTTATCATATCCTCAAAAATTTTGAAAATAATAAACTATTACGACGCACACATTACATTTGGATTTATCCTTTATTTCATTACATTATTCCACTATCACAAAAAATTTTATATTATTCAATATACACTCTACGTCTCTACTCCTCAATGAAGCAACTATATACGGAGTATCATTTATCAATAATCATTGATGTATTTTAATAAACACTTGGTAGATGTAAACTAAATTTAACCTTTTTATAAATGATAATCTTATTTAAAGGAGTCCAAATAAAAGTTGTGTGGACAGTTATTCATAGACAGCCGACTCCATAGCAACTCATTTGGAAATGAGGTTGAACTGCTTGTAGAAATGATGGAAATTAAACCCAGGGAAATGAGTATTAATTAAATTGAATTACAAATACTACATTAGTAATTCATTATATGCCTGGTGACAATTGAAGTTTCTGCGATCCCGGAATTTGATGAGATGTGTTTTCGATGAAGATGGCAATGAAAGTTATACTATTTCATGCCGTTGAAAGGTTCGGCAAAGTGGTACGGTTATTTAGAAAAGGGAAAAGGGACAAATAAGTCCTCGAGCTAACTGAACAAGTGCAAATCAACCCTTTTATAGGAGGCTTTGTCCGGCCATTGCCATTTGGGGCAGTTCCCGGTGAAAGTTTTTGATGAATTTTTTTTGAGCATCTTCTTCATTAAATATAGTTTATTCATACCAAATTTCAGCTAAAAATGCAATCAGGAAGGCAGTCAAATAAATGTTTGAAGATAACTGCGCAGTTAAACAACACAGTATATTTCAGAAAATAATTTGACTGCCTTCCCGATTGAATTTTTAGCTGAAATTTGGTATGACCAAACTAGACTTAATGAAGAAGATGCTTAAAAATTTTTATCAAAAACCAGTTCCTATCATTCTCTCAAAAATTAATATCCTCTTTAGCTATTTTTAATCTTCCTACTTTTGAAAATTGAAAGATTTTTAAATTAGAGAGTACAAGTATAAGATGAAGGTACAGGATCATTGAATAGCCCCAGCCACACTTTGTATTGGGTGGCCCAATTGTAGCCGCTTAAATTTGCAGGACCCATCTTCCCTTTTTGTCTCCATAATTTTTAGTAGGTTCCACTTCCACCTCAACTTATTTCATCCTTTCCCCCTTATCAAAACCAAAAAATAATTTCATGCAGTCATTTAATGTCACGTTTGGTGGGAGGTAATCTTGTATGATGTCCGGAATTTGAGATGCCCGTGTTTGGTTCGCAGATTTAAAAAAAATTGGGAATGTTACATTCTCAAACTTGAGGAATGTAATCTCATGGCCAGTAATGTTAAACCCATGAAGCTATCAGGTTATCTTGGATGCCTGATTGATTAGAACACTTCTTCCAAAAATACCCACTCATTTAATCAAGAAAAAATATTCACTCATTTAATCAAGAGGAAGTATCATATGAGAACCTATTTTTACTTGCTTTTTGCTACATATGCTAATGTATTGAATTGGAATATTCACCTTTATTTATTAATGTGTTTCATTATGCATTTACTTAAACAATAAGAAATAATTACATATATATGACTAAAATAAGGTTGTTTACAAAAATGTGACTATTGACTAGAGTAGAAATGGAATTAGGATAACTTACGTTCTATTTTTAAACTTAAGTTACCATAAAACTACATTGTAGTAACTATTAATCATATTTTTTAATAAGTTTTCTCTTAGTAATATTTTTGAAAAGGCTAAAGGGTCAAATAGGCCCTCGAACTGACTTAAAAAGTGCAAATCACCCCTTATATAGGAGGCTCTGTCCGTACGTCGCCATTTGGAGGAGTTCCCGGTGGAATAATTTGATGAAATTTTGTGAGCATCTTCTTCATTAAGTCTAGTTTACTCATAGAAAATTTAAGCTAAAAATTCAATTGAGAAGGCAGTCAAATGAATTTTTGAAGATAACTGCGCAATTAAACAACGCAGTACATTTCAAAAAATCATTTGACTGTCTTCCCGGTTGTAGTTTTATATGAAATTTGGCATGAGTAAACTCACCGGGAACTAATGAAATTTGGCATGAGTAAAATCATAAGTAAAATCATTTGACTTAATGAAGAAGATGTTCAAAAAAAATTCTTTAAAAAATCTCACCGGGAACTACCCCAAATAGTGACCGCCGGAAATGTCTGTTTGGTCTGTTTGGTTCAAGGAATGTTAGATTACCATGGAAATGTCAGATTACTGTGTATGTTAGATTGATGTGAATGTATGCATCTGTATCTCATTTGTGTTTGGTTAATATTAAGGGAATGTGACATTAATTTGTACCCAAACAAATATAAGAGGTAATTTGCACTTTTTAAGTTAGTTCGAGAATTTATTTGACCATTTAGCCTTTTGAAAAAAGCCCAAACAATAATGCTTACTAATATTCACTAAACTTTGTCGTTGGAGCAAATAAACATAACTTTGTTTAAACATATTCAATTAGTTTTTAATTTTTATTATTGAGATATTTCATTTTTCTTTAATTTAAATTACTTCGAATGTAGGTTGTATCAAATTTATTCTTTAAGAGGAAATATTTGAAGGGCATTGAAGTAATTTATTAAGTCTGCAATATAAGATATCATTCAACAAAACAAATTAATGTCACATTCCCTTAATATTAACCAAACACAAATGAGATACAGATGCATACATTCACATCAATCTAACATACCCAGTAATCTGACATTTCCATGGTAATCTAACATTCCTTGAACCAAACAGACCATAAAGGTTTTGCCAGACTGTTGTGCTGACTGATCAAGTGATTTTGATAAATTAAATAGAAATAGTTGTTCAACGTTTGAAGTTTTTACAAAAGGAAATGTAAAATATATACTCCGTAATAAGCTCAGAAAACATATTACTACGTACAAATTGTTAGTGTACAATGTTCAGAAAATCAAAACAACCTGAAGATGTTTATATAAACGCCTTTCTGTATTAATATTAAGAACTTTCTAAAATGACAAAAACTATCTAAAGGATTCATTTTACACAAATATCTTACAGGTTTTTATGGTTATAACATGAAAGGTGTATATAGAGGAGGATGTACGTATGGACTATGGTGGACTGAATCACAAGGTAACTTATTTCTTTTTCGTTTTTAGTGTAATATTTTTCATTTTCCATATTTAGTCAACCTCTCTTATATTTAAGTCTAGTATAATTCATTTTCAGACCGAGACATCTCAAATTCCTGGATCTACCTCTGACCGTGCATAGATACAAATATAGGGATGGACTCGGGTCCGGGCCGGGGCCGGGTCGGGCCTAGGCCCGGGCGGGCCGGCGGGTCAGAAATGGTGGACCCGGGACCGGCCCGGGTAACCACCGGGTCCGGTCCGGGTCCGGTCCGGGCCGGGCCCATTATATTTTTTTTTTGTTTTCCTCTTCCTAATTAACCCCCCTCCCACCCCCAACCCCCCAAACCACCCCAAATGGCCCAAAATACCCAGCCCAACCCGAAAATTCAAAAAAAATTGAAAAAAAAAATAGTTTTTGGCCCGAACCGGGCCCGGCCGGGTCGGGCCTTGTTTTGGGTGACCCGAGCCCGGACCGGAAAACCCACGGGCCGGGCCTACCCGGACCGGTCAATGACCGGGCCACCGGGTCGGGCCGGGCCGGAACAGTACCGGTCCCGGGCCGGTTCCGGATCGGGCCACCCGGCCCGAGTCCATCCATAGATACAATAACACATGACATGGAAACAACGTACGACCCTATTACTCTTATCAATTAGAAACCCATTTTAAAATTTAAATGGTTGGACATTTGTAGATGGGAAAAGATGAGGTGAGGCACTAAATGTAGATTTTAGAGTTTAATTTTTTAGTTTTTTCAATTATCATTTGATTTTTTTTACTTTCACCTAATAAAACTAAATTGAATCTATTAAAAAAACTAGAAATGAATCGGTATAATTACCGTTGTTTGATGACCCATAATATCGACTTTATCAAATCGATTTCATTATCAAACACTGAATTTTTTTTATTTCACAAGTCAAATGATATTATAATCACATAAGGCTAGAGTCAATTTTCTGATCAAATTGACTCATTGCTGATAAATGCAAATTCAGTTCTTTTCCATGTAATCGTTTTATGATTTTATTTTTACTATATGTTTTATATATAATTTTTGATATATAATTTTTCATATTTCAACAAACTCAATCAATACAACTGTAATTCAACTATTTTAACTTTTATCAATAATTTCAAAAATTTCAACGTATTCAGTCAATTCAGCGTTACCAAGAGGCAAGAGCTATTATAATTATTATCACTTCCATCGCTTCATTTAAAAAAGGAAACAGACAAATAAAGGCTAAATTATCATCTTCAGTTCTTCACCAACTCAAAGAGAGCATCCAACATGTTTCCATAGTAGGTAAACTCAACATGCACGATAAAATAAAATAAAATTTGGCAAAAATTCAATTGATAAGCCGAAACGATCTAAACGGTAACTAAAAGTTGGTTTGATCTGTACTATTTCAACTGCTTTCAACATTGATTATCAAGTGTCAACAGATAAAGGAAAAGAGAATAAAAGAAGCTAATGAAGATGGTGATTGGCAACTCTGTAGTCCTATTTGGCGCCTTGTAACTCAAATATGAAAAGCAAAAGCAAAGACTAGCAGGAGTAGAATGCAAAAAAAAAGACTAGATTTTTATTCTTCTAAATACATCTGTTGGAGTACGGTGGAAGAAGGGTTTTAACTCAGGTTTACCACCTAAATACATGAAACCCTTTGATCTTTACCACCAAGCTACACCTGAAGGAAAAGTACTCAAAAAACACAATTGTACCCAGTCTTCCACTTGATTCAAACCCGAAACATTTAGGACACAAGTAGAGAGATTCACCCATGAATAAATCCTCTAAGTAGAGTACAAACCCCATATTTACGACATTGCAAAACTGCACTTGTACCTGGTTACAATTAAAAATAAAGATAAAAAACATCCTTACACGAGCACCAAGTCTCCCAGAATGCATCCCTGTCCAAATACCCATAAATTCAGAGAAAACACAGTCAAAGGGGAAAAACATATGGAACTCTTAGTTTACCACTTACCACCTTTACTTGGGAAGAAAGAAAGATCACGTCTCTGGGGATGGAGGATGCTCTACACTACTTGACAAGGTTATTGGAGTCAAATTATAATCCTTTGACGACTTAGGCACAATTGATGTTCCGATCTGGCTTGTGGATGGTATGGAGTAACTACGAGGGAGATCCAGAGGGGGCATCGGAAGTGTGGATGCAACTGAAGGAGAGACTCTGGATGGCAAAGGGCCGGAATGAGCAACTTCATGGGGTAAGGGTCTGGTGGACGTGGAGGAGGATGGTGGAGGCCTAGGCAATTCATGTAGCTCGCTAATCTTGGGAGATGATAATCGAGGAGGAGAAGCCTGTAAACCCAATTTAGGAGTTGAAGGATGGGGTAAAGGACGCAAGAGGGGCCCGGAGAATTGGGGAGGATATCCTTTCGGACCTATAGGACCGCTGGTAGAAACACGAGGATTGTTTGGCCATGGCTTTCCAGTCAATGGACCAGAAAAGGCTTGCCTTTTGGCCTTTTTAGCATCTGATGCTGACAAAGAAGAAACGAAAGGCCCACTGGCGGAAAACTTCTCAGATCGTCGGGCTTTTTCAAACTTGTTCTGATCCAAAGGAGATGAATGCCATAAGGTATCTCTACTCTCCAGACTGGTTCGCCTTGGCTGTGAAGGAGCTTCGAGATTTGAAAATCGGACCTTATTAGTCTCTAATGGTGTGGGTAACACATAAGAGTAGATCTTGTATGAGGGTGAGGCGCCCTTTTGCAAGGACCGTTCAAGTTTTGATTCAGCAAGGAGTGGAGCAGATTGGCTGCTTACATGAGTCTCTCTGCGCAAGCCAATAGACTTTCGACCAATCTCTATATTCTCCTGTCAATATTTATTCATAGGAAATCAAGATATTAGCTCATGTCCTATGCAGTGTTAGGGACGGCTAGGATTGTTGAAACAAAAAGGATTATAAAGGCAGTCAATGCATTGTAGCAACAGAAGGGTCAAAAGGCGGCATCAATCAAATATTGATTTATTTGGTATGAGACACCATTTTATTTCGAGAAACTTTGTCCTACAAAGATGAAATATGGAGTGTGAAGACACATTCTCTCTAGTTTCTAGTCCTCAACTATGGCGATGGTGCCATTTCGACATGAAGCGCCAGCTTGGGATAAAAAAAATGTTGAAATGGCCCAATTGAATGAGTTTGTTGTAACTAAAATAAATGTTTGTCTAAGAAATGTAGTTATTAAATAACCTAAATGAAATAATAACTGTACGATGAGGGCAGGAGTGTCATTTATATTATTTCAACTAATCCATTTAAAACAAACTTCAACACTTTTTTCAGTCATCAGCCCCATTCAGCTAATAAAGCTAATATGGAAAAGTCAGTCTCATAAGATACAAAGTTCTATTCGTTCACGCATTGGCACATTTTACTATTAACAACATTAAGCATTATCCTTAACCTCAAATTCTAATGACACATACATATTCCACCCCCAGGATACAAATTTTACCTGTATGAAATCAAACAAACCAACAAATCTATTCAAGCATAAAGAAAGAGCATGACTGCATGAGGCTACAATTAGCGCATGAAAAGATCATAAATTTATTTACCTTTGCTAAATCAGACCTCGCAACATGAGGAAATGTAACATCCGTGTTATCCAACTGCAAAAAAAATACAAATAAAATTTTATCGTTCAGCAATCATTCAACCATTTGACACTGTACTGATGTAAGTTTGTTCCCAAAATTTTGAAACACAAGTCCATTCCATGATTTCTATAGTACAGTTAAACTATGTGCAAGTCTCAAGAAGTCCTAAATGTTGCTACTCTCCGTATTCCTAAATGGAATCTATAAGAAAATTCGAAATGTAAAATACATCTTATTTAACAATAATATAGAGCCTTATTTGTAGTATTCAACATTGTTCTTCCACCAAACACACCAGAGTACAGCTTAAGCCCTTCTTTTGTTGGGTGATTTGGGGGGTGACTTTCCTTCTTAATGTATGACTACATTAATTTTAAAAAATCACCCTTCACATTCCATCCTCCTCGAAACTTCCCAACCAAACAAGCTGTAGAGAAACAAAATTCAGCACCTCGTAAGGAAACAAAGCTCATCCTGATCCTTACATCAGCAAATAAATGGAACATCATATCATATGAGCTTCATCCAGATAGCAGATTTAATCACATTTTGTATTTGTAATCTATAGCCCTTTTCCACAATTCATGGTACAACCAGCCCCTTGACCACAGCCACCATAACTGTTCAGTCATGTACATTGTCTTCCAAGTTCCAAGTACTAATAAATGTTGAGGATGTTCCATAGCAGTAAAAACCTAGATAGAAGTCTTACCTCCATAGGGTTGGTGGATACATATTCAAGTTCACCTTGAACGCGATCAAAACTCAATTCCCCATCATGTGATTCAGATTCCCCATTAGATTCATGGTCATCAACATCATCATCACCATCATTTACAGCGTCATCATCCTTGATATCATCTTCAAGCCCGCTAAAGTGGTAATCAATATGTTGCTGCTCAGTGACCCACTTGACATGCGGCTCAACCTCCTCAAGACATTTCAGAGCCTTCCGGAAGAGCGAAATCTGCTTGGCACGTCATAGAATGTGCATTGTAATTATCATCCAATCAATTTAAAAGAGAAACATGCTGTGGGGCCATACAAGTATTTTTCCGTGATTTTGAAAACTCAAAGGGGTAAACAATCTTTAGTGTAACACAAAAAGGAACCTGAGCAGCATGGTGCCGAGCAGCTTGTGTAAGAAGACTGCGGGATTGTCCTTGACGGAGAGACTTCATTCGAAATACAAAAACATTTGCTCCCTCATCATATTCATCGTAAGCTGCTTTCAGTTGCTGAGAAGAAAAGTGCTCCCCTTTGGCTCCTCTCAGCTTTCCTCCCTTTTCTGTATGCTTTTGGATCAATTGATCATAGATTTCTCTGATAATCCATAAGCAAGATTAAGAATAAATATAAATAGATTATAATCTCACACCTAAGAGTTAATTTCTCTAGTTTGTTACCTTTTTTCGTCACACTGTCTCTTCATGTCCTGCAAATAACATACACTGCTGAAGATATTTTCAAAGCATAAAAAACAAACAAACAAACAAACAAACAAACAAACAAACAAACAAACAAACAAACAAACAAACAAACAAACAAACAAACAAACAAGCAAGCAAGCAAGCAAGAAATTAAATTTGGAAACTAGAGATAATATTTTTTGACAGCTCATTATGTTAGATTAAATGAGGTTTACACAGACAAACCTCAACAATGTGTAGTTCAGAGAGGAGGGACTCAGATGGGACTGTAATTGTCTGGTTAATATGTGAACGCTGAAAACAGAAAAGCACTATCGCATTACAAGGGAAAATAAAAATTAGAGAAATCCAAAACAATTTATACAAGGACTACTCACATAACTATCTACAAGTTTCTGGAGCTGAAACTGTACTTTACCAAGCTTGAGTAACGCTTTACCTAGAAAGTAAAATAAATAATTCAGCCTGGAGAAAATTATAAATAAATGAAGTGTGCATGTAGAGCCCGTTTGGTAACACTGAAATTGGCTTAATCAGCTAATTCTGCTGAAGTTTATGAAGTTCTCGCTGAAGTGGTTGTATTGGCTCATTTTGCTAATTTTTTCTTTATTACGTAGTAATAAATAAAGAAAAAATTATATGAAAAATAGCTAAAATGGTCTTCTACAGTAACTTCAGCCAATACGGTCAGAAAAGTAACTCCAACCTTACTTTTTCTTATTATTACACAATTCAGCCCGCGAAATCAAAAATTACGTGTTTGGTTAAAAAGTTGCCTCATAAGCTGAAAAGCATAGTCACCAAACGGCCTCGTAATCTAACATTGTGAAAATCCCCACCTACCCAGCTTAATCCCAGCAAGCACTTATTGCCGCTTTATATGAGCACTTTAATTGAGAAACTATTTATTCAATTACAAGTTGACTGAATATTAGATCTCATTCCTACATGTGGACGTGGTGAACAAAATTCATATGAGCATACACATTTGTATGCCATCCAAAATAGTTATCTTGATTAGGACTTATTACCGGTTTCTTCATCATCACTCAATGATGTCTTTTCAAGAAGACAATCACCCATTTCACGCAGTGACTCTGAAAATTCTGGAAGAAAAAAAATGTCTATTATGAAAATTTCCACCAAAATGGTAACAAAAGATAGAAAGAATAACACTGCACAAAAAAAACAAGATAGGTTAAAGATGTAAGCAAAATAAAAAACATCCTAACTTAAGCTTCTCATTTGATGTCAGAGGCGAAGCAAGAATGAGTATTCTATAACAGGGGTGACATGTATTTATAGATAAAACAATAAAAGCTAGGATTACATCTCAATACATAAAAAACAATAATGAGAACCCTATCGAATGTAAGTACAAACTTTAAAGATAGTAGAGAACGCAGGATTCATCAGTAGAAACAAATATGCATATGATCATTTTTCAGTAAAATCTAAATGATGCATGCATGTAAACATAAAAAGATGTTATAACTTATAACGCATGCATACATGTAAACATAAAAAAATCTTATATGTTATATCACATGCATACATGTACACATAAATGTATGCTTACATACATACATGTAAACATACAACAACAAACAACAACATTACCCCAATGCCGCAAAGGCTCCCACCTACGGTAGGGACGTGGGGTAGGGGCCCGGATGTACGCAGCCGTACCCCTGCACTAAAGCACAGAGAGACTGTTTTTGGTTGACTGGTGATGAAAATCACGTCGAAAATGGCAAGGACTGAGTGCTGCTTCATAACAAAGAAGCGCAGACAATTTAGTGAGCCATTTTACTTTATTCTATCATATTCCCAAGCCAAAAAAAGTGAGTTTTTGACTTTTTGGCTCCATTGAAAATGATGGAAAATGCATACATGTAAACATATTTGAACTAAATAACAAATCTTATTCAAAGATCCTCAATCTTATTCAAGCTTGAGCTTCATGATTCATGAGAACAAGTGCTTTTCGTGTTTTTCAAGAGAAAAGACCCTCATATTTCAATCTTCTATACCGAGAGTTTTTCATCATATGATTCATATCAAACTGTAAAACGCATTCTTTATGGCATTATGACATTAACTATTTTATTCATTGAATTGTTGAATCATCGCTAAGATCTATGAAGTATATTTTCCTTAATGTTTGGGCATGGCGCAAAAGGTCCTTATTGATCTCTTTTAAATATTTAGTGGCCTATGTGCAGAGAAACTAATTCCAGAAAACCGTAATTAGACAGTTCTTCTTTTTTCATGTCAGTATTGGTTGTATCAATGCTGAACATCCAATGCAATCAATACTTACATCCAGGTATAGCACTTTTTTGGACCAAGCTTGAGCTTCATAATTCATGAGAAGAACGGGTTTTCGTGTTTTTCAGGAGAAAAGATCCTCATATTTCAATCTTCTATACCAAGAGTTTTTCATCTTATCTAGCTTTAGAAAAATAAAATCATCTGCACATTTTTTAGCCAATAATAGAAGCCAGGTGGACCCAACAAGTGCATAAAGCATTATAAAACTTGGAAAATGACCCACATGCAAAAAAATGATGTTTTTCGGTTCGGAGATATTTCTACCAGAGAAGAAAACCTGAGTTTTTTGTGGAAATGAACTCTAGAGTACTTGACTAAAAAAGGCATCCTGGTGCACATTGGCATCCCCGCAAAGCGAGGATTTGGGGAAGGATCCCACCACAACCGTGTATAGGGGGCAAGTCTTCCCTTGTAATTTTACCAAGAGGCCACTCCAAGGACTTGAAGCCGTGACCTCTCAATCCCACCACCTCTAGAGTACATGACTACATGTTAAGGACCCGGACACTACAAATAATTAGAGTCTTATCATGTTATTTTAATATTGGTCAATAATAGGGTTTTAGGCCTTACAACTAAATAGAAGTGGGCTGGCCCATTAGAAATAGAATAAATAAGGGTGAGTGGTGAGTAGATGGGGGAGGAGAACTTGGGATCGGGACTGGGATATTGGGAGTGAGAGACCACTCGAAGAGTCTCAAACCTTTTCTTTCGTTACTTTCTGTATTCCCTCACTAAATCTTCATTAATATACTACTACTTTCTACTTGGATTCTTCCGTTACCTATCATTGGTATCAAAGCCTACGATCGCTGCACCTTTGTATGGTCCTCACTCGATCGAACATGGAGCAGCGGATAAATAATTTGGAGATATCGCTGGAGCGATCTATGGCCGATATGTGCGCTGAGATGAAAGCAATGATGGACGAGCGGATGCAGACACTGTTAGAGAAGATGCAAAGTCTTGAGACCCAAGGCAGTCGCAGGAAGAGAAGAGGACGATCAACCACAAACCGTCGTTGCCATACTTCAGCAAGCGTGAGCTCCTCTAGTTCCGAAGGTAAATCTCATGAAACCCACTCAGTTTCACGCAGCCCTTATCAGACGAGAATCAGCGACCGTGTATATACTGGAAGAAAGGTCGATTTACCACTTTTTAGTGGAGACGATGCTTATGGATGGTTGATTAGGGTTGAACGCTATTTCAAACTCAACCATGTGGCAGAAGAGGATAAAGTAGAAATAATCTTGATAGCCATGGCCGGAAAAGCTCTGAACCGGTACCAATGGTGGGATGAACAGACTGATGACCATTCTTGGTTAACTTCAAAGATGCTTTGATCCGACGTTTCCAACCTGCCTTAGTACAGAACACGTTTGGTCCTATGCTCAGTATTAGGCAAACTGATTCAGTAATGGAATATCGGGATCACTTTGAAATGGTTGTAGCTCCTCTCAAACTTGCTGACCAAGGGATGTTAAAAGGAGTGTTTCTCAATGGCCTTAAAAAAGAAATTAGCACAGAACTGAAGTTACACCAGACCAGTGGGTTAACTGAACTGATGGACAATGCTTTGTTGTTGGAGCAGAAGAACAAGGTGTGGACAGGAGAAAAAAATAAAGAAGAAGACAACACAGGCTGGAAGGAACAGGGAGGAAAAAGGGTTAGACCCTGGAACTGGGTGGAAGCAACAAAGGGAAGAACACCTGCTTTAACTTCGGAGAGAACACTTTCAGAGAACAAAGTGGAGGAATCGCCAAAACCGAATAAGACATGGGAAGGTGGCCAAAGGTTGACACAAGCGGGCTTAGAAGAAAGAAGCAAGAAGGGCCTATGCTTCAAATGTGGAAACAAATGGGGCAAAGAGCATGTTTGTGGAATGAAACATTATCAATTTATTTTTATGGAAGAGCCAGAAGAAGAGAAGGGCACAGAAGATCAGTTATATGAACGGGATGAAGCTGAAAACTTGCTGGAAGCCTGGAACGTAATGCAAAATCAGTCTCTTATCACCCACCTTGAGGACAAGGTGGAAGTTCAAGGGGGGAGTGATGTTAGGGACCCGGACACTACAAATAATTAGAGTCTTATCAAGTTATTTTAATATTGGTCAATAATAGGGTTTTAGGCCTTACAACTAAATAGAAGTGGGCTGGCCCATTAGAAATAGAATAAATAAGGGTGAGTGGTGAGTAGATGGGGGAGGAGAACTTGGGATCGGGACTGGGATATTGGGAGTGAGAGACCACTCGAAGAGTCTCAAACCTTTTCTTTCATTACTTTCTGTATTCCCTCACTAAATCTTCATTAATATACTACTACTTTCTACTTGGATTCTTCCGTTACCTATCACTACAATAATAAAAAAATAAGCTAACCCATGAACATAGGCATATAATGGGATAAAATACACATTGCAGTCTTAGTACAGGCAGATGTACAGTTATTCTTCTTGCATTTACTTTTTTATCAATACAGTACATTTGAACAGCATGAGAAAATAGAATGATACGATAAATTTAATAAATACCATATACACTGTTTACTGTTGCAGCAGCAGCAGAAAGTAATCTATCATAGCAGTCCCTCATGTCTACCATATCCTGAAGAAAATATGCACATCTTTTTAAGAACAGTAGCGCTATACACCATTTTCAGGTGAAATCAATAACGTTTGGTTCTACACATCATATAGATATATACAATCAATCAAAGTTGTTCACAGAAAAAATGAGCCAGATGATCCCCACACTAGATGACTTTCAACTAGTGCATTGATTATAATACTACACTGAATATATAGCACTTGCACGCATTGAACAACTACATCCAACCTATGACAGCTTATAACACTACATTGAATATATTCTCTTTTTTTTACTTCTTCATGTCTTAGTTTTGATCAATATCTCAACATTCAATAGCCTTCAAATGGTAGAGCTTATTCAAAGAGCATATAGCTTATTGTACGATCTAAGATGCAAGCTCCATTTAGTAAAATATGTAAGATCTATAAGAGTTTTTCCTAAATCCTAACGGGATACATTCAGAGCTTATTCTACAACCATATATGTGTGTGTGCTTCATGGGCTCAAAGCGATCCTCTCTCAGCTGTTTTTAAAAAGCAGCAATGTGGAGGTAGAGGTATTCCTAACTGTTCTTTATAATCCTTTCATGGGTTCTGTCAGGAAGAAGTTGGAATAGAGCATATAGCTCATTTTAAGGTTTAAGTAAGATACAGGCTCCTATTAGTAAAATGTGTTTGAGGTTGCAGTAAGAGTTTATTTTAGATTTTGTCCCCTATAGCTTTCCATTAAACCAGTTAATAAACATAGTTTATCCATTTCTACTAAGGCTTTAACTCCACATTGATTTTTTATGCACAGCAGCTGATAAGATTATTACCAAACACTTAAACCATATTAATTAGCTTTAGATTTTCAACTTTTAACTATTAACTTCTAAGCTTCCACATGGTTTATCAAAGTAGCCATAATAGTCTTGATAGGGTTTTATGCCATGAAAAAAGCAAGACTAGCTTCTAAAGAGAACATACTCTCATAGATTGAGAGATAAATTATGCAATTTGAGAAATCAAAAGTGCTTTAAGTTAATCCAAGTAAACCAGCTTTACGAAAAATGAAATCAGAGAAACCTCGGGTCGTTTCACTGTAAATCTCATTTCTAGAGTTAGAGTAATTACACCTTCATAATTGAAGTGAAATACAAATTATGTAGAAAACAATAGGAAATCAGAAAAAAGTTTCTAAAGTGCCATTTTAGAGTTGAAACCAAGAAAAAATTGGACCCGATTACGAGGTTGAAACCAAAAGAGAGAAACCTTCAAGTAGACAAACGAAAATAAACAAAGAGGGGAAAATTAATCCACGAAAACCTGTGTAGCTTTAGCTAATTCATCTTCTTGAGTCAACGACCGAATCTTACGTTCTCTTCTCTCGTGCTTTAGTGCCGCCAATCCTCGCAATGTCTTCAAAGACGTCTTCATCTTCTTCTCCAAACGTGCACAGACAGGGATGCCTTCTCTGTGCGTTTGTGTAATGATATCTAGAATTGTTTCCAAATTAAACCTAACTATGTCATATAGAAAACATGTGGAGTCAAAAAGATCGATGCTTTTTTACAACTGGTCTATTCCGCCATTGCAGAGTCGCTAATTTTGGGGGTGGTAAGCTTAAAGTAGTTTGGCAGTTTGCCAGAATTTTCTTGTTATTTTAAAGGGGAAAAAATAACTGCAATAAGAATTACTGTATTACGGTATAGACCATCTATTTTTTATTTTTTATTTTTTATTTTGAGAAAAGACCATCTATTTAATTAGTTCACACGGTTTACTGATCTAATATTCCTTATGTGCTAGGCATTGGAGCATCTCTGATAGCTTGTTATATACTCTACTATTTTCACAGTTATTTCTTCTGATTAATCCATTTTCTATTATAGCAAGTAGCTTGTATTGCCTAATTTGTTTGTCCGGTCTATGAGAAAAATACATTCCAATAGTAGGCTAGTAGCTTTAATATTTTTTAAAAATTGCAATCAAGTCTCTAATTGTAATCATTGAAGATATTCTTAGTAAGCATAAGCCTTCATAAATCCTCAATTTGTAAGCAAGTTATGAAAACACATAGTTGTGTAATTTGTATAACAACTTTTGAAAGATGTTTTATAATCTCAATTTTTGTAAAAATCTACATTGAGTATCTTTTAAGAAAAATCTGTGGTTTGTAGTATTAATTAATCGTAACGACTTATTATACAAACCATAATTAATGTTATGTTTGAATGATCCTTTCGGTTCAAAATGAACTCAAATTTTATTGTTCAGGACAATTAATTGATGAGATCTAAAATTAGTAGTTGATTTGAAGGTGAGTCTCCCCCAAAGAAACTCATACGACATAGCTGTCAATCAAACTTTATTTTCTATTTTTGTTATAGAAAATAAAGTTTTATAATATTGGACTCCAATGCTGGGTTGGATCAGGGGCCAGCGCAGGGCTATGAGTCTCACACTCTCACCCAAGGAAACCCAGACGACGACGTCCTTGTTCGTTGTTTTGTATCAGAAGCCACCACACCTCCTCAACTTGATTGACAGATCTACTCTCTTCCTCTTCGCTCGATGTTTTGAATCGGGACCGCACACTCACTGCTCTGTATTGGAAGCGCCTCACTTCCCGCCTTTGAGAACACCGGCCGGTCACGGCTTCTAGGTGACTTTGTGACGTGAAGCTGGAAGATGAGCGTTCACATCGGCGATGAATCCTAGGTGTGATTTAGGAATCATTTTTATAACGTTGATTTTTTAACATTTCGATTCAACTCATTCAGATCAGTTTACTCATTTCAAATCTTTCCCCAAACACCAATATTTGTAGAATAATAGACCAAATTTTAGAGAATTCAAATCATTTGGAGCTGAAATGCCTATACCGAACATAGCCTAAAGCTCTTAAAAATATTTTTCAATTAGTCGTGCCAAACATAAACAAATTATAAAACAAATATTTACTTTCTACCCGCTTGGTGACCTCTATTTTTTACTTACCCGCGATTCTTTTACTAAAAGAATAAACTTTTGATTTCACAAAGTGAAATTTATAATAAACAAAATAAGTAAGACTAAATTTACTTTTCTGGTTGAATTGGTTGATTTTGATGACTATTTGATATTTTTCAAATAAGTTTTCTTTATTCAATTAAAAGAATGAATTTTGTATATAATTTTTCATAAGATCCGGTCAATTTGAACTTCAGAAAATCTTGTCAATACCGTCAATTTCAACGTTCTAAATAGGTTGTTTATTTCTTCTTGAAATAATGAAGCCCAAAAATGGTAAAGTTTAATCGAGTATGCTTTTGAACTATATATGACACATAAATACTCCCTCCGATCCCAAAACAAATTCAGTATTTGACTTCACACAAATTAAGGAAATAATTTTGACTTTACCGTAGAGTACACTGTTTGACACTGTTTGACACTGTTTTGCACTGTTTGACATTGTTTTGCACTGTTTTGATGTAGATAATTTGCCAAATAAGAAAGGGAGAAGAAGTGTGAAGTTTATTTTGGACCTACCCAAAAAGGAAAGTGTGAATTTGATTCGGGACCGAAGGGAGTATATGTTAGCTATATATTGGAGAACATATGCACCTCAAACTATGTATTTGGACATGTATGTATGCTTGTCCTAATTACTTTACAATTTTTATGTCCAACTGTTATAAATGAAAGTTGATATGTCCATTATTCTATATTATATAATTCAAGAATATAATTGTTTTTATTTCCTTTTAGAATGAAAATGACTTGTATTAACACTACAAAAAAATACGGGATTGGCAGAGATTTTGGCATAGATTTGACATGGATTTTGGCAGGGATATGCCAAATCCGCGCCAAAAACACTTTGGCACGAGCTATTTGGCACAAAAAATTGATAAATCTGTGTCATATCCCGTGCCAATCCCGTAATTTTTTTTGTAGTGTAAATTTATTAACAAACAAATATTGCTCTAGAATCACCAACTAACTATTCAAAGTCACCAACATAGAGATGTCCACCCCATTAGAGGGGGCAGAGTTAATGAGATCAGGTCAGGTGCACAACCGACACCTCAAAGATGATAGCAAAGACAATCATAGAATCATCGATCAAATGATCATAATGAGTAACATAGAGACGCCCACCCTCTTACTAGATAGAGAGTTGAAACAAGTTGATTTGATATATTGTGAAACTTATAAATTCATTCCATTTTAAATGTTATGACATTTAGAATACAAATGTCATCTAAAATATTGAAATATATAAATTTTCACACTTCAAGTATTCCCCAGTATTCGAGAACATCATATGTACTCAGGAAATTGTGTACACAAGTTTAAACATTAGAAATGCAGTTTAGTTTAATTTGGACTCATGTGCAACAGACAGATAGTTTTGATATAATACTACTAATTTATTTAATGAAGACCTCTCTACATACAAATTTTCTTTCCTTCATTTTATAAGAACACGTTGTAACTTAATGTCTCATTCACTCGTTAAAACTTCATACTTATAATTTAAAACTAATATCCTGAACTTATAGTCAATTTTCTTAGTATTGCTTGAATTTGCTTTTCATTTACCATAAAACATTAATTCATTTCATCGTAATTAGCATTATCAGTGACACAATGTGGCATAATAAGAAAATCCCTGTAAGAAGCATAACTAGCAGATGCCTTAGCTAGAACATGAGTGCTACAATTAGTTTGTCGACTAGTGAAAACAACAGAAAAGCCTTTGTAGAGCTTGAAGTTGCTATTAATCAACCCATATAAGCGATCCAACTCAAATGTTTTTTTTTGGAAGGATCTTTTAAATACGATGTATAGCCAATCTTCTAAAGAGTTTGGGGTTTGACAAATAATCCATGTCAAGGTTCAAGCATTTAAAGCCTATATGAGACCTGGAGAAGTCTAGGTATGAAAAAGTGTAATTTTATTGTTATCATTACTATTTTATAGTGATGCATGGACATAAAATTACAACAAAATTTATATAGATTTAAGAATTACATGTACTTTTGTTTCAATGAATATATCATTTTTAAAACCCTTATACAATGCACGTATAAATAAGTTATCATTACTTTTAAATATTAGATCCCATATGTAATTGATTTTTCCTATAATATAGATCATTTACGTCCATTCTGCATGCAATTGCTACACATATACGTTTTCATGTGCTCTATGATGAACATTTAAAATTACTACATTTCCATTCTAACTCTCTACACACATATGTATGCATGTATGTATGCGTGTGTGTGTGCATGCATGCATGCATGCATGTGTGTATGTGTGTGCATGCATGCATGCATGTATGCATGCATGCATGCATGCATGTATGTATGTATGTATGTATGTATGTATGTATGTATGTATGTATGTATGTATGTATGTGTGTGTGTATGTATGTATGTATGTATGTATGTATGTATGTATGTATGTATGTGTGTGTGTGTGTCTGTATGTATGTATGTATGTATGTATGTATGTATGTATGTATGTATGTATGTATGTATGTATGTATGTATGTATGTATGTATGTAGGTAGGTAGGTATGTATGTATGTAGGTAGGTAGGTATGTAGGTAGGTAGGTATGTAGGTAGGTATGTATGTATGTATGTATGTATGTATGTATGTATGTATGTATGTATGTATGTATGTATGTATGTATGTATGTGCGCGCGTGCACGTGTGTGTGCGTGTGAGAAAAAGTAAGTATGTTTTGTTTTTTGAAGAATATAGTAAGTATTTTTGAAGAATGTGTGTACGTACTCATGTATGTATGTTGTGTTTTTTGAAGAATACAGTAAGTATTCTTTAGTTAATTGAGCGTGTAGTAAGAAAAAGTAAGTACTTAATATAATATGGTTGAAAAAAGTGATAACCTTAAAATAGTGATTATTAGATGATGAGAATAAATTGAATCTTTGCAATTATTACACAAGGGTGGATTTCAGTTTTTCTTGGAACCTTTAAATTCTTTAACATACTTTTGACTCAAATTAGAAACTTTCGGTCGACAACAAACATGATTTAGTTAGAATTCCAAAAGTAAGTAATGTTTCAAATTAAAGAAAAAGAAGGGAATAATTGAGAGTGAAAAGTAATGGAGAATGTAGGATCCTAAACATTCCTCAAAGACAAACAAAGTGAACTAAGAACTTTGGTTCAATTCCCCGATGATACAAATTTTCAAAGAGCCACGTATATAAAGGATGGATCGGGATCCAAACTGAAGTGAAAACCGAATAGAATTACTTTTCAAGTTTTGCAAACCTGAACTACAATTACATAGTACATGTTCCTAAAGTGAAGGTTTATGTTTCAATCTCTAATTTTTTTAAAAGCTATTTAATTTTTTATTATATATTACGTAATACGTAGTAGTTGAGAAGATTATTCAAATAAATTTGTTCCTAAAAATATTAATATAGCTAATCATTATTATTATAATAACTAAGTCAAATAATAGATCGTTGATAGCGAAGTAGTTATAAATTAGGTTGTACATATTTACAAGTTCGAATTTGAAATGATTTTTTTTTTGAGGAAAATCGGCTTATCTTAAAATATCAGCAAAACCACACATATCATCCACCTCGAAGAAAACAGACAAGCTACAAAGATCAGAAACCATAGCTCGACCATATGCTCTTGGATGGATAGTCTACCCGGGGGGTATATATCCGACGGGTTATTGCTGAGAATAACTTAGAGAGAAGTCAGAGCATAAGTAAGTAAGAGAGAGAGTGTATTCAGTATGAATGTCGTGGTTACAAATGGGGAAATGGGGGGGCTATTTATAGTAGCAATAAATGCCGGACAGGGACACGTGTCAAGCATCCATTGGCCGAGAGGTCACCTCATCCGGTTGGCGCTGGCAAATGCATGTGGCCGCATTTAATGCGGCTGTTGGATGGGACGTTGCACAGGGTACGGTGATCTGTACGCGCGTGAAGAGGAGATCTTGTCGAGTGAGATGCCTTCGGCTATAGAGCAGTAGCCGAGGGCTCCTCAAACCGTGGGCACCCTGGTGCCGAGGGCTCCTGGTGCCGAGGGCTACTGTTCTCGCCGTTTTCTCCCAGTTTCCTAGTTTGCTTGAGAAACCCGTTCTGTGAGAGTTTAGAGCCTTCGGCCAGGGGGTCGAAGGCACCCCTGGTGCGCTGTGGGCCACTTGGTACTCCGGGCGCCATGATTTGGGCCTGTTGGGCCTTCTGGGCCTGTTGGGCCTTTACTGGAGTAGTGGGAGTCTGTGGGCCGGGGGTTCCCGGGCCATATACTCCATCACTCTTGGACCAGACTTAGAATCATCAGTCACCTCAAAAGAATCCACTTGATTCGTTAATCTCCAATTGGGCAATTGTAAGCCAATTATGATCGATATAGATTACGTATCACTTATCCTCTCATGACTCTGACTCAAAACAATAAAAAAATGATAAACAAGTCACCATGGGCAACACATACCCAACAAAGAAACCAGCTATTGTCCTTACCAAAGCAGTAAACTAAAAAACAGCAAGAGAACGTAAAAAGAATAGGTGTTAGACGAGTCTAGAAACCTAGACCCGCCTCCTCCATGTTTTTTGCTCCATCAATCACCATTGCACCTGCTTCCTGGACGTCCTGCTTGCGGAAATCCATCACTCTTCTCCTCTTAGGCTACCCACACTGGTTGACAGCTATAACCGCCTCTGAGCTCTTAGGAGTTTTGCCATGCACCATGACCAATGCTAAATCTTCATCATGAGAACTCCCTATCACATCATCCATAAACCTCTCACTTCTACCTGAACCCTTTTCACCTTGTGTGCCCGGATGGATCAGCCATTTATTTCCTCCCGTTCCCATACCTCTTACCCCCGCAGCTCGCAGCCATGGACCGTAAGGCTTTATCAACTCCCCAGCTCCCTTACTGTGTTCCAGTGGACAAAAACGATCTGCATGTCCAATAATACCACACACATAACAAAAATTTGGGAATTTCTCATATCTCAAATCTACCAAGAAGCAAGTCCTCTCATCTTTACCTAACTTTAACTTCCTATGCAAAAGCTTATTCATATCCAAACAAACTTTCAGCCGCATGTATGTCCTCCATATTTCCTCAAACTGTTTCTCCTCAACATCAATTAATTTACCTATTGAGTTCCCAATATTTTTTGCAATTTTCAGAGTAAAGGATCCCATAGGTAAATTAAAAACTTGAACCCGAAAATTAGCCTTGTTAAGCGGGACTGACAGAGTCCATTCACCATCCTGTAAAGCATGCACAATTAACAGATTCTGCTCAAAGAGCCACATGCCATTTTCAAGAACATGTTTCCTATCAACCTCATGAACAAAAGTAAAGAGATACCTTTTCTCCCCAATCTCTTTAATCGAAACTGCCTTAGCTGGCCTCCATATTGATGCCATTAAGTCTCTGAAGTAGTGAAATTTCATAGATTTATCATTAATCAATCGGCCGACCACCCCAAATCCTAGCCCTTATTTATCGGATTCGCCCGAATCCTCTTCAAGATCGATAGCAATACCCTCCTTTTCCTCTTCGAGGACCAAACCTTTCCATGTTTGCATCAAATCTTCCATGCCCGTTGTCTTCCTGCTAGACTCACCCACCAAATTCATCTACCTGCACTATTCACAAAACAAAAACACACCTCCAATCCTAGCCGCACACGCACCAATAAGCTAAGGCGTCTCTCGAACACTACTCAAACTATTAAGAAAGCAACCCACGAACAAAGACAAGACGGAATAAAAAAGCAACGAACAAAACAACTTGATCTAAATATTACCAAGCACAAAGACAACCATCACATCTACCAGCATCAAAACGAAGAGCAAGGAAGTTTCTTCGCCCTACTCAGCACACTGCACACATGAAAAATGGTGGACTACCCTAACCCTACATACGAGGGAGTAGTATAAACTAAACGAAGTGATTTAGTTTTTAGTAAAGTGTGTATAGCTATTACTAATAGTTGTAATAAAAAATATTAGGACTAGTAATAATTAGTTAGTAGTAACCAATTATAATTATAAAAATGTCTGTAGGCATGAAGAATAAGGGGAAATAAGATGTATTAGGCTCATATTTAATGAAGAACCCTTACAACTCTTTCAAAAACATCTCAAATTCTAACACTTTTCCTCTTCCTCTAAGAACAACTTCCCTCATCTTTTTTAAGAACAAGATGACGGCTTAAAAACAACTTCATTTTATGACGGCTTCCCTCATCTTTTTTAAGATACGTTCTTGCTTGCCAATTCCTTCCATCCTTTCCTATGTGCTTTCCTTCTCTAGCAGAATCCCTCAACCATGTCCAGAACGTCAAGTAAGTACTACATTTTGAGGCTTTTGAAACATTTTTCACCCTAAAAGATTTTAACATAGTTAGGATGGTAGACCTCAATATTCACTCATTACGATTCTTAGATAGTTTTCAATTGCTAAGACAAATATGAAGTTTTGAAGGGTTCATTTTCAATATATAAAAAATCTATCATTTTTAGGCTCTTATGCTTCATATTTATTCCAACCTGACCATTTTCCAATTATATATTTTGTGATATAGTAAAAAATTTGATTTGAATTACTCTCATACTCCAAATTATATACTCCCTCCGTCCCATAAAACTTGGCCAATGTTGACTTGCACGTAGATTAATAAAGTAAAAACTGTGTGGTTGATATTTGTGCAGAGGAGAGAGAAATAACTTTAGCCACATATTTGTTACTTTAAATGAAAATGGCAAAGTTTTTTGGGACGTCCAAAAAAGGAAAGTTGGCCAAGTTTTATGGGGCGGAGGTAGTAATTTTCTTTATCCTCTCTTTATGCACATTCTAATTGCAATTCTTGTCAATGCATACAACACAAATAACACCCGGACATGATGTTTTAGTCTCGATTAGGAATTCATTATGTACGTATTACATGTATCTACAAAGTCCTCTTCTAATGTTTTTTGTCAGATTAAATTTCATTGAGTAAGTAATGTAGTTAGTATCTACACCAAGTCGAGTATACACATATACTAGCGGAGTACGCACTACGTGCGAATGATGCCCGACATTAAAAATATATATTACATGATCATCAAATAGTAACCGCACTGGTATTATTGTTTCTGCATTACAAAGTTTAAAGAGGGGTAAACAAATATGCAAAAAAAGTAGCATAATTATCATGGAAACATTTACCTGTGACTCTCTCTCTCTATTTAAAGTTCATTAAGCATACACGAAACGGTGCCAATATCAGCTCCTACCGAAACCAAAAAATAGAGGCCAACCATCTACATGTGGCATTCTCTTTCTAGATTTTTTAAAAAAGTACATGAATAAAAACTCTTCACTTGCCCTCGCTCTGGCTGAAGTACGTTATTTAGATATATTCTGCAAGGATAAAAGCTTCAGAGTCTAAGATAAAACACCTGAAATTCTGCTTAAAGATCTATTATCACGAGAAGGGTGCTAGTGAAATATGAGACTGCCTAAACAACTAAAGTAGGAATGAGGACTGAGTCTTAAGCATTAAAATACTAAGTTCAAAATGGTCATACCAAAAATAGACAAATCGTGTTTCAAGATATAGTACATGTTGTCCATGAAAGCTGCAGAGATAAGCATTCCTTTTTTAAATCTTGAGGTAAACTACATATACCAAGCAGCTTCTTTCCTGAAAAGGAAAGAGAATCAGTAACTAATTCTTTCAAAAGTATTCTACGTTTCAAGGTAATAGAAATTCTATTAGCTTACCTTCTGAGCTCATTAATCTTGATGAGGCATGCCTGACTAAAAGAAAATTTCAGATCCCTTGTGTCACATAACTTTATTATATTGGAACTTTAAAGAATTAAAATATTAATGAGTAACTATAGGATACTTATTAATCAGCACCAACACTTGGTCAGTCACCCACATTAGTCCAAAAATTAATAGAGCTGCAGAGTTTGTTGCTTACCATAACATATCAATTAAAGTTAGTAGTCATCATTTTAAATAACTTGTTGGTATTCTTAAGTTTGACGCTATTAGTTTCCCTTATGTTTTGTGATTTTTTTTTTGAGTAGGCTTTGGTTTTATCCTCCTACTTTCCGCTTTTTTAATAAATAGGTGGGGTGTTTCCTGACCCTCACCGCCAAAATATAGGTGGGGTGTTTCCTGATAACTTATATTAAAATACCAAATGAATCAAGAGTTACATCTAGCCAATAGCTCAAAAATTTTACCCTATATCTTGAACACCCTCCATCCCTGGACTCAAGACACGTCTTACGATCATATTCTAAGACGATCTCATTCACAGAAGCGGTGCAAATGACTGACCACCAAATTGACAACATAGTGTTTTTATTGACTTTGAAGGTCACCGTACTCTTAACCACTTTAGTTAACTCATATTAGCTGAAAGGTCTCCTCAGTCTCTGATCAATCATAGAAAAGTTCACAAAAAATCGAATGAAACTTTTTGCTTAATATACAAAAGATTCAAAGCAATTAAAAGCCCTAGTGATCTTGATACTTATGAGCATAGCTAAACTAAATGTCTCAAGACTGCCACTAACACAAAAAAAACCATAAACAAGGTAAACTGTCACTAGTACGCTTTGGAATTCATTGTGTCTGACTTTACTCATACTATTGTTACTTCGTAAATTACTGACTTAATAATTAACCATCTTATTATTACATGACCTTAATCCTCATTCATTCACAGATAATTAGTTTCACATCATTCTCTAGCTCTTTACTCTAATAAGCAGAAACATTTTCGCTCTCTTGTCCTCATTTCTCACCCCTAAATCATCAACAAAATTATAATCACAACTAATCACTTTTTTATTCAAGATTAAGTACAATATTAATAATAAAGGTTCAGGCATTGTCATCTATCACAAGTTTTGTCTTCCTTATCTCTCAAATATTGTTATTCTAATTATATACTTGAGTTTTCTAAGCTTCCCAACATGTGGAACTAAATAAATTTGAGGCTTACGATCATATTCTAAGACGATCTCATTCACAGAAGCGGTGCAAATGACTGACCACCAAATTGACAACATAGTGTTTTTATTGACTTTGAAGATCACCGTACTCTTAACCACTTCAATTAACTCATATTACCTGAAAGGTCTCCTCAGTCTCTGATCAATCATAGAAAAGTTCACAAAAAATTGAACGAAACTTTTTGCTTAATATACAAAAGATTCAAAGAAATTAAAAGCCCTAGTGATCTTGATACTTATGAGCATAGCTAAATTAAATGTCTCAAGACTGTCACTAACACAAAAAAACCATAAACAAGGTAAACTGTCACTAGTACGCTTTGGAATTCATTGTGTCTGACTTTAGTCATACTATTGTTACTTCGTAAATTACTGACTTAATAATTAACCATCTTATTATTACATGACCTTAATCCTCATTCATTCACAGATAATTAGTTTCACATCATTCTCTAGCTCTTTACTCTAATAAGCAGAAACATTTTCGCTCTCTTGTCCTCATTTCTCACCCCTAAATCATCAACAAAATTATAATCACAACTAATCACTTTTTTATTCAAGATTAAGTACAATATTAATAATAAAGGTTCAGGCATCGTCATCTATCACAAGTTTTGTCTTCCTTATCTCTCAAATATTGTTATTCTAATTATATACTTAAGTTTTCTAAGCTTCCCAACATGTGGAACTAAATAAATTTGGGGCTAGAAATTGGAGTTCTCAATCATAAACATATTATTTATTAATACAAAAATGAACAGTTTCTAAACACACTGCTAAACTTCTTTTACCTTACTTCAGATTGAAAATTTTTTGGACAAAAAACTCATATTTGAAGTTGTAGATAAATAGTTTAGAATCCGACATAAGTCCTCTAACATTAGTAACTAGTCAACATCTCTGGATCAAAATGAGACTGGTAATATAAAGGCTATGCCAACATTGTATAGTAATCAAAATAAACAAGGTCAAAGTTACTTTTCTGGCTGAATTGGCCGAAGTTATTATAGATGATTATTTTAGCTAATTTTTCTTAATCCATCACCAACCAATTCAACGGTTCTAAACAGATTTTCACCAATTTCAGGAATTTCAACCGATACATAGAAAATAAATGATCATAATAATTGTTCCAGAAAAATTGACAACATAGTTCATCTAGATTAATGATTGTTGGTAATAATTCATCCTTGTGTAACACACAACATCATTGTTCTAATACAATATCGTAAAATTATTGTGTGATAAGTTTTTGACTCACGAAGTGTATACCATAATACTAAAAAACTAAAATTTGAAACATTGATGTCCAATATTTTCTCGATATTATATGTAGAGTAATGCTAGTAGTATACTAAATGTGTACTTTGAGTAAAATTATTTGTATAGCAATGATAATGGTATACTAATGGTTTACATTTGAGAGAGAAACTTGTATGTACTATACATTTTTTCATCTAACCACATGTCTAATTTATAATTGTTAAATAAATAAATGACACATATGAATCTCTTCTAAAAATATCCAAATTAATAAATATCTCCCATTGTTTAGGATATGCCATTTTTAATATCATAGTGTCAATGAATTACTTTAGACTACAAAAAAACAATGGTATTTGCACGGAATTCACAAAAATTGATCGAGTTATTTGACACGGATCATAACATATTTTTGGCACGACATGATCAGGTAGCTCATTCGAAAACTGCATTGGCACATATTTGGAACCAGTCTTGTAGGGATCCACATATCCATTTCAAATTCATTACAAATCCCCTCCATTTTTTGGCAAATCGTTGCCAAAGACCCGTTCCAAATCAGTGCTAATACCGTTATTTTTGGTAGTGTTACAACTTTTCTATACTATATGTATTTCTTTGATAAGACATATTGATCTACCTCTGTCTACTATAATGGTAAATAAATAAACACAAAAGTACATCTATATTTTTTCAAAGTTTATGATTTACTTAAGAGTATGATTTGTTCTTGTAAAAACCTGCAACTATACTCTCTTATTCCTCTATTTTACATGCCCAATGGTGTCGAGTAAAATGTTAATAATCGATGATTTGTTCAAGACCATTGTGAGAATCGTGTAACGTATTACAATATACTACATACTGTTTTAATCAATGAAAAATCACATTTCTTAAAAAGGGTATTGCTTAAATTAAAATTGATTGACACTATTTGATTAAGTGGCAAAAAATAAAAAAACACTTACATAAAAATAATAGTTGTGTACTTTATACGTACCACTTAGTACACAATTCTTCATCCGTCTCTATCAGACATTACATATTATTATTAATATGATTACATATTATTATTAATATGATCAATTTTGTTTTAATATTCATTACTTTTATACATTTTGATTCTTGAAATTTAATAGATATCTTCTGTGGGGGATCTGGAGGGCGAGAAATGAAAGTTAAAAAAGTAGAGAATATGCCGCAACAACAAGGATAGCCACCTGGCTGTTGGGTGAAGCCGAAGAAGACATGAAGGGTTAGAGTAATTACAGAGTAAATACGGACGCTGCGGCTAAGCAAGGTTTCAACAGTATTGATACAGGTTGTGTGGTGAGAAATAGAGAGTGTGCTTTTTAAATAGGAGGTGCAATCAACCGAAGGGGGAATGCTCACCAAGGGAGGCGGAGGCATTGTCAATGAGGGAAGCACTCATTTGTGTTAAGGAAGCGGGATGTGATTTCATAGATGTGGATCGAATGAAAGCTATTCAACGAGGGATGAGGATTCAACATTTGGTGTTATGATGGATTCATGGAAGATATTAGAGAGCTCTCAAATACTTTTATTAGTATTAATTTAGCTCATATGAAGCGATCAACAAACTGAGTAGCGCACGATCTTGCTAAGGCGGCTGGTTTCGTGTTTGGTTGCAATATTAGACATCAATTTCCTCCTGGTTGTATTTCATTATCTTTGAACCATGATTATTTATTTGAGCTTATTAGATTTAACTACTAGTATCATTATTCAGTAGTTAATTATGACTTTAAACAAAACTGGCCAATGAAACCGGGATGCAAAATACATGCTTAATCTAGATTCTAGTCGAGAAGAAAAGAATGTTTTTGAAAAAAACAGAGTGTTTTTCACTTGTGTTTAAAGAACCGGACCGGCCGGTTTGACCCGGAACTAGGCGACCCGGAGCACATTTTGGTCCGGTTACCGACCAACCCGCTAATGTGTTGAAAACCGGAAATACCCGATGATCTGTACAGACCTGGTCCGGAATCTGAACCGTCGTAGCCCGAAAAAGAGTAAAAACCCGGTCCCAAGTGAGGATTATGTTGCTGTTGGGAATCATATGTGCTTCTCCTGGACATATAGTGGCACCTATTCCATAACACTAATTTAGGTTGTTTGCTTTTTCTCACTTTAACTCGTATTAATATATTATTATAACATTTGTATTAATAAATTGTTTAATTAAGGTTTTTTGCTAATTAAATGTAGAAAAAAATACCAATATGATATTTATAATTTTTTATTAAATGTTATATTCATGATACTATTTATCTAATGTCAAATACATTTAAAATTTTGTTAAAAAGTATATATTTAGAACGATAATTTTATTTTTATATTTATCTTGTATCATCAAAATTAAATTATGATTGACATAATTTTGTCTTTTCAATTTTTATTTGATGTAAAATTATATGCTTCATATAATTTATGTTATAATTTTTGGTCAATATTGACCAGTTTTTTCGACGTTACTGAAACAGAGACCGGATTGACCCGTGACCCGGTCATTCGGCTGGGTCGTTTCCTGGTCCGATTTGAACATAGTTTTTCACCAAAATAAACAACGTCTACTCCAATATTTATTTATTACGGACGGGTAAAAAGAATCGATTTTCCAATGGACCAAACGGACCCTGTGAAAATTCCCAAGAAAACTTCGCAACGATTAAGAGGCAAAAACTAGCAATTCTACAGTGGCACAGCGACGGAAACAGAGACTTGAAGCTGATGGCATCCGCGTGGGGGGCATTCTGGGGAACAAGGGTGATGGAAATAGTGAAGAAGCACGACTCCGGCGGCCTCGTTTGGAAGAGAATAAAGCTCACCACCACTCGTAAGGCCAACGCCAAGAAGCGCCTCCGCCGTGTTTGGCAGGTTTCCTCCTAGCCTTACCACCCATCTTGTATCGGCCCGCATTTTCGCATTAGTTTACATATTGATTCGTTATATGCACAATTCTTTTAATGCTTCGAGCATTCCATCCTTTTCCTAGCCTGGGTTTCCTGAAATTTTAATGTGGGCAGGCCAGAAATTTAATTCGTCTGGATTTTTACAGCAAATAATTCATCCAGTAAACCATTTTTATCAGATTTCCAGCAAGTCAGGAATTGTGGGCGGTAGGTATTTTCTTTGTCTTGTTTAGGTCTATTAAACGAATAAAACCAATAAAAACTTCCTCTTAGGAGTGATTGAGTCATATTTTAGGAAAATGAAGAAACCAAGGGCAGTCCTATTTGAGTAAATGTGCTATGTTTTACTCATATTTAAGGATTTTTCACATTCTTTTAGCTTGCTTATTACTTGTCTAGTTACATAGATAGGCAAGTGCGGTGATAATTCATTCTCATTAAAGAAAAGTTTTTTTTTTTTGTCTTGTTCTAATGTGTAGTCACATTAGACTTTGGTAAGGCATCACAAATCCTGAGTCCTGACACAACAGCCCGTTTGCTACAAAGTGCTTGCTTATCCAATAAAGCATGATCTTCCTAACATTTGCAAATTCCTTTTATGTATTGATAATTTATGCATATCAATCTGCCTGTCACCTTATTATTTTAAATCTTATCCCAGTTTGTATGACTGCTTGATGGTAATCGGCATCACGTCTTCATATTTGAATTTATGGCATGCTGGTTGCTAAATTCAAGCTATTAACATGGGCTGTTTTAATGTTATGTAAAATTGTAATTTTGGACGTGAAAGTGGCGACTCATTGCTTGAATACTTTGTTGACCAATGCTATCACCCAATTTCCAGGTGTCATTTAGAGTAAAAGTGAACTTGTTGACCAATGCTATCACCCAATTTCCAGGTGTCATTTAGAGTAAAAGTGAAGTTGCTGACTTGTTTCTCAATGGGAAGAATTTAAAGCCTAATTTCGTAAAGATGTTTTAATAAAAAGTCCTTTGGAGCATCTTTCACCTAACATTCGTCTTCAATATTCCATCTTCATGCTCCAAGAGCTTTTAAAAAACCAAGTTGCTACAGAGGACATATTTTAAAAGCTAATTAAAATCTTGATCACGTTGAAGAAAGAATCATAACATTACTCTCTAATTACAATTATTGTTAATATTAACTAGGTATTGGTTTTGAGCTTGTTGCTTGGGACTACATGCGCACACAGTTTCAAAATTTTCTTATGGTTATTAACCTGCACTGTGTAAAAGAAGCAATGTGGCTTCAGCAATGTGGCAGTGGTGGGTCTGGTTGCTGCTGCCTCTTTTTTATTTTTCAAATACCACCTTCGATTCCAGACACCCCATGACATTAATATTTCCTCTATTGGCGGCAGGCTGGCAGCTCTCTTTGATGTCTCTCACCTTATTTCCTTGTATGAAAGGACTTTGGTTTGATATTGCTTGTGTGCATGTGTAATTTATTTTTCGGGATATAGTCAAATACTCAAATTTCTAAAAAAAGATAGGGAAAGTGGATAGAAGCTTGCGTTTTTTGTTTTGGAGTCACCCTGAAAGGCTTTTCACTTCTAATGGGGGAAATTGAGGAAAATATTAGCTTATGCAGCTGTGCCAATCATTTGGAGTTCATTATGATGGTAATTATAATAGCCAAAGCCAATGAAGTATTGAACTGTAATCTAAAATTACCAGCTGGTAACATGAACTAAGAGATAATCTCCAAATGCTCTCATATCCCATAGTAGTCAACAACAGAGGACATCACTTTTATATCGGCAGAGCCACAGAGACTGTGATAGTGGAGTGGGTAAGCTTATGCCCATAAGCCCGCTAAAAATAAGTCTCTTTTAGAGTCCATTGTGAATTACTAAGTGTCTGCTTATATTCCACACCATTAGTTCTTCCTTTTATGGGAAATGGTACGAAGACTCAAAGCAAATAAAGTACTAGCAATTGTCTAATACTAACTGATAAAGGATAACTTACCCTAATAAGACATTTAAAAGAATAAACTAATGAAATACTAATACTACTGAATAACAAACTAACTAAAACACTAACTATATTGAACATCTAAATATAAAACTGATCCTAAGGAAATTCAATGCCTTGCTTGCTTCTCCAGCCTGTTTGAGTATTTTTTTCCTTCTGTGTAAGCTATATCTTGCTTTATCCCCCCTCCAAACTCTTTGTTATCTTATCCATTATAGAACAAATTTTCGAAAGGCTAGTTGGGATGGAGGCAAAGCCTTGGGGCATAAGCATCAAAATATACTACAAAATAATTCTTTTAGTACGTTAATAGTAACATAATAACTTATAAGTAACAATGTGCATAATTATAAGTCGAGGAGTCTCAAACACAAACACATGACTGGATCACATCATTACACAGCATTAATCAAAATGAAGGTTGACACAAAAAAAAATACATCAGCGTTTGAAATCCCAGGTCATTATTAACAGAAACCCACAAATTACTCAATTAGGAAATCTGGAAGATTAGTCCAAATCTGAAATTTACACTTTAGTCCTCATTATTAGTTTTTATCTCACAGTAAACTAACAGCACCTCAAAATGACGCTTTAAAGCATGCCCCAAGGCGTACACCTTGACGATTGGGGGGCGTAAGTTTCTTATCTTGCAAGAAGGGCGTATGCCTCAACACTTACTATGAACTTCACTGTGAGGCACGCCTTAAAACGCGCTTAGGAACCCTGTTAAAGAACACATAGATGCTGAAGAAGAAGACTATTTAAGGTGATGTTTTACCTGTCTATTTAAATTCTAGTGCCTAGTTACATTTGGTGTTACAGGCCTTACTTGTCTGTATCTACTTCACATGTTTTGTTTGAGTTTTTAATTACTAAATATGAATAGCTCATATTTTTTAGTAATATGTAGATGTTTATCTAAAAAAACCAAACAAACCCAGTATATCTGACTCTGACGTAGGACTTGGAGAGGATGAAATATACTCTTTCTGATATATAGTACTCATTACATGTTAAATATAAAATACTCAAATAATGGTCAACTCACTCTCAGCTATTAAATAATCTTATTTCAGACCGATAACTATGTGTCATCCATAAATGGCTTCATGATATGGTTTTGTTTTCATACACCATGCGCTTATGAAGTCTAGAAACTAATGTCATTTTTACAACTTCAAGACATTTTTGAACTATTGCCTCATCTTTTTAAGACCTCCAACATGCAAACACTTTGGAGTTAGGAGGTTGGACTTCATTATATATGTAGAAGTGCTTACTACACAACGACTAGCTTGACCTAATAAACATATTAGATTCTCCCTTACCATATCATCAATGGAAAATACTCTCATTTTCACTGATTGAGATCACAATCATCTGTACCATCTTTACTGTCCACTTGTGTACCATTCATATAGATTGATTGAAGTTATGTCAAGTGCTGTGGTACAGAAGTTATGAGCACCAGTTTCAAACAGAAATTCCTCATTGAATAATCTAATATTTTGAAGTATGAATGTATGATCAAATGTTCATCTTAAAATATGCGTCTATGTTAACTAATGTTTTTCATTCTATCTTACGAGTAATCCAACATTATGAACAATATATTGAAGATTATCTAGTGGAGCTGCTATCTTATTCCCCATTCAATCATAGATGCACATTAAGATCACTCATTACTCTGTCTATTCTTCCGTTATTACTGGTATGCATCGTATTGGTCATGCCTGTCACATCCTATTCAATATCTCTATTCCTTTGTGTCATTTGCTTTAAGGTCATTTGCTTCCGTTATCAATCACCTAATCTTGCTAATTATATTAAGTATTAACACCCTTATGTGAATTTCCATCATTTGCAATGGAGCCAAAGATTCATTATTTTTTGGCTTGAGATTATGATGGAATAAAGCAAAATGGCTCACTAAACTGTCTGCGCTTCTTTGTAATGAAGTAGCAGTCAGTCCATGCAATTTTGGACGCGATTTTCACTATGGGTCATCCGGAAACAGTCTCTCTGTGCTTTAGTATAGGGGTAAGACTGCGTACATCCGACCCCTCCTTACCCCACCGTAGGTGGGAGCCTTTGCGGCATTGGGGTAAATGAAAATGAAAATGAAAATGACTCCTTATGTGAATGCGTTTTGTTAATTTCGCTCGTATATATAAGTTTTTCCACGGTTCCATAGTTCAAAGGCCAAAAGCTCGTGTTATCTGACGTGTCCAATTTTTAAAAAAGCTTTAGGATAAAACATTTTCTTCCAATTAAAAGATGCTTGATTTTTCTTACAGAATGAAGCCGTCCTGAGAGCATGTTCTGAAGCTCCTCCCTCAGAGACAACTACACATGTTGAAGCCGGAGATATCAATGCAATGCAATCCACAGGTAACCAAGGTTAGCAAGCAAGCAAGATGACAAAGGAAAAAGGAGCACAATGCTCTTTACATTTGATTGCTTTTTCATGATGTTTTTAAAGTAGGTTGACTATAAATGTTGCATACATTGATCTGTTTCCATTTTTTCTTTTATAAATATAATCCAATCATCTTAATCTCTTGTTAGACTTAGACAATAGTTTTTATTTATTTATTTATGACTGTTATTACTATTACTTTTATTATCTGCTATGGATTATATTATTATTATTATTTGGTAGAAAGAAGTTATATTTGTCACGTTTAAGTTTGCTTCCTCCTGTCCTAGTGAGCCTGCAATTGGATGTGAAGGGTGTCGGCTAGTTGTTACGTGTCAACTTATCTTCTGGTATGGCAGATCACAGAAGTAGAAAGATGGACCCTTTTGATTAATTACATGTTGAAAATTCTGGGTGCATAGAGATGGTAGTGGTGTTCCTCACTCAGGAAATTGCAACCACATGTGGGGTGGGGTGAATTTGCCTAGTTGATGATGATGTGGTCCATCATCATTTAGAGAAAAAAATATAAATATCAACTTGATGGATGGGTAGATAAATGTGGAAGCCACTTAAAGATGGAAATCCACTGAGTTAATTTGTGAAAGAAGAGATTGATTGTGACATTGAAGAAGTTAGAATACAGCTTCAAATTCTCTTTTGTGTTGGACAGTTTTGTGCAAGACAGTTTTTTTCAGCCATCACTCATTGTCTTCTCCTCTTTTACCTTCTCTTTCCCTCTTAAGTGGCGTATTTCAATTTTTGAGGTTTCCCTATTAAAAACAAACTCTTGTGGTCTCAGACAGAAATGGACGTGCACTCCCTAGATAACATATTCGAGGTTTTATGAAACACAATGAAAATCCGGCATTTTGAGACAATAATATGAATAATTCTATTTTCCAAAATAGTGACTAGATATGACTAGTTTCATCACTCTCCAAAATCAACTCAATTGTACTAGCCCTCATAGGGAAAAATTATAATTTTTCTACAAAGTACTTCCTCCTGTATCAAAATAATTGTCCAATTCTTTTTCATGTAGTTTAAGATACATGTAGAAATAGTGTATACTTTATTAAAGTGGATTGTAGTTGTTTTTAGCAATTTTAGGGTAGATTTCTTTCCATAAAGATAAAACTATTAATTGATACAACTTAAAAAGGAGATTGAGACAAATATTTTGATACAGAGGAAATTGTTCGAAAAGGCATCGAGAGAGTTGCCGAAATCCACGGTCACGGACTCACGTTGGCATGTAGGATCATGTCAACAACGGTGGTGCCGTGGTGGTAGCATGTTGGCAGTATTAGGGATGGATTGGGATGGGCTGGCTCGGCCCTGGCCCGCCCCAGCCCTGGTCCGCTCCACCCTGCCCCGGTTCTGTTTAGGCATGACCAGGCCCGCTACTTTTCAGGTTCGTTCCCGGCCCGGTGGCTATAAGGGCGGGCTTCGGGCTCGTTATTTGGACTGGACCCGGCCGAGCTCGGGCCTGATTGCACTATTTTTTTAATTTATTGCCCAGTCCCATCACGAAGCCCGACCCGACCAGGTAAAAACGCGGGCCGGTATCGGGCTGAAATTCTTAAGCCCGAGCCTGCCTAGTCCTGGCCTGTAGCCCGGACCGGATCCCAACCCGGCTCGGTCTTGGTTCACCCCTAGGCAGTATTGTAACACCCCGGCCTCGCAGGACCCGAGGTAGCTACTCTAGACCAATAGTACTGTCCTCACAAACCACCACGAGCCTTTACCGCGCACTTTATCCTCACTCATGCGCGCCCTGAGAAACTTCCCAGGGGGTCACCCATCCCAAGAGACTACTCTCGTGCAAGCACGCTTAACTTTGGAGTTCTTGGGTGATGAGCTCCCTTAAAAGGAGATGCACCTCTGTTGGTATGAGTAGTACTATTAATCCATTTAAATTAAATCTCAAGTGTTACAAGTATCACCGGTAAATTCACTTGCAATAATATTTTAAAAATTTGTCATATTTTTTCAAGTATTGTTTTAGTAATATAGTAAAAATGTATCCTAATCTATTTATATTGTTTAAACTTTAAAGTACACCCTAATCTGCTTAAAGTCTTAAATTACATGTTTGAAATTTGAGTATGCAATCTCTACCTTGAAAGGAAATGATGACTATCATCTCCTTAAATTACATGTTTGAAATTACATGACTATCATACCACGAGATAGGTTGGGAATTAGCTCGATATGCATAATCAAGGTCCCAGAATCTTAGAGCATTTTGAGTCCTTGGTTTGGTCTTGACACTACCTCTAAGCAAGGGCAAAGTCATGTGTATGCTTAGGGGCTCTGATCCCCTTCCATTTTTTATTTTTATTTTTTACTATCTTGTAAAAAATGGACCCTTTTGTTTTTCTTTTAGTATGATACAATAATAAGGACATTACCACGATGAGGTAAGATGAGGTTAAATGTAGGCAAAACATTACTCTTGACTAAAGGACAAGAGTAATCACATCAAAAATTGCATGAACTAATTGTTGCTTCGTAACAAAGAAGCGTTGACAATTTAGTGAGTTATTTTTCTTTTAGTACGATGATAGTGTAAAATACTTTGCTTTTAAAATATTGTCATCCATGACCTAATCCTACTGGTATAGTTATTGCATCACAAAAAGTAATATATTACAGAATAATATTAATTAAGATGCTCTATCTAAAAAAATTGCAGAGAAATTACACCATAGTACATAAACTCTTATCAGTGGAGGACCTAAGGGGGGCTAGGTGGGGCACGTGCCCCCGCTTCGGACCCGAAAATTCATTAGTAGCACTTAAGGTAAAAATCAGTGCTCCCACTTTGGGCCCAAAGTGTTTATTATAGACTACGTTTAGTGTCTAGTGTGCCTCCACTCTCATTAATCTCTGGATCCGCCACTGACTCTTATGTCCGCTTCCTTCGCATCTAGCTCCACCCCTATGAATAGTAATGATACATACTGTGAAATCGGGGTGATTTAGAGAGCGGTTTTGGGAACTAGGCTGAAGTTCCTTACCCTCATGCCCTTAAGAATTAAATACTACCCCTCCGTTCCATTATTATTGTTCCAGTTCCTATTCACTTGATCATAAATCACTCTTAATCTCTTATTTTATATCGATAGTATATCAATCTTTTGTCAAATTTGATTCCAATTTTGCTACTTTGTAAAACTTTTAATGTAGTTTCTGAATATGTAATTTGTAATTTTTTCTAAAAATAATCTGGGTGCGCACAGATATCCGTTTGCTTGATCGTCGATCAAACATCGTAAACCGCAATGAGACCGTAATAGTGGGACGGAGGGAGTAGTATGTTTACATCAATCAAGGGTATTATTGGAATAAGTCAAAGCTTTCATCAAGGCATCTTTAATCGGAAAATTCCTTTTGTACACGCCAAGTTTTACACGCGTGTACACAGACAATTTGATCGACTACACAGACATATTGAGCGGCGATTTACGAAGAAAACCGATTTTCACACAGACAAAAATAAAAAATGTCTGTATCACAGACACTTTATGAAAAAATCAAGTTTAAAATGTCTGTGATACAGACAACTTTTGATATTTTGTCTGTATGGAAATCGATTTTCTTCATAAAACGCAGGTAAAATTGTCTGTCTAGCCGATCAAATTGTCTGTATACAGACAATTTGAACGACGTGTAACCCGGCGTGTACACGAAGCGGGACTCTCTTTAATTTGAGCCATTTCCTACCTGTACCATTAGTCATTCACACGTCTATTGTTTATGTATGTGGTTGTTACGGCCCAAATTGCCAAGTGATATCAGCAATCTGATGCTTCCGTTCACGGGACATGCTTCCTCTTTCCCCATTTCTTCAAGTTTTGTCTCTTAAAAGTGTGTATTTCTAATATACCTCCTTCAGTTGTCACTTGCTCATATCTTCACGCCAAATTGGTACAAAAGTTTGGGTTGCTTATGATGCTCTGCCCATAACATTAATGCGTGTATAGATTGTTTCAAATTTAAAAATGCTATTTGGACTGAAATGGCATCTCATCTATGCCATTGATTTGAAGAATGGAGAATGAATCATTTAAAGGCAAAAAGGTAGTGGGCATTATATGATTTTTTTAATGAAAATAAAGTCATTGAAAGTGTACTATTATATCAATTCATTAAGTTGCGCATAACAAGAGTGTACATATATACAAAATGTGTGCCATGACTAAAAGAGTATGATGACAATTTCATAACCACCATAGAAAAGCACTCTTATGTAGTTATGTATAAGAATGTATTTGTTCTTGATAACTTCAAAGTATTTATGATTCTGTCACTGTATCGATCGATGACGATTTTACTGAATACATTCATTTTAACGACTGACGATCTAAATATATTATATTTTCGTACGATTTTACTGAATACATTCATTTAAACGACTGACGACATAAACATATTATATTTTCGTGCACGGATTAGTTTACAATTGAACCTTGTACACGCTCATGTAATCGTCTATACGGGGTGAATGTTAATCATTGGACTTAAGGTCGAACGGTTATGATCATTCTAGAGTTCATTTGATGTACGCATAGAAATTTAAGCGTATTTGGTTTTAGTTATAAATCGATTTTATATCCACGTCATGACCACGTGTTACGCAAGTTGTCTAAGAATATCTTTTTAGCTTATATTTACTATCTCAAGTAGTTTTATATGGAAGTTAAGAGTAAAACTATAAGAAAAGTGAATTCTGGAACAGATAATATAAATTTGATAAAAGAAAAAATGAACAATTAAAGTTAAATGGAGGTTGTATTTGGCAGATAAAGTAATTTTTTTTTATTCTTTAGAAAAGCTTCCATCCCATATACTGAAGAATTCAATTGTGAGCAACATCCATGAAGTTTCCTATACATCCAAGAATGACAAAGGAAGCTTCAACCCACCTAAGAGTCACCTTCCTCACACCTCCATTGAAGCTTCCTCCTAGCTTCAACAAACCTTCCTTCCACTTTCATAGTATCTAGTTTTGGTGCTATAAATAGAGAGTTTGGAGAGTCTTTCTATCATCAAGTAAATTAGAATAGATCATCATAGCACAACCAAGTTTGAGTTGTGAATATCCTTGAGAGATATGTGAGGTGTTTTTGAGAGTTTTTAGTTAGAGCTTGTATGTCTCTTATTTCTATTCTTGAAAGTAATAGAAGTGTTTTTCTCTCATATTAGCACGATCCTGTTATTCCCAACATATACTACTATGTTTGAAAAAGGTAGATTGAAGTGTAATTAGAATGAAAAAATGAGAGAAGACTGTATTGTGTATAGGGATGGATTCGGGCCGGGTCGGGTCCGGGCCGGGCCTAGGCCCGGTCGGGCCGCCGGTTCAAGAAAAGTGGGCCCGGGACCGGCCCGAGGGTTGGACGGGTCTGGTTCGGGCCGGGCCACCCTCCCGGGTCACGGGTCGGGTCCGATTCGGGCCGGGCCGGTTAATTTTTTTTTTATAATTTATATTTTATAGTTTATAGTTTTATACGAGTATTAAAAACAAACTTCAATTGCATTTATTTGAAATGAAATAGGAACTACATTTGAAAATTAAAACAAACTTTAAGAGATAAACATTTTGAAAATTGTAATCAATCGGAACTTCCCGCACCTCCCGATCCTTTGGCTTTGTCACATGACTTCATATGCTTGATTGCCATCCCGAATCCGCCTGAAGTCCCCATGATACATTTTTTTTCGCACCATTTGCAAATTGCGTACCACATCCCGGTCTTCGGGTCCTTCTGCTTATCAAAATTATACCGTATAATGGCATCTTGATTTTCCATCTTAACTTCTTGGAGAAGAGAATTAGAGAGTAGATATATAATATATTGGAGAATAAGAGAATTAGAGAGTAGAGAGTTAAGAATAGGATTTAGGAAGAATTGGAGAAGAGATATGAAAAAATGTTTAAGATTAGGAGTATTTATAGGTTTTTTTACCCCCCACCCCCCACCCCCCCTACCAGCCAACCCCCCAGACCCCCCCTTTACCCCACCCAACGGCTATATAGCCGTTTGGGTTGTCCCCAGCCCCACCCCCAACGGATAGTAGCCCAACCAACCATTTTTTTTTTAAAAAAAGAGGCCCGGACCCGGGCCCGGGCCCGACCCGGCCGGGCCGGGTCACAATAATCCTGAACCGAGCCCGCCCCGCCCCTTCCCATCGGTTCGGGTCCATACCCGGTCCCGGACCGCCCGACCGGGCCGGTCCCGGGCCCGCACAGTGCCGGGCCGGGCCGGGTGGCCCGAACCGAATCCAACCCTAATTGTGTACATCTTCCACAAATGAGTAGATAAAAGTAAAAAGCTGAATCAATGAAATTGATATGCAGACATAAGTGGTCTCCGTTTGGGTTTGGACCTGACTTGAGCCCACTTTTCTAGTTTTGGACTACAACTGGCTCAAATCAGTTATGGTTCCTCCCGTATGGGACCGAATTAATTGTCTGGTTCAACTATTTTTAAATTCTTTCGTATATTGGCTAAATGATCGGAACCAACGCTGAACAAGAATTGATTTACCCACCTCGTAAATTCTGATCCTCCCATGCCGCACTGCATTGAAGGCCGGAGTTATATGTTCTTATGTTCCGGGCTCGCTCGGAATATCAGAAGTGAGGGATTCCTGTTGAGATATTAGGTCTCAGCAAAGTAAAGACCCATCTCTGGAAGCAGTCCAATCTACATATGGACCCATCACCACCGTACCAAATTCAGGATGGGCATTCAACGATCCCGCACGGGCATTGCTGTACGGCCCATTCTACTCACTTGAGCTTCTCTACTTGATCCAACAACGGCTCAAACAATAACGCCCCTCAAGGAGTTGACGGAAACCTCCGAATTGTCTGAAACGCATTCAATGCACAAGATATGAAAGATTGTATGGTTGAGGGTTCATTCACTTAGAGTTGGACACGTCACCCCATTCACCTACTAATTTGTAGTATAAATATCAACATTTATTTCATTGTAAAAGATTGACAACTTTGTATTTTCAAGCATTACAATTATCTCTAGTTTCTTCCATAGCATTCAGCTTAGTCTAGAGGTTCGGAGCTCCGCTTGACAGAAGTGTTGTAATCGTTCTATACGCTTCAAATAGAATTGGATCTACTTTGTCTTTAAATATTTGTTTGTTCTTACATTTTTGTTGCCCTAAATACTCATAAAAACAATACCCACTTAAAAGGACTCCTACCAAAACCAAAAGGCTGTGATGGTCCTTTGAACCTCTAGGACCTAACCTCAACACCAGAGGTGGAGCCAGTGCACATGGCCGAATAGGGCCAGCACAAAAAGTATTTTTGGAAAAAAAATTACACAGAATTTTTTACACTAAAAATATAGACATTTTTAAAATTTGGGGCAGACCAGAGCCTGAGCTGGCCACCCCCTAGCTATGCCCCTACTCAATACTAAGGACTGTGTTGGGCCTTTAGACCTCTAGGACTTAACCTTAACAAAATGTATGAAATGTGTAAAGTTGAAAAAGTATAAGCTTAAATATGCATTTTTTCATATCTAAGTTATTTATTTATATTCCAAACATGAAGAATGAAGACAAATATAAAGTATTCTTATATATTTTTAAAATTATTGATTCGATTTACGTTTTTTTAATTTAAAACCCTATCAAACCATTTAGTTTGAGAATAATATATATTACGAAACGCTTTACTTCAATAAACCCAAACTAAATTAATGTGTTCCCTTTGTCTCAAAAAACTTGGCCATATTGAATTTTGTTGTTCAATGATGGTCAAGTTTTTCTAATGATGTTTTTTAATACGAAACAATTTAGAATAAAAGAATTAATAAAATGTTCTTTATCAAAAATACTTTCATGAAAGCAATAAATTTCACACAAATATAATACTAATATTAAGTTTAGCATCTTCCCCGCATATTTAGGTAACGTCGATACCTTATAAACATCCCAACGGAGATGATGTTCCTTGTTTTTTTCACATTTGTATTTATAAAAATCAAACCATTCTTTCATCAAATTTTCAATTTTAAAGATCTCCAATAAAATGATGAATCCCTTTTCATTTAAGCCTACTCTGGCTACTCACCAATTTATTGAAGAAGGCAATCCACCATATGCATGGAGAAATGTTATTTCTTCTTTCTTAAATTCATCGTTTAAAAGAAAAGAAGAAATAATACTACGTAAGCAAATAAAATTAGTTTAAATGCTTCAAACATTAGAGACTAGGGGTGGATTCAGACCGGGCCGGGGCCAGGTCGGGCCTAGGCCCGGGCGGGCCGGCGATTCTGAATAGGTTGACCCGGGACCGGCCCGGGTAACCACCGGGTCCAGGCCGGACCAGACCGGGCCTTGTTTTGGGTGACCCGAGCCCGGACCGGAAACCCCTCGGGTCGGGCCTACCAGGACCGGTCACCGATCGAGCCCCCGGTTCCGGGTCGAGCCACCCGACCCGAGTCCACCACTATTAGAGACATGACTTAGGATTAACCTCATGTAATTTAGAAGATAAAAAAGAGAGAATGGAAACAAGGAATACTTGTTGGTTGCCGAAAACTTCACGATGCAAATGTCAATGCCACTATACTAAGAAAATTATTGATAAATTCAAAAAAGAGGACATGAAGATGGATGATGATTTATAAGATGATGACACTTCCACATTAAGGTTACATAATTCCCACACCGAAAAAACTGAAGTTTTTAAGATAGTTTGTAATTTATCTTCAAGATCAAATACTTGCTTTGATTATTGCAATGCTTATAATTCAAGTATATATTTGCACATTCTCGTAGTTTTCTCTCTCTTGAGTGCAATACTTACTATTTAATTTAAATATTGAATATTCCACTAAAGGGAGAGAAAACTACAAGGAAATGCAAATATATATTTCATATGTTTGTAACCATAATTTTTTTTTTGCAATATTATCGTTCTGGTATCTCCTCCACAAATTTGAGATATTATTCAGATAAGTTATCCGATTTAAAGTGTGTAACACAACGCACAACCGGAAAATGATTAGACAAAACTTTTTCGCGATCTTCTTCTTGCCTGTAAATGTTCTTACAAAGCAGCTAGCTGTCTAGTATTATGGGAATACTTGTCTCACTTTGAAAAAATGTGGTCAGTTTATTGAAAGCTCTTAGAAAACAAGTTGTTCTGTATATTTTTTATAGAAAAAATAATAATCCTTTGAAAGAATGGACACTCTTTGTATTGAATTTATTTATACCGAATTAAGCGACAAATCCAACCATTGAAAAAGAAGTCAATTTTCCAGAACCAGGAGTATTACCACTATTTGATATTCATTCTCATTCCATTTTCAAATCCTTAATAAACAATTGATAAGGTATGTCATAAGCTCGATCATTGCAAACAACAATGACTACTTTAAAGTATTTCTAACCAAAAACACTAATTGTTTAAAAAATAAAAAACATAGATCAAAATTGATGTACATGAACCATATATATTAATTTTTTCATTAATGAACACAAAGTAAATCAAAACTGAAGTACCTGCAATGCAATTGTGTTCGTTGTTCGTCCAATTTATCAAAAATCAAAGAAAATTGAAGCAAAATCAAATTAGAAATCAGTAAAAACAAAGAGAGAATACAAGTTGGGAAGGAATGAAAGAAATCCTAGATTTTTAGGCTTTTTTAAGTTTAAAGATATGAAATAAGTTGATATGGTTTGACAGCTAACTTGCTGACTTCATGCCAAGCCTAATAGACTGTCATCCTGAAGGAGTGCTAAGGTTGTGTTTTTTGTGGGGTTGTATGCCATGTATTTTTAGGTTAGGCAGATTTACTGTGAAAATTGCAAGCCCAAAACAGATATTCGAGGACAGAAAGACTCAATGAACAGAAATTTCCTATGAAAGGGAGACTCAAATGCACTACATCAGTTTTTCCTTGTTCTTTATCATATCCTCACCCAGTGAAGAAGGCGGAGGTGGAGAGGCTCTGAAGACCTATCAGGTTAGTTCTGAGTGAATGTAACTCTATCATTGTCCAAGCAGTGTCAAAGTAAGCCTCCTAACAGCTCAGCGTACAGTTGTACAATCGATAAAATGTAACATGCAAATTAGCCGGATAGGAAAAGCAGTGTTGTTATGGTGGGGTTTCACGGCGCGGTGCCACTGGACTGCCATACTGCCATTGCAATATGTCACCTGTCGTGGAGACATTGCAATACATCGAATTAATTGCAATAACAAATGCATAATATGTTTTACATACCGAAAAAGAACCAAAAAATGGAGAAAACATTTTCGGCTCCTATAATATAAGCAAACACTAATCTTCAAGTACAGGTTCTTTAGAATGGTCTTGACAAATCCTCTACTTATAAAAGCTCAAAAGTGCCTCAAAACATAGTGATGATGATATATATACTTCCTTGGTCCGATTTTACATGCCTTATACTCCTTCCATCCCGTATTTAAGTTCACACTTTCCTTTTTTGATGTCCCAAACAAGTTCACACTTCCTTATTTGGCAAACAAATATGCACCAAAACAGTGCAAAACAATGCAAAACACCGTACTCTACAGTAAAATTTACCTATCAATAAATTTATTTTCTTAATATGTGTGAAGTCAAACTAGGAACTTAAATACGAGACGGAGGAAGTAGTTATTATTATTCTTTGGTCAAATCAATTCTTCTTTGCTTACAATCTTTCACAAACACTTTTTTATAATTATTCAATTTGGTTTATGTTTAGTATATCTTCTCATTTAGTTTCAATATATAATAATTTTATTTATTATTAAATACAAAAGAATGCAAGATGTTTCAATATTGTCTAATTGCACGCGTAAGACAAACGAAATGAAATACTCCGTAAAATGAAGAGAGCAATGATGATACTGATGATAACAACAATTTCAACACTTGAGGACAGAATAAAAGAAAGGATTTTATTTTCATGTTTGTTTTTTAAATTTGCACTTCTAAAATGAAATAAAAATAATAGATTAAAGGTTCGTTGATTTACCTCATACTTTCATAACATTTTGCTTATATGAACAGCACTCCACTCAGGTGATCGTCCAGATTTTGACCAATGTTTTCATAGCGCCTTATGAAAGCATTCATGCACCACCACTTTCAGCACATAGCCAGATCTAGAATCCTAGCTTCAAGCTGAACTCACAAGCTTCAATTATACAATGGATTAATAAGGCATCCAGTGACTGCTAAAAAGCCAAAATCAGACTGTATCACCAATAATCACCACAAGAACAAATCCCATCCTGGAAGTGATGATATCTGTTTATATCTCTAATAATAATTTCTCTGTGCACAAGGGCTGAAATAATTTTGATTGCTGCATGGCAGTCCATGCATATTTTGAGGTTTTTAATGATACGAATTGGGCTACTTTGCGGAGTTCTAATCAGAGCGAAAGCTAAAGCAAGCCTTTCACTATGTACCCATAAAAGCTGTGCCTTTTCATCATCCTCAACAGCAAGTAAAACAGAATCAAGATTCGGAACGTATCCATCAGCCTTGCTTTTCAAATTGAACCACTCCAGCATTGCATGAATTAGTTTAATATCAGGATGTGAAACATCTCCAACAGAAAAATAATGAACCATTCCCTGGTTTTCAACCCAACTTAGTCCCGGTTCCTTCTTTATATGTTTCTTCTTCATGCTTTTCCTGACAAACGAAACATTACCCCACTTCTTTGCAGTGGCGTAAATGTTAGACAATAACACATAGGTCGAATTATCTAGTGGGTCCATCTCAAGAACACGTTCTGCAGCAGTTCTCCCAAGTTCGACATTATGATGGAGAACACATGCCCCAAGCAGAGCACGCCATATCATAATGCTGGGCTCAAATGGAATCTCCTCGATCATTTTGACCGCCCTGTCAAGATGACCTAATCGCCCTAAAAGTGACACCATGCAAGTATAATGCTCTACACTAGGTTCAATACCATAATGGTCTCGCATTGAGGAGAAGTACATTTCTCCTAGATCCAATGAACCAGTGTTACTACATGCTGAAAGAACGCCAACAAAAGTTAAGGTATTAGGTTTGATATCCATGCTTCGCATCGTCTCAAATATTTTCAGGGCCTCGCTACCTAAACCATGCATGGAATATCCAGAGACCATAGCATTCCATGAGACTAAGTCTCGCTCGTTCAAAGTATCAAAGACAAGACGAGCATCCCTAACATTCCCACACTTTGCATACATATCGATCAAAGCATTTCCAACAGCACCATGTTGGATGTAAACGGTTTTTTCAGTCAGTGCATGTACTTGCATGCCTGGTTCTAGTGCAGCTAGCCGGGCACAAGCACACAGAATGGAAGAGTATGTGATTTCAGTAGCTTGCACTTGGAGTTCGAGCATATTCATGAAAAGAGTCATTGCTTTCTCATGATCGCCCATTTGCACATGGCCAACGATAATGGTATTCCAAGATACGTCATTTTTGTCTACTGAGCCCGTAATAAATAACTGAACTGTGTTTTCCAGCATTCCACATTTAGCATATACATCCATGAGGGCATTTGATACAAAAACATTTGAATCAAGACCAACTTTTTTTACATGGCAATGGATTTGCATCCCTAGGTCCATCTCGCTCATTGTTGCGCACGCTTGCAGTACGCTAGTAAAAGTGAAATGGTTTGGAACAACAAATGTTCCCCTCATTTGACGAAACAAGTCCAAAGCCTCATCACACTGGTCACTCTGAGAGTATCGTGCTATCATGAAACTCCAAGGAATTACATCATATTTTGGTATCTCCTCAAACACGCATCTAGCATCCTTGATATCTCTAGCCTGTGTGTACAAGTCAAGCAGGGAAATACCAACAAAAGGATCCACCAAATAATTAGTCTTCAAAGCAAAACTGTGGACACTCTTCCCTACCGAAAATGCCTCTAACCCAAGACAAGCTTTCATGACACTAGCAAAGGTAAAGTTGTTTGGTCTCCATCCCGCCGTTCTCATCTTGCAGAACAGGTCAAGTGCTTCTTCAAAATAACCATTTTCAGCATAACAAGAAACCATTCCAGTCCATGCAACCAAATCCTTACCAAGAATTCCATTAAATATTTCTCTAGCAGCTTTAATAAGGCCACATATAGAGTAAGCATCCATAAGAGCCGTGCTAACAAAGGGGTTTGAGTTATAACCTAGCTTATAAATACATGAGTGGACGCTCTGAGCCATCTCTGTCCACTCCATATTCACCAGCACCTTCAAAATCGTGGTGAAGACAAATGGGTTAAGCTCGTGACCTTCTCTATGCAATCTAACAAACAATTCACTAGCCTCAGTGTAATGCTCCAGTAGCATATAACCCTGAATCAAAGTAACAAATGAAACCATATTTCTATCCTCCATTTCATCAAACAGCTGGTGAGCACAAGGCATAAAGTCAGACTTGGTGTAGAAGTTCAACAAAATGTTCCGCCCGTAAAGGTCTAAACTGCCACCTCTCTTTATAATATCGCAATGAAGAGACTTTCCCAACGCAAACTGACAGTTTGTGATGCATTCTTGAAGCATGTTTGCATATGCGCGAAAATTGAACTCCGGGTCTTGCTGCATTGCCAAGTTTGTGCCTAATTCCTTGGTCAGTTGGACGGATGAGAAGCGACAGTCCAGAACTTCTGGAGAGAAGAAATATTTGGGAGGCGTCAGAGAATGTAGCCATGGTCTAGTCAGTATTGGCCTGATCATGCGTTTGGAAGTTTGCTTTTCAAAATTTGTCCGCTTCTAGAGTTGCGGTATTGCGGATCATTCTATATAGTACTATCGTATATACTGTCGCATACAATTTGAGCCCATCTTCCAGCTGCTCCTCACTTCGTCAGTCCTCAACCGATCGTGCAACATACAGTTCGCAGAACCAGCTCAGATGTCTTGGATGGGCACCTAAATCATTACTATATCATCAATATATATAGTAATAAACATTAAAATATAAACGAAACAACCAAGGGCGGCCCTGGGTGGGGGGCAGGGTACATAGGCCCAAAAAAAGTGAAAAAAATTTGGGTCCATAATTTTTTCTTTATATTTGGGTTGAGTAGGCTGAGTTTTTAGAGTTAAACTACTACTTTTGGCCGGCCCAACAACCCAAATGCCCAAGAATAAGGAACTACGGAGCTCTTTGCGGCTAATTGAATTAGGGAAACTCCCGTCTTCAAACTCAGCGTTGGAGTTATGTAGTAGACTAACAGCCTCGCGGCCTCATCGCCTCAACACCTAGCCTGAGTAGCTGACTAGCCGCATCTGCAAATTAACATCAACGGATAACGGCATCAAGCAGAACTGCAGAAGCCAGAAGCAATTCAGCCAATCGGCCTTCAAATATTCAAGTGAGAGCAACTTCCTTCAATCCTTCCTTAATCTTTATTCCACAATTTGTATTTCAATTGATTAGTTTATACTTTTTATTGATTTCACTCTTTAATATTTATAAATACTTGAAAATAAGTAAATAACTAGTCTCGTTTCATTTAAAAAAAACTTAAGAAAATATCATAAATAAAAAAATTAATAAATTAAAACGTGGAACTGATTTTTCTGTGTATAACACCTTTCGAGTTGAGCTTCACATAAATAAATGTATAGGCTTTGCGCCTTGTAATTACTTCGTATAAGAGTAATTGGGGCAATCTATTATCTATAATGAGTGCACCATTAGCCAAAATTTGAGTTCTCAAATTTTGAGCTTTGAGTGAAAATATGACTATATGAGCTTAAAATATTTGAGTTCTGAAATTTATTACGTAGTAATATTTTGGAGTGTTTCTTGGCATTTTAACGAGCATTTAGCCAATAGCATTGTGATAATATAGGTAAAAATATACCACCAAAAGTTTAAAACATGTTATCTTCTTACATTCAGTAACACCTATTTGAATACATGATTTGTAGGCTGTCTAGTGTTATAATTTATTGATTGATTTTGTTAGGTAAAAGTATCAATTATAAAGTTATTTCGAAAATGTGATTTGATTATGTTTAATTTAATGAATTCAAGTATTTTCTTTATTATAAAGTTTTTGAAATATTATTATTTTACATGTTAATTTAGACGGAATCGAGTTTTATATTTTTTTTATAATAGACCTATTTTAAATCATTCACCCATAGGCCTTCAAATATACAGGACCATAGTCACATGGTTCGCGGTACGGTTCGATACGGGAACGAGAAATGGGAACACGGTTCGCTAGATCTAGCGTATCCGATTCGGAGGGGGTAGGTTCATTTTGGTACGCGTTCGGTACGATGTATCATATGTTCGGCACGTGGTACCTAATATTTCGATACTATAAGAAAAATATAAAATTGAATTATATAATACAGATTTCAACATTGAACAAAAACAGATTTCATAACATGATTTCATAACATTAAACAAAAGAAAAAACATTACTATTCAAGAACATTTCAAGCAAAACAAAAAAACAGTACTATAAAGACATCTTCCCTCAATTTATAAGAGTTAATTAAAATGTAAAATTGATGAGTACGAATAATTGGGGCCAGAAAACGAAGGGCTGGAAGTCTGGAACGCTGGTTCAAAACGAAGGGCTGTATAATTTTAATACGCCTATTACTACAGGCGTCTGAAATGAGGAGTACATAAATTATTACCTGCACGTCTCAAAGTAGTACCACGATGATTCAGTTTGTTTGAAAATGCGACTGTACCGCTAGGGCCGTGGAAACAACGAGATTCTTCGCGATTCGCGATTTAGAGCGTCTCTTATGCCGTCGGGGATCGACTCCAGTTAGCGATGGGGAATGAACTCGTTAGTGATGGGGATCGTTCGGGAAGCGATCGCAAACGCCAGCTGCAGCGTTTTACATAGCGATCCGAATAGCGTTTGGAACGCTTGCATACCGCGTTTGGGTACGTGATGTTCAGAACGTAGTGCGTGGCTGTTTCAGCGATTTATGTTTCTATGTACAGGACCACCCCTGAAAACAACGTACAAACTAAAGAATAATTTCATTTTGATTAGCAACTGATACATTAAATGAACGAGAACAATACAGAGGTGACATGGTTCCGGAAGAGGATGGACTCTTACAATATGGATGAATACAAACTCCGCCATCGTCGGAATGGCCGACCAAGGCTTCACGATCCTGCCTCGATACAACCTCGAAGCAGCACCTCGTTCATCCGCCAATCCTATCTTTTCCGGCGTGGTTGCAATTCCAAACGTTACAACACTTAAAATCATTATAATCTGCCGCTCCCACCTCATATTGGTAAGGGCGGCGGAAAATTTCAAACCCCTACAAAGAGGGGAGACGTTCGCTAGAATTCTGGAGTTTACAACTTTATAAAACTTTCAATTTAATTTCTTTATACGTAAATTATAACCGAAAAAAGGATTATCATCAAGTTTGTAAGATCCAAAAATACAATTGGGTCGGGCGGGGAGGGGCCCAATGTGAGGGCGTGACGGCCGGAGGGGTCAGCTTATGAAAGAGAGGTAGATGTATAATAGAATCGGTGACGTGAAGGACTCCAACAACCTGAGGTGATACCAAAACCATTGCAACAAGTAACTCTTGTCGGCACTTTTCCTCTTCTACTTCTTTTTTCATTTCCTTTTTTAAATTCATACTCCACTCTCTATAATACACATATACAAGCAGTGGCAGATCTATAATTCAAACTATGGTGTTCATTTTTTTCTAAAAATAAATTTGAAAAGACAATAAATAATTAAACTAAATTTATATCTAACATATTTTTCAAAATTCTAGGTGTTCATGTGAATACCCTTTAACTAATGTGGCTCCGCCACGGTATACAAGCAGTAAAACCCTTTTGATGAGACGCGCACCAAAATATAAAAAAATTAGTATCAACTTATAAAGCATAAACCAAGTAATTAGTATTGTCAATACTTAAAGTCCATGAAAAACCACATCAAAACCTTAAAAGAAAATGAAAAAATCTTAAGATTGTTAATCAAATAGGTAGAATTAGAGAGTCAATTAGATTTTAAAATAAAAAATAAGAAGTCCATGTAAACTAAAATAGCTACGTAAAACTGTTTGGCATAACAAGCATGATATTTTTTTTTGACAATTGATCTTATAAATAACCGTGTTTTCACCTCAAACATTTAGACCACACCACAATTAAATAAGTTTAGGCCTAGTCAAGAGTATAATACATACAGAATATAATTTTTTTTATTATAGCAGATCAAATCAAACTATACAACTAAATAAATTTGAGTCTATAAGCTAGTTTGGTTATATACAAATTGACTTAATTAGTTCAATATGCCAAAATAATTAAATTTCAGCTCAAGTGGCTAAATTGATTGATATGCTGAATTATGAAACAAATATATTTAAAATATATTTTTTGAATAAAATAAAGAAAAAATTATATGAAAATAGCTAAAATGATCTACAATAACTTCAGTCAATATAGTCCAAAAAATGAATCTAACAAATCATTCTCAATCTAACAATGAAAAAATGTAAAGAATGATGGTTCGTTTACCAAACATGAAACACCACATATATATGTGTTCATAAAAAACTAAAAGTAATTACCCAACTTCAATTCCTTCTCTAGGAAAAAAAATATACGCACCGTTTTGCGTTTGCGGGTCATTCCCTATGGTGGTAACTCCCTAAACTCATGTTCCATTGATAGGTGATACAATTCCATAGACCATAACCATAAGATTCTATATTTGGCCTTTAACGATTACCAAATAGCAGATTATGTTAGCGGATGTTTTTAGAATACTCAATTGAAAGATTTGACTAGTGAAATAAGTTGACGGATTGTCTGAAAATATTGAGTGGAACGTCATTTTCTAAACACTCTCATTATTCCCAAATTTCTACGATTCAATCTTCAAGTAACTCTTATATGAAATCTGTAAGTGATGCGTACTTACGTAGTATAAAAAATGAATGAATAAAATCAGGAAATGATAATTTTATATAAATATATAAATGAAATGCGCTTATATTACAAGTTAAAACACTATCAACATGATATACTTTGTCAATAAATATTATACATTTAAATTGAAGTTATTTACCATTATATTATCATACCGCATTTATCAATTACGGAGTATAATAAATAATGTGATCCCTAAGTTTTTGTTGATTCATTTGAATATCTGGTTATACGATGACACCCTATTCTTCGAGGCCCAAGTACTAGTTGAATAATTAATTGGAAGGGTGTAAATTATACTTTAATATAAATAGCGAGTGAGAGTATAAATGATGCATGTACTTGTGAAGACCCTATACATTTTACATATTACCTTTCATCGTAGTAGTAGGAAATCGAAGTCGAGACTTAATTATCTCTTGCGACACCATTATGTACTAGTTGAGCTAGGTCCACTAACGAATATATTTAGGTATACAAGTATATTCTCTATAAATGTTACCAAATCTACATAGTTTTGACACGGATTGACCGATAATTTAGAATATCCATTTCAAATACTCTACGAATATAGGCGAATTTCCGGCAAAAATCTCACTAGTAGAAAACTGGCTTACAGTGACACTTTTATAGTGACACTTTCTAATAAAATGACATTACTAACACACAAGTGTCACTATTTTCTAACAAAATATATTAGTATTGCTTAGTGACACTACATTCTTTTAGGGAGCAAAGGCTCCTCCCTGGCTCACGCGTTCAAGCCCACATTTCCTACACACTTGGCCCGTAATTTCGTTCCTAACACATTCACGCCATCCAACCTTTCATTCCTTCGAAATTTCAGCCTTCTTCCTTTGAAGAACCCTAACATCGGAGCTGAGGGGTGTGCAACTGTCGATCGGCATCTATCGTCGATCCTCTGCGAAGAACGACACAACCGCCTGTCAATCGTCTACCAAGCACATCGACGGCTGCTTATTGACTTCGAAGAAAGCCACCGTCGGACGCATTGCCTTGAGCTGCCTAGATGTTATCGCTACTCGCCGGATGCATTGCTTGGACAGCGTCGCCACTCGTTGGATGCACTGCCAGGACGACATCGCCACTTGCCGGACGCTACTTAGGACCTCAGGTCCTTGCGACTTCGCCCTACAGATTCAGCTGGCACTCTCCTTCAATTAGAACTGCAGGTTATATTACAAATTCTTGTCGAGAAATGTCTGTGAGAATCTATTACGCAATAAGAAGTAACTGGGGTTTAGAATCGTGGTGTGTTATTTGGAATACAGGTGTGTTCGCTCTTGGATTTGAGACCAGAATCATGATTGACGGTCAAGAACCCTAGCAACGACGAGGTTCATGTCCGATTTTTACTGTTCATGAAATTTTGCGAACTTAGGTTAGTTATCTGAGATTGTTGGAGCAATTTTGTTGTCTAGGACATTTGCAGGTTTCAATGTTTTGGAAGGTTTGGATGCAAATTTCCCTACCCTTCACGCTGGGATACCTGGGAAGCAGACGTTGGTGAATCTGCCAAGTTCTGGGGCTGCTCCTAAGGACTCTGCACTTTCTCCTTTGGCCGTTGACTTGCAGGCTGCTAAACTTGGGGATGAGCAGCTCACTGATACCTTACTGAAGTCGGCTGGGAAGCAGGGGACTGGGATAAAATCAAAGGAATATGCTGCTGGAAAGCTTTTGGAGGAAAATCCTACAGCAATGCGAGAGGCTACTGCCAAGTCTCCAAGACAGATTAATGAAGCAATAACAACTGTGCAAGGGAATGGTCAAAAGCCTTGGAATTCTCTCTTTAAGGATAATAGGGCTCCATCAAATGGCATTAAATTGAGGTATATTCCGCCGAAAGGCAAATCCTTGGATTTTTCGGATAGGATGCTGCCCACTATGGTTGAAGTGTGGGGTTTTTGTCTTGTTGGATACATTACCAGAAAATTTCCCGGCCTTAAGGCTATTTATGACTTGAAAAATAATTGGGGTGTGAGTTGTATTGTTAAATCCCATGGCCTTAAGGCTATTTATGACTTAAGGCTACATGGAAGTATCATGTAGCTTCACTAAAACTTTTCTTCTCTCTTTGGATTTCATACAACGAAGCACTTAACAAATGGCAAATTTTGGCAGTAGACTAGTTATTGTATCCTTGAGAGTTGCGAGTAGTGGATATGAATATTGTGAAATAGGCTTTTGATACCAAACTAGATGACAAGGGGTATATTTGAAGTTTGAAAATAAGTTGAATTAAAAGCATACATACCTGCAAATATTATCATTTGGAACTGAAATTGTGTTAGTGGTCTACTTTCTTGAGTTGAACTTTCCTCTATAGATATTTTATTTTACTTGCTTTTAGCATTAGGAAAAGGTTCACGAATAGAATGTTCTATTGTATTATGAATTTACAATATTGCACTTGACATATGTAGAGCATTTTTTACTGGTTGTTTTTTATCATGAACAAGTTTGGGTATGAACATGTTTACTTTTCAAACAGGTTCAAATGCATAGATTTTGACGGAAATGGGATTCTGACAAAGAATGAAATGCAATTCTTTTATGAGGAACATCTGCACCGAATGGAATGCATGGCTCAAGAACCGGTACTTTTTGATGAAATGTATACAAATGCATCTATGCTTAACACTTCAGGTAATTTCTTTTGGGGATGGGTTGTGAAGCAAGCTGCTAGATGTCCTAAATGCAGCAAGAAAAATGTTTTCTATGTGGTCAAATGGGCCATAGAGTAGTAGAGTGTGAAGGACAAGCAAAGAGAAGCTGGAGAGTTTGATGAAAATTTAAACAAGCTTGGTTTCTGACAACAGATAAAAGTGGTAAACCAACCATAGGCAAAAATATGCTCTATAATCCGCTGAGCTTGCTTTTAGTTATATTCTCATTGATGATTGATATATCTGTTTGTGAAGTCTTGTGGTGTATTTTATGATTCAGAGTACTCATTTTGAACATGGTTTTGTTTCTAAAGTTAGTTTTTCAATTTTTTTCTAGAAATTTGTATGTAGTCTTTCTTAAACTTCATATTTATTGGTCATTTATTCTTTATAACCTTGAAATAGGTGAGGGAGCACCTTGAAACAGGTGAGGATGTAGTCATTTATTGACTAATTGTCTTGTAGTTCCTAGGTTTGTGTGGCACCTAATCTCCATCGTGTATATTTTTCTCAATCTCATTGCATTTTTGCTATCTGGTACGCTTCTTATATTACCTCTGTAGTCCATTGTGAGTTTTCTTTAAAATGGGCTATTTTTTGTTATTTCACATAACTAAAGGGCATAACAAAAATGAGCATGAAAACTGATTATTTCTAAATTGAAAACCTTGTGCAGTGAAAAAGTTGAAGGCTGTTGTTTGGATGGCTCTTGTTTGGATTGGTGGAGTGAGCTTTCCATTTTTTCTCTTCTCATCTCCTAAATATAATGTTTGGTTATTGTTGCAGATATTGCATCTGAACTCAGATCAAGGTGGCAGGTAAACAATATTGCATTCTTTTTGTTAGATATTTCATCTGAACTCAGACCAATATGTTATTTGGTTTTTCTCTTACACACTATCTCTCTCATGCATTGTACCTTTTTTACTAAATTCTCTATTATCACAGGTGATAAGTGATCTTTTTTAATACTTCTCCAATTATGCATTTTGTTATTGTTTAGTCTCTATATATGGTGTAGTGAAATGACAAGTTGATGTGAATGGGGAAAAGGGAGCACATGTTGTTGATTACTTCCATAAGAATGCCGTTGTCGAGGCTTGGCACTTAAAGACTGCTTTATGTCCTAGAGACCGTGCTTTATCTCAATTCTAGCTATAATTGTAACTTGTGTTTTGTTTTTTGAGTTGTACTTGCTTATATTTATGGTTTCCGGGGTATGCCCCTATGAGTCATGTACATTCATATGAAATCTTGAGATATAAATAAAAATGTTTGAGAGTGTGGTTAGTGTTAATGTTTTGGTTTATTTCTATTAATATATATACTAAAATAATATATATATATATATATATATATGTGTATATATATATATATGTATATATATATAAAAGAATATACTATCATGTATCATGTTTTTTGAATGGAAAACAGAATATTTTGATAGAGTAGTGTCACTAGAATATGTGATGTAAAAGTTTTGCCGAATAGTTATATTGCCAAGGTATCACTATTTAGTGATACTTTAGTGTCAATAAAGTATATGATGTAAAAGTGTCGTCGAATAGCTATGTTGCTAATGTGTCACCATATTGTGATATCGTAGTGTCACAATTTTGTGATACTTGTAGTGACACTTAAAAAGTGTCACTTGTAGTGTCACTAGCCCCCACTTTCAGCGACACTTTTTTAGTGTCACAGAAACTTTCAGTGACACTAATTTGGTGTCACTGTAAGGCATTTTTCTAGTAGTGTCTACTTCACTTTCTCTATAATATAGAGAGACGCTATCAGCTGCCCAGTCAGAAACGTATTTCATATTCTACTGACTTGGCCTCAAGCACAGGGAACCATAGAATTGTCAACCACTGGTGATATTTTTCTCCATTTGCCACCCTTAATGCACCTTTCTCACATTAATCTAGGCACTTTAATTAATATGGGGGTTGACAATGAACTGTATTCTACCTCTTGCATAGGGTATATATGTTGCTTGTTGGTTTTAAATACTATAAAGTAAAAATAATTCAACATAGAAAGTGATATTTATTTAAAGAAAAGATTATGGACAGGTCAACCATAGAACTTTTACAAGTGCTTGCTTGTTCAGTAATTTAATTAGAGAAAAGTAGTGATTACTTTTTTGTCTCAAAAAGGAGTATACTTTATTTTTCTTTTTTTCGCTAGGAAAAATTCTTGAGCGCACGACATGTTTGATAAAGTCAAGAGTTTGCTTGTAATATAGCTCAAAAGGAGAATGTGAACCTGTGGAAAAGGAATCATACGTTATAAATAAAAAAGATTTGCTTGCAAGAATAGATCTTTGTTCTTAGAAGATGTAAATCAAAGAAGGAAGAGTACTTGAAATAGAAGTAAATAGTTTCTGGAATTTCAAAATATGACTGTTATGTTTAATTTCTTCCTGAATTAGGAGTAAATAATGTCATATTACTTCTATTTCAGAAAAATACAACAACCCCATTTTAATTAGAGAGTATTACTCGAAATAGGACTAAAAATGTTTGAAAATTCCAATATAGGACTACCATGTTTTTATTCCCAAAATATGACTAATTACTGTCATGTTTCGGCAGTAACAGACTTCAAACATGACAGTATTTTCTAAACTGAGCAGTAATTACTCATATTTTGGGAATAAAAAACATGATAGTTCCATTTTGGAATTTTCAAACTGTTTTAGTCATATTTCGGGAACTTTCCCTTTTAGATATCCCATTTTAGAATTCTCAAACCTATTCACTTCTATTTAGGCAATTTCCCATCATAGAAATACGTACTCTCATCTCTTTCATATTATGTACTAATAATATGTAAATTTGCTTTCTTCCTTCTTTAGCATGTACCAAGACTTCTTTTGGGGACATCTGATGAAAAAGATAATAATAATTATAAGAGGGATTGTGAAACTTTATGGACTTCGTACATATATAGGTATTGTCAATGTTAGTAATAATTGGTAAATCGATCATCGTTATTACAAAATTGAAAATATGAGTGATGAATGATTGATAAATGATAATGGAATTTGCACAAATTAAAAGAATTAATCAAATAAACTTGTGTACTTATTGCAACTCAAAGGTTGTGTGTGACACTTGTATAGAGATTTTGTCCATTATTGTCACCGCCTTAGCTTGCCGGCCAATATTCTCAATGTTTTGTGTTTATTTACTTGTAATGAAGTATGGAACTCGAAGAGATACACTGTGATGCATTATTCCGTTTTTGGATCGAGTAAATGGTATACTACGAAATATCTTCTAAAATATTAAAGCATGATACTAATAACATGAAAGCATGTCATTACCCCAATGCCACACAGGCTCTCCACCTACGGTGGGGTAAGAGGGGGTCGGATATACGCAATCTTACCCCTATACTAAAGCACAAAGAGACTGTTTTCAGATGACTCATAGTGAAAATCGCGTCGAAAATTACATGAACTGATTGTTGCTTCATAACAAAGAAGCGCAGACAGTTTAGTGAGTCTATAACATGAAAGCATATACTAAAGTATTTGGCACATTGATAAAATTAACCTTTTTAGCATTGAGCCTTGAGTCACATAGTATTAAAGTTAAACTCTGTAACCATGTTGTGTGTTCTCTGTGAAAATCAAAATTGATGACGAAAAAATGATGATATGATCCAAACGAAATGTCAGATACAAAAGTGAATGAGAGAAGTGTTGAATTGTTGAGCTCTTAGCAACTCGCAAGAAAATTTAAATAACGATAAATACTTAAATCAATAAATAAATATCATAAAATAGCACTAAGTAAAAAAACATAGAAAAATCGAACACAAAGAATAAACAGTCTCTACTTGAACTAGTTTTGGTTTCGGACTGGATCATACAACAACATCCAACAACATCCAATCCTTAGTTCTAAAAGATATTCAGACTGGATCATATAACACTTAAATAAAAAAGACTTAGGCTGAACTTAAACAATAATTAAAATATATACATATAATAGAACTACCAAACAAGATGATATCAAATCATACCACTTCAATATATCATACTGAACCAAACTAAATTAGAACAAAATTTCAATCTAAGTGAAAATATTTTAATGTAGTAGTTGATAATAATAAAACTAGTTCACTATAATAATTATTTCGATGATAAAGTAAACCTATTAGTTTCAATATAATAATTATCTTATATCAAAATGGACAGTGTTTGTGTAATTCTGAATGATTGTTACTTCTCGAACATTCTTATTTTATTTTTACTTTATCAATTCAATACTAATCAATAATTTCCTCGTCCACCAAACCTAGCGGGATAGAAGTGGTACAAGCTACGATTGCTCGTTATGTAATTCAACAGAGATCAAATTCAACCACAAACTATATAAGATTAAATTGAACAAAAAACTGAGATAGTTGATTGTTAGGTCACTCTCGCTACTAAAAATAGGAAAGAAAGTTATGTACTCAAGTTTGACACAGAGTGAAAGAAGTGGAGTACGGTTTTGAAATGGAAAAGAAAAACACGAGAACTCAAGTTTGAAACTGACCGAAAAAGTGGAGTAGGGTTTTAAAATGGAAAAGAAAAACATGTGAATGAAGTGAAACAAATTATCTAAAGCTTCATTTTGAGTAAGCTTAAAGCCTTCACTTAAGTGTTGTTTTATTTTCTTCATCTTAGCTTAGGCAAATCCAAGCATACATGAACCCCAAAACTAGAAGTTTTTTTTTGGAAAAACTGATTGTAATAATAATCCCAACTATTGGCGGCCCGCTCATAATAATCCTAACTGTTGATTATTTCAGAATAATCCCAACTTTATGGACCTTCCGCCAATAATGGTCCGACGTGACCAACTATAAATAAATTCATATAGTTTCTAAAGAGATATAGCATGTGATCCCTATAAATAATCCCAAATTTTAATTTTCACGCTTAATTTCTATTAAAAATTCACTTGTTAGAGCAGACAATATGCGGTCATGGACCATTATTGACGGACAGTCCATATAGTTGGGATTATACAAAAATAATCAATAGTTGAGATTATTGTTAGCGAACCGGCAATAGTTGGAATTATTATTTTCAATTTATCATTTTTTTACAAAGAAAAAGAAATACTTAGACTCAGTGATGGAGGAAGAAATATACTTTAAATGTCAGAGTAGCACTATATAAAATGTAAATGTGGGTAGGGAAAAATGTGTTTAAATGATACTTACAGAGTTTATTAATTTGAACTATGAATTATAAGTTCAAAAGGACAATATCTGAACAAGAGATTAAAGTTTCAACTTTCAAGAAGTAACCATAAACGGGAAATTAAAACTTAATTATATGTTTGTATATGTAATCTCTATTATATAAATAAATTTTTAGTATTATACTACGTACTAAAAAAGGATTACAATCCATCCCCGAGAGTTCATCAAGACCGATCAGACAGTTATTTGAGAGGATGCATATGATAATCCAACCCAAGTCTATGTTTGAAATTGAACCTTTGGAACATTTCTTTGTGGCATTCTTTTTTCACCTGCTGAGGTCTATATGCCCCCAACTACAAGTATTATACTAATATATCTCACGTGCACACATGCAAATGACTGCAAATCAACTTTTAAAATCCAGTTAACAATCATAAACTCATATACAACACTTACCCAAGTGGACATAATGTTCTTAATTAAAAACTGAGAGCTAAAATAATTAACCTCAAAGTTAATCTAGTTCATTGTTAAGATAGTGCTGATTTTCATAACATTTGACTCATATTGAAATACGAGAATTACAATACATCATGTAGATTGTAGAAGGTATTTCAGTGCTTTATTATTATATATAAGAAATTAGGCCAAAGTGCATCCATTAAGAGCCCGTTTGGTAATAGTCAAATCGGCTGTATTGGTTGATTCTGCTAAAATTTATGAAATTCCGACTGATGTGGTTGTATTGGCTGATTCTGCTGATTTGTGAAAACTAATAATTTAAAAAATATTTCATTAATAAAATAAAGAAAAAATTATATGAAAAAATAGCTAAAATTGCCTCCTAAAGTAACTTCATTCAATAGAGCCAGAAAAGTAATTCCAACCTTATTTTTTCTTGTTATTACACAATTCAGCTCGTGAAACTAAAAGTTACGTGTTTGATGAAAAAGTTGATTTATAAGTCTAGTAAAAAATCATGGTTACGTTTTGAGCTCCTTAGCTCTCACCTTCATATCTTAGTCAATAAAGGACTTGACTCTTGTCCACGAAACTAAACTAGATAATAACGTTGAGAACTCATAAATTTGTTATATACATCTTTTGATAATTCTTGTAGTTGAATCAATAAAAATAAAGTTTATATCAAGTCAATTTAGGATAAAAATGTGAAATGATCATTTATTGAAGTTATATAAAAAGGAAAGACTTGTGTATTAGAAAAAGAAATAGAAATTGCTCTAAATAGGAGCAAAAACATTTTAAAATTCCAAAACAGGAATATCATCAAGTTTTTTTTTGTTCTCTGAATAAGAGCAATCTGACAAGTTTGAAAGAAAATGCCATGTTTTAAAACCTAGTAATGCCAAACTTGGCAGAAATTTACTCATATTCAAGGAATAATAAACATGATACTCCTATTTTGGAATTTCAAAACATTTTTTATTCTTATTTTGGGAATTCTCCCTAAATAAAGAGAAAGATAATGAAGAGTAGGGCAATAATAAACTTCCTACAATTTGTTTACCACCAGGACGAATCAGAATCATGGAACTCGATTCTTTTGTGTGTTATACTTTTTGTAGCCCGTAAATTAGAAGTTGATGATGGATGATCTTGCAAAAATAATGTTCTTATTCTTATTATTACGTGCACCGAAAAGAGGATTCTGTTTCACAAAGTTAAAGTAGTAAACATGTTGCAAAGCCCCCCTCCTCCCCAAGGAAAAAACGCTTAAGAAAATTATTTTAGTCCTTGGGTTTGAATTTCAATTCGTAAGTCTCAATAAAACTGAAATATGATTTACTCTTTAAGTTAATATGTTTGTATTTCTTACTTCTTAGTGGGATGAAAACATATAAGAATGACTGTAGAATGGAAAAACATAGACTACAGTAAAATATATGAGCCTTATAAACAATATAAAACGCATTCCCCCCTAAAAACAATATAAAACGTACCGTACTCTCATAGAATCGTATTAATTACAACCACGGTCACGTTTGATAATAATGAAATTGACTGAATACGTTAAAATTGGTGAAATTGTGGCTAAAGTGATTAAGACGGCCCCATTTTTGTGATATTAATTTTCGACTTATATGCCTCATGATTCATTTTTTCACGAAACACGTAATTTATGATTTTGCGAGCTGAATTATAAGTGTAATAATCAAAATAAGTAAGGTTGAAGTTATTTTTCCGGCTGAATTTGTTGAAATTATAATTCAGTAAATTCAGCCAATTGAGCATGAGCTTAATCAATTTCAACAGAATTAGTCAATTCAATCAATTTCAGCATTTCTAAACGGACTCTAGATTTGTTGAATTTGCTCAATCGTGAAAAGTTATATTCAAATTTATTTATAAAAGTAGTTGTTATAAAGTTAATCTAGCAACAAAAGTAACTTCAATCTAACATATTTTGATTACTACACAATTCTATATCAAATAAAAACTCATGTGTTTATTATTAAAGATGATTGATAAGTCAAAAATAGGCATTGCCAATCAGCTCAATATTTTTTAATAAATATTAAAACAAGAAATAGCAGATGCGATTAACAATACAAAAGAATATATTTGTAATAAGAGGCACCAAAAGAAAAAGGCACCAAAAGAAAAATCAAATTGTACGGAATAGCTGTAAGAAAAACAGACGAACTTTTCAACAAGGGAAAGAGAATCAAAACAAATGGTCTCACTAATATTAGAACCAAGGTGGTGACACAGTTATTAAGTAAGAATAGTTAATGTGATTGATATTAATTGATAAAGTAAGAATAATTAGAAACACACAAAATTTATCAAAATGTAGTATGAGATAATTTTAATGAGATTTTTCAAGCAAATATAATGAAGACAATATTAGCGGGATGAAAGGAGTAATAAAATACTTGGTACTTATTAGAAAAAATGGGCACACATTTTGAATTCATATTTCTCAAATTTTATTGTGCTTTGCATTTCCGGAGGTAAGCAAATACATAAAGTCAATCTACTTTTACAGGAAGAGTAAAAACCCTCAAGGTGAGAGTCTGAAATGAAACTTCACTTATCTGAAATTGGTACAAGCTAAAACGAACGGACGAAACTGGCCGGAACTGGATTTTTTTGACAAACTCTAATTATAAGCTAATTCTGTTTTCTAAAACTGGCCAAACTATTGCAACTGCTCTCTTCGTTATCGTCTGATTTATCTTCATTCGATGAAACCTCCGCCGTAACCCCACTACACCCGGAAGACGGCGAACCCGGAACCACCACCACATTCACGCCGTCGGCCGCCGTTCCCCTCGCCATGAAATTGTAGAAAACCCGGTTCCCGGTCCTCAAATTCTCTGTACTTATGTACTGGTTCTGCCTGCTGTCTTCTTCACCCCTCCCCCCTCTTTGCTTCAAAAATATGCGAACCAAGACCCAATTCTCCTGGAAATTCAGAAAACAAATGGTGAGTAAACAGTGATTTGATAAGCTCAATTTCCTCTCTGTAATATTTCATATGGATTGGCTTGTGATTCCATTATGTTTAATTGAATCATTGCTTGTGTGAGCACAATTTGCTGGACTTGTGATTCTAGGTTGAAATTTTAGTATCATTAATCGAATCATTGATGTTTCGTATGATTTTGGATATGTCGATTTTGGAATTTAATCTTACCGATTCTGCAACATTGCTGAGGCGATACTCGTGCATGATCCAATCAGTTCGCTTCCCGTGAGGCGGCTTCCCGTGGTAGAAAACGAGAGTTTTCTTCATCCCGACCACGTCCGGGTGGTATCTGCTGCCCTTATTGCTCCCGCTGCTCAAAATTTGCTTGTCGAGTCCGGTTGCCTTCCAGTACCCGGAGCTGGTGGCTCTGTTTGATCTGCTCCCATTGGCATACTTCACCTCCTTTGTGCTAAAGAAGTACCTCTCCTTCTCAAAATCACCTGAGGATTTATTCAAGTTTCTATATGTGTCATTGTCTATGCGTCATAACTAAAGAAGTAATGAATGTGTAGTGTAGCAGACTAGCACAAGGCTTACCTGGCAAATCCCATGGATCAGATTTGGATATGTCAACCTCCGGGATGATGGAAGCCGGCAAAGGGCGTCTCAGAACCTTGCATTTGAGGTACTTGACGACCAGCTCTTCATCCGTGGGGTGGAACCGAAAACCGGGAGGTAGGCGAACCACGACTCCGTTCTTCACAAAATGCAACTTCTCCATTTGGACAAGATTGAAGTAAGCCTCTCTTTTTTGTTAAGAATAAATGAATGAAAAAAGAAACAGAATATGGAGAGCTTGAAAAGGTATTGGTTGAGTCGTGCAGTGCAGAATGAAATGAGAAAGGAGAGGAAAAGGGAAAGATGGGTGAGGGGTAGAGAGTGTGTGGGATGCTTTTATAGTGTTGAAGAAGAAGTTGGGGGAGAAGGAAAGGAAAGGCGATTGGCGTGAGAAAGACTCAAACTCCTACTTTCCCCTTTGACGCATCTTTTGTAACACTAAAAAAGTAGAGAAGTCTTTGGGGGTGGGTTGAGGGGGGTGGGGGCAGCTTGAACTGGTTTCTAATTCTATTCCAAAACGTCAAAACTTTTCCAATGACAAATTTTATATGATCACGAGAACTTATGAGAACAGGCTAGCCTCTATTTGTTTTCATTTTACTCTCTTAATCTCTTGAGGTAAAACTAGATTTCTTCTGGTTTAAATTCAGATTCCACTCGCTTTGGGAAGAATTCTGATGATAAGAATATGAATTCTCTAAAAACATGTATTCATCATATCTTGAAGAACCTTTGAGATTGAATTATGGAGAACATTGGATTAGGAGTTCAGAGGTTCTTTAAGTAAAAATTAATATCCTTTGATGTGTAGGAACCATCCAACCATCTAAGCAACCTGTGTTCACATAAAGAGATATTTGAACTATAGATCGATGCAAAAGCTTTTTAAAATCATCTCGAACCAGTCATATTAACCTAATATTTATTTAATCTAGGTTCATATATTAGATTTACTTAAACTTTATCGAACAAGAAAGAACCTTGAGCTATAACGCTTCTTCTCTGTGGGTGGGGTTGTAAGTTATTCGATTGTGATTCAGAATTAGTCATTTGTTGTAGTTCAATTTTTTTAGGAGTTCGAAGTAGGAGTCTCTCCAATCTCAGGTAAATGAATGGAGTTTCGAGTGGAACAACTAATATAAGAGAGAAAGGAGAGCCTTTTAGAGAGGGCCGAATTATTAAGCTCCTAACTTCGTCGGAGCAGCCTAATGATGGGCGGCAAAATAGGCTGGCCTAGCGGCATAGGCGTGAGGCGGAGGGAAAACACCTCATGGTAGAAGGGCGTGAAAAGATGATAAACTCTTCATCAAGTGAAGAGTTGACAATAAAAATCGTGAATATGCCCAAATCTTGGCACGAAAGGCAAGGTTGAAGACTAGACTTGAAAACACGGAAGTTTTTTAGATTAACATTTTGGCAAAGAAAAAATTAATTACATTTTAAAAAAGACAACTTTTATACTCATATCATATATGAAATCTAATACTCAGTACAAAGTAGTAAAAAGTAACAATTTCTCATCTTGTATTTGCATTTTTATACATTTAAAAAGTGTAAATATTGAACAAATAAAAATGAGGCTCAATCTTGTATAATGGTTTTTTGACATTCATTATTTTCTTCACATATCACCATAAATAGTAGTAGTACTACCTAATTGTCGATAGAAATCTAAAACGTCTTTTTTCACCTATTCCCGTTTAGGCTTCAAAAATTCGAGACTTGAACTTGTTGTGTTATCGTGTCCCGCACCATTTAGTTTGTGGCTTTTTTATGTACTTTCTCACATATTATAAATCATGCATTCATGAGTATTTATTTGTCTTTTGACTGTACTTTCTTGCATATTATAGTATATGTTCTGTTAAATATCAACATCTTTGATGTGATATGTTATGAACCCGTGATCTCTTATTTGAGAGTGTCAAAGTGATGTTATTGAAATACAAAGTATTAGACATGTGTTCGTGACTATTAAACCAAAATGTAAATAGTAAAACATGCATCAATGCTTTTTATAATTACCAATTTTCATGACGGTTCTTGAGTGTATTATTTGGTAATTAGACAATCAATTGTTGATTACTGGGCGATTTAAATCTTCACGAAAAATGAATTTTAAAGTGGCACTCTAATAAACTATGAAACTTTGCAAAAATACTATAGTACAAGGGCACCCTTTCCAAATTCCAATATCTAACTTTTGAGATGCATAATGAATAATAATTATAAAAACTCAATCTTTAAATTAAATAAATATAGCAATTAGCTAATAAAGAAGAGAAGATCTCACAAGAGTACATCACACTTCCTACTATTAAATACTTCGTATTAATCTTGAATAAATTCCACTTTTAATCCTACGAGTATCGCACAAATTACACAATTGGTTCACGTCTTTGACTTTGATCACTTATGGTATATGACTATTGTTTTACGCTTATATATAGTCATTCTGTCGATATTTCTTGTGGTTAAAAGTGACGAAAATGATCACAGATGATCAATAACATTAGTCGAGTATCATAAGTGGACAAAGTGAAAGACGTTGACTAAACGTAAAATTGACATAAAACTCATATCACCGAAAGTGGAGTTAATTCGTTAATATTCCCAAAAGTTTTGATCTTCAATTGAAATGAGATGTGAACTAATCTAATTGGTATATAAAACTTCCAATGATTAGTGATCACAAAACTATTCCAGCTTGATTTTACCGGATTCATATCAAGCCATCAAGGACGTACGCTGGTGAGCTGGAGGGTCCAGGGAGACTTCTTCCACTTAAGGACGCCGGCGGCCGGCGAGGTAAGAAATAACTGGTGGTGGTAGACTGGCAGTAAGATCCGGCGAACGGAATCATCTTTCCTCAGCTCGATCTTGTTTCCTTTTGCTCCGTATGTTGGCTACGAAAGAGATGGAGTGTGATGATTGCTAAAATAATTTTTGTTTTGTTTTTCAGATACGTAGTCCTTCGTATTACTCCGTAGTTATTGATTCCTAGTGAAATTTTTTAAACCCTCCATGAAATAAACTAATAATAACTCGTAACTCATATTTTAAGTTAACACAATTTTAAAAAATGAAACAATATGACCAAGAATAATGTAAAAGAGAAGCATCGCGAATCATACATTCTTTGTCATCAAATGAAAAAGAAATTTACTCCGTATATTATAACGTAGCAAAACGAAAGGAAAGAAATTTAGTTTGGAGCAAATCAAATACGGAGTGCATCTAGGTTTTATCTGTCATTTTTTATAAAATTTTTTGATTTCACATATTGAGTTGTGTTATAATAAAGATAATAAAATATGATTGAAGTTGTTTTTCTGATTGAAATGTTGAATTTAAGTATTCAAGCGAAAATATGGGAGTTAACTTCTTGTTGATAAGCTGAAAGTATTTGACCAATCGATGTGTGTTCTCTTGAGAATTGTGTTAGGAACTTGGGGACACATGAAATCAATAGGTTAAGAGTGATTTCATATGAATCACAATTGTTTTCTCGAAGGCTCAAGCCCCTCTAGCCTCCTCTTATCTCCTTCTCTAGAGTCTGGAGTATGGAGTGTAAACCCGCACCGGTAGCTCAGTTGATTGAGTAGTAAGAAAGTTGGAACAATGATCAAGGATCAAAACCTGCAGCAATCGTGTGGAGGTTACAGTTCCTGTGTGATGGGCTGGACATCTTGCGCACGGGTATAAGGTCCATCACATTAGACTGACTGAGTCATCATGACTTAGGATGTTTTTACTTGGACTGTAATTCATCCCAGACCAGACCAGGTCAGACCAGACCAGACCAATTCAGACCAGACCAGTTCAGACCAGACCAGACCAGACCAGACTTGGATAGTTATAAAAATACAAAGAAACCTGATCAGACTAAATCAGTACAGATCAGACCAGACCAGATCAGATCAGACCAGACCAGCAAATTACAGTCCAAGTAAAAACATCCTTACATCCAAATACCTTATCGAATCGGAACGTGGAAATTCCTCGGGGGCGGGGATTCAATCTTTTGGAACATAGAGTATGGAGTGTATTATTTTTCTGCAAAATGAATTGAAAATAAATTTTGTAAATAAAAGGGATTGAAATAATTTAGAGACAAATGTGGAATTGATTTGGAGGCACTGAGCTTCCCATAAGCGAACGCAAAGATGAGAATAAAAAAGTATGAATAAGACGGTAAGACAGGTCTTGGGTGGAGCCGTGGAGGAATAAAGTTTAGGGTCCAACTTGCTTCCAAAACGACGAGCATCTCACATCTGATTGAAACTTTGAAGGGTTGCTGACGAAAAGAACCAACTTCATTTCCTTCCCACGGCTTATAACGGGTGAACCTACCTCAACCGGCAGCAAAGAAGTTCCACAAGGGTTAGGTCCCGAGTTCGAATCTCGACAACTGCGATGAGGGATTACTATGCTAAAAAAGCATAGAGCTTCTGCAAGTACCGGGAACAGAGTTTCACTCTCTATCTATCAGATTAGAATTATAGTCCAATTTACATCCTCCCAACGTACCGTCCGGTCAGGATTGAGGGGCCTCAGGGATGGGGCGTATCATTTTTTCCACGGCTTATAATAATATATATCTTTTCTTTTCATTTTCCAAATTTATTATTATATATTTATTATCATATAGCCTAAAAGGTCAACGTTCAATTTGCAAGACAACTATCATGGTCTCGTCTCAAACTCTACTCACACATTTCATTGGTCAATACAAATTTGATGCCCGCCCGACAATTTTCATGTTACTTATAAGCGTTATCCAAATTTATTAGTTCGGGCGACATCTCAACCATCTCCCCTTGGGGAGTTTGCATATGCTTTCTAGGTTCACTCAAGCACTCAACAATACCTAAAAAAATGTGATGATTTTTTTCTTATACAACCGAATATGTAAGCCTTTATGTTTTTGATAGCATGTATCGATTAATGTTAACTGACTTCAAAAACTTTTTGAACTAAACTTTGGATGTTATGATGTATAGTGGAATACGGGGTCGTGTTTTAGCTTATTGTGACACCGGCCCCACTCTTGTAGGGGCCTCTAAAAGTTTAGAATGTAATATTAGTTATGGGTTGATTTTTCTATATGTTATGTATTATTCAAGTTTTTAAAAGGTATAAAACTTTAGATTCTCTAATATGTGTATTTTAAACGTCATAAGACTTATGCTTTGTAGGTTCACTCAAGCACTCAACAATACATAAACAAAATGTGATGTTTTTTTCTTATGCAACAGAATATGTAAATCCTTCTGCCTTTAATATTATGTATCGATTAATGTAAGCTGACTTCAAAATCTTTTAGAACTAAAGTTTGGGTGTAATTGATGTATAGTGGAATATACGAACTTATTTTACATGCAATTATATCATTTAATTCGATCCCGATCATATCACTAGCCTAATTTAGGCTTAAGAGAAGACTTCATGTATTGTTCATCTTTCATCAAGAAATTCTCTAGGCATCATCTTGAGTTGTCTTGCTCAAAGACCTTGGACCCTTTCTCAAGGGGATCTCACTCTTATTAGTTATTATGTAAGCAAGATTCCTCTAGGTTGTTTAAGGTCTCTTAACTCTTTTCACTTTTCTCCGGAGCCCGTATTAGGTTATTTTTTCTCTAAATTTTGATCAAGCTCATTCAAACAGTAATATACAAGATCTTAGTACGTGAACTCGATCAGAATGAAGTTGTTCTTGGGATGTGTAAAAATGGATTTCCATTATATGCATAATAAAGTGTGTTGGATATGGACACAAGTTAATTAGTTGTATTAGTTTCTTTAAAAAAAGTTAGTTGTATTAGTTGCTAAGTTGCTTGACCTAAGAGATAATATTAGCTTGTTAGTTGTTACTATAGATTGTTTGTTACAATCAGCTAGATAGAAATAGTCGTTGAAGTGTACAAATGACATAAAAAGATATTAATGACATACAGTTGTTAATAGTACTTCAAATACTTATATAAAAGGTACATAACATTTTAGTGTTTATTATAATTTGATTTGATAGTTACAACTATTTATATATGTAATACAAACCATTAAGTTGTTTTTAATTATACCAAACAAACAAATTTAATATACATTCATTCCGTTGTGATTGAACATAAAGACAGGCATTATCGGTTTTCGATTCGGTTTTATCGGTTTTTGGTTCGATTCGGTTTGTTACGGATTAGAAAAATGATTACCAAACAAAAACCATATTTTGGTTTTATCGGTATCTGATTCGGTTTGGTTAGGTTTGATTCAAATTTGTTACTACATATTTTTTAATAATATATGAAAGTTTTATTAAACTTATGTAGATCGGTTCGGTTTGATTCAATACGATTTGGAAGAAATACTATCAGACTCAAACCAAATTGCATATGATTTGGTTTCGATTCGATTTAGTTCTGTTTGATTTGATGTGGTTCGGTTCAGTTAAATCAAACTGATATGTCCACCACTAATTGAATATGAGAAAGTTACAAACTTTTAAGGATGAGGCTATGATACCATTGATATTGAATTTGTAAAGTTGAAGTAATTTTGACTTAGACAAGAAATATGACCAAATAAAATCCGAGACGAGCTTAGTGTAAAAGATATAAAAGAAAACACGAGACAAAATTAGTTGAACTATGTTCATAATTCAAAGCTCATTTGGTAACACTAAAATTGGCTGAATCGACTGATACAAAATTTATAAAGTTCTGGATGAAGTGTTTGTATTGGTTGGTTCTACTGATTTATGAAAAAATTATATTTAAAATATTTTTATTGATAAAACAAAGAAAAAATAATACTATCGTGCGTAGTATGAAAAAATAGCTAAAATGATCATCTACCGTAGATTCAGCTAATACAGTCATAAAAGTAACTCCAATCTTACCTTTTCTTATTATTACACAACTCAGCGTGCGAATTCAAAAATTACGTATTTGGTGAAGAACTTGGTTGATAAGCCGAAAAATAGGGTCACTAAATGGGCTCTCAATTGTAGATGTTATAGAGGGTAAATATGGTTCTCACGTTTGTTTGTGTTATACGGAGTATTTTCTATTTGAAATAATTATAATATATACTCACATAGTAGAGTATTGAATATAAACTATTCATGTAATTAAAAAAATTGTTTCTAAAATGAATGATTAATGAAAATATAATTACAGTTGTGTAGAGTAGTACCAAGAAAATATTGTGGCAGGAACGTAACTTATACACTAATCAGTGCATGTAATATTGAAGCACGGATGATAATAGTATAAATACAACACAAAAATTAAAGAAAGAAATAATTCACTGAGCGTAAAAGGGTACAAATGTGTTCTCAGCTAATGTGAGAACTGAGGGGTTTATAAAAATGGCTTTTGGTGAATAATCAGCTAAAGTTAAGAATTTGACTCATCAAAACAGCTAAAATTGATCAATTTTGTTAAAAATTTAAAATGGCTAATAAACCATTACTAAACTAGCATCATTATAGTGAATATAAACTGTCTAAAATTTGACATCATTTACTTCCGGACATTATTATGAAGAGTGGAATTTGCTTATAATTTTGGAAGAAAGATTAAAGTACAATAAAGTGTGTCAATCATATTTTGGGTTGGGTCATTAAAAATGAATATAATTAATGCACTTGAGTTGGATCATTATTAAGGGGCATATGAGTAGAAAAATGAAGCCCCACTTTTGTCAATCATATTTTTATAATTTATACAGTCCTTTATTTTCCTCCCCAACATCATACGTCTGTTCCAGATTTCAACGCCATATCTGCATTTTCGTGATTCTTTCTATCGACACATCATTAGCATGGTAATTAGGGGAGATTTGTACCGATGAGCGTAGCTCAACTGGTAGCGAGAGAGTGCCACAAAGGTTAGGTCTCTGGTTCTAATCCCGACAACTGTGATGAGAGGTTACTATGCTAAAAAATGCATAGAGGCTCGGCAAGTACCGAGGACAGAGTCTCACTCTCTATATGTTAGATTGTAATTATAGTCCAATTAACATCCTCCCAACGTAATGTCTGGTCGGTGTTGGGGGCCCTCTGGGATGTCATCCTTTAAGGGGAGGTTTGTGAAAAATTCAGAAACCCACTTCGGCCCGTCGCACGCCCGTACCGCACTACTCTGAACCCTTTTAGCCAATTTGGTATATAAATTATTCTCTTGATTTCCATGTAAATTGTACTTGAGTGCTTATTAAATTACGTAGTACTCCATATTATATATGCTCAAAATATAAATATGATTCCCACATTCATTGTTTTTTCAAATTTTCATATACACATAATCATCATTTTTAATCTCAAATTGTAAATAAACAGATTTTTTGATATTGTTATCATTTAAGAAAGTATCATTAATAAGTGAAAAGTAACTAACTTTATACTCCGTGTTATGTGATGAATGTCAATATTCACTTTATTAACTTTTCATATTTCTCAAATACAGGTTATTCTGAAATTATGTGCGCTCATATAACTTTTTCTTTTAGATGAGTAGCAAGCTCAGACATTAATAATTAAATCATGGTCCAAAATTCAAAGTTCTTAGCAATACAAACCAGATGATTAAAATGTTGAACCCTACGCATGAACCATTGATTGCACATCGTCTAGCGTTGAAAGAAAATATACTAGCTGATCGAGTTTAATTCAAACTACGAGAGCTAATTTACAAGAGCAGATGAAATTGAGGCAGCGTAAGACAGTATATTATTATCCAAGAGGCGGATCCCTTTTAGGGTATGTACATGAAGTATTTATAGACCTTAGTTTACAACAATCTAAAAGGAAATTGATACATTTAATGCGTTCGATCACGAATATGAGTCTTGTAACATCTCGATTATGGTGCAATCATTGTTCCTCTGGGTCTACGTTTCTTCCGTTAGTTACCTGCCGCTGCCAGATAGCTATGCTCAATTGATAGCCTGCCATGTAAGCCCTAGGGTAAGTCCGACCTCAATGGAATCTCGCCTAGGCTTGAGGTCTGCTGTTCAGACCAGCCTGATTGTGGGTTCTTTTCACGGGTCGAGTTCCTAGTTAGGCCCAACAACTATTAGTAGTTATTAATCTCAATTAATGGGTTGTTCCCGTGTAATAGGCTTTGTTCCAATTTGTTTTGAGCCATGGTGATGATCCATGGTACCATCACTAGCAAAATTAGTACTATTATTTTTTATATCACCAACTAAAATTATGAACGTCGTTTGACTATCACCTGATTGGGTCTTTGAGATAACATGCAGAACATTCGATATCCATAAAACTCTAATTGATGGAATATAATTCCACCAACAAAAGCTTAATCTATCAAATGTTCATTGTGCGTAGAAAAAAAAAGTAATAGCAATATTATTGATCTGGTTCTCCCCTTTTACATGATATGTACATGAGTATTTATAAGTGGTGTATCACACAATTAATAGGAGACTTAACTATTGTAATTAATGATTCTAATTGTGATAAAACTTTTGTAACGTCTCTGTCATAACCCCCGTGTTTAATGCCTCCTTTGTGCCCATGACCCTTCTGATGCCACTAATCATGTTCATCTATTATAGAGCTTTTGTCACGTAAGTCCTAGGATGAGTCTAACCTCCAAGGGATTTCCACTGGGCCTGGCGCCTGCTTTCCAAGTTGGCTCAGGCGTGGTTGACCTCATGATGGACTTGGATTCTCTTGTTCGGGCCCTTGTGGATCGCTCTTGAGCCCTGGGTAGAGTCCGACCTCCACGGGATTACCACTAGGCTCGATGCCTGCTATCCAGATTGGCTCAGACGTGGTCAACCTCATAGTAGATTTGGATCTCCCTGCTGAGACTTTTATGCCTTCCTCTATAATCCTTTGTCTGGGCTAGGACAAAATTAAGTATACATATCTGTATCTGGGTTATGGGTTAGGCCCATAGTACCATCACTAATTTTGATCCTTCATCCAGCTAAGACTTTCTCAGATACTCAACATCATAACTTTTATAACTTTCATGAAAGAAAGATGTGCCTCATCTTTCAGAAATCACGGGACTGATCAAACAAGAATTGAGCGTACGTGTCTACTCTTTTCTACACTAACGTATTTGGGATGAATCTTATTTATCACACAGATCCAGCCAGAATGTGCGCTAGCTTAGGAATTGTATGTGATCCAATGTACATCATCCTTTACAACTCCTGGAACCACCTGGCAAAGAATTGAGCATACGTACACACTTATTCTTTCTTTTTTGCAGTAGCGTAACGTACTTGCGATAAATCTTATTTATCACCCAGATCTACTCTAAACGGCACTAGCTTAGGAATTGTATGTGCACTCATATAACTTTTATAATAGAAAGACGCACATCATCTTCAAAACTACCAAAAACGTCTTAAAAAGAATTGAGCACATGTGTCTATTCCTTTCTGCAATATGATGAATCTTATATCGCCGAGATCTACCATAAATGTGCACTATGCAAGACTAAAATAAACTAATCACATGGTTACCATACAGTAGTGCTATAGCGATCTTTTCAGTATCTGTTACGATACTACTGACAAATTTTTCTTAATTAAACGTAACATATTTCATTAATACAAGACTAAAACTATTGACCCAAGGTTAACATTAACTTAATGTAAAAAGAGTTGGGCTTTTCTTTAATATTTACTATTGAAATTGAGTATTGACCATTGTTGGGGTTCTTCGTAGGGGGTGATAATCGAGTACTTGGATAGCTGAAGGATCATGTAAATTCATTTTCTGAATTGATATTTCTCTCATATGTCTGGGTTATAGGAAATTTAATCTTGGATCATTTTTAAGGACATTACAGAATCTAGGCACAGATTCTAGAACACAAACTAGTGATTATATGAATTGTTTTCTTTTGATTTGAATGTCAAAGTGATGAAGATATGTGCCCACCGGGACATAAAAAAGTGATGAAGATATGTTGTGCTACACTCCTCTAAACGAATTATGGAGATGTATATCTGTTTGAACCATTGTATGCAATTAAAATCCGTTTAGACTTAACTTTGGCCGCATTTTCTGAAAAATTGCATGAAACTACCTTAACCGCTCTAGACCTGGGTCTATAGAACCATAGAGCTAGTCTACTTAGAGTTCTACCTTGATTTCCACTGTCATAGATACTTGGGATAAAACTTGTTCTTATATACAAGTGTACACTTCACCCCACTAAACTTGCTTGTATTAGATCATAGTTGCAATCACCATTGTCACTCATGTCATTTCCAATTATAGAAAATTGCCGGTGATACTAAAATCACCGACAATCATTTTGTGGGTGTGCAACCATAGGAGTATTTTAATTTTCATAGGCTTTTGAAGGATCTCTTAAACCATACAAAACTGGCAAGGGGACTTATGTAATTGCTTTGTTTCTATCAGATTATTTGTCCTTGGTTTAGTGACTAAATATTAAGTTAATTCGGGTTATTCTAGTGTTTAATTTGACATATGTTTCGGTATATTCATTATCTTTTCCTTTTAATTCTACAACAATATCTACTATTTCTAATTTGGAAGCCATATATACGAAGAATGATCGTTAATGCAGTTATATGTGAAATACTCACTGTTGGTAGAAAATATTCCGGGTAGAGAAACTAGCAGCATTTCAATATAGTAAAATAGCGTTTCTAATACGTGGGGGTGATGGCCTATTTATAGGAATCCATCACAAGTCCAAAGTCTAATCTATGTGGGCTTGGTCCAAATTAATAATACATCTCGAAGCTAACGGGTCAACCGGCCCGATAAATAAGTAAATAATATTGGACTAATATTCATTAACCAAATGGTGTTCTGAGCTTGGTCGAGCCAAAGCTTGGGAGTAATGGGCCGATAGTCTCGAACCCGGCCCATTATCCCAATACTGACAATATCAATTTTTTACATGAATGTATACACACGCATATAATAGTGATATTTTATACCAAATTGAATGTTACATTTCGCTTGTTTTTGCTTTGAGATGGTTTTTTAGGGAAATTATCATTGACCTACCTCGAGGTTTCACGTATTATCACCCAGGCCCCTGCACTATTAAAAATATACGCTTACCCCCCTTCCTATCCTTTAATGGAAGTTTAATAACTCTTAATTACGTTTAGAATAAGTATAAATTTAGTTTTATAAATTTACTCACTTGCAAATTTAATTCGATAATTAATAAATTTATCTGTATTAAGAATCTTTCCACGAGAAAGCACTTTTTTTATGCAACATGTACTTTCCAATGAAATAACCCTTATTATTGACAAATTTATTATGTATATAACCACATCTACATGTGAGTATAATTATAGGACTAGTAGCAGACACAATCGAAAAGTATGAGCTTAAAACAATAAGAGCTCGTTTGGTAACAATGAAATCGGTTGAATCGGCTAATTCTACTAAAATTTATAAAGTTCTGACTGAAGTGTCCGTATTGGCCAATTCTGCTGATTTATGAAAAAATTATATTTAAAATATATTTAATTAATAAAATAAAGAAAAAATTAAATGAAAAATAGCTAAACTGTCATCTATAGTAAATTCGGCCAATACAGACAGAAAAGTTACACCAACTTTACTTTTTCTTATTTTTACATAGTTCAACGCGCGAAAGCATAAATTAATGTTTGGTTAAAAAGTTGCTCATAAGCCTGATAATTTGAAAATCAAAGTCACCAAATGGGCTCTAAATCTCTCTTACTTTTAAAAGTTCGAAAATATATCTGAGATTGTAGAAATCTTGGTGAAACTTTTCTAACGAGGGAAAAACGCCAATTAACGCACGAGGAATGTTATTTCATACCTAAATTAGATGTTGGTGAAAGACTTTTAAGATACTATTGTTACCTATTGTAAATTTGCAACTGAAATACTTACTTTTGTGGTTCATATTACGGGAGGACAAGACCCGATCTCGGGAATGACCAATTTTTGAATTAAAATTTTAGGTCGGGACCGAACCTAGACCAATTAGAAGATTGGAACCGAAGATAATGTCATAGGCCGCTCTAATTATTTAGCACTAACCAGTTTGGGTGTGCAAGCCGTCTTAAACTATAATGTCTTTACCAGCAATTTACATGTAAACATTTTCATATTTTGTAAAATATTAAATTACAAGTTATTATTATACCTATATGACCTCATTTCTTGTGATAACAAAGAGTGTCTAGAGTGCATTCAATTTTTAATGGTAATATCGAGTAGTAAACTTCACTTTTGAGTCGGTTTGATTCATTTAAGTTGATTTGTTTTGATTTTTGACAAATTTAGCATATTTTGATCATTTTCAATGGAGTAAATTTACTCACTTTACGGCATAAAACGAACTACCTAGAGAGTGACGGCAGTTTTGGTCATTTTTTTGTTTTGTTCGACTTCCGATAAAAAGGTCTATAGTATGGACAAATTTATTAATTACCCGACCAGATTTGTGATTGAATAAAATTCAAGTATTAAAAGCGGACATAACAAAGAATTATGGAATTATATCTATCATTTTCTCTAAATATAGATTAAAAGTTATTTAACCATTATTAAAGGATAGGGAGGGGGTAAGAGTATATTTTTTATAGTATAGGGGTGTGATTGATAATGCATCAAACTTCAAGGGAGGTCAATGATAATTTCCCTTTTTTATTTAGTCTCGACGGTATTTATGATTTAAACTAGAATTGAACTGATATGATCTAATAATTGTTTTTGTGTATTTAGTGTTGCCTAAGACAGATCTTGTCTAGCCTAATCTGATTTGTTTATTTATTAAAATTTGATCAAATTTGATCTGATTGGATTAACTCTCCGACCAAATCAAAATCGGTCCAAAGTTAAATCACTTATTAAATAATTACATAAGCTTAAAACGTAGCTAGTTATAAGTTTGTATTATAACGATGAGGAGGTAATAACCAATCATGGCATTACTAATTACTATACCCAAGTTAGACAACTAAAATGACTGCTTAGTATAGTTTAATATCATTGCCATGTCAACTATTAGTTTTATTCACTATTAAAGAGAGCAAGAAACCATTAAGTAGTTATTTACGTAGAATATGTGAGATACCATGTAAGCACATAGGGAGCATGTTTTTTGGATCTTGTTTTTTGAGTATGTTCTAAAGGTCCAATTAACTAGTGCTATTATTATTTATCTTTAATTGTATTTTTATAATTAATTATTGATATCCAGAATATGATTATTCCAAATATCCACTTCAATTTCATTAATATTTCGGGAAGAACCCTCACTTCTTACATAGTATGAGAGCACATTGGTTGAGTTGTGGTTTGATTTGTGTTTTACACACATGATTAAGAGTAGCTTGTTTTAGGATAGTTTGGCTCAAATGTTTGCGCTCATTTAATTCATCCTATTTTGAGTTGACGGGGTATGTTAAAAGTGTTTGTTCCACACATCCTAACATAATATCAGAGCCAATAAATCTTATTTTGTTTTATTGTGTGTTTGTCACTAATTATTTAATATAATTTGCTATAGTTCTACTTGGACTATTTGTTAACCTTTCATTTTGTTTAACTTGATTTGAACCAAGGGTGCGTGTTGATGTATTTGTGTCCCACCGAATTGATAGTTAAAGCAGAATATACGGAGGAGGAGTGCAAAACGGGTGCTCAACGAGGAGGAGTGTCCTCATGAAGTGAGAAGTACTAATAAAGATACGTCGCCGTTACTACATGAACGTCTTAGAGCAGTATCAAATGATGCGAAACAGGTGCTCAACGAGGAGGTCATGAGTAGACGATCCACAGAGTTAAGCCAAGAGTTGACTCTTCTTGACCTTAGTGATAATAAGCATATGAGTTGGGAGGAATTCAACGAGAAAGTTATTACACTAAAGGCTTCCTTTGCTCAAACATGTGTATTTTTTTTGAATAGTGCAAGCAAGGATGATCTAAAGAAGTTAAAGGGCATAGGAGATAAGACGGCTGCATACATTGTGGAGCTTCGTAAAAAATCTCCACGTTATTTTAGATCACTATCAGATTTGCAAAAGCATGGCCCCCTATTCAGCATTGGTGGTAGATCTCATGGTCAAATATTTTGTCACTGATCTTCTCTGCCAACTACCATAAGCACTAATATTATACCCGTGTGATGCACAATTTTAAAAGAAGATATGTATGAGCATTTTTGTAAGTCCCTTCTGTTACAAAAGATTTTCATATCCTCCCTTGCTTGCACATTATCTTTTGTCTTTGCAGTTAAGGGTGGTCGTTGAAGCTCACTATGGGGAATCTTTTCTTCCGAGTGTTTTGGCACCTGCTTCAAATGCACAAATTATTCGGGAGCAGCATAATAGGGTAATGAGTATAAAGAGAGCAAAAAACCATTAAGTAGTTATTTACGTAGAATATGCAAGAAACCATGTAAGCACATATGGAGCATGTTTTTTAGATCTTTCTTTTTTGAGTATGTTCTAAAGGTCCAATTAACTAGTGCTATTATTCTTTGATTGTATTTTTATAATTAATTATTGATATTTAGAATATGATTATTCCAAATATCCACCTCAATTTCATTGATATTTTGGGAAGAATCCTCATTTCTTACATAGTATCAGAGCACATTGGTTGAGTTGTGGTTTGATTTGTGTTTTACACACATGATTAAGAGTAACTTGTTTTAGGATAGTTTGGCTCAAATGTTCGCGCTCATTTCATTCATTCTATTTTGAGTTGACGAGATGTATTAAAAGTATTAGATCCACACATCCTAACATAGTATGAGAGCCAATAAGCCTTATTTTATTTTATTGTGTGTTTGTCACTAATGATTTAATATAGTTTGCTTTACTTCTACTTGGACTATTTGTGAACCTTTCATTTTGTTTAACTTGATTTGAATCAAGGGTGCGTGTTGATGTATTTGTGTCCCACCGAATTGATAGTTAAAGCAGAATATAAGGAGGAGGAGTGCAAAACGGGTTCTCAACGAAGAGGAGTGTCCTTAAGAAGTGAGAAGTACTAATACAGATACGTCGCCGTTACTACATGAACGTCTTAGAGCAGTATCAAATGATGCAAAACAGGTGCCTAACAAGGAGGTCATGGGCTGACGATCCACAAAGTTAAGCCAAGAGTTGACTCTTCTTGACCTTAGTGATAATAAGCATATGAGTTGGGAGGAATTCAATGAGAAAGTTATTACACTAAAGGTTTCCTTTGCTCAAATATGTGTAATTTATTTGAATAGTGCAAGCAAGGATGATCTAAAGAAGTTAAAGGGTATAGGAGATAAGACGGCTGCATACATTGTGGAGCTTCGTCAAAAATCTCCTCATTATTTTAGATCACTATCAGATTTGCAAAATCTCCATTTGAAGATGCAATCCAGTATTCCTGCCCACCAAATGGAGAAGAACCATACTTGGGACTGGATAACTACGGAGTTGTTGAAGCCTGTCGCACAAATGGATCTTCTAGAGTCACACATGTACTTGTGTTGGTGGGAAGATATGAAGCCGACGAGGGCGATCAATATGGGTTATCTCTTGGAACATATTGGATATATCAGAATCCCCCACCATAGGAAACCCAAACGTTGTCAAAAGTATGCTCTTAAATGGTTATAGTAATTTGCACTAAGCACAGAATGCAAACTTCATAATTTATTAATCCGATTGTAATTATAAGTGAAATTAATTGTTTTCAAAAAATGTTAATTGGAGATAGAGTCCATGTTTCTTCTTTCAATAAATTAACCTAACATTAATTAGAATAAAGAGGCACTACTAGAAATTCCACAATTGGTGGCTGCGGTTGTAGTGAATAAGGAAATGATTTACAATTAGGAAGTTTTGGTTGACATTAGATTGAATGACATCATTGATATTAATGCACTGATGAACAAACGGATATTAATAAACGGATATTAATAATGATACATGAACAAATTTCATAAACTAACTTTTTGTAGTTAATTAATTGAAATATTTCCAAGTATATAGTTAGAATAAAAGTAGTGGAAAAAAATTGTGACTCTACTAACTTTAGTGACTATTATTCTATTCAAATATTAAATTGTAATGGCTATAAATCTTACCAGTAACTTAAGATGTTTTTACTTGGACTGTTTTCAGTTTCAGACTAGACCAGATCAAACCAGACTTGTATAGTTATAAATTACACAGAGACCAGATGTTTACTAAACATGACCAGACCAGTTCAGACCAAACCAAATCATACTAGACCAGAAAATTTCAGTCCAAGTAAAAACATCCTTATAGTTACATTTTTGTCCATAAATCTTCTACTAGTAATATTTTAGGAAAACCTCAAATTAATTATGTGTAAAATGAAAAGTAATGATACTACTATAATGGTTTGTTAAGTGATTTTTAAGGGAAATTACCCAAAATAGAAGTAAATGAGGTTTGGAATTCCAAAATAGGACTAAAATGTTTTTCTTCCTGAAATAGGAGTTGTTACTACCATGTTTGAAAAATACTGTCATAATTGAAAAATAGTGTCATTAATTATAATTAATACTGTCATGTTAAATGCATTGTACTGCAACTATTTGACAGTCACGCTTACATGTTAGTCCTATTTCGGTAATAAAAACATAGTAGTCCTAGTTTGGAATTTCAAACTCCATTTACTCCTATTTTGGGAAATCTCCCTTTTTTAAATATACTCTAATTATTAATAGTAGAAAGATGCATTACTATAAAAAATAGTAGCGAAAGGAAGGAGGCCAGAGGTAGGCTATTCTCTTCGAGGTTGGGAAGCGACAAACATCATTGGGCAGAGAAATGTCCGACTGGGTCGAGAAAGGCGACCGTGGAGCCATGGCGGCTAGGGCTGAGAGTTCGATGACTGGCTTGGCTATTTTGGCTCTGATGGTGTATGAGATGGGAGTTGCACCAATGGTGTTCCATCCGGGTGGAACGTTGGCGGTATGGATCCCGATCAAAGGGGGAGAATTTGGACACGAATCAGCCGTTGGGGGGTTGACGTGGTTGTTATGGCCACTTCAAGAGGTGGATGAAGAAGATAGTGTGTGTATGATTCGTTCCCCTCCTGAACCGCCGCCACATAGGAGTTACGCAACTAGGGCTTGGAAGACGGTGATGCAGCTGAAATTTATTTATTTTTGCTATGTTTTGTTTGTTAAAATTTATTTTGTGGTCATTAGGTCAAATAATAAGGGTGGTAGTTTCTTAGTTTTGGTTACCTTAGTGGTTAGACTTTTGTTGAGGGGCAATCAGGCTGATTCAACCGCTAATAGCCTCAAAACTCTCACATTTTCAGCGGTTAGTCTCGCTCTTTTTGGGGTGAACTACGTACTGATAAAGAAGTGAGAGGGCCGGTGGGCTTCGGGTTATGTTTGTTTAGAGGAAGGGTAGTGTCTGGTGGTTACGTTTATTGTTTGCAATTTCTCTTGTTTGTACTGCAAATTTGGAATTAATATAATATTGCTAGTTTTCCTTTCGAAAATGTCGTTGACACGGATATGCTAAATCATCTATTAATTTTAGTAAATCAATAACAAAGATCCCTTTCAATCCCATTATTTTTTGGTAGTGAAGATTCATTAGACATTTCATATAAAACCATAAAGGTAGGGCTTGGTACGGTCCGCTTTTGGAGTCGAGGCAAATTATAATAAGAGATGACAAGGGCCAAAGAAGTTACTCGTATTATTCCGGGGGCTAAACATGTCATTTTTCTTTCCCTCTCTATCTAGGTAGAAGAGTTATTTTGAGACAAAGCTATTATTGAAGTACACGGTTTTGTTTATATGCACTCTCTTTCAGTCTCCATAGCCTTAGTTTTTTTATACGTAGAGTTTGATTTTTGTACCTGTTCACCTTGAGTTTGTGTAATTGCTTCAAAATTGGAAAATAGCTTAAAAGAACTTGTATGTGGAATATTCAGTTTTGGAGTAATTTAATGTGCATAATTTATTTCTAAAGGTGATAACTTCGGTACCTTAAGGGTACCATAGAATCTACTATTCCTAAAAATGTCTAAACGGCATTTGTTACTTGGGAAAAGTGAACTTCCTTGATACTTACAAAATATGCAAGAATTCTTTAAGTGTACTAGGTGTTAGAAATATATTGTTTTCGTAATTTCGTACACTAAAATTGCTTATTACTGCATATTTATCCTAAACTACGTATGAGCTTACCTTTTGGTTTCTAAATGATGGACGAGTAAAATAAGGCATGCTACATTGGGCACTAGTTATTCATTTGTTTTATTGCTTATAGATCGAAATAGTTTAGCTTTTCGTGCCACACTGTTTTTGGCAGGGATTTGACATATCCCTGCCAATTTCGGGAAACCCCCGCCAATCCCGTACGTTTTTGTAGTGACCGCCAATAAACATGTATCTCCATAAATTACGAGAAAAAATATGCAACTTTCTCCAACAAAAAAATCTCTCCAACAAAAAAATCCGAACACATGATATACTATGCAGTACATCGTATGAAACTTTTTTAAAAAATGAATATCTGAATAAACACAAGATGCACTCCTTCAACACCACTGATGCAGCAGTTGAGGGAGAAGGCTGAATAAACACAAGATTTCTTCCTTAGAGCAATGGCGATCCATTTTCTCCATTAGCACCGTCTTCTCATCTATGCACAAAGCTTGACCCCTTTCACCACCGTCTCTGTCGTCGAGTTCCGATACCGTTTCCATAATCTCTTCAACAACATCAACGATGACGCCCTCAACGCCCATATTGCGTTGCATGTACACAACCTCACCCACATTACTACACAAATGCATTCATAAGGTGATGTTCAATTCCCAGATGCTAAAGTTCCATAAGGATGATTAAAGAATTAACTGTAGAAGATTGATGCCCATGGGCTACATAAGAAATCAGATGCCAACAAATAAGATTTGGAACTATTCAGGTGCAAGTTGTGTAGTTGTATTGGATCTCCTAGTGATAAATTTTTTTGGCATATCCGAACTTGAATAACAAAATTATACTGTACAAGTAGTACAATGTACTGACGTACGTACTGTCTTCCAAATATTTATGTCTCTCTCCTGCGGTACGTTGTTATGTAAAAAAAGAAAGAATTATGTTGAGGGCTGTTTTTAATAGGATTGAGATTTTCTAGGCTGATTGTTTGATCTAATGTATGCTTATTTTACAACTATCAACCTCTTTTTTGGTCTAATCAGGTCTGTACGGTGACAATTGTACATTTGGTGACATTTTAGCGATTTAAATGAAATTCGCGTCTAAATGAGCATTAATACACTTTTAGTGAGAATCAGACATATTTTGTTGAGCATTAGGAGTTTAACAATGAGTATCGTGATGTCTGCTTTATATCTTCGAATTCACTTTCTTTTTCTTCTTTTTTCTTTTATAAAAACTTATTAGACCAAAATCTACCAACCAGATCAGAACTTGGACATAATTACAAAAAAAAATCTACCAACCGCAGATCAGAACATAGACTTAATTACAAAAATGTTGGCGGTACCATGCTCTTTGGTAGAGCCGGCTGTACCAAAATTCTCCAGACGTCTCAAAATGAATATCTTATTTATCTTTTTCGATTAACTAAAAATAAATGTTTTCTATCTTTTTTGTGAGAAAATGTGATTCAAGTCAGTTTTCTTTTTCCTACTCAAATCTTGATTCTAATGTTGACTTAATTATAGACGCAAGGATAAAATTTTGCAATATTTTCAACTTGGTTTATACTCATGAGTTTTAATTTGTAACCCTTATTTGAAGCTTTGTTAATTTACGGAAAAGGAACAAATAGGTCTTTTAGTCTTTGGAATTAGTTTTGTATTATGCCTAGAAAACCTTCTAGGTTTTCTTCAATGTAATACCTTCAAAGTTTACCCTTAATTCACTAATGTAAAACTCGTACCTTTAAAATTTTGTTCGATGTAATGCATTTGTAGTTAATAATTAGTATAATAATGTGCTTTTTAGCAACAAACAGGTTAATGATTAGTATAATAAAACAAGAACATAAAACATAGTCAAATAGGAAAAGCATACTCTTAATGATAGTATTTGATATACCATCATATGACTAGCCCTGACTAGTCATGTTACCAACCCAATCTATATCCATGGGATGAGCCTTATGGAAAAATTGCAGTTTTTGTCATGCCTATGAGACATGACACCACTTCTTATGATGAAATTAATTCATGATTAATTTAATTGCAACATTGGACTTTTTGCACTATTCACATATTCTAATTTAACTATATTTTATTAATTAATGTATTATAGATTAAATTTTTAAAAAATATTGTGAAATTCTTCTGATCCTAAATTTTCAAAATATGAATTTTTTAAATTTTGTACTAATAGGTAATGAAAGATTAATGGTCAAACTTTTACGTTGAGAAACGTGAAATGTTGACTGTCGCAATTAAAAGAAAATGGAGGAAGTAATAAAATATGAGACGACTTACTTGAGCTGACCATATGTTATGAGAGAAAGATGGGAGTCTTTAATTTTGGTAATTGCACCAGGATTTCTCAGTATGGCTTTCACCTCTGAGACAATTCCTTGGAGCCCCCCTGCCAAACACAGCTTTACCGCCTCTTCTAATGAGTTTCTTCTCGAGTCTGAGTGCAGTTCATTTCCTCCATTGCTTAGGAAGAAAACCTGTTGAGAAATGACTCAAAAGCGTTTATTAATTGAAATCAGAATAAAGGTCTTTTCGGGTGACATTTTACACTAAATTCTTTCAATGTAAAATCGACGTTACTATCAAATTTGGGGTGAATCGGAGCCTATCATACCCTCATTTACTAAAGAAAATGTATGGAGCACGTCAACGTGCTCATTGCGGTGCACTTTGACGTGAAAATGGTTAAGATTCTGTGAAAACTTTAGATGAACAAATTCTTACCACTTTCCACGCCTGTGTTCAATTCAATATGGAGCATGTTCACGTGCTCAATATATGACGGATAGTGTACCCTGAAGGTAGCTTATCCGAGGGATATTATAAGTTAGAGAGAGAGTAGGTGTGTATTATCAATGAACTCGAGATTCAGATCTGTGATCCTTTACAATGACGAAGTGACTAGCTATTTATAGCTGCCATAAATGCGGTGTAATTAATGAGAGTACACGTGACAAGTAACCAGCGGTGGAGAGTCAACTCAGCTAGGCACAATATGTGGCACCAGCATAGCATGTGACATCGCATTTAATGTGTTGATTTAGAGCATGTGAAGAGGAGATCCTGTCGAGGAGAGTGCCCTCGGCTACATGCACCCAGGGGATGCATGTGCCGAAAGCCATGTTGCCATTTGGGCCCTGGTGACGTGCTGGGGATGTACGTAGCTAGGGAGGACCTCATGTGCTAAAGGACGTATGTCCCATGGGGCCGTACGTAGTTGGGGAGGACTTCATGTGCAGGAGGACGTACGTCCTCAGGGGGCGTCATGTTGTGAAGGACGTACGTCCCCAAAGGGCCGTCATGTGGTGAAGGATGTACGTCCCCAAAGGGTCGTCATGTGGTGAAAAACATACGTCCCCAAAGGCCGGGCTGTCATGTGGTGAAGGACGTACATCCCCAAAGGGTCGTACGTAGCTGGAGCTCTTCATTTATTAGAGGTCGTACGTACCCAGGGCTCTTCATGTGTTAGAGGCCGTACGTAGCCAAGGCTCTTCATGTGTTATAGGGCGTACGTACCCAAGGCTCTTCATGTGTTAGAGGCCGTACGTACCCAAGGCTCTTCAAGTGTTTAAAGGCCGCACATCCCCTTGTGGCATCAATGTGCCTGGAAGACTGTTGCTGGAAGTACGTCCCTTAGGACGTACGTACTCCAGGACTCTTTTGTGTTGAAGGTCGTACGTCTCCTACACTTTGTTGTAGTATGGGTTGCCTGGAATCTTGTTCGCTGTACTTGGGCCACCAGGGCCTATTGGGCCGGATGGTAGCAGTGGAAGTATGTGAACCGGGAGTTCCTAGGCCATATACTCCATCATTATATTTTCTCCTGTTCACTATGTCTCTAATCACAAACGCTATTTAAAAAAAGATGTCACTCCATCCTTGAGTGCCACCAGAACCGACCAGTTAGGTATCTGGAAGATTGTAAGTTGAGCTTAAATCACACTCTGATGGAAAGAGAGTGAGATTTCATCCCAGGTCATTGCATGGAGTTGAATCCGAGACCCCTCTCTTGTGACACCCTCTCGCTACTCCCGCAGTATCACAAGCACTATTTTAAGAACCATCGGAGGGTCAAGGTTAAAATACTTACAGGGTAGAGATTTTGTAGCTTGCGGATTAATAGGGCTGCATCAGGATGAAAAGTTGAAAACATTATCACTCTCTCTTTAGCATCATCCAATACAACCTGTTTCATATTAACTTGTTGTCATAGCAAATAATAATTCAGTATGGACGGCTATAAGACTACGACACGTTTGGAAACGTTAAAAATTGGTTATAATAATTGAATTTGTTAAAATAATGACTAAAATGATTGATAATTTCATCTGCTGCATAACATACGGAGTATAAAAATCAGTAGTATAGTTGGTTCAAACACAAATATATCTTCCAACTAGGAAGTAGGAACCTATTTGGTATATCCAAATTGGTTGATGAGGCTTGAAAGATTTTAAAAAGCATTAAACACTGTCACAACCTCCGTACTACTATGATTGTCCCATTTTACCTTATCGGTCCGTCCTACTAAGATTGTCTCATACTAAATTTGGTAAAGTTTGTGCAGTGTGGCTCTAAATCATTCTTACTTTATCAATTCAATATAAAACACATAAACCACTTTTTATTAATTTGTGTGTCACTCCCTCTTGTCTCATGGTTAGCGGGATAGAGGGAGTACACTTTTTGAACAATGCATACATGGATAATTGTTGACTTTTTCTTAACAGAGAGATTATATACACAAACAATTAGGAAGTCTACACAAAATATGCACACTTATGACTAATACGACTGATATGACTAATATGGCTTTCAAGTATAAAAAATCACCTCAAACTCAACATATTTAATGACTGTTGTAAGAAAATGAGACTTTTGCCTTGGTTTTTGTATTTCCCTTATAAACATATACACCATATCTATTTAGGTAATTACATAATCCTATTTAATTAGTCATTTCTCCTAAATAAATCTCAAAATACTTTTTGTTCAACAATTTCATCACAATCAGTCAAATCTCGCCGTTCAACTATTCACCAAAGAGAGCCTAGATTTCAGAGAACATAGATACTCCTCATCTATATTGTTGACTCCAAAAGTCTATCAAAACTACCTGTATCTAAAAATACACGTTGTTGAATCTGACATCAATTTTGCAATTCCAAAAACAAAAACCGTACTCATCAAATTTGACAAACTCATTCAAAGAAAGAATGAAAAAGATGTTTGACCCAACATATTTAACATACTAATATACCATTAATACCCCAAGTACTAATTTCGTAAGCTTTTTGTACTTTAAACAGATAAGGATACTTGTAGGATACATTTCCCCTTAGCCAAGAATTATAATTCTACGTATCAAGTCAAAAAACATGGATGAACTCATGAAAGTGACGACTTTTTTTAATTAAAAATCAATAATCTCGGCCAAAAAGATGAGTAACTCCATGTTTTTGGTATTAGGAGTATTAATCAATGAAGTCATGAATCAAGTTTTTGGTAAAAAAAAAGAGATATTGCCTCCGTATTTAAAAGTTTGTTACACTTCCATATTTGATTATATTTAAAAGTTTGCTATATTTTTCTTTTTGATAAGATTTTCCTTTAAAAATATCCAATTACCTTACTTATTCTACGTTTTATCTTGGCTTTCTTACTTTTTCACTTTCTCTTATACTTATTGACGGGGTAAAGTCGTTCCTTTAAGTCTGACATGAGGAGTGTCCAAATGTGATGTAAAAATGTATAGTTTGTGTGAATTTGGTCCACTTAAAAGGTTAGTGTCTTGTCTGAACTTCTTAAATAACCCTAGTGTCGTTTTTTAGCCGTATGCCTTTAAAAGTTTGCTATACTTTTCTTTTTTGGTAAGAGTTTCCTTTAAAAATATCCAATTACCTTACTTTTTCTACGTTTTATCTTCTCCTTCTTACTTTTTCATTTTTTCTCATACTTTTTCTATACCATTCATTACCCTACTATTTTCCCCCTTAAATATTGTGCAAAGACCTAAAATTCATAGATATAAATTAAACAACACATTTTCTACTTAGTTAAGATAAAAAAAACTGATTCATACCTGCATGATCACTTGAATAACTCTTACAAGCTCTGCTTCTGTGTAAACTCTGTTGTTGTCGAACTTCAGTTCAATGTTAAAGCCTAAGGAGTCATTAACGCTCTGAAATACATCTTTCAGTATGCATAGATGATCATCATCTTCAACAGCCCATTCAAAGATTGTCCCTCCTTTCGTTTTTCGATATATCGGCTTTCCAACCTGTTTTAAATTATTAGTTATTAAAAAAAACTTTTCAGACAAATTGCATTTTTATAATCATACTTGAATTTAAATGATTTTAGATACAATAATGTTTGTTCACTTTTTAAGGGACACATATACGTACTCTATTGCTCTTGAACTATACGCGTATATTAGAAAACGTTGAACTTTTATTTGGAACAATTAAATAAAAGTGGTAAAGATAGAACAAATATACCCCTATGTCCATTTAGTTAAGAGTATCCATGTTAAGTAGTATGCATGTTCTCTGATATATAATTCAAGGGTAAATATGTTTCAAAAATAAACAATTTGTGTTTAGTTGTTCCAAAATGAGGTTGAATGATATATTTGCTCTCATACCTAAGGTTCAAGGGCATATTTGTTCTTTCTCCTGACAAAATTAATAATTTATGGTACACTTTTATTAGGCTAAAAAATATATTACCAATCAAATATTACCAAAATGAGAAGTTGTTTTTTGTACGAATGTGTACAAAAAATGTGCAAATGGCTTTTTCCAGATCTTAATTGCGTGAGGGAGAAAAAAAAAGATGACACCACATTCTTTAGGACCCCCAACATCGACCGGACAGTTAAATGTGAGGATGTAAATTGATCTTTAATCACAAACTGGCTGACATATAGAGAGTGAAAATTGAGTGAGGGAGCTAGTATTCATTACGAACATTTTCTGCACTCCTTTGGGGTCCATAGGAAAGGAACTCATCCAAACTGAGATCTGTAACTCTCTTCTCAGTGATTAAGCCCTGAAAAATAAACAAGAGATGTCGGAATAATATATAAGTATATTAATGCATATAGATGATTAACATGAATAGGGTGATAATTAAAGATGGATTAGATGAGCAGTAAACTGAGATCTTTACCTTTTCTTCGGTAAAGAGGAAGACATCATGGAAAATTACCGGAAAACCATCCTTTGTCACCTACAATAACATTTATTTATTTAAAAAAACTATAGATTCACTTCTCATGTCACGTACAGTCCCTAAAACAAATTCATTTTGAATATTTAAATCATTCTTAATCTTTTACTTTGTAGATCAAACTGTTATTAAATTTGAACTAATTTTTGCGACTTGTAAAATTTTTAATATAGTTTCTGAATGTGTAAATTTTATTTACTAAAAATCAATTAAATATGACAGAAATTTTTTGTGTTAATATCTAACCACGGGCCTTGACTGAACTGATCTAATTAAATATCTAACCACTTGTATTAATTATTTAATCAAATAAGAATGAGATTTCAAGAGAAATCAGGGTATAGTGTATACCTACCCTCAATAAATTAAAATATCAATCATATTTATAAAAATATTGACGTATTCACTCCGTTCAACTTCTTTATGCAATGCAAGAGAATTAATACTGTCACTATCGATATTGTTTTTACATATCAGGTCAATAATCATTATTAATAGGGAAAATGGAAACTAATAATCCAATCTTTTAGCGATCTTTCTTACAATAATCTCACCTTTTCATTATTCATGAATAACCCAACATTTGCACCTCATCTTCACTCACCGGTTCCTGACCGGTTTATGACCTTTTATTCTAGGTTATTTTCTTATCTTTGCAAAACATTATGTGATCATAAGGTGAGAATTATGTTATAATGTTTTACAAAGATAAAAAAATAACTTGAAATAACCGGTCATAAGTTGGTCAGGAACTAGTGAATGAAGATAAAGTGTAAAGGTTAGATTATTCATGAATAATGAAAATGTAGGACTATGGTAAGAAAACCGCTAAAAGGTTGATTTTTTTTTTCATTTTCCCTTATTAATATATTACATTCGTATGATAAAGTGTGTTTTTTTAACATCCGTATGTCCTAGACTCTTACGCAATAACACAAACTTCTAAGGGTATGTATGGTTCAAGAAATGTCAGATTACCATGAGAATGTCAGATTGTTGGGCATGTTATATTGATGGGAATGTATTCAATTGATTCCCATTTGTGTTTGGTTAAATCAAGGGAATGCGTCATAATTTATTTGGTTGAAAGATATATTATGTGGCAGATATGATGAGTTATTTTTATACCCTTTAAATCTATAACTCTTATAACACAAATAGCTTAAAAATTTAAATGTTAAGGCAAAAAAATATGCAAATAACAAGAATAGACATCGAATATAATTAATACTTTGTTTGTCCCAACTAAAAGGTTGTTACACAATTTACGATGTTCGACTGACCATGAAACTAACCGATCTCTGTCAATAATAAGATTATTTTTAGTAAATAAAATTTACATATTTAGACCCTACATTAAAAGTTTTATAAAGTCACAAAAAATTGAATTTGATAACAGCTGAATATGTAAAGAAATTAAATTAAAAGAGATATTTAATTGAGGGTATTTTCAGAAGAAAATTAGATCACCCCGAGAATGTGAGATAACCTAAGACATGGATGGGTTTAACATTCCCCTCCATATAACATTCCCGGGAATGTAACTTTCTTGATTTTTCTTCAAACCCGTGAACCAAATAAGGGTTTCTAACGTGCATCATATTCCAGTCTTCATGTGAGATTACCCCAACCACACGGGCCTTCAAATAAATATTCTTGATTCTGACTTGACGAGTATAAAAAACGGGTCGAGTTGATCCATCTAAATTGACGAATTGTTTGGAGGAAGGAGAAAAGGCATTTAATACATGGTTAGGGGGAACCGAGGGGGGTGTGCGTAGTGTATATGGAAATTGATTTTCAAAAAATACAACGTGACGAGAAGTGTATATTTTTTTGGTGAAAGTATCCAAACATAAATGAGCGTGGTGAACAGGAGAAAAACCAAGGTAGACGCATGGACTAGAACGGGGTTGTAGTTTATGAGTGGTATACGGACGGAGCCAGGGATAACATAAACAGCCAAAAACTTTTAGTGACACATAATTGGGGGTATCACCAAATAATTTAAAAAATGGACTGTTATTCTGTAGAGTGGGTGTAGGTAAACGATTTATGAGATACGTGGCATATTGAAAGGTGTGTGGCCAGAAAGATAGAGGAACAGATGCATGAAAGAGTAATGTAAGGGCTGTTTCAACAATATGACGATGTTTTCTTTCAGCGGATCCCACATGTTGAGGAGTATATGGAGGGGAGATAAGATGTTGAATACCATGCTGAGTGAGAATAGGTGCTAGGGCAGAGAATTCACCACCGCCGTCCGTATAAAGTGTTTTAATTTGTGTACCAAAATAATTTTTAATTAAGGTACAAAATTTAATGAACACCGAATAAACATCATATTTGCGTTTGAGTGGGAATAGCCATGTATACTTGGTATAATAATCAACGAAAATAACATAAAATCGAGATTTATTATAACAAAGAATAGGAGCAAGGCCCCATACATCAGAAAAAATATATTGAAACGGGCTAGTACAATTTATTGAGGAAACTGTAAAGGGTAATTTGTGACTTTTAACTCTAAGACAGGAGTCACATGCAAGTGAAGGAGGTGAAGCTCCGGTTATTTGACGTTGAATAGTGGAAGACGGATGACCCAATCTTTGATGCCATAAAGCTGGTGAGACAGTGTTGGCTTGTGGTGTGAGAGTGGACCAATTATAGAGATTATTTTCACTCCGGCCTCGGGCCAAGGATGCCCCCGTGATTAGATCCTTCACAACAAATGCATTGGGTGAGAACTCAATAGATGTATTATTTTGAGTACAAAATTGATTAACTGAAAGGAGATTACGACGGATGAGAGGAGCACACAAAACATTTTTTAGTGTAAATTTTGAAACAGGTGAATGAATAACCGAAGACCCGATGTGAGTAATTGGAATAGTCTTACCATTACCCATTGCAACCGAATCTGCACCAGTGTAATCGGAGTGAATCTGAAGGTTGTTGATGTCGGAGGTTATGTGGTGAGTGGCACCGGAGTCAAGCAGCCAGTTAGAAGAATGGCCTGGATCATGGCTTGCTGCAACATGAGCACTAGGATGGCTTTTGTAAGAATAGCATGACTTGGCAGTATGGCCAAACTTGTCACACAATTGACATTGCATAGATGAACCATATGATGAACGATTGGAGCCTCCAGAGGATGTATCATGGGAGGCTTGAGGACCAAACCCAGAATGGTGCGGCATGCCGGATTGACGTCCACGGCCACGGCTTCCACGGCCACGTGATGAAGGACGTCGTTGAGTGTACTGAGCGGTGATAGGGACATCAAACGCAGCTGGTGAGTCACCATTGAGAAGTTCGGCATCTTGCAGGTAGTGGCGAAGATCTTCAAAAGAGGGTGGTGTAGGCTGGATACGGAGAGCACCAACGAGATCTTTGAATTCATTCCCGAGACCACCAAGAACATACGAGGCAATTTGTCCATCACTGGGAGGGTGACCGATAGTAACAAGATCATCAATGAGTGTTCTTAAAATGTTCATATACTCAGTGACGGTTTTTCCAGCCTTTTTGGTGTTCATAAGCGTGGAGAGAAGAGATAACATCCGAGTGGTGGATGTGTTGGCAAAACTAGATTCAAGTTTTTGCCAAGCATTGGCAGATGTGGTGCAGGAATTGATAATGGGACAAATATTATTTGTCACAGTGGATTGGATAGCAAGGAGAACAAGACGATCTTGTCGTTTCCAAAAATTGTAGTTTGGATCAGTGGAGGCCGGACACGGAGTGGTGCCATCAACATAGCCTAAGAGATCATTACCAAAAAAGAGATTGGTTAACTGGGATTTCCATGATGAATAATTAGAGCCATCTTTGGAGAGTTTGGTGGGAATTTGGGAGGAAGCATTTAGGGAGATTAGTTGTGGAACTGTATCAGAAGGAATAAGGTTACTGGAAGGAGATGGAGAAGACATGTTGATTAATTGCTAGGCTGCCGAGAGAAAAAAAATTATAGGATCAAATCAATCTAAATGATTGAGGGCTGTGATACCATAAAGAGATTTTGGGAAAATAAGGCTTAGCCTTTTGATAGCTATAGCCACGTATTTATATAAGTTAGGGAGCATGTTTAGCTCTCCTATTTACAAGGAATACAAGTACAGTATAGATAAGTACAAGTAAATATTAAAGAGATAATTACAAATAATGAATAAATAATATTAATCTATCAATAACTACTGTAAAATTATAAGATAAAAGCATTTCTTAACATGCATTGTTATGATAATAGAAAAAATTATCCTAGGTATGACTAAAACTCCAGAATCTCCCAATCTGTTACCTAGCTAGTTTTATTTCCAAAATAATATTTAAATGTCTAATATTTAATTAATTTCGTAATTAATAAATAGATTAATTAATTTCATGGACTAATGTACCATTTAGCATATGGCTAACCCTAATCTTCTACTCATTTTCTCTAACCCTAACCTCTCTTCTCCAGCCGCACACCCGCCTCTCACAACCACCGCACACCCGCCTCTCGCCATTGTCCCACTGCACGGCCTCCTGCCACTGTCGTCTAGCTACGCGGCCGTCTTTTCGCCGCTCAGGAGTCACGTTGCCGAGTGGCACATGATTTGGAAGCGTCACAACTCACCTCATGCACGATGGCTCACTCGGAGGTTGTCGATGACCTCACACCTGTGCAGAGATGGCCGGAGAGCCATGTGCACCGCCGGCGTCCCAAGCCCTACCCACCACCAGGCGCTGCCCTTCGTCCCTAACTAGCTGTCGCCGTTATCTAACTGCACGGCCGCATACCAACTCGCTGTTGCCATCTAGCCGCACGACGACCGTCCACTTCCATGGGAGAAATAGGATGACTCGCAGACTCCTCATAGATGAACATTTGAATTAAAATTAGGTGTGTATTTTTTCATAAGTTCCTACATGGCCCAGCCCATACTTCAATTGTAATAGTGGGTAAAAATTGGAATAATTGGGTGTAGATAAACAACCAATTTAATAGTGACGAGGATTACTCCGTCTCTTTGTTTTCTATTTTTGAAAATAGGATTTGTTGAAATTAGCTTTTGTGTGCAGTGAATATGAGCAGTGAACATTGACAGTGAACATGAGCAGTAATCATGACCATAGATAATGTTGTACATAAATAGTGGATGAATAAATGTATTGAAGAAGTGTGTTGCGCAGTGATTCAACATTGACGGGAAGTGGGGTGATTATAACAAGTATTGCCGCAGAACCGTAATGCCACCATGAAATGCAATATACTTAATTAGACGTAAAATATTAAAATTATTAAATTTAAAAAAAAAGAACTATAAATAAAGTTCTAAAGTGAACGAAAAGAAAATTAAATGGACAAAAAGCTAAAGAACTATAAATAAATTTCTATAGTGGATGGAAGTGCAGTGATTATTATTGAATTTGCAGTAATGTCGTGTAGTAACTGCAATAAAAAGTGCAGTAACTTTAATTGAAAGAAATTAGCGCCAAAAGGCACATATTTTAAATAAGGGTTTTTTTGTACATAAACATTTCAATACAAATGAAATTTATTTATCTTTTTTATTTTGAGTTATACGAAAGTGTAAAATCATATGTGATCATATTTAGAGAAACTCAATATGTTTTGTTTATATCCCAAATACTTTCCCATGATAATATACCGTAACACAGTAAACTTCCACATTCATTCGAAATATGTGAGCATGTTGTGTATAGTTTATCTATCAAATACGGAATTACGGAGTATAATAATATGAAACAAAAGATAATGTCATTACTATATTTGACCCATTTATTAAATTAAAATAAGGGAAATTCTATTTAGAGTCACATAATTACTATTTATAGATTCCGTCACATCTACTTGTTTCTTCTTCTTCCTTTCGAATTCTCACCCCGTCGTTGTGTTGTTGTCGTTTGAGGAGAGGTTGGTCGCCGTAGAACGGGCTATCCTAATCTTTCCGTAAGGGTGTTCGAATTTTTATTTGAAAGGGTAAAATAGATATTTAAAAAATTATGTGGCTTTGATCAGTAAATTGGTGGCTGCATATAGAACCACCCTTAAAATGAATAACTGGTCTGAGTTCAAGTCTATATAAATGAAAATATATATGGACTCATGTCCTTTAAAAAGGATAAGTCTGAGTCAATTTCGAGTACAAACCAGACCCATCAACATACACTGATCTTTTACCGCCTCTATCCCACTAACATTGGGACCGAAGAAGATGACACGATTATTAAGAAAAATGAGTTTATGTGATTGATATGAAATTGATAAAGTAAGAATGATTAAGTGTCATACAAACTTTACCAAATTAGGTATGATATAATCATAGCGGGACGGAACATAGGACATTCGAGATTGGAGAGAATGACGGAACATATTATGTTTCTTGTAGGTGTTTCCAAAAAGTGTAGGTTCGACCAAATTATTATTTGAAAAGGTCAAACATATTTGGCAAATATGTTCAGCATCTCAGATCGCCAATTGAAGGGTGTAGATCGGCTTCTACTTGAACACATTCGGTGAATATGTCCATGCTCCTATTGGTCAGACTTAGTTGGCTCAGATTGCCAATTATTCTAACATATTTGACGAATCTGCTCTATAAAATTCACCACAAATCACACTTCACAACACATCTAACCGCTCCAATTTCTCTTCTTCTCCAAATTTCGTCCATCTCCTTCATTTTAACCCACACTCCGAGAGTAAGTTTTTCCTTAATCTTTTTAATTTAATTTAGTTAATAATTTAATTATGTTACTTAGGAATGAAATTAGTTTATAATAGTGTTAATTTTCAATTGTGAATTAGGAAGCTATCAAAAAAAGTGAAACAGAAAACTTACCAAATTACCATTCGTTTGTAGAAATCTTTCCTATTTCGGTGTACAAATTAGTCTATAATATGTGTTAATTTACGAAATATTATTAGTCTATAGTTAATGCTAAGTTTTAATTATGAAATAAAAAAATTAATTAGTGTTAAAAATTATATAATATATATGTGTTAATTAGTTATGTTTAGATATTGGATGATGTATAAGATGGAAATACAATAAATTGTACACATTATATGATATATCCAATTATTTTACCTATTAATTATTGTAGATCAATAATTGTAGTTGGAAAATTTTAATTTTGAAATAGTAGTGTTGTTGTTTAATTAGGTGTATTTTTTTGTATTACAAATTGTATTATAAGTAGTGTTGTTTAATTAGATTTATAATTTGTATTATAAATAGTGTTGTTTAATTAAATTTGTAATTAGGTGCGGAGTATTAGAAATTGTATTATAATAGTGTTGTTTAGTTACATTTATAATTCGTATGACACATATGAGTGTTGAATAGAAAGTAATTTAATATATTACTCCCTCACCCCGGGCCCATAAAAAGTTCTGTATTGGTGATGAGACTCGAAGAACATCGTGTTGATCACGTGTGGAAAACTGAAGCATTTAGAGACTTCAAACTGAGGTGCATTACTTTCCCCAAATCCACCTACGACGATGGCGAACGTCATCCTAGAGTCGTACAACTGTTTAGGGCATCAGGCTTTCACGGACCTGAACGATTAGGAAAAATCAATATTGATTGAGGTCTTATCACCGATTTGGTTGAAAGGTGGAGACCAAAAACACATGCTTTCCATTTGCCTTTTGGCGCGGTAGGCATTACATTGCAAGATGTACATGTGCTGATCGGGTTACCGATTGACGGTCTCCCACTTACTGGTCCGACGGCACATAATAAGACTGAATGGATGCAGATGTGTGATGATTATCTTGGTTTCAGGCCACTTGATAGAGATATAGTATCATCCAACAACATTAGAATGCTAGCCATTAAGCACTTTTCGTTATAACCGTGGAGCCACTATTGATTTGGCAGTTGCTCAGTGAGTTGTTGTTCCCTAACACTAGCGGTAGAGCGTCGTTGTACTTTCTTGAGTTGTTGCAAGACAACTTAGAGAATATGACTAGGTGGAGTTGGGGCTCGGCTGTGTTGGCATATTTGTACCACAACTTATGTGAAGCGGCGAAGGCGGAAAAAGTTTCGGTGGGAGGATGTTTAGTCCTTCTACAACTCTGGGCATGGGAGAGGTTGTCGATGGTTCGACCCCAAGGGGTTCTTCCACTGGAACACTTATTCGATTTGCCCTATGGTGCTAGGTAAACTTCACTGACATCAGCAATTTACATTATACTCTCTTATGGTTTTTGTGATTGATCTTATAAGTCGTTAAATGTAGGTGAGCTTGTCGGCATAATTGGTCGGACACTAGCAGATTCACTGTACGCATTTATAGGGATCAATTTGACCGATTAAGAGGGTGGAAGGTAAAATTTAAATTTATTTAATGAATTTTTTTTATATATTTTTTACTAATATGGAACACTTTTTTTACTAATATGGAACCATGCTACCTGACTTTATTACAGAATGGGAGAACCGATGGCAAAAATTATATGTGTTCGACTAGAGTGGGATTCACTGATTAATACCGTCATTGGTTCCATTACAAGTGCAAGATACACATTAACAACCCCTCACAAGATACCGTCATTGCATGGTGACGGGCGTTATGAATCACCGAATCTGGTATATCCTGGACTGCACCGAATTGACGACAAAATCTTCCAGGATGGTATGCCTCAAAATATGAACAACAAATAAGTGGCACTCTAGTTGACCACAGTTCATATGCATCAGTGCAAAATGGTGGAAGTCTCATCAGCGGGTAAGGGGTCCATTCAAAATGTGTAAATAAAGTGTTCCATATTAATAAAAAATATATAAAAAAATAGTTCATTAGAAACATTTAAATTTTATCTCCCACTCCCTTAGTCGGTTAAATTGGCCCCTATAAATGTGTACAGTGAATCTGCTAGTGTCCGACCAATTATGCCGACAAGCCCACCTATATTTAACGACTTATAAGACAAATCATAAAAATCATAAGAGATTATAATGTAAATTGACGATGTCTATGAAGTTTACCTAGCACCATAGGGCAAATTGAATAAGTGTTCCAGTGGAAGAACCCATTGGGTTCAAACCATCGGCAACCTCTCCCATGCCTAGAGTTGTTGAAGGACTAAACATCCTCCCACCGAAACTTTGTCCGCCTTCGCTGCTTCACATAAGTTGTGGTACAAATATGGCAAAACAGCCGAGCCCCAACTCCTCCTAGTCATATTCTCTAAGTTGTTTTGCAACAACTCAAGAAAGTGCAATGACGCTCTACTGTTAGTGCTAGGGAACAACAACCCACTGAACAACTGCCAAATCAACGCTTTCGTATGACGAATAATGTCAAGTTCTGTGCTCCACAATGATAACAAAAAGCGCTTAATGGCTAGCAATCTAATGTTGTTGGATGATACTATATCCTTATCAAATGGCCTGAAACAAATATAATCATCACACATTTGCATCCATTCATTCTTACTATGTCCCATCGGACCAGTAAGTGGGAGACCATCAATAGGTAACCCGATCAGCACCTGTACATCTTGCAATGTAATGCCTACCGCACCAAATGTTGAATGGAAAACATGTATTTCTGGTCTGCACCTCTCAACCAAATCGGTGATAAGACCCCAATCAATATTGATTTTTCCTAAACGTTCAGGACCGTGAAAGCATGATGCCCTCAACAGTTCTACGACTCTAGGATGAGGTTCGCCATCGTCGTAGGCGGATTTGGGGAAAGTAATGCACCTCAATTTGAAGTCTCTCAACGTTTCGGTTTTCCACACATGATCAACACGATGTTCTCCGGGTCTCATCACCAATACAGAACGTTTTATGGGCCCGGGATGAGGGTGTTCTCTTTGTGTAGCCATGAAAACCTAATAATATATTAAATTAATTTCTATTCAACACTCATGTGTAATACGAATTATAAATGTAATTAAACAACACTATTATAATACAATTTCTAATACTCCGTACCTAATTACAAATTTAATTAAACAACACTATTTATAATACAAATTATAAATCTAATTAAACAGCACTACTTATAATACAATTGTTGTAAGACAAAAAATACAGCTAACTAAACAACAAGATTGCTATTTCAAAATTAAAATCTCTGACTATAATTATTGATCTACAATAATTAATAAGTAAAATAATTGGATATAACATATAATGCGTACAATTTATTGTATTTCCATCTTATATGGCATCCAATATCTAAACATCGCTAATTAACACATATATATATATCATATAATTTTTAACACTAATTAAATTTTTTATTTCATAATTAAAACTTAACATTAACTATAGACTAATAATATTTCGTATATTAAAACAAATTATAGACTAATTTGTACACCAGAATATGAAAGATTTCTGCAAACGAATGATGAAAAAATTATTAAAAATAAGGTTAACATGCACATTAGTAAATTTACACATACATATTCGGTAAATTAACACTTACCTTTCCTATTTGGTAAATAAACTAATATTTGGTAAGTTTCCTATTTCACTTTTTTTTATAGGTTCCTAATTCACATTTAAAAATTAACACTAATATGTAAAATAATTGGATATAACATATAATGCGTACAATTTATTGTATTTCCATCTTATATGTCATCCAATATCTAAACATCCCTAATTAACACATATATATCATATAATTTTTAACACTAATTAAATTTTTTATTTCATAATTAAAAATTAACATTAACTATAGACTAATAAAATTTCATATATTCAAACATATTATAGACTAATTTGTACACCGAAATATGAATGATTTCTACAAACGAATGATGAAAATATTATTAAAAATAAGGTTAACACGCACATTAGTAAATTTACACATACATATTCGGTAAATTAACACTAACCTTTCCTATTTGGTAAATAAACTAATACTAGGTAAGTTTCCTATTTCATTTTTTTATAGGTTCCTAATTCACAATTAAAAATTAACACTATTATAGACAAATTTCATTCCTAATTAACATAATTAAATTATTAACTAAATTAAACTAAAAAAGATGAAGGAGATGGCCGAAATTTGGAGAAGAAGAGAAATTGGAGCGGTTGGATGTTAGATGTATTGTGAAGTGTGATTTGTGGTGGATTTTATAGAGCAGATTCGTCAAATATGTTCGAATAATCAGCGATCCGAGCCAACTTATTTTGACCAATAGGAGCATGGACATATTCACCGAATATGTTCAAGTAAAAGCCGATCCACGTCCTTCAATTGGCGATCCAAGATGGTGTTTGCATGGTGATCTGCGCTCAATATTATTGGTCAATAGGAAGATGCCCAAATTTACCAAATATGTTCAGGTACATATTTTTTTGTTTTTGTAAATACCTAACATATTTGCCGAATATGTTTCACCTTTTCAAATAATAATTTGGTCAAATCTTTTCCGTTATAGCAAGAAACACTTTTTAGAAACATCTGCAAGAAACATACTCTGTTCTGTTATTCTCTCCATTTTCCTTCTCTTCTTGAAAAAATGGTACTCGATTTGTTGTCACATCATACTAACCTGCCAATCGGCGAAAAGTTGGATGAATTTCTCATACATTGAAATCTTACGACAATTATTGAACATGTTATTGAAACATGTAGAGATATTTTTTTCGTTAACATATCGAAACTATATATACTATCCTATCATATCTTTCATATCTTCCATATTTGTTTAGGAATGACATCCAAATATGTGAATGTTTTCTAATAGATAGCTAATATTGGGATACCACTAGCAGTATGTAGAGAGAAAGCAATATTGGGATACCACTAGCGGTATGTAGAGAGAAAGCAAAACTATTAAATAGGAGAGACGGTGCAATCGTATTAATGATTTTTCGAACCATTAGATTTGTCCACTGGAATGCTATTTATACTAGTCTTAGTCATAAATGCTAAGTGCATTAAATGCATATACACGTGTAAACTAGTATATGGCGGAAAGCACTGATGTGGCACAGATGTGGGCACGTGATTGAAGTATTAAATGTGGTGGATGAGTGTTGCGAAGCGTTGATTCTGAAAGTCTCCTGAGTCAGGGCCGAGGGCTTCACTCTAGGGGCTGAGGGGATAACTCCGTGGACTCACACTAAGACGGAAATGTTGTAATCCGCATGCATGGAGTGACCTTTCTATGCGAAGGCGTTTGTTCGAAGCCGTCGAGCTTGGGCTCGAGGGGCCTCCAGTTGTCTCTTTGGGCCGCTCGAGGTGGTTGATGTGGCGAAGTATGTCGACGGGGGGAGGGGGGTCCTGGGTCATATAATTCATCACTTTCTAACTCATTATCAACTTTTTTTTTAAATTCATTACTGTTGTGGGTACTTCATGTTGTCAAATGATGTTTTCCTGGACCATATACTCCATCATTTATTGTTTTGAAGGTATGAAAGAACCATGCACGGGTAGCTCAATTGGTAAAGCGGTGGGAAAGTTGGAGAAATGATCAAAGATCGAAACCCGCATCAACCGTGTGGAGGTCACAGCTCCTATGTGCTGGACTGAGTCTCTGGTGCGCACTGTTATAATGTCTACCATCGTTAAGTTTGATTGAGTCACCATGATTTACAACCTCCCATGTTAGTCGGGGTGTAGGGGCCTGGGGATTGGGGATTCAACTTTTTGGACAAATTGAAGGTATGGAAGATATTTCACCTTTTGAATCTCAACGGGTGCATCCCATAAAGCAAAATCAATGATGTTATGTCAACGCAATATGGTTCGATGATGTTATCTCATCATATGGTAGATTTGAGGGGGAAATGTCATATAAACTCGCATACTTCTTCAAAAAAATCATCCTTATTCTTCAAGTTCAAACTATTGAACTCTCTAATCTGTAAAAATGTTCAATTACTCAGTTTAGCCGGCTGTGAATAAGTTTACCCCGTTAGTTTCATCCATAGTTATCACGAAACATGGCGACACAAACGTGATGGATCAGGATCCTTCAAGACGAAGAACACAATCATGATGTAAATTATACACCATTCATGTAAAAGCATTAGAAATTTACGGTTTATCACAAGAAAATCAAGTCAGATTACCGAAATCGGATAAAGTAAATAAAAGCATGAATAGCCAAATCTTATTAATTAAGTAAAACAGAAAAAGAAAAATTGATTATAGAGTGATGCATGAATAATAGCACAAAGATCAGTCTCCCAAATCACCAATAGTTCAAATCAAAATAAAATAATCTCTTAATAGTTCATTTAAGATAGATATATAAACAAGTTAAGTTTTTTTTGCAAATATATTACTTTTTTTACCTATCCAAATATAATAGTTATCACTATAAAATATGGATAAAAATATGACTAATATTATTATAAATATATAGAAAAATGCTAGGTGTACCCTACCTCATTTGCACATCTTGTATGTCTACGCGAACAGAGTTGTCTGTTCAGAACTACAAAGCTGTCTACTTAAGGACAACTATGTCTTTGTGGATAGATAGTGTATGCGAATGAGGTACACAAAATGGGGTAACTATAACATTTCTCAAATATATATTCATGATCATTATGGCATACAAAATGAACATGATTTTAGTGAGCTCGACTTTTCAGTCTGGGTATCGAGTATTTATGAAGAAAATCGATTTCCATACAGACAAAATATCAAGAGTTGTCTGTATCACAGACATTTTAAACCTGAATTTTTCATAAAGTGTCTGTGATACAGACATTTTTTTATTTTTATAATTTTATCTGTGTGAAAATCTGTTTTCTTCGTAAATCGTCGTTCAATATGTCTGTGTAGTCGATCAAATTGCCTGTACACATACAATTTGACAAACGTGTACCACAGCGTGTAAAACTTGACGTGTACGAAAGGAATTTTCCTAAAAGCAAAGGCAAACAGAATCCGTCAAACGTTAATATCAGGCTGGTCAAGGGACGGTTTGGGTAAATTCTTTCGGGTATTCCCACCTAACGGTAAATAAGAAAGAAACTACCGCATTCGGATTTCCGGGGGAACAGAAAAGAAGTAAGGAATTACGGTGTAGAAAAATGACCGGCCGGACTGACCTGGACGTCGAATTCAACGAAATCAAGACCAACTTTTCCGGCGTTCAGGAAAGAACGGATTGTATTCTCTCTGATAGCCTTCATTCTCCGATCGGATAACTCCAGCATATTCATCCCATTTCCTCTGTGACCCATCACCACAAACCTCTTCTCCTTCTCCCTCCACATCTTCACGCCTCTTCTCCCGTCGACATTTCCATTTTCTCCGCCGCCTGATCATAAGATCCAATATTTTTGAGAGGATGATAAAATCCAAAATAAAAACCCCATTAAATTTTATTCCCGTCCAATAATGCAAGAAAAATAACCAATTAACTCAGAGATCTGCAAAGATGTATATATTTTCAGAAAATACAGACCGACCTTGGGCAGAAGTGGGGAGGCAGAACTTAGCTCCGTCATTTTCTGGTACATTATCAAGAAGATGCTTTTCTGAAACAGGGACAGCCCTTACAGCCATTTTTATGCTTCTTGCAAGAAATTGCAATAAATTAAAACACCATCCATGAAAAATCGATCATCAGGAAGTTATTTTATATATGTACATCATTCATATATACCCCATACATAAAGAATCAGGAGGATAATACTATTATTAGGATATATATAATAATCATTCTGGATCCATCCTGGAGAAAGGTTTTGAGCTATATATAATGGCTCATTTTAAAACAACAAGGAATAATAAATGTTGGATGCAAATTGAAGAAAGAAGATAAAGATTGAACCTTGATCGATCCCATGACGTGGATACAGCTAATACTCTGTCTGAATTTTTATCTGTTCTGGTTTTTTCTTTCAAGTTCTTCACGTATGCAGGAAGGTGAAAGATGTACGGTTGTGTCATCGATTACGCCAGAAATGCAAGTTCGGACAGTGGGTCCCACTTCATGCCGTGTAATTAATTTTTTAATCGCATACGTAAAAAACCGTATTCTCTTGTGTGGGCGTAGCTCGACCGCTAGCGAAGGAGTGTCATAAGTGTTAGGTCTCGGGTTTGAATTCCGTCAACTGCGATGAGAGATTACTACGCTAAAAATGCATTGGACTTCTGCAAGTACCGGAGACAGAGCCCCACTTTCTATCTGTCAGATTGTGATTATAGTCAAATTTACATCCTTCCAACGTACTCTTCGATCGGTGTTGGGAGGCCCTCAGGGATGTGGTGTCATCCTTTTTTTAATAGCATACTTAGTATTCATTGAGCAGTTGAGTATTTATGAATAAGCCGTGTTTGGGGCTTAATTATGGTATTTATGAATTTATGTTTCACTGGATGTTTAAATTTTGATTTCATGGCTGAATAATAATGTAATACGAGCAATAAAAAGTAAGATTGGAATTATTATATTATTGCAATGTATTAGTTAAATTTCATCAAAAGAATATTTTAGTTTTTTAAAAAAAAGACAATTCTAGTTTGTTGTATGAGGTTTTTCGTAAAATACTACTAGTATAAAATATATGGATAAAATTGTGATATAACATTCGAATACAATTATGTTCACTAAAGTTACCAAGGTAACATTTTTGTTCATTGATTTTATTTTAGTTATATATTTGAAATTATTTCTTGTTATACACACTTTTATATACTCCATATTATTTCTTCATTTTGTTAATTCTATGTAAAATTCCGTAAAATTTTAAATATAGAAATTGTTATGAATTAGACTAAAATTTCGATAAAGGAAATAGATTCAATTGATTTTATGAATTTGATGGTTATTTTTAAATGTGAACTTGATTATTAATAAAATGGTCGTAAAATAAATCTCACCTGCCTATTAATTAACCACCCTTCTTATTTACAAGTACGTGTTAAATGTCATTCATGGACAGTATGAGTTGCAATTCTAGCTCAAGGTTTCAAATGTCGCCTAGAATGCCATCGCCTTTTCTGTATGCGTATCAAAACAATTCATATTTTACGCTCGGAGGTCAATATGGTCGAGGAGGTGGTTGAGGGGGCAAGTGAAGTGGCGGGCAAGGCGGGCGACAAGGCAAGGGTCAACACGACTCAAATTCCCAGCTTAGTGCGGAATTTGATTTCAACTCATTTTTGAATCCTGATCAACACCCGTTGAATCTTTAATAGCTAGTAGATTAAATTTTAAGTTTCTATTATTTATTTTGGTTGTAGGAATTTTCTTGTTTTGATGTGTTATTTGGTTTGTCACAGATTTAGTCCGTGACAAATCAACATCATCATCACTATAGTTATCATCATCATAATCCTAGTCATCATCATCATCACCATCATCATCACCATCATCATCATCGTCATCGTCATCATCACCATGATAATGATGATGATGATGATGATGATGATGATGATATAACTAAGGACGACAAATAGGATACTAACTACAATAATATTATATAAGGCAAATAAACTAGTTTAGCTCAAAAAAATTACAAAACACGAGCATTTTATTACATGAACGACGAACAACGATACAATTTAAGTTTATAATAAACGACCAACATTCGAAAATAAAAGACACAATTAATTAGGTGATTTAACGATTTCCAACTTCAAATTGGTTTGTTATCATCATCTTCACTTTTCACTTTTGCAGCATTGCATTTGTCTAGTATTTTTTTATTTCTGCCTTAGCTGCATCATCAATAGGCATCGTATAGTGAAACGTTGCTCTCAAATAATTAATTCGTTGCCCCCAACAAATCCCTTTTGTCGAGTCTTTTTCACCTAAACTCTCTGGTTTTTCCATTGCTCTGAGGTAATACAAAAGATAAACAATATGTATTTTAATTTATTTTTCAAAGTGCTACATAGGCTATACATACAAAAGAAACAGAGAAAAAAACTCAAATCGGTCATGAAAAAATGATTCACGAAGCTCAATGAGCAGCTCTGTGACAGCTCAGTGGATGAAGTCCACCTACTTTTCTATTTGCTAGATGGTGCCATTTTTCAAGTGAATAAGGCGGCCAAAATGGATGAGCTGAATTGCTTGCCAAGGATGGACGTACTAGGGGTGTTCGTCAGTTCGGTTTGGTCGGTTTTCGGTTTGATCGGTTCGGTTTGGTCGATTTCGGTTTTAGAAAAGGTGAAACCGAGAACCGAAACGCAGTACTTGAGTCGGTTTCGGTTGGGTTTCGGTTCGGTTATTTTCGGTCGGTTTGGACGGTTTCGGTCGGTTTTAGCATGTTTTTTGTCAGTTTTTATCGGTCGGTTTCGGTTCGGTCGGTTTTTTAACCCAAAAGATGAAACCGTAAACCGAACCGTCAATGATTAGTCAGTTTAAGTCGGTTTCGGTTTGAGTCGGTTTCGGTTTTGGTCGGTTCAATTTCGGTCGGTTTATCGGTCGGTTTCGGTTTTTCGATTTTTTTGTTCACCCCTAGGACGTACCATGGAAAAGCAAGAGAAAGGGAAAGGGAAAGAGAAAAGGGAAAAACGATAAATATGCCATGTCACACGATTACAACCGGGAACCGGTCATTAATAGGTTGAAATAACGATTTGCCTCATTTTTTATAGTTTGTGGGTTTAATTGAACGATATTTGAGTTGGTGGACTTAATTGATATTTTTGTAATAGAAAAGGAACTATATGACACTTTTCCTTAAATACTAAAACGAATCAAATATCAAATCAATATATGATTATTTATATTTCAACAAAAAACACACCGGGCATTCACCTAATCGTGCATCGCACGTGTTAATAACTACTATCTCCATCCCGTTGGAAGGTTACCATAACAAAACAACACGATTATTTAGGCAATAATAAAATAAAGTATTTCGAGTATAAATTTGAGAAATAATTTTAATAGGTATATATTATAATGTAGTTAGTAATGATAACTGTGATGTTATAAATATATTATTTTAAATATTTAATGATTAATTTGTCACTTAAGATTATTGATTATTTCCTAAAATGAAAATGAGAACTTTTATACGAACCATTCAAAAAAGGAAAGTGAAACCTTCTAATGGGATGGAGAGAGTAGTAATTATTTAGATCCGTTACAATAACTAAGCTTTCATAAATGGAGTATTATGGACTTTATAGGAGCAACCAAACACTTTTATTTTGTTTTACTATTTTTATTGAGTCGTATATTGTTTTTAGTGTTTTTATTCTCACTGTTCTCTCCACGTACAATCAAATGTTTATATCGTGTTTGTTTTTCTTTAATCGATAATTCCTGTTGTACAATTTTTTTGGTACACACTAATACACACGTCCATGAACCGATTACTTTTTGTATGTTTGTGAATTGCCTATTCACATTAAAAAATGTTCACCGACCAACCAATGTAGTGTTGGAAGTATGCCCTAGGACAATCATACTTTATGATTTATCAATGAATATTTAATGCTCATTAATTAATAAAGTCACAAACTCATTTTATTTTAATTATTATCGTGAGTTTGCAACAAAACCGGTCATTGGAAGCGGAATTGCAAGGCGTATTCGGAGGAACTGAAAAGGAAGGGGCATGGTGATGCTTCCAATTCAGGTATCTATGTGATAGAAGTAAATGTTACTACTACTAGTTCATGGGTATTAGATACCGGTTTTGGTTCTCACATTTGTTCAAATGTGCAGGGACTGACAAAGAGTAGAAGGCTGGCTAAAGGTGAAGTTGACATACGAGTAGGCAACGATGCAAAAGTTGCAGCATTAATAATAGGGACATTTACTTTAAGTTTTTCCACGGGCTTAGTTTTAGAACTTGATAATTGTTATCATGTATCTGCCATTAGAAGGAATATAATTTATGTTTCTGGTTTGGACAAGAAAGGAATTCATTTTATAATAAAGAACAACATTTGTTCTATTTATTTTAATGAGATCTTTTATGGTAAGGCTAGGCTTATAAATGGACTTTATGTTCTAGACCTTGAAATGCCCATCTATCACATAAATACAAAGAGGTCTAAATCTAACGACTCAAACCCAACATACCTTTGGCATTGTAGGCTAGGTCATATAAATGAGAAACGCATTAAAAGACTCCATTATTGTGGATTTCTTGACTCTTTTGATTTTGAATCAATCGAGGAGTGTAAATCTTGTTTATTGGGTTAAATGGCCAAGTCAACATTTAGTGGTAAAAGTGAAAGAGCTCACGGTTTATTGGACCTCATACACTCGGATGTATGTGGGTCAATGTCAACAATGGCCAGAGGAGGTTTTTAGTTCTTCATAACATTCACTGATGACTTCAGTAGGTTTGGTTATATGTCTCTAATGAAGCATAAACATGAAGCTTTTGAAAAGTTCAAAGAATTCCATAATGAAGTTCAGAATCAACTTGGCAAAACAATAGAAGTCATTCGATCAGATCGAGGTGGTGAATATTTGAGTCAGGAATTTAGTGACCATCTAAGAAGTTGTGGAATCGTTTCACAACTCACTCTGCCAGGTACACCACAATGGAATGGTGTGTCAAAACGAAGAAATTGGACCCTGTTAGACATGGTTCGTTCCATGATGAGTCTCGTTGAACTACCAATCTCTTTCTGGGGTTATGCTCTTGAAACCGTCGCATTCATACTCAATAGGGCTCCAACAAAGGCTACAGAAAGGACACCATATGAGATATGGATCGGAAAGGTTCCTAGTCTAATCTTTGTGAAAATATGGGGTTGTCAAGTTTATGTAAAACCTTTTCTTTCAAATAAGCTTGAACCCAAATCAGATAAGTGCTTATTTGTGGGTTATCCTAAGGAAACAAAAGGATATTACTTTTACAACCCATCAGAGAACAAAGTGTTTGTTGCTCGTAATGGTATCCTCTTAGAAAGAGAATTTCTTTCTGAAAGAACCAGTGGGAGTAAAATACAGCTTGAAGAAATTCAAGAAGTTCTAGATAGTCAGACTATGCAAACGGTCCCACAATCTCAGCCACAACTTGTTGTAGATACACCTGAGGTAGCACTCACTCCAAGGAGGTCATCTAGGGTACGTAACGAACCAGTTAGATACATGTTTATCTTAACTGAGCATCACGACGTATTATTAATAGACGAAAATGAACCTTTGAACTACCAGGAAGCAATATCAAGCCCTCTGATAAGTCTGATTTGTTCATATATTTTCACTCACTTTTTATAGCGTTTCTTGTCAAACTCGGGGCAAATTGTTACATTTTTCTGCGTTTTTGTTGCATTTTTGTTAGTGTTTGAAATTAGTGTTGAAGTTTACATTTTTTAAGTGATTTGTGATTTATCAAATATCAGCTTGCTACTCCGTATTATATTTCAATTTGATATCTTTTAATACAAACATTTCAAAAAGAGTAAAAAAAGAAAAAAAAAGAAAACCAAATAAAACTGCAGCAAGGCTGCGTGACAAACAAAACAAAAAAAAGGCAAAAGAATAAAGAAAACAAAATGGAAAGCAGCTAGGCTGCGTTTAAAAAGAAGAAAGAAAAAAAAAGAAAAAAAAATAAAATTGAGGAGGAGATCAGATTTGATTTTTTTTGAGAGGCTGCCAGCACTTTTGCTTGTCGGCAGAAGGAAAGAAAAGGATTCAGCCGCACAAACCATTTACACTCTCAGGCCGCAGGGCAAAGGAGAATTCAGCGGCAAGTAGTTCTTGGCCAGAGAAAAAATAGACAGGCATGGTATAGGCGAGCAGCAGGTCGAAGAAAGCTTAGCAGGAAGAAGAACATAACAACAGCAACAATTCCGGTTTCATCTTTCCCTTTCAAACTTCAATAAGCTTTAAGCTTTAATTCCTGTATTAATTCATACTCCGAATTTCTGTTTACTTGGATAATTGAGTTGTGAATGATGTTTATTTACTGTTTAATTTCATCTACAAATTACTCTAGCTGTTTTATTAATAGTGTTAGTTTCATGATAATTATGTTAGGCTAAATTTCCATGGGGTTTAGATTTGGATAGAATTTAGGTTAATGGGTGTTCTTAAATATTGAATTAAATTTAGGAACTTTCTCCAGTTTTTAGGACTAGTTGTTTGAGATGAAATTGAAAGAGTAATTTGTGAAATTGATCACTTCAATTGCGAACTTTTGGAAGATTAATTCTTTCTTGTCTATGAGTTTGGAATTAATTTAGCTCACATCTCATACACCCTAAACTAAGTCTAGAAATAGAACATGTTAGGGGAATTAAAATTAAATTCTTGTCTATGAGAATTAATGTCACTATTCTTAATTAGATTGGAGAAATTATCCCATTTTTATTCATAACCAATGACACTCAAGATCCTTAAATCCAAATCTAAACCCCACTTTTAATTAGTTAATTTTTGGTTACTAGTCACATTGAATTTACCTTTTAGTATTTTATTTTCGAAACATTCCTCTACTACATGTTTGCTAGTTTAATATTTTAATTAGTTAATATTCTCTCTCAAGTTATTTTGCATGTTCACTAGTTTTAGTTTACTCATTAATGTCATTTAATTAAATTCTTCGTTACTACTTTTGTTATTTATTTTTATTTCTTTAATCACTATCACAATTAATCGTTTGAGAAAGCTTGCAATGACTCGTACTAACCGGTGACCAATATTGAAACCAACACTTCCCTCCGCCACTCCTCAGAGACACGATACTCGGGGAAAAACCGAAAGGTTAGACTCCGTTTTACTACAACGCCGCGTAAGCGGGTTATTACCCTCACTCCGATAATTGGCTAGAAGCCATGAAATCCGAAATGAGATCCATGATCGACAATCAAGTCTGGGACTTAGTTGATCTACCTGATGGTTGTAGAACCATTGGGTGCAAATGGATCTACAAAAAGAAATTAGACAAAGATGACAATGTAGATGTCTATAAAGCACGTTTAGTGGCGAAAGGTTACAAACAAATTCATGGTATAGACTATGATGAAACATTCTCGCCAGTTGCCATGCTTAAATCAATTCGGATTCTCTTAGCAATTGCCGCTCATTTTGATTATGGGATTTGGCAAATAGATGTCAAAACTGCTTTCCTAAATGAAAATCTAGATGATGACGTGTATATGATACAACCTGAGGGTTTTGAACATCCAAGCAATGCTGGGAAGGTATGCAAGCTCAAAAGATCAATATATGGTCTGAAGCAAGCGTCTCGGAGTTGGAATCTTCGTTTTGATGCTGCAAACAAAGAGTTTGGTTTCAATCAAAACGAAGAGGAACCTTGTGTTTACAAGAAATTGAGTGGAAGTGCAATCACTTTCCTAGTCTTATATGTAGATGACATACTTCTCATTGGGAATGATGTTCCGATGCTTTCGTCTGTAAAGGCTTGGCTTGGAAAGTGTTTCTCAATGAAAGACTTGGGTGATGCATCCTATGTGTTAGGGATCAAGATCTATAGAGATAGATCTAGAAAACTAATAGGACTAAGTCAAAGTAACTACATTGATAAGGTCCTACATAGGTTCAATATGCAAGATTCCAAGAGAGGATTCTTGCCTATGTCACATGGCACACATCTCAGCAAGACTCAGTGTGCACAAACAAAAGATGAGCGAGATCGAATGAATAGAGTCACATATGCTTCTGCTATAGGTTCTATCATGTACGCTATGTTATTTATTCGCCCTGATGTAGCTTGCACTCTAAGAATGACTAGTAGATACCAGTCAGATCCAGGTGATAGTCACTAGATAGCGGTCAAGAATATTCTGAAGTACTTGAGAAGAACTGAGGATGTATTCTTGGTCTATGGAGGTGAAGATCAGCTCATTGTAAATGGTTACACAGATGCTGGGTTCCAATCCGATAAGGATGATTTTAGATCGCAGTCAGGATTTGTATTTTGCCTCAATGGTGGAGCAGTGAGCTGGAGGAGTTCTAAACAAGACACGGTGGTTGATTCTTCAACAGAAGCTGAGTACATTGCTGCTTCAGAAGCAACAAAAGAAGCAGTATGGATAAGGAAATTCATCATTGAGCTTGGTGTCGTTCCTAGTATTGTTGGACCAATGGACTTATATTGTGATGACAATGGAGCCATTGCACAAGCCAAGGAATCTAGATCACACCAAAAATCAAAGCATGTACTCAGGCGATATCGTCTCATTCGAGAGATAGTCAATAGATGTGACGTCAAGATATGCAAAGTATCAACAGATACAAATGTGGCTGACCCGCTCACCAAGCCACTACCACAAGCAAAGCATGAACGTCATACTAGTGCATTATGCATTCGTTTTGTTCACGATTGGTCCTAGTGCAAATGGGAGACTGTTGGAAGTATGCCCTAGGACAATCATACTTTATGATTTATCGATGAATATTTAATGCTCATTAATTAATAAAGTCACAAACTCATTTTATGTTAATTATTATCTTGAGTTTTATTTATTAATATTTAGTCCATGAATATTATGTTTACTAGCTAATTAAGTACGTGACTTAATTGTGGAATGCTACACTTTAAAATAAACATAATATTTTAATTGTCCCTGGTCTAATATTATTAATTTGGGACATTAATTATTAATAGACCAGTATGTGGATTAACTGATGGCTATATTCCACTAGTCATGTGTATAGAGATATCAAGTTAATAACATAGATGCTTGTTAGTGAACAAGTTCATTGGATAGACCCAACTTGAGGACACTGCTAGGTTATATGTCATCAGTGTTGTCCTCAATAATGATGAGATGATATATTCTTATACTTGAGATAATCATGGTTACTTGCATGTGAATTAATATGTATTAACACCATTAATTGTTATCTTTAAACGAGCTGAGTAATTTTAAAGGTGGTGATTGTACATATTATGAACCATGTAGTGGTATGTGAATTATCAAGATAGTTTTTGTCACTCTCGTATAGCGAGAGAAAGATATCTATTGGGCCCATTGACAAGTAAGATTAATTAGCATGACCATGCTCAAATGAGGTGTCATTTGTTCAAAATTAATCTTACTTGGTAATCAAAAAATATTAATTGAGAATAACAAGGATGACACGACCTAACATTGTCTCAATTAAGATATCGTTTGACAAAAGAGAATTATTAGCACAAATTAATCATTAAAAGGTTATGTCAGATTTAATTGACATTTACATATTTTGAATAGTCATAATGCCTTGCTAGAGACCGCTTATGATTTCTGAGGCTTGAATTAATTTTCTATCCCACTGTCAACGATATATAAACCTACAGGGTCACACACCTAAGTGATTTGGATCATTAATGTTCGTTAATAACATTAAAATAGCCTGATTAACCCAATTCGAAGTAGGTTTTCAAATGATATTGGGCTAGGGCCTCCAGGAGAGTTTTATTAGCTATAAAACTCCTTCTTTCCCCCTCTTATAAATAGGGCTAAGGAGACCCATGGATTTCAAGAGTTAAAATTCACATCTCAAAACCTAGAGAGAGAGAGAGAGAAAGAAGAGAACGCTAGCACATTCCCTGTGGCCGATCCAGTCACGTGCGTGTGGATACCAGTAGAGCTCGAGATTGTTTTTTCGGAGTGTCGTACATCCTTGCTTAAGATTGCTATGTAAGTCCCTCTTATATCTTGTAATTTCATTTATAGTAAGAACCTCAGATCCAGTTGTTTACTTTTGGGCAATATTTTTTTTTTGTTTATTCTGCTGAGTTTTTCTACCTGAAACTCAACACGTAGCACACTAGCACTACTAGTAGGGCTGTTAACGAGTCGAGCCCGAACACCCAAAGCTCGAGTTCGGCTCGATAAAGAATTTGTTGTGTTTGGGTTCAAGCTCGAAGCTCGACAAGCTTTAGAAATGAGGCTCGTGTTCGGCTCGATAGGCGTTCGATGTTTGAACCGAGCGCTCAATAAGCTCGATAAATATGCTCAAATTTAAAATTTTAGGTGATGCTCGTTAATAGGCTCGTGCTCGAATCATTCGACAAGTATTCGGTTCATTAATAATCATATTTAAACTCATAAAATCATACTAATTATATTTAAATTTTGACATACAAGTATTCGATAGGCTTGAGTTCGAACCGAGCTGAATACTACTATGTTCGAGCTCGGCTCGATTAGTTTTTCCAACTTAAAACTTAGGTCGGGTTCGAGTTCGAAAGCTCGTTAAGCTCGACTCGTAGGTTCGAAACTGAGCTCAAACTTGAATAGTTCGATAAATGCTCGTTTCGTCAACAGCCCTAACTACAAGCATACTTTCACTAAACAAAGTTACATAGGACTACAAATGTCATACATAAACATAAACATAAAGTGTACTACATACTAAAAATATGTAGTATCTTAAATTTTAATTACTCAAATAGAGCTTATTGATAAAGATGTGACAAAAGTTACTATAAGCACGGGTATATGTCATCACAATCATGGTCGGAAGTAGGGGGGTCAGACGGGCCCTATCTCACCCTAAATTTGAAAATTCTTTGTATTTTTAGTCAAAAAATCTATGTGTAAAATTTTATTTGAAAAAGTTCTTTGTACTGGTTCACCCCAACCTTCTATTCTAGTTACGCCCCTCTTCACAATCACTTTGTTGTAAAATTCAATATACAACCAGCAATGGAATTTCTTAGGGGTGGACATAAAACTCGAACCGAACCGGTACCGAACCGTCCCGTAATGGTACCGAACCGAATATCGGGTATTTAGACGGTTCTATAGAATTGTATCTCGTACCAAAACCGTACCGTTTAAAACGGGTACGGGACTGGTCCTAGATTTTGAGAACCAAAAAATACCGGACCGAACCGTTCGAAAATAATGCATTTGAATTTTTTATATTTTTTCTATACCAATAGATCTCTTTTATAGACTAACAATTTTATAGCCCAAGTATGTATTCATGTGTTCCTAAGATATCTAAATGTGTGTGTTTATATATGTATTGTTATTTTTTCTTTTCAGATAATTTATGTTATACTTTGTTATGTATTGAAAGAATATTAAAATTTTAGAAATCATTAATGATACTCATTTCTAGTAATGTAATGTCCATGACTTTTTGTTGTATCATGTTTGTACAATTTTTACAACTTAATTAATATGGTTTAAATCTTAGCTCTCAAGGTTCAACTATAAATTAAATTAGAACTAGGGAGTAATATTTAACCTAGAACGAAGAAGAACGTTGACGATTTCTATCATATTCAACAATTTGATGATATTCGTTTTTATATTTTCACATTAACTTAGTAAACTAAAGATGATATTTATCTCGTGCGTCATCGTTTTTCTATACTTTTTCTTAGTTGTGTTGCACTATTTGTGTATTTGTGAATATTAGTACTATGTATGCAATTTCTTGTATTTATATCAACATTTCACGCGAGTTGATTGGTGTGATGATATCTACTAATTGCAAGTTTTGTTCAAATTTTTAGCATGCGTTTGACATTGTACCGTACCATTTTGTACCGTTCCGAAACGACATGGTACCGAACGGTTCTATCCTTGGAACCGGACCGTACCGGATTATTAAAAACCTCACGGATACATTACTACGGGTTTTATCAATTTACCGGACCGTTCCGAATCGCGCCCACTCCTAGAATTTCAATTTCAATTTCTGTTATTTTTTTTATTCAGAATTACACTGCTCCTTAATTTTAGTGAAATCGTGGAACGCCTGTTTCGAAAATGGAATCGCCCTGGCGAAGAAATCGAATCGCCGGCGTCTATTAATTTCTGGAATAATATAAAATTCATACTCCTCCTCTGCTCTGCTACGTGTATTGGTACTGCCATCAATGGATTTCTGGAGAATCAAGAAACTGAGTCAAATGGTCAACGGCCACGATGAGGAGGCCAGGCTCCTCCGCCGTTTTGCCCCCATTCAGGCCCTGCAGATAAGGTCCGTCTTCTGTCCTACCGGCCTCCTCTACCGGGAAGTCCTTGTCTACTCACCAACGGCGCCTTTTACTGACCCGCCGTCGTGGATCACCTTGAGAGAGGCGGAGGACCGCCTCCGCGTATTACTGAGGCATGAAGAAGCCGACCGCCTCTGCAGCCGAGCGGTGACCCGGTTGGGTCGGAAGATTACCACTGCCGATCTCTCCAAACTCCCCGTCGAGGAAATGCGCGTCTTGCGGTTGTCTAACGCCAAATACAAGTCTATCCCCGATGACCAGCACATTGTCGCCGCCGCCTCCGGCGTTGAAAAAACCGGCAACCGTCCTGGCAGGTCGACTTCATTTCTTGCGATGGGCAAGGAGTGGTGGATCGGGTAATGCGGGAGTAGAGATAATAGGAAGGGAAATTTTCGGAAATTGGAGATTTTTTGGGTTCTTCTATGGTACCAAGATAAATTAGAAGGTTTCGGTACCCATATTTTTTTAAACCAATCGGAATACAAGAAATTGTCACCTCACATTTGTATTTGCAATTTAATGCCTCCCGAATTCCTAGTTATGGGATGAGAAAGAAAGTTAAACATTCATGCTTGCACATACATCTTGTTTTAAGTGGAAAATAGAAAATAGTTGATTGACATCTGTCATCAACCTTAATTACAGGAAATCATCTACTTCTTATATACTACGGGTCCTTTAACAAACAGTGCCATCTTCCTTGAAATCATCTTGCTGGTTCGTTGAAATCCTTCTGGCAATTAAAATCCCTAAAACATGAATTGAGGCTTGATTCGTTTCTTAAATCCTTGAAAGGACCAATATAAATCTTTGGATTTTTAGCATCAAATCAAATCCCGACGGAAACCCTTGTGCTACTGATGTCCAATGAAACCCGACGCAATACCCTGTGCCCCCCAAAGACGACGCGCCTGAAAGCTCATTCGATAGTTGTTGGCCTAAAATCGTTTAGCCCTGAGCCCCATTCCTTTGGCCTAGAGTTTGTCTATAATGGGCGGCGTGTAGGATTTCTGGGGCGGTGGCTTGGTGCGACGACTTGAATGGTGGAAATGGTGGCTTGGTCGTGGTTGGGCGGATTGGGGACCGGAGGTGGCTGGGGACAGGTCAGGGGGTGGGGTGGGATAGGGGCTGTGTTTGTGGTGCTAAGGCGTGGGGATGGGTGGGGCAGTGGTAGATGGCAGTGGCGATGGAGAAAAAGTCGTTGAAGATTGCTTGTCACCGTGGAGATGTCACTCCGGCGGTGTTACTGTGGCCGGCGACGGTAGTGACAGGAGCGATGACGACGATAGTGACATGGCGATGGCGGGAGTGACATCGAAAAGTGACATGAAAATGATACACTGATATGAATATTTGGATGTCACTTTGTTTTAGTTACATTTTTGTCTAAATGTAATTGTGGTCACATTTTTGATAATTAGCTTTGGTTTAGTAATATTTAGGGAATAACCCCTAATCAGATTCATATCTTGATATCGGATTATTTTAGCAAATAATCTCATTAAATAATTTATGTCACTCAACGATAATTTTCTAAAAACTGTCATGTCACTAACTTAATCTCTTAATAATTGTTAAGACTCGAGGTTCCATCCTAAAAGATCAACTTGATAGGAGGAGTAGTCAAAGCTTCATATAGTGTTTAATTGTTTTATAACTTTCCGGTGTGGGACAAATGTTTTGACAATAATCCTAGCAATGAAGATGCCCTTGTACTCAAATTTCAACCACAAGTTTACATTTTTCATCCACTTTATTAGTAATCGTGACAAAAGAAAATGAGACGCATAAAATATGACGGAGGTAGTATTGTTTTTGTTTTTATCATAACAAATATTGAGTACTTCTAAAATTCATGCGTTAGAGCAATAAAAAAAATCACGTGTTAGGCAATTAATTTTTTATTTTAAAAAATATAAAACAAGCTTTTCGAAATTGGAATAAAGTATTTGCTGAATTTTGATTGAGTTAGTTTCTCCTTAAATCTCATGTAAATTGCGTATGCAGTTTTCCTTTTTATGAGCGGTGCAACTGCATTTTTAAAAAAATCTGATTGGTGTATAAACTGAGGTATCTAAACCTTCGAAATTTTGGAATGCACGGTAGAATTTTCCAGATTTTTTTTGTGATGTTTCAAACAAATTCGAGATTTTTTTGTCAGAAGTTTTGTAGCTAGTGCCAAAATATTTTTACTTTAAATAAAAATGGCTGTCTTATTGTAGAATTCATGCGTATGTAAGACAATTTATACGGAGTATAAGCTATGTTTGCAAATACTTCCTCCGTCCCATTTTACTTGGTCAATATTGACTTTTCAAATCAATAGAGTCTAACTTTGACTGATTATATGTTTGTATAGAGAAAATATTAATAATATGAAAATGTTCTTTGTTAAAAATACTATCATAAAAGTATAAAATTATTAAATTTTGCATAAATATATTAGTTTGAATAATTGGTCAAAGTTTATCATCTTTGACTGGAAAAGTCAAAGATGACTAAGTAAATTGGAAAAAGCTAAAAAGGTGTTTGGAAGGATAAAATTCTACTTCATTTTAAGTGCTTTAAGCTAAAAGCTCAAAGCACCTCCAAAGATGCTTTTATACGTGCACAGGTAGCTCAGTTGTTTCAGTGCTGGAAAATTTGGAACATTTACCAATGTTCAAAAACCTGCAGTGGTTGTGTGGAGGTTACAACTCCTGCTTGCTGGGCTGGATGTCCGGTGCGCACATGTATAAGACCTATCATCATTGGATTGACTGAGTTACCGTGACTAACATCCTCCCTAAAATCCTGTCAGATCGGATGTGGTGGAGCCCTTGGGATTGGGGATTTAACCCTTTTTAGAACATTTAAATGCATAAATGGCCCTTGAACTATCATCAGCATATCATTTTGGTCCTCGAACTATTAAATCTATCATTTTAGTTTTTAGTCTATTTTATCTATATTAATCGACTTCTTCCGTTAAATTTGCCTTTAACTTTGATTGAAGCTAATTAATTATTAACATCTCATAATTTTAAACATTTTGGAACAATACAATCATTCTTAAAATTTTAGTAGTTTTATCTAGTTTTTTTAAATATACATATATGTACACATACACATATAAAAATTATAAATAAATAATATAAAATCAAATTTACGGCCTAAATAACACGTATTATATAATAGAAAATCAAACAATCCATTATATACATGAGCAGATAAAATTAAATAAAAAAACGAGGATGATTGTTATTATTATTAATTATATTAAGAAAAAAATAAAACTATTAATATAACTCATCCACTTTCTCAATACATGACCTCATTAATAAAATAAAACTATTAATATAACTCATCCACTTTCTCAATACATGACCTCATTAATATAATCAATAATAATAACAATCATCCTCGTTTTCTTATTTAATTTTATCTGCTCATATGTATATAATTGATTATTTAGTACGTGTTATTTAGGCTGTACAATTGATTTTATATTATATATTTATAATATTTGTATGTGTATGTGTACATATATGTATATTTTAAAAAAAATGGATTAGCTACTTAAATTTTAAGAATGATGCACAATTTTAACTTGGAGTGGACCTTATAAGACATATTCTGAAGAGAATTGTCGGATCGATAGTTCTCGTCTTATGAGCGCATCCTCTTGGTCAGTCATCTACATAAACACTTAGCTTTGCATGCCCCAAATTCCATCATCAACTCGTTCGTTCCACAACATTAATTAACAAATTCAATATAGGTCAATTTCTGCCATGCACTATCAACTTTGATTCATCAATACAATTTGCACGATAGAAATTTTAATTACCAATCTAGGATGTGAAAGATAAGTTGATAATTTCTTTATTACATCTTAATACCCATTTTAATTATTTACATAATTAATGGAGCCAATTCGGATGTAAATTAAATACGTGTGTCACATATTTAATCATTATATTGTACGTGGAACCAAGCAAATTAATCTTAATTAATTTTGCATTATATTATATATTATTATGCAGGATTAGCGTGCCTTTGCCATTTCAATGGGGAGCTCCTACCTTTAATGCAGGCGACGTTTTTGCAATTCTAGCCTCTTATTTTGTCTCTTCCATTGAGGTTAATTACTAACATATCATATTTAATTATTGTGCATATATACATGCATAGATTAGGCGAAGAGATATGAATAAATATAATCTAAAACATTTTTTCATATCTCTTCTCCAATTCTTCCTAAATCCTATTCTTAATTCTCTACTCTCTAATTCTCTTATTCTCCAATATATTATATTTATTATTTATATATCTACTTTATTTTAATTTTCTACTTATAATTTATAAATACATACATTATAATATTATATTACTTATATTTGTTATCTAATTATATATTACTTATACATTTATTATATCTATTAATATAGTTGGAATTATATCTAATTAATTTGAAATCATTCTATTACTCCCATCCGAAAGACTGAAAGTCCTAAAGAGGTAGAAATCATTCTATTATTTACACTTGTTTAATTTTGTATTAACGTTATTTGAAAAAAAAAACTAGTTAATTCTCATAATAGTTAAAGTTAAACTATAATAATTTGATTGTTAGTAAAAAAATAGGTTGTACAAAAAACTAGTTGTAATTCTCATTATAGTTAAACTTAAAGTGTATTAATTTCGTTGTTAATAAAAAAATTTGGCTGTACACAAAACTAGTTAATTAACTAGTTAATTTGATTAAAGTAAACTTTAAAATACTAATTTGCTATAACTCGAATTAATAGTTAGATTAATATTTAATTACTTTATTACAATTTTTTATTAATTGCTACATTTGACTCTAGTTTAAAAAACTAGTTAATTCTCATTATAGTTAAAGTTAAAGTATATTAATTTCATTGTTAGTAAAAAATTAGGTTGTACACAAAACTAGTTAATTCACTAGTTAATTTGATTAAAGTAAACTTTAAAATACTAATTTGCTATAACTCCAATTTTTTATTAATATATTTTTATTAATATATTTGTTGCAATTTAATATTTGTTACATTTTTTAGATAGATCGTCCTAGATATTCGGTTGATATGGGTAACCTCGAGCGCAACCGAACGAAAGAGCGTGCGTGGAAGAGATTCCGCAAAGTTAAATCACATATCGGTTCTTCATCTCAAAGTCGAGATGATTTTGATACTGGTTATGCAAGGAGGGATGTGGATGCGATGACCGACGAACAACTAGAACAAGAATTGCACCGACATAATTCCCGCTTTTTTCAAGACCAACCGAGGATCATTGACGAAGAAGAGCTCGAGGACGACGATGTGGAGGAAGTAATTCCGGAGAGCCACGACGAGGAGGAGGAGGGTGGCAGCAGCCATGACGCCGACGAGTTTGCCTCATCCCAAACCGGTACGAAAAAGTAAATCTGAACTCATGACTAATAATTTTTCTAAGTGGAAGGATCCGAACACCGGGAATTGGACCGCAACTTGCAATTGGTGCAAGAAAAACTATAGCTTGGGGATTTCCGGAGGATACAGATCCGCCACAAGACATCTTAAGTCCAAACACCCGGTGGAGTATGCAAAATTAGGCGGCGGAACGGGGAAGCAAACTCAAATATCGAGGTTTGCAAATAACCAATAAGCTTTTGGTAATTTCTCATACAATGATGCACAAAATTTGACTGGTATGACTAACTTACTTGTTGAAGAAAAATTGCCTTATTTATTTTATGAAAGTTTTGCTTTTCGTGATTATGCACAAACTTGTTTATATCCGCAATATAGAGGTTATAGTCGCAAAACGGTTAAAAAAGAAAGAAACAATGGCCTACATATTACTCGTTAACTTTCATTAGACAAAAATATGACTAAATTAGGAGTTGACAAAATAGTGATCGAACAATTAAATCCCACAACAAATGGACGCTTGCAGATCGACGCTCAATCCTCTTCTTCCGCCCAACTAGTCCGTCTTCGCCTAACATCTCACAGGCCTTCCATGGCTTCTCGACCGCCTCCCACCTTCTCCCATGCCCTACACGCCGCATGCAGTCGATCTCCTCCCCTAAGCCTCCTCCACGCCGGCGACGCCCCCACACCTCAGGATGACATCAGATCTCCACCGTCTTCTCTCTACTTCTCCGACATGCCGCCAGATCTACACCGTAAATCTTCACCCCGTCTGCATCGCACGTTGTCACCGTTGTTCCAGTGTCCCCCTTTCCTTTTCTTCTCTTTCTCAATCTCCGTGATGGCACTGGTCGGAGGCGATTTCAGATCGCGATTGGATGCGACGATTGCTAGCCACTATTTCGCCACCGCTCTAGGGTTTGTGGCGGTGCCAGGGCCTGAAAGGTGTTGGCAACGATTTTGTTCAAGATGGGGGTGGTGGCGAGTTTGATGGGCTGACGGAGCTGGGTGGAGGGTTGGGGTGGGCTGGAGAGGCAGATGTGGGGGCTCATTGGGGCTGAGGAGGGGTTTGGGGAGCTATTACCACCGGCGGTAACCGACGTGCGGTAACGATTACCATCGCCGCTGGCAGTTGGTGCAGGGGTGGTGGTGTCACAGGGAGCTGATGGGTTGGGGAGGGGCTGGAAGGGCTGGGGAGGGGGCTGGTGGGTTGGTGAGGGGGTTGGGAGGTGGCTGGTTCGCTGGGGAGGGGGTCAGGTGGGTTGGGGAGGGGAGGGGGTAGGGGTAGTAGGTTGCGGTGTCGGCGGCAGCATGGCAGCAGTTTACGGAGCGGAGGACACATAATATTTTCACCGGAAATTGCTACCGGAAACTTTTCCGGTAGCATAGTGACATGATTACCAGAACAGTGACACAATTAACGGGACAATGACACACATAAATGACAGAAATATCTAATAGTGACAATTGATAGTGACATACAAAAATCGCAGTGACATAAAATTGTTGCAGTGATATAATCTTTTTCCAAAAATATGACCTTTTTACTCACATTTTTGTCTATATTTAAAAGTAGTCACATTTTTGGAAAATGCCTTCAATTTAGTAATATTTAGGGACAAACCCCAAAAAGAAATTTCAAGGCTTTATGGTGCGGAAAAGGCAAAGTTACAAAACTATTTTGCAAACTTTGATGGGCGTGTTACTGTATGTTCTGACATATGGGAGGAGGTATTATCATAATTTACATTATTTGGGTCTGACTGTACATTATATTGATAATAATTGGCATATGCATAAACGTGTTCTTGCTTTCCGTGAATTTAATGATCGTCACACCGTTGAACATATTTATATTTTGATTGAGCGTATTTTAATTGAGTATAATTTAATTGATAAGGTGGTTTTTATTGGTTTTGATAATGCTACTAATAATACTGCTGCTATTCCTAGATTGCGTGAATTGTGTGGTTCTACTTCTTTGATGAGTAGATTTTTTCATCAACGATGTGCATGTCATGTTCTAAATTTATGTGTGCAAGATGGTCTAAAAGCGTTGGGAGCATTGTTGGAGGTAGTCAAGGGGGGATTAAATGTATTTGGGGTAATGGACAATTTAGGAAAAAATGACATGATTATTTGATAGAAAGAGATGATAAATATGTGTCTTTTCCTAAAGATTCGTTGGAATAGTACCTATAAGTTAATTGGAGTTCTTCTTACATATAAACAACATTTTCCTGCTTTTATGAAACAATATGATAACTATATAAACTCGGCTGAGATCGACACCTGTGAAAAAATTTGTAATGCTTTGATATATTTTAATAATGCAACTGAAACTTTTAGTCATGTTTGTAAACCTACCTCAAATCAATTTATTCATGAAGCTGTTAATCTCGCCGGTGCTTTTTCAAATTTTGACAATGCTGATTATGTGAGTTATTTTGCTACTTTTATGAAGGAAAAGTTTTTAAAATATTATTCACATATTCCGCATATTTATGGTATTGCATTTGTTCTCGATCCTCGTTTTAGACTTGGTTCTTTAGAAGAATGTTTGAATTATTATTATGCTGCTTTTTTTGGTCCATTGCCAATGTATGAAGACAACCCAATTGATCTGAAAAAAGAATACAACGAGGTTAGTGATATATTTTATTCATTATTTAATGAGTTTCATGCACAATATGACAATGTGCCCCCTTCCCCGACACAAACATCATCTAAAGGAAAATCAATTTTCCAATCTACATTTGCCAATCTTATTAAAAAAACGAAATCAACCCCCACTACGCAACAAAGCACAATTAATGAGATTTCTTTGTATTTAACATATGATGTTGGTTTTGAAGAAGATGATGATTTTGACGTACTAAACTGGTGGAAGGGAAAAGAAAGAATGTTCCCGGTTTTAGCAAAGATGGCTAAGCAAGTGCTATCAATGCCAGTTTCAACGGTTGTCGTGGAACAAGAATTAAGTTCGGCCGGCAATGTCCTAACGCAATGTAGAACTAGGTTGAACGCAGAATCTCTTGAGATGCTTATATGCTACCACGATTGGTTCAAAGCGGCCCGTAGACCTCAAGATTTTGACATCACCCCATCCCAACACTTTATGGATGAATCTACAACCGAGGGTGGCTCTACCTATGCCGGAGATTCCGATTGAATGATTGATTAGTATTTCATGTTTTAGTTTTACCTTCAATTCTCAATTGTAACTTGTAAACTTGTAGTTCATATTTCAAATAAATATAAGTTCATTTTTTATATGTAGCATTTTTTTTTGAATTCATAAAATTAATTAATTAATTTTACATTATGTAATTTATTCAAAATAAAACATACAAAAAAAATTTGAAATCAAAAGCCCCAAACGGCTCTATTGAAATTTGAATCAATAGAGGCATAGAGCCGTTGGGGGTGGGGGTGGGGGTACATAAAATTCGATAAATACTCTTATTTTCTAACATTTTTATACACATCTTCTCCAACATTCAATCTGTAATCTTCATTCTCCAATCTCCATCCTCATCTCCATCTATTATAGATTTAGTATATCTACCATTTTTAAGATGGAAAGTCAAGATGCCATTATACGGTATAATTTTGATAAGCAGAAGTACCCGAAGATCAGGATGTGGTACGCAACTTGCAAATAGTGTGGGAAAAAATGTAGCATGAGGGTTTCAGGCGGATACGGGATGAAAATGAAGCATATTAAGTCGTGTGACAAAGCCAAAGGATCGGGAGGTGCGGGAAGTTCCGATTGATTACATTTTACAAAATATATGTCTCTTGAAGTTTGTTTTAATTTTCAAACGTAGTTCCTATTTCATTTCAAATAAATGCACTTGAAGTTTGTTTTTAATACTTGTATAAAACTATAAAGTATAAATTATAAAAAAAATACTTTAACCGGCCAGGCCTGGCCCGGCGGGTGGCCCGTTCCGTGACCTGGACGGATGGCCCGGCCCGAACCGGACCCGTCCAACCCTCGGGCCTGTCCCGGGTCCATGAGATACAAACCGGCAGCCTTACCGGGCCCGACTCAGCCCGAGTCGACCTCTACTCTACACTAATTCCATTTAACTAACAGGGGTCAGTGAACTGATTGCTTGATTTTAGTATGTTATTGTGCTCCAAAAGTGTCTTGAGATATACTTTGATTTTGTTATTGTGTAGTGTAGTGTACTCATTGCATGAGTCGAATATTTCAGTTAACGTTACTTGGTTCATTTTTTATAGTCCAAAATTAAAGAACTTATTGTGTCCATGGAATGATGTCAAAAGCTTATTGTGGTTACCTAAGTTCGATAATGAAAATTGGTGGAACAGAAAAGCATAGTACAACCTTAAAATCAAACACACTTCTATCCCACAGCCTATATCCTTTTACCCCATCAGGATAGCCCGAGAAAATACATTTCTTAGATCTGGGATCTAATTTGTTAGATTTCTAATGAACATAGGTAGCACACCCAAACACTCTAAGGTTAGATAGATCAAACAGTCCACCAGTAAGTTTAACTTCTGGGCATTGACCTCCTATGGGAAACAGAGGGACACCTATTTATCAGAGAGGTGGTAGTTCTAACTACTTCACTCCAAAACTTCTCAGGCAAATCTGAGGTAGACAACATACTTCTAATCTTATCTAAAAGAGTTCTATTCATCCTTTCAACCACCCTATTCCATTGGAGGGTGTAAGGGACAATCTTATGTCTCCTGATGCCATAAGAGGCACACAGTTGGTCTAGTTCTTTGTTGCAGAACTCAAGGCCATTGTTAGTCCTAAGGGTTTTTTCACATTCTTTCTTGTTTGATTTTCTACAAGTAATTTCTAGGCCTTAAAGTTCTCAAAAACATCACACTTATGTTCTAGAAGACAGACCCAAACTTTTCTAGAAAAATCATCAATGGGGGTAAAATAGCTTTTGCCCCCATGGGTAGGAACACTAGCAGGCCCCCAAACATCAGAATGCAAATATTCAAGCACAGAAGAACACATTCACATTTTGATAAGTGGATAGAGGGAATTGAACTCTATGTTGCTTATCAAGCACACATGATTCACAGAAAGTCAAAGGATTCACAAAGTCTTTACCAAATAATCATGTTTATGCATAATACCTAAAACCTTATTGCTAATATGTCCTAGACTATTATGCCACAACAAGGTCTTATCACCATATAAAGCATTCACAGAGTCAGTATAAGATTTAGCATGAGACACATACGTGTTATTTATCATTTCCGCTTTAAATAACACAAGAGATTTTTTCCAAAATTCATGTAACCATTCCCCCATTTTCCCTCTAATCCACTACCCTCCAAGGCAGCAACAAATAAAAAGTTATGACATAAGTCAGAAACATGCCTCACATTCTTGATAGTAAGCACACAACCACAAGAAAATTTAGGACATATATCACCCACACCTAGGCCGACATTAATGTATGGCGTAGAGTGTTGGGCGGTGAAGCAATGCCACATTCAAAACATGAGTGTGACAGAGTATTTTGCGTTGGATGTGTGGACATACCAGAAAAGACCGTCTGAGGAATGAGGAAATCAGACAAAAGGTGAGAGTAGCACCTATAGAAGATAAGATGCAGGAGTCTCGTTTGCAGTGGTTTGGGCATTTGCATAGAAGACCGAGTGATGCACCTGTTAGACGACTTGAGGGGTGGGGAGAAGAGTCAGAGAAGAGAGGGAGGGGAAGACCCAAACAGACTTGGATTAGTGTAATCAGAACTGATATGCGTCTTCTTGGGTTGGATGAGAGTATGACTTTGGAGAGAGCAAACTGGAGGGCGCACATCCATGTGGACGATTGATGTCTTGTCTACCTTTCGTCTCTTGTTTCTTTTATCGTTTATCTTCCTTATCTTTTTATATTCTTATGTTATTTTTATCTTCTAGCTTTTTTATGCTCTTTTATTTATTTTCCTTTTATCTTGATTATATTTTTGTGTTATTGTTATCTTATATTTATGTATCTTTATTTTATTCATTTTATCTTACTTTTTTTTCCTTTTCTTGTCCGCCTTCTCTTTTTGGCATCGATATCATAGATCGATTCATATTAGCCGGCCCCAACAAGGAATTAGTGCTTCTTTATTATTACACTAATGGGAAAAACACACTTTTGATCCTTTAAATAGTCACAAAATGTCATATCTGTGTTTCTGAGATTGTAAATGTCAATCCCAATTTTATGTTTAAATTAATGATTTTTTATACGGGAATGATATGTATTTTGATCTTACTTTTTCATTCATAAAATCAATTATCAATTATATAGATGCATATCTAAGTTTGGTACTCATATACTTCGTACTACGTATTAGAAATCTGTTTCAACGTTTTAATCATAATAAATCAAATTCCCAAAATTTCAGCCGGAAAAAATCTATTGTGAAGATCCAAGTAATCTTTAAAAAACTACTCTTTAATTCATACTCAAAGGAAGTGGAAGTGGAAGTGTGGAACACCTATTTCGAAAATCGAGTCGCCGCGGCTAAGAAATTCAATGGCCGCGGCACATTCCCAGAGGGTTTTGATTACGCCGTTCTTTAATGCCGCCGGCATCTATTCATTTCTGGACTAATATAAAAGGCATACTACTCTTCTGCAGGGACGGATCCAGGATTTCGAATCAAGGGGGGGCGCAAATTTTCATTAGTGTTGGAGATAAAAAATTCATTAGTGTAGCGGGGTGGATTTTTTTTTCTAGTGTTGCGGGGCGAATTTTTTCACTGGTGTAAGGCTCTGCGGCTATTTTTATTCAAAAAAAAATTCATTAATACATATGTGACGACATTTAAATCTACATATTACATTCTAAGTTTAGACAATGACAAAACAACTTTAATTTTATAATTGGAGTGCTCTAGAAAAAAGTATTGATACATTAAAACATAAGAAATGACAAATCAATGGAAAATAATACAAAAATAAAAAAAGATATATAACATTTTATTTAAATATAAAGAGTTTATAAGGTTCACATTCACGAATACTTTTAAAATAATTTCAACATTGTTTAACTACATGAGTCTTATAGAAATAAAGAATTGATTTTTGAATTACAATTTTTGTCTATCATTGAGGGTGTTCATAAGTCACAAGCAGTTCTTTTAATATTACAATAGTATGTATGATATTATTATTTTTAGAATAATATTATATTGATAATTCATATATATATATATATATATATATAGTGCATATTATATTTGTATTAATGCTAAAATAATTAAAGTTTATTATCTATGCAATAAAGTCTTTTTAGAATGTAAGAAGTAAATGAATAGTGTAATTCAATGTCAATAAACATTTATAATTTGGATTACTTCACATGATCTAAAAACTTTGTAGCTAGAGTGTCTGGTATTTAATATCGTTTGATATATATTTTTCAAAATTGTTTACTAGTTATCGAATAAATATAATTAAACATTACAAAATTAAGAATTTTTATATAATAAGTATCCTAAATCTCAAATAATGAGTTCTTCTATTGTTTATTTAAGTTATGTAAATTATTTTAGATGTTCCTTTTTTAAATCTCCGATTAAGTATTACATTATGTAAGACTATATATCAATTTTAAAAACTAAAAGTTAAGGGGGGCAATGTTCAACACAAAAATTAAGTGGGGCGAATTTAATTAAAGTATCAAAATTTTACAAAAACATTACATATATAGTAGAAAATTTTGAAAGTCCAAGGGGGCGATCGCACCCTGCGCCCCCCTTAAATCCATCCCTACTCTTCTGCTCTGCTTCGTACATAATACTATGGAGTTATGGAGAGTCAAGAAACTGAGTCAAATGGTCAACGACTACGATGAAGAGGTTAAGCTCCTCCGGCGTTTCGCCCGGATTCGCGCCCGGATGATAAGGTCCGTGTTCGGCACCACTGGCCTCCTCTATCGGGAGGTTCTTGTGGACCCGAAACTGGGTTCGACCGACTCGGCCACATGGATCACAATGAAAGAGGCGGCTGACCGCCTCAGCATATCAGACATGCATGAAGAACACGCCCGCCTCTGCCGGCGTTACCACGGCTGATCTCGATGACCTCCCCGTCGAGGAGTTGCGCATCTTGCGGTTGTCTCGGACCGAATACAAGTCCATCCCCGATGGTCAGCGCATTGTCGCTGCCGCCTCCGGCGTTCAAAAAAAGGGCAACCGGCCCGATGGGTCGAGCTAAGTTCTGGCGACGGGGAAGGAGCGGTGGGGTTGGTAACACCGGAGTAGAGATATATGACAGCAGCGCCCTTAGCCCTTAATGACAGCTTATCTTTAAAATTTTGAATGTTTTTGTATGAGGATTTTCTTTAAACTTAATCACTGATATGTAAAAGTTCTGAATACTTTTGTTTTTTGAGTAACGTACCAAAAGCTACTGATGTATAAAAAATTACTACGTAAATTTTATCCATTTTCATTAGGAAAATTCTAGAGTGCACTCCTAAATTTTGAGTGCACCGGTACACACCTTTTCTTATCCAGCCACATTTTAGTATTGTGCTACTAAATATGATTAACGACTTGTAATGATGATTGAGTTATTAGCCTAAATATGATTGAATTGTTTCTTTAATAGGACTTTTATACCATATTTGTCCTTCCTAATATAAATAAGGTTTAAATATTTTTTAGTCTCTTCAAATATAGTATCCCTGCAAAATTATTTTTTTTGTTTTTCATTACTAAAATGTATGTTAGTTTTTCTTTTAGCCTACCTAATGATGGAATTTAATACGTATTTTAAAAATGTGAGTAATTAGTTTTTATTTTTTTAACTATCATCTTTTCCTCAAAAAATTTATAGGGATGATTTTTTAAGTGATATACTAAAAACCAAATAATGCATAATACAAGAATGAAAAACATAAAAAAAATATTTTGCAAGGACTTAAATCATATTTAAACCTGTAAACAATTGTCCCCTAGTTCCCTATACCGGTGATCCGGATCCGCGGCGTCGGCATCAGTGTAGGCCAAATCTTTAGCGGTAGAGGCCGGATCTTTAGCGCCGGCGGCCGACGTGGCCACATCTGGTCAGATGTACAGTGGTGGTTCATTGCAAGATGTGCAATGTCGGTGGTCAGATCGGTGACGCCCAGATCTGACCAGATGTACGAAGACGGCGGCCAAATGTGTAGCGCCGACTGCCAGCGGTCAACAGCGATGTTCGGCCGCATTAGGTTTTGTCAAGCTTCAAGAGGTACTTTTGTACTCCTGTCCAACTACAAATAATAATTCCTATTTTGAATACTTTTAAACTTTGCACATACTTTGACAATTAAATATTTATTTATTTCTATTTAAACAAATCTCATTTGACGATTTTGTTCAGTTTAATCTTTTTTTCTAAGCCGTTGAAGGATCCAAATGCAAAAATGGCAAATTATTATGTTTAGTTAATGAGGATATTAGGTGGCATAAGATTAAGATATAATGGGATGGGTGGTTAAAGAGGATGATGGGTGGTTAAAAAGGATGTGTACCAAAACACACCAAATTAAAGAGTGCACCCTAGAAGCACCCTTTTCATTATCATCCTCGAGTGTTTTTTATGAGAGTCATCCTCAATTGTTCATCATCAATTCATTATATTTTGTTAAAATGCGTATCAAGTGTTTTTTTGACATAAAAATACCCAGGCTTAAATAAAGGTATAGATGAAAGTAACAAAAACATTGTTATGTGTAACTGCTGACCGTTCAATTATTTAGATCATCAAGAGCTTGAAATAAACCATCACATAAAATTTACTAATCTCTTAAAGGGAAAGTTCCTGAAATAGGACTAAAACAATTTGACAATTCCAAAATAGGACTGTCATGTTTTTTATTCAAAAAATAGAACTAATTACTGCCATGTTTTGGCAGTATTAGACTTCAAACATGACAGTATTTTGTAAACATGACAGTAATTAGTCCTATTTTGGGAATAAAAATATGACGATCCTATTTTGATATTTTAAAATCGTTTTAGTTCTATTTCGGGTAGTACCTCTTAAAAGTTACTCTCCTAAAACTCGGATGGAGTTTCTCATTTACAAGCAAGCTCTATTCTATAACTCTCTAGCCATGTAATATGACATTGATACTCCGTATTCTAGAAGCTAACAAAGAGCCCTAGTTGGCGGCGGCTTAACTCAAGGGTCACGGCTCCAAATCTCCGTAATCCCTAGCTATATCGGCTACTATCCTTTGAGAAGAACCGGTCTTTTTATCATCCGATCGAAGTGCAATGTTGTGAACCATATCTAGCAACGGCCGAAGTCCGAAAACATCTAGCATTTCGGTTAAGAATTGTTGTTATGTACGTAGTATTAGGTATCTTAGTGCTTACAAAGTCAATCTTGAAATGATTGATGAGGTATTTGACAATTTAGGTATAGATTTAAAGGTTAAACACTTTATGCAAAATGGTTGAATTTTTCTCCATTTTTGCACAATTATGGGAAAAGATTACCTGATGCAATGAGCTAGCACAACATCTTTAAAATAGTCACTATTTACTAATTTATTAATGTATTGGACAAAAGGATGTTTTTTATTACTAAACAAATAAAATAATAACAATAATTAGATATAACATATTAATATAAAAAGTAGAGACAGAAAGGTTTTTATGTGTTAAGTGAGTACAGATTTAACTCTGACGTTAAAAAAACCTCAAATGGCAAAGACGGACGTTTATTTTTTACCATGTCAGCAAATATTCACTCCGATCATCTGCGTTCCTGTACGTTCTTGTTCCCTTCTATCTTATTCTTCCTTTTATCTTCTTATTCTTCCTACATAATTCATTGAACTTTGAAGGGATTTCTGTTTTCATGTGCCTTGTTAAATTTGCTTGTCTTTTTGTTTGTTAAGCGATTACCTCCATTCTTTCGTATGTCGAGGCTCTAAAAAGAGAGAAAGGGGTGGGCTGGATGGCTATCTACCGAGCCGGGAGCCATTTCAATTTTTATGCCACATGGGAAGGCCAAACCAGGTGGGCCCTGTTAAGTTCCTTCAGAATGAAGTTCAAGAGTTTTGATCTCCAAGGGAAGGCCATGAATTGGTTGAAGAAGTACTTGCTAGAAATTAAACTTGGCTTAGCTCAATAATTGGGTCCATTAGATGTTAACTTATTGGGCTAGAAGTTGTATGACAATTAATAAATTAGCTAGCCCATAAGATAGACTTAGAAAGATCTAGAGTAGTTAATGTACCTAAACAATTCTAGATTATTCCTAAGCTAGAATCCTATAGAATATTCTAGAAGGTTAAGGAAGTAGGAGTGCCTAGAAGGATCCTATGAGACCTATAAATAGAGCACTCCTCACTCATTTGTAAAGCAAGCCAAAAGCTCCAAATCAATACAAGTTCCAAGTTCTTCTAAAATCACCTCTCTCTAAAATTCTCTCTTCCACACACAATCACACAAATATAATACTCATCAACTACTTTCTTCCAACAAAGTGGTATCAGAGCCATCAATCCTTTCAAGAAAAATGAATTCCAACGGCTTAGTTCCATTCCAATTTCCTCGTCTCACTAAAGATAACTACTCTAGTTGGTGCATTCGCATGAAAGCCTTGCTTGGATCTCAAGATGCATGGGAGATTGTTGAGAAAGGTTATGAGGAACCTCAAGATGATGCTATTTTAAATCAATCCCAAAGGGATAGTCTCCAAAAGAGTAGGAGGAAGGATCAACAAGCTCTCACTCTCATATATCAATGCTTAGACGAGGCCATGTTCGAGAAGGTTTCAAATGCCACCACTTCTAAAGAAGCATGGGAGATACTACATAACTCTTTCAAGGGAGTTGACAAGGTGAAGAGAATTCGTCTTCAAACTCTTAGAGTTGAGTTCGAACAACTTAAAATGAAATATTCGGAATCAATATCCGACTATTTCTCTAGAGTGTTAGTAATTGTAAATGAGATGAAGAGGAATGGTGAGGAACTAAAGGACATAACGGTGATTGAGAAAATCCTTCGCTCTCTCACCAAAGACTATGATTATATTGTGGTGCCCATAGAAGAGTCCAAGGATTTAGAGTCCATGACCATTGATCAACTTATGGGCTCACTACAAGTCCATGAAGAAAGAGTTGTGAGAAATAAATCTGATGAATCATTGGAGCATTCTCTTTACTCCAAACTCTCTTTTAAAGAAAGAGGGGAGAATAGAGGTGAAGAAAGAGGCCAACGAGGTCGTGGTTATGATCGAGGACGTGGTGCACGTGGAAGAGGTGGTCGAGGTCGTGGTTATACAAACTTCAACAATGAAGAAAGAATTCAATATACGCAAGCATCTAGAGGCCGTGGGAGAGGAAGCAAACCACAAAGGTACGAGAAGTCTCAACTAAAGTGTCATAATTGCAATAAATATGGCCACTATGCATATGAATGCAAGCGCTCTAATCATGTGAAAGAAGAGGCCCATCTCATGGAGATGAATAATGAGGTAGAACTTACCTTGTTGATGGCAAATCATGAAGAACAAACAAAGAAGAGCACGTGGTATTTAGATACCGGAGCTAGCAACCACATGACGGGAGATAAAAACATGTTTGTGAAGGTAGAACAAACTCAAGGTCATGTTACTTTTGGAGATGAGTCTAAAGTCGTGGTGAATGGTAAAGGTAACGTTCTAATCCGTCTAAACGATGGAAGTCACCAATTCATTTCCGATGTTTACTATGTGCCCAACTTAAAAACAAATATTCTAAGTATGGGACAACTCTTAGAAAAGGACTATGATATTCACTTAAAGAATCGTAGTCTTTCTCTACGAGACAATAATGGAAGACTAGTTGCTAAAGTGCCGATGACTAGAAACCGAATGTTCTTGCTTGACATTCAAAGAGATCAAGCCATATGCTTAAAAGGTTGCTTGAAAGATGAGTCATGGATTTGGCACTTAAGATATGGGCACTTAAACTTTGGTGGCTTGAAAATGCTATCATCCAAAGACATGGTGAAAGACTTGCCCTTCATCAATCATCCTGATCAGCTATGCGAAGGTTGCCTATTTGGGAAGCAATCAAGGAAACCATTCCCTATAGAAGTTACCTCAAGAGCTAAGGAACCATTGGAGTTAGTCCATACTGACTTATGTGGTCCTATTACTCCATGTTCACATGGTAAAAGTAAGTACTTTCTCACTTTCATCGATGATTACTCAAGAAAAACATGGGTATATTTCCTTAAACAAAAATCTGAGGCCTTTGAAGCATTCAAGAAATTTAAGGCTCTTATTGAGAAAGAAAGTGGGTACAGTATCAAAGCCATGAGATCAGATCGGGGTGGAGAGTTCACATCAAAGGAGTTTAATCAATTTTGTGAAGATAATGGCATCCGCCGTCCCATGACTGTCCCACGAACACCACAACAAAATGGTGTTGGCGAAAGAAAGAATAGGACGATCCTCAACATGGCTCGAAGCATGCTAAAAACAAAGAATATGCCTAAAGATTTTTGGGCTGAAGCTGTGGATTGTGCTGTCTATCTTCAAAATCGCTGCCCCACGAAGAGTCTCGATGGAAAAACTCCACAAGAAGCATGGCATGGAGGTAAACCTGGAGTCTCACACTTGAGAGTATTTGGATGCATTGCATATGCGCATGTACCCGATAAGACTAGGTCAAAACTCGACGACAAGAGTGAGAAGTTTATATTCATTGGATATGATAAACACTCAAAAGGGTACAAACTCTACAATCCGGATTTGAAAAAGCTTATAATAAGTCGTGATGTGGAGTTTGATGAAGAAGGCTCATGGGATTGGAGCATTGGTGACAAAGAAGATTATAGTCTCTTGCCTCCCATGGAATATGAAGAAGAAGTTGAAGAAAATCATGAAAATACAACTCCTCCACCATCTCCCACTCAAGCTCAAGCTTCATCACCAAGTTCGGATGAAAGAGAAATACCACGCATGAGAAGCATTGAAGAGCTTTACGAGGTAACACAAAATTTGAACTCAAATGATGAACTTACACTCTTTTGTCTATTTGGTGATTGTGAGCCACTAAGTTTTCAAGAAGCCACAAGAAACAAGAATTGGAGAGATGCAATGGATGATGAGATCAAGTCAATCGTGAAGAATAAAACATGGGAGCTTGCCACACTTCCACCAAAACATAAAGCAATTGGAGTGAAATGGGTATTTAAGATCAAGAAAAATGCAAAAGGAGAAGTTGAGAAGTACAAGGCAAGACTAGTGGCAAAAGGCTACGCCCAGAGACATGGCATTGATTATGAAGAAGTATTTGCGCCCGTGGCTAGATTAGAAATAATAAGATTGATAATTGCATTCGCGGCTCACAACAAGTGGAAGATACATCAAATGGATGTCAAGTCTGCATTCTTAAATGGGTTCCTAGAAGAAGAAGTCTACATTGAGCAACCCGAAGGTTACAAAGTCAAAGGGCAAGAAGGTAAAGTGTTGAGGCTAAGTAAGGCTCTTTATGGGCTTAAACAAGCACCAAGAGCTTGGAATAGTAGAATTGATCAATACTTCCAAGCTAATGGATTCGTGAAATGTCCGCAAGAACATGCTCTATATATCAAGAAAAATCATCAAGGAGACATACTGCTCGTGTGCATATATGTGGACGACCTCATCTTTACAGGTAATAACATGACGATGTTTGATGAATTTAAACAAGTCATGACAAAGGAGTTCGAGATGACTGACATTGGGCTTATGAGTTACTATCTTGGCATCGAGGTGAAACAAATGGATGATGGTATATTCATCACTCAAGAAGGATACACGAGAGAAGTACTCAAGAAGTTCAACATGGAAGACTCTAAACCTGTAAGTACACCTGTTGAAAGTGGACTAAAGCTATCAAGGTATGATAAAGGAAAATTGATTGATCCAACTTACTTTAAGAGTCTTGTGGGGAGCTTAAGATACTTAACATGTACAAGACCAGATATTCTCTTCGGTGTTGGACTTGTTAGTCGATTCATGGAGGCCCCCACAACAACTCATTTGAAGGCTGCAAAAAGGATTTTGCGGTATCTTAAAGGCACCACCGAATATGGGTTGTTTTACTCTTCATCTGATGAGTTTAAGCTGGTTGGATATTCGGATAGTGATTGGGGTGGAGATATTGATGACCGCAAGAGCACAACTGGGTTCGTATTCTACATGGGAAACACCGCTTTCACATGGGTTTCAAAGAAGCAATCGATCGTCACTTTATCCACTTGTGAAGCCGAGTACGTTGCAGCAACATCAAGTGTGTGTCATGCAATTTGGCTCCGCTACATATTGCAAGCTCTCAGCATGTCTCAAGAAGAAGCAACAACAATATTTGTGGACAACAAGTCAGCTATTGCATTAGCAAAGAATCCAGTGTTTCATGATCGAAGCAAGCACATAGACACTCGATATCATTTCATTCGAGGAAAGATAGCGGAGAAGGAAGTTCAAGTAGAGTATTTGAAGACTCAAGACCAAGTCGCTGATATTCTCACAAAGCCACTCAAGCATGATGTCTTTGCAAAGATGCGAAATCTACTTGGTGTTGCTAAGTCAAGTTTAAGAGGGGATGCTAGAAATTAAACTTGGCTTAGCTCAATAATTGGGTCCATTAGATGTTAACTTATTGGGCTAGAAGTTGTATGACAATTAATAAATTAGCTAGCCCATAAGATAGACTTAGAAAGATCTAGAGTAGTTAATGTACCTAAACAATTCTAGATTATTCCTAAGCTAGAATCCTATAGAATATTCTAGAAGGTTAAGGAAGTAGGAGTGCCTAGAAGGATCCTATGAGACCTATAAATAGAGCACTCCTCACTCATTTGTAAAGCAAGCCAAAAGCTCCAAATCAATACAAGTTCCAAGTTCTTCTAAAATCACCTCTCTCTAAAATTCTCTCTTCCACACACAATCACCCAAATATAATACTCATCAACTACTTTCTTCCAACAGTACTCCTGCTACTTTGAGGGTTTCCTGGAGAAGGATGAGTATTACTGCCAGCCACCTGGTTTTCCTGGACAAGCGAACAAGTGAATCATCACTTTCTGGGAATCGCAGGCAGCGCTTCTATATGGCCTACACGTTCATATTGGGGTGTTTCTAGATTTGTATTCTCCCCTTGGCCGGATTCCCTATATCAAATCAGGCTCAACTATTTTGTTATTCTTTATCTGAAAAGTTGTTGCAAATCGACTTTTGTAATGATTTCAACTGTGATGCGTGTCAGTCCAATTGCAGAGGACAACGTTTCATGCGAAAATTCAGATTATTTAGACTCTCCACATGAGGATACAGATTCTCTTCACTTCCTCTTAGCAACGATCAAATAATTCAAACAGCTACACTTTTCTCTCTTTATTTGAACAATTAGAGGGGGAGGAATAAAATTTCTCTACTTTTTCTTTTATTGAATTGCTCCAGAATATCAAAATCTTCAGGATCCCTGCCATGTCTGCTATGTTTTTTTCATTTTAACAACTTTTTTTTTGATTTTATTGAGAACCGTACAAATGTAAAAAAAAACTTTAAACAATTCAAGGTATGATAGTTGTCTATGAACACATATTTAGGACTCATTTTCTGTATGATTAATAGCATATTCAGATTGTCAGTGTTTTTGAATTTTCTACAAAGTTTGGGGCTACGCCTTTAATGGACTTGATGCATATGCCTTGCCTTGTAAATGCAAAATGCCTCACGTCTTAAGAGTGCCTTTTTAAACATTGATGAAGAGTATTAGTGTTCCATGTGCACTAGACAGTACCTCCGTCATGGGAGAGCCTTTTAGAGCATCTCCAATGCTATTCTCTGGATGGAGCAAAATTTGACATGTCATACGATTTTGTGAGGGTGAATGAAAATTTATCTCCAATGCATTGTTTTAAATTTTTAATAGCCCTGTTGAGTGTATGTGGCATCACTACTTTCAAACCCACTGTTGGATTTGAAAAAGCTTGTTAAACAGACAGTTTCATAAAAATTGGTTAATTATTCCCGTTTTTCTAGCTTAAGAGGCAGCGGCACACAAGAATAACGTTTATAAGTATTTTACATTTCCTATTCAATTTTGTTTTGGAATTAAATAAATGACAAAAGGATAATGTTTCAAGTTGTTAACACCATGCATTGTAGGTCTCTTTTTTATATCATTCGGTTTGTGTTATATGTGGATAGAAAGTGCTCTTTTTAATTGACATTTGGCAAAATCTAACTTCAATTGAAAGACGAGCATTGGAGATGCTCTTATAGAGAATACGGTAAAAATGATTTATAGTATTTCTGCATTACATTTGAAACTAATACCGTGATATTCATCTCTTGATCAAAGAATGGCTTACTGTCGGCAAACTACTGAATATGCTGAAAAGGCATTGGAGTCAACTACTGTTGTATCTTGAAAGGTAAAGAAGCTTCTTAATAACCGCACCCCACCCTCACCCATCATGGTGTGCTTCCCGTACAGTATTCTGTGGTCAAGCAGGAGGGCTAATCTGCCAACGGTTTAGATTGTAAAACTACAAAACAAATGAAGTTTACCGTTTTTCAAATGTCCCACAGGTAAAGGTAAAACTATCGATTGTTGGCATGCGAGGGTCGTCTCAAGCATCCAACCAAGGGATTTCGTGAGGGGCGTACCAGTGATACCTATGCTTTACGTTCTTGCTTTCGGTCTGCGTCATGATAACTGAAATCCGTAACTTATGTTCTTTCATGTGACACTAAGAGCATCTCCAATGGAGCTCTTTTGACATTAAATTTTTTTGCCACATCATCAATTTAAAAAGTTTGGTGGTTTTTTTATCTCCAACCCACTCTTTTAGGGTTCCTTTTAATCTGACCTGTATCCGAGGCTTTCAACCTCTCTGTTGGATTTCTGAAAGCACCTTTCACGCTGTGAGAGCCATTTACGCACAAATCCGCGAAAAAAAAGCCTTCCATCTCTGAAAAAATTGGCGGCAATTTCCACCCGCCCAAACCTAGTCCAATGTAATTTCACTATTCGCACAGGAGTATATATTATTCGCCGCCTCAGGCCTCACCCACAAACTCAAGTCTCGGTGTCAATTTCCCCAAGGTGTTCTTATCCAAGTCTTCCGGTGAGAGTTGTTTCTAATCTGGCCGGTGAGAGTTCTTCTAATGAAAGGTATTTTATTTCTGATTTCGTGGTTGCTTGATTGCATAATCAAGGCTGATAAAACAATCTTCAATCTTCCATTGAAGAGCTGTAAGTTTCTCAAACAAAAGGAATATACTCCGTAATAGATTTTATTTGGATGGGTGGGGTTAGTCTTATACTCCGTATTGTTTTATCACTATTGAGACTTCATTTTTTTAATCCCCTTTGCTTGCCTGATTGTTGGTGAATTGTTTTGGGATTTAAAAAAATAGAAATGACCAATATGGTAATTAAGTTTGACTGAACAAGTACTTTAAATTTCTTATACAGAGTGTTATTCTTATTTTATTTGAAGGTTATTGGTGTGTAAATGAAATCCATGAATATTGAATATGTGATTTACCCATTTGGGAAAAAAGTATCTTTTACTTATGTAAATGAAAATTCGTATGCAAACAAAAAATTACACATGAATATATAAAAAATGCACTGCAAATAGAATTACATGCCAATGAGTAATGACTTCAACAAAATTGCAGAGAATGGTTGTAAGCAAATTCATTGTATTTGCTAAATCAATCCATCAGGTTTAGAAATTAAATCTTGATAGAGCTAAGCCTAAAATAAGAAATTTCAAAGATTTGGTATCTTTTACCAGACTTGTTACAAGAGCATATAATGTTGAGTAGGCTGCAACTCAAAGAGCATCTTTAGTGTAGAATTAAAACTGAACAGTGCAATTTAGTCTATTATTTTTCAGTTTAGAATGAAAACTGAACAATTTAATCTACTATATTATTTAACTGTTTAGAATTAAAATGAAAACTGAACAGTGCAATGCTATCTATTATTAAGTAGTTTAGAATGAACTAGTTATACTTCACTATATTTGAATGATGTGCTATTATTTGGACTCCACTCTATTGTTTAGTAGTTTAGAATGAACTAGTTACATACTTCATACATATGTGCTATTATTTGGATTCCACCCTATTGTTTAGTAGTTTAGAATGAACTGGTTATACTTCATTGTATTCTAATGATGTGATATTATTTGGATTCCTTCAACTGTGATGGATGTAAAAGTATCATAATAATCTTTTGCTCCGTATTGCTTTGATTAATGTGTTATGTTACTCTAATGACTAATATTTTTATCAAAGCAGCATAAATGGATTCACAAGACTCGTCTGAGTTTACAAATACTAGGCAGCTTGCTAGTTACCCCCCAATGAACATGAACCAATTTAATCCTCCATCCAATTACACCATGGCATCGCACAGTCTGAATCAATTCAACTCACCTGCTGCGTACTCTATCTCACCTCACAATATGAACCAATTTACGCCACCCATCTATCATGTTGATCCTAAAAGTGGGACCTTTCCTTTCCATAATGAACAACATAACTCGCATAAATTCTCCTACCAGGAACTGCTGAATACACCCATGGTGACCTCTCAAAGTGATGAGACCATCAAGCCATCAAAAAGGAGAGCTAAAGATGGCCAAAACTCTAATACTTCTCAACCTTCTACTCCTCAGCCTCCCATTCTTAAAAAAGATTGGTCTATTGAAGAGGAGGTTGCATTGACAGAGGCCTGGCTCTATATATCTGTGGATGCTGATGTGGGAAATAATCAGAAAAGTGCTGCCATGTGGAATCGCGTCTTAGAAGTTTGGAAAGAAAAAATGGGGCCAAACCACAAGGTATCAAGAAACAACAACAGTCTCCAATGTCATTGGCACCTAATACGATCTTGCGTAAGTAAATTTGTTGCGAAGTATGAACAGTTGGAACGACGTCCACAAAGTGGTTCAAATAAGGATGACTTGGTAAGAGTCATGTTATTATATTTTTTATTCTAGCACTTATTATTTCATTTAAAGCATGGAAACTTTTCAAACATATGCCACTACATGAATGTATTTTCAAGTGTGACTTATTATGCATGCTACACTTTCAATAGGTGATCAAAGCATTACGGTTGTATGAGGATTTTTATGCAACTCCATTCAAATTTCTTCATTGTTGGGAAATATTGATCAAGAATCCAAAGTGGTGTTCACAGTTTCTTACAAAGGCAGGTGCATCTAACAAACAAAGTTCAGATAATGGCATTTCACCAACATTGAATGAGTGTTCAACTACTATGCCTGAAGATCTTACACCACCAAAAGAAACTGACCCAGATGGAATTATTCGACCACAAGGAAGAAAAAATTGTAAAGACAAAAAACGCAGGTTACATGAAGAAAAAGGTGTGGTGGATGCCTTGAATATGTTGCAGTCAACTTTGGAGAAACAAGTTGATGTTAATCGAGCAAGCATGCACATGAGAGAGCAAGTGTTGATGAAAGAAATTGAATTAAAAGAAAAGGCTCAAAAGCTAAAAGAGGAAGGTCAAAGGAGACTGTACCAGAACCGCATTATGAACCAAGATTTGAGCAAGCTGTCGCCATCTGTTAGAGCTTCTTATGATGTTATGCAGGAAAAAATATTGAAAGATTGGGAAAGTGGTGGTCTTTTCTAATCTACAAAAGTAAGTGTTCATATTATATGACTGTTTATTTGATCTTAATTTATTTTGTTACTTATATATATATATATATATAATTGAAATTGATCTCTTTTATCATTTCACCATGTGCAGGTTGCATTTTAGAGGCATCAAGTTTGAAGGCTTTGGCGTACATTTTCTCGCATGAAGACTCTATGATCAAGAACTTTTAGATTTATTGTCATTCTTTATTTATTTATTTATTTATTAATTTTGAACCCTTCAAATGTTTACTCTATGTCTTACTTTAATTTTGAACACTTGAAATGTTGACATTCTGTCTTACGTTTAGTTTTGAACACATAAAATAATGTCTTACTTTTCTTGTTTAGAAAGAATGTCATCTTTGCTTTATCACTGTGCTTTCACCTGGAATTAAACTATGTTATATTCTATAGCATGGACAGTAGAAAAGAATTCTGCAGAAAAGAAGCAGATGACATCTTTCATAGGGGCTTAAGGGACCTAAGACAATATGTAAAAGTTATCCAATCCTAATTATGTGGTGCAGAATTGCAATAGGAACCAATCTGAGTCAGTTTATCTGCATTGGCACATTTATTGTTGTATCATTCCAAGTGCAGTATAGTAATTTGTTATTCCTGAACCAGGTTCTCCATTTTGAGTCTCACCACTCATTTCTTCATGCTTGGTAGTATTCAATAAAGATTAATAAAAAAAAGTTAACCACTCATAACAATATTGCAGACGGCAGAATTGTCAATTTTAAGCATTTTCTTTTTAGTTTATTGTTTAGAAGATAAAGTGTTAATCAAGTAGCTTAAATTATTTGTTAAAAAAACTATATAAATCATTACGGAAAAGTATGCTGAATTGGTAACAAGTTTAACGGTTTACACACAAGTCTATGTATAAAACAATTTATAGCATAACTAATATCAATTTTCCTACCAAGAAATATATAAATTGCTCCATAAGCTCATCCCAAAACACACAATTTGACCAATATATAAAATATCTGAAAATATGTGAAAGTCACATTTATAATTTATTGCGCTGAAGAATCCTTTACAAAACTCTGAATAAAATTCACAAACTCAAATGCAATACTGATAGAGTATAACTTAACAAAGATACTTCAATCTTCACTCTGACCGCCATACAATTCCCATAGGTGGTTGATAAGATCACGTTTTAGATCTTTATGTACTCTTTTATCTTATATTTCTTTCATTCTACCATTTATTCTCGACATAAGATAAGTAAAATCATGCTCTGGGGTAATGTCTTCTACTGGTTCGTCGCTTTCTGGCCGCCAATTTTCTGGATTGATGCTTTCGGCAACCTCACTTTCAATAATCATATTGTGCAAGATGATACACGTCTTCATTATTTTTCCCAAATCGGTTGCACTCCACATGCGAGCAGGACCTTTTACTATATGCCAACGACTTTGTAACACTCCAAATGCACGTTCCACATCCTTCCGAACAGATTCTTGACATTTTGCAAATAGCTTCTCCTTCATAGAAGTAGGTTGTGAAATAGTTTGGATTAATGTGGCATATTGTGGGTAGATACCATCAGATAGATAATATCCCATATTGTACTGATGCCCTTGTATTTTAAAGTCACATGGTGGTGCAATATCATTAACAAGGTCATCAAATAGAGGAGATCTATCGAGAACAGTGACATCATTGTTAGTACCCGCCATACCAAAGAATGCATGCCAAATCCATAAACTATGTGAAGCTACAATCTCTAGAATAAGAGTTGGAACTTTTTTGAACCCGTTAGTAAATGTTCCATGCCAAGCTGTCGGACAATTTTTCCAATGCCAATGCATACAATCTAGACTACCAAGCATTCCTGGAAATCCGCGAGCTTCACTATCTTTTAATAGACTAGCGATATCAAACTTATTTGGTTTTCTAAGATATTGTTCTTCAAACAATCCTATTATAGCACCACAAAATTTTTTAAGGCATTCAATTGCAGTACTCTCACCAATTTGAACATATTCATCAAGGGAATCAGCTGAACAACCGTATGCAAGCATTCGTATTGCTGCTATAACTTTCTGTAAAGGACTCAACCCTATTTTTCCAACGGCATCAACCTTTTGTGTAAAGTAATTATCGTAATTCTCTACTGCATGCAAAATTCGCTCGAATAGGTTAATATCCATACGAAATCGACGGCGAAACTTATCTGGAGTATACTTTGACTTCTCACCAATGAAGTAGTCACTTTTAATCAAATCATGGCGATCTTTCCTATCACGATAAATGTATTCTCTACCAACAGTTGAGCCCCCATGTGGACGTTTTTTACCTGTTAAAAACGTTGAAATCAAAATTGGAACCTGAACCGTGGAAGTTTCAACCATGAATGAGTCAGCTTCTTCATCGAAACTATCATCTCTAAAAATTGTCTTGATAAGAGAAAGTGACTCTGCGCTTGATGGTGATCCAGTAGTGGAGCTGAATTCAGAGTCTTCCGATGACATTAGCTGTGACAAATTAACATAAATTTAAAATACTATTTTGATATGATGAATGTAAAATAGGAGCTTATTTCAGTAGATTCAACTCTGTTGTAGTTTAAACTTTAAAGTTCTCAATACAACTTATTGAATAGATTCAGAATAGGTCAATTTTAATTACTCATTCCAATATATATATTACCAATGAAGAGTTAACGTTATCATCAGCCAACCATCCTAAACCGCACAAGAAACCTTCAAATGGGACGGAGTACTAATTAGTAATAACTACTCCCCTCTGTTCTGAAAATGGTCCCTGTTCCAAACTTATTTTTCAAATACAATCCTATTTCAGTCACACAAAAAACTAAATTTATTGAATTACATGTCAGGAAGTGCCTTAAGCAGGTTAGAAAATGTTAAATTTGCTTTAATGTAAGATATAAATATAAAATATAAGGGTGAGTAATACTCCGTAATCTAGAAGAGTAGTATCATGCTTAAGGACAATTAAAACCCATGTATGATCTCCACACTTTCAAACTATTTCGAAATCACAGCTCCACTTCTTCTCCCCCGAATTGTGTTTTATGTTTTGTTAAGAAAAGAGCGCACAGGTTTTCACAAGCAAACCCTAAGACTGCTAATTGCAAACTAAAAGAACGAACACAATTACAGTATGACAAGAAATGGAAAAAACACATACGGAAATAGCAAGGTAGATGAAAGCAGATGCACTTTCTCTGTTGTTTCGCTGGGGAAGATGAATTCTGGGAACGACGGTGGTTTCCCTCGTAGAGGACGGACTCTCACAGTGTTCGCTAGCGTCTGATTGGTGCTAATATCTTTTATTAATATCTTTTATTAATAGGTTAATAGGTTTAACATCATGCATTGGACATCTCTTATTAATATCTTTTAATGTGAATCTTATGTGGACAAACATTGCTTTAATTAATTGACATTTGGCAAAATTTACCTTCACTCCAAAGAATAGGATTGGAGATGCTCTAATATTGCATTTATAAAGTTTAAAAATTGAAGTTCCAATTTTGGGAGTTTTAGTCTTAAGAAATACAAAACATAAATGTTTAATCCATGATCTTTACACAAATTACTGAACTTTATTCTTTATTAATGATATTTTTATTTTTTAACTTCGAATTGTGCATTTTTTTAGTTTCATATTTATTTAGGAAAAAGATCAAAGAAAAACACTGCATATAATGATTTAATTGATATTTTACTAAATTGATATGTAAAAAATATGTCGAGTGTATGTATTTCATTTACGACCCTGAACTGCAGGGACAAATTCTATTGATGAGGTCTGTACGCTGTTTTCATATCGACGAGGCTTTCCGACCATGCATGCGGCACTACAAAAAAACACGCTGTTTGTCACGGATTTTTGTCACGGATTCCGGCCGTGACAAAGTTGTCACGGCCTTTGTCACGGAATTTTGGGATTTGTCACGAAAATTATTTGTCACGGATTTATCACGGATTTGGTCCGTGACAAATTTACTCCGGCGACCGGTTTTTTACTCCGGTGAATACTTTTTTTGCTCCTGGGCATTTGTCACGGACAGATCCGTGACAAATCCGTGACAAATTTCAAAAAAACTTTGTCACGGATGGATCCGTGACAAAATCCGTGACAAACCTCAATTATTGATTTTCCAGCGGTAACCTTTAATAATACGGTACGGAAAAAGATTTGTCACGGATAAATCCGTGACAAATCTGTGACAAATTTTTTTATATAACCCAACTCCATCGTCCATTACAATTGCAAGAACAACAATTATCAGTTCAAAAATTCGTAGATTCGAGTGATGTAGTATCGGTTTAAAGATTGAATGATGTAATCCGTCAATTCATCATTTTCCGAGTTTATGCAGATAAGGTATGTCATTTTAACTAATTTCTTTTAATTGTGTGATGAATTAATTATTAGCTTAATAATTAATTATTATTAGTGAGGTTAGGATTCTTTTTTCTTTATATAATAATAATTAATTATTAGCTTAATAATTAATTATATTAGTGAGGTTAGTTGTTCATTTATTTAAACTATTAACGTAATTTAGTGAGGTCATGCTAATTTTCATATTATTAACAATATATTATTAAACTATTAACGTAATTTAATTAGTTAAATTTAAATATAAATATTAATTAGTTAAATTATTGTTATTATTAATGCATAATAATTTAGGATGTGTAGTGATGATTTAAGTATTAGCTAGCTTATTATAGATTAATTAATTAGTGACTTGTAGTGATTTAATTAATTAGTTAGCTAGCTTAATTATTAGGTTATTAATTATCACCAATTATTATTTATTACCAATTATTGTTAATGGGATGCATAATATAGCTAGCTAGGATTGAAACTTTATTATTATTTAGTTTAGTGTGAATTATTATTGTGAATTATTAATGAGATAATATTTAACAATAATATTAGTTAAATGTAAATTAATTAACTAATTAATTAAGTTAAAATATTGAGGAAATGGGTTTAGAATTTGATGAGTTGATAATATTAGTTAGATTTAAATATTAGTTAATTGATCAATGATGATGCATGATTAGGTTTAATATGTTTATTAATTAGTTAATTATTGTTAATGCATAATTTAGGATTTGTAGTGATTTAAGTTAGGATTCAAACTTTATTAGTTAAGTGTGAATTAAATATTATTGTGAATTAATGATATTTAACAATATTAGTTAAATGGAAGTTAACTAAGTAATAAGTTAAATTAGTTAATTATTGTTAATGGGATGCATAATATATATAGTTAGGATTGAAACTTTATTATTATTTAGTTTAGTGTGAATTATTATTGTGAATTATTAATGAGATAATATTTAACAATAATATTAGTTAAATGTAAATTAATTAATTAACTAATTAATTAAGTTAAAACATTGAGGAAATGGAGTTAGAATTTGATGAGTTGATAATATTAGTTAGATTTAAATATTAGTCAATTGATCAATGATGATGATTAGGTTTAATTTGTTTATTAATTAGTTAATTATTGTTAATGCATAATTTAGGATTTGTAGTGATTTAAGTTAGGATTCAAACTTTATTAGTTAAGTGTGAATTATATATTATTGTGAATTAATGATATTTAACAATATTAGTTAAATGGAAATTAACTAATTAATAAGTTAAATTAGTTAATTATTGTTAATGGGATGCATAATATATATAGCTAGGGTTGAAACTTTATTTTTATTTAGTTTAGTGTGAATTATTATTGTGAATTATTATTGTGAATTATTAATGAGATAATATTTAACAATTCCAATAATATTAGTTAAATGTAAATTAATTAACTAATTAATTAAGTTAAAACATTGAGGAAATGAGTTTAGAATTTGAGTTGATAATATTAGTTAGATTTAAATATTAGTTAATTAATTGATCAATGATGATGATTAGGTTTAATTTGTTCATTAGTTAATTATTGTTAATGCATAATTTAGGATTTGTAGTGATTTCAGTTAGGATTCAAACTTTATTAGTTAATAATTAAAACGATTAATGCCATTAACATATTACTATTAGTTAAATATTAGTAAATTAACGCTTTTAGTTAATGTCACAAATTAAAGTTGGTTAATTCAAATTATTAATGCCACAAATTAAATAATGTACTGCTTTTAGTTAATTAATAATATTAATGTACTTATATATTATTTTGATTATAATATATATACAGGCATAATGTATAGACAAAACAGAAGTTGGATGTACCAAAAACATCGCGATAACTATGGAATACGCAGTGAATTTTTGAATGGTGTTGAAGATTTTATTAAATTTGCACAAGAACAGAAGAATTATATGGATGGAGATAAAATCAGATGTCCATGTACAAAGTGTAAAAATCTTCAATTTAAAGATGTCGACCAAGTTGTGTGGGATTTGTACGAAAAAGGTTTCGTTGCCAATTATTATAATTGGACTTCTCATGGCGAACCTTTCGATCCATCACTTTTACCACAAACAGTAGGTTCATCTCGTAACGTCCCTACCGAGATGAGTGGATGGGGAGACTATGATCAAATGACGTGGGATCAAAGAATGACATATGATGTATACGGTGCTTCAACGATGCAGTTTAACCCACCACAGCCATTTAACGATCTTCCCGAAGCTTCGACCTCGTATCAACCCGATGCGGATGAAGATCAGACCTTTTATCAGTCTGCTGCGGATGAGTATCCGAATTCTCATGTTCCTCATATTGAAGACTTAGCTGAAAGATTTCAAGATGTTTTAAAAGCTGCTGATCAGCCTCTGTATGCTGATTGTGAGAGATATTCTCAGCTATCCGCCGTTACAGAGTTGATGAACATTAAATCTGAATACAATCTTATTGAATCTTGCATGTCTAGGTTATGAGTTGTAATTTTATCTTAACTTGCCTTTTCACTTGAATGAAGGGCTCAAGATATTTGATGTTATTTAATGTTCTGCTGGTGTTTACCGTTGGAAGTTCAATGATAGAAATATTTATTACGCACTCTCACGGTTGGTGTTTACTGAAGGTAATGCATACAAGTATCAAACATGCATGAAGAAACCGACCGCCTGTCCCGGGGGTGACCCGGCTGGGACAGGAGATTACCACGTCCGATCTCGAGGACCTCCCTGTCGAAGAGTTGCACATCTTGCGGCTGTCTCGGACCGAATACATGTCCATCCCCAATGGTCACCGCATTGTTGCCGCCGCCTCCGGCGTTCAAAAAACGGCAACCGGCCCGATGGGTCGAGCTAAGTTCTAGCGACGGGGATGGAGCGGTGGGGTTGGTAACAATGGAGTAGAGATATATGACAGCAGCGCCCTTAGCCCTTAGGCCCTGTTTGGTTGGAGGTTTTCGGAGGGGAGGGGAGGAAAGTAGGGGATTTGTGTGTGTTTGGTTGAATGAAATAGGGAGGAAGGGGAGGAAAGTGGAACACTTTCAAAATCCTCCACTTCCTCCCATTCTAAATCTCCCAAATCGGGGTATTTCGGAGGACACGTGTTGATAATCACAAAATATCCATCTCCTACGTGAATGAACAAAACGTTATAATATAAAAGGGTAAAAAACAAAAAGTTTTGGAAAATTAAAAAAAATAAAAATCTAAAAATTTAAAGATTAAAAAAATTAAAAATTAAAAAATTAAAACTTTTAAAAATTAAAAAATTTAGAAATTATAAATTAAAAAATTTAAAAATTAAAAATAAAAATATTTAAAAAATAAAATTAAAAATTAAAAAATTCCAAACTAAAAAATGAAAAATTATAAAATTAAAAAAGTAAACAATCAAATAAAATAAAATTACGAGTCATGACCATAGGAGTAATATTCACAATAGTTAGACATGTATCTATTTTTTTAAGTAAGTTATCAAATAAAAGTAAATTGCGAAAATATTTTCATTAAACCTTTCCTCCTATTTCCTCCAACCAAACACAAATTTTTATCAAAATTCTTCCTTCCCCCTTCCCTTCCCTCCTTGACTCTCCCCTTCCCTCCCCTCCCCTCCTTTGAACCAAACAAGGCCTTAATGACAGCATCTTTAAAATTTTGAATGTTTTTGTACAAGGATTTTCTTTAAATTTAATACTACGGGGTAGAACTTAATCACTTCCACGAAAAATTTATGAATAAATTTTTTTTTTGAGTAACGTACCAAAAGCTACTGATGTATAAAAAATTAAATTTTATCCATTTTCATTATCATCCTCGAGTGTTTTTTTTTGAAAGAATCATCCTCAAGTGTTCATCATTAATTCATTATATTTTGTTAAAATGCGTATCAACTGTTTTTTTGACATAAAATTACCAAGGCTTAAATAAAGGTATTGATAAAAGTAACAAAAACGGTGTTATGTGTAACTGCTGACCGTTCAATTATTTAGATCATCAAGAGCTTGTAATAATATATATACACATAACATTGGTTAAATGTATGTGTTAGGATCGTATCCGTCTCCGGCTCAGGTCTCCAACCACTCTAGACTAAACTCACACACACCCTCTAGGGCTAGGCCACAACATCTTCCATGTTTACTCACTCTTCTTCACTCCACAAAGGAACTCTCACACAAGGAAAGGAAGAAGGAAGACACTGCTCTCTGGAAGAGGAATTCACGCAGGCTTATCTCAAAGGGGCAAACAAAAGGACTACAAATAGGCTGCCAAGGAAAGTCAGAGGTGAGGCTTATCAACAGGGTGTCACAGGCTGCAAAACAGGAGGTGCAGCGGACAACAACAAAAAAAGGGGGCTCACATATTGTAAGTCAACAGGCACCAATGAGTGATTTCAACTAAGGGAATCAAAGTGGGAGTAAACATGGGGTGCAAGCCTTAATAATAAAGTGGAAGGGAGGCCTTGGTAGGACCAATACCTCCAACATTCTCCACCTTATTGGTCCTAGGTGGTGTAGAGTAGCAAAACAGGTTGTGAGGAGACTCATCATCGCCGGGTCACCCGGAATATCAACAGATAAAACGGGCAAACACTTTATTACGCAACCCACAGTTATCCACAGTCAAAGTTTAACATGCGTTTACAGGACAAGTGCTTCTCAGCAGAAAGACACTTGGTACCCATATCCGCAGGGTTAAACTCTGACGGGATCTTGCACAGCTTGACTCCACCTGCATCAACAATATCACGTATGAAATGGAACCTAACATCAATATGCTTAGTTCTATCATGAAATACAGGATTTTTGCAAAGTTGGATAGCCGATTGGCTATCCGAGAAAATGGTAACTCCCCTTTTGAGAAACCCAATTTCGGAGACAATGCGTTTGAGCCAGATGGCTTCCTTAAACGCTTCTGTGGCTGCAACATACTCGGACTCAGTGGTAGAAAGAGCCACAATAGGCTGTAGTTGAGACTTCCAACTAATGCAAGAGCCACACAAAGTAAAAACATAAGAAGTGGTCGACTTCCTGTTATCTCTATCATTTGCATAGTTAGAATCAACATAACCAATCAATTCAATACCACTAGCACATTTAGAGAAAATTAATCCATGCTTCACAGTAGAAATCAGATATCTAAGCAACCACTTAAGAGCATTCCAATGGGGCAAACCAGGGTTGGACATATATCTACTCAAGCAACTAACCGCATATGCAAGATCAGGTCTAGTGCTAACCATAAGATACATAACCGACCCTATTGCGCTGGAATAGGGCACAAATTTCATTTTCTCAATTTCAGGAGCAGTCTTGGGAGACTGGTCCTTACTTAACACAGAGTGAGATGCCATAGGGACATTAACAGGAGAAGCAGATAACATATTGAATTTACTCAAAACGTTTTCTATGTATGAAATCTGATTCAAAGTAAGAGTGCGCTTACTCCTATCCCTAACAATGTTTATGCCTAAGATCCTCTTGGCATCACCTAGATCTTTCATGGCAAAATTCGCACAAAGACATTTTTGCACATCTTTAATAGCATTCAGAGAAGGACTAATTATCAGCATGTCATCCACATAGAGTAACAAAAATACAAGCACAGAGGAAGTATTCTTGAAATACAGACAATGATCACAAACAGATTTTTGGAACTTCAAAGATATCATGCATTTATCAAATTTGATGTTCCACTGCCTAGGGGATTGCTTCAGGCCATACAATGCCTTCCTAAGCAAACAGACATGCTCACTTCTCTTGGGATCCACAAAGCCCTCAGGCTGGATCATATAAATTGTTTTGTCCAATTCACCATGCAAAAAAGCAGTAGTTACATCCATTTGTTTCATTTCCCAGTCATGGTGAGCAACTAAAGCAAGCATCATACGAATAGTGGTGAATTTAACAACAGGAGCAAAGATTTCTGCATAATCTACCCCCTCTTTTTGAGTAAACCCCTTCGCAACCAACCTAGCCTTAAACCTAACATCACTAGGTTCTTCCTTAACCTTAAACAACCACTTACACTCAACTACCGAACAGTTGGGGGGTCTAGGTACAAGGGTCCAAGTCTGGTTCACTCTCAAAGAGTCCATCTCACTTTTCATGGCACTAATCCATTTCTGAGACTCTTTGGAACCTAAGGCTTCACGGTAGGTCTTGGGTTCATTCAGCTCTAGGGATTCAAACACAGAAAAAGCAAACATAGAAGTATCATGCACAATGAAAGCATAATCAGGCATACTATCAGCAGTTCTCCTAATAGCCCTTCTATCCCTATCTCTAGCAAGTTGATAATCATGCAAATTATCACTACTAGGCTCCACATGTAACTCATGCAAATTATTGTTGTCATGAAAATCAGATTCAGCACCCATGTCATGCAAATCATGCTCAGTATCATGCAAATGCTCCACCTCACTCGAGGTGGTGGGACTATCATGCTCAGAATCATGCAAATGCTCCACCTCACTCGAGGTGGTGGGACTATCATGCTCAGATGAATCAGAATCATGCATAACAATATCATCAGTAATAACAGGATCAACAGATAAAGGACTAGCAGCAACAGGGACAAACTCCACCTCACTAGGAGTACTATGTGACCTAGACTCAGGATTAGAAACAGACTCGGTCAAGCAAGGAAAATCAGTTTCATTAAACACCACATTTCTGCTAAGGATCACCTTAAAGTCTACCTGGTTCCTATCCCATAACCTGTAACCCTTTACCCCCTCTAGATAACCTAGGAAGACACATTTCTTAGACCTAGGATCCAACTTGTCACCATGTTGATGTGCATACGCTGCACAACCAAACACCCGAAGGTTAGACAGATCAAGAGGCTTACCGGTAAAGACGGCTTCAGGACATTTACCACCAAGTGGGACAGACGGGGACCTATTCACCAAATAGGCAGCAGTAGTAACTGCTTCACCCCAGAATTTCTTAGACAAACCAGAGGTAGCTAACATGCTTCTAACCTTATCCAACAGAGACCTATTCATTCTCTCTGCTATCCCATTCTGTTGGGGAGTATAAGGCACAGTTTTGTGCCTTTTTATCCCACAATCCACACACAGCTTATCCATCTCCTTATTACAGAACTCTAACCCGTTATCGGTCCTAAAGGTTTTAACCTTCCTGCCAGTTTGGTTTTCAACTAGGGTTTTCCACTCCCTAAACTTTACAAACACATCAGACTTGTGTTCTAAAAGGCTAACCCACACCTTCCTAGAGAAATCATCAATAATAGAAAGGAAATATTTCCTACCCCCGTGGGTAGGAACACTGGCAGGACCCCAAACATCGGCATGAACATATTCAAGCACAGACGAACACTAAGACAAATTAGGGTAAGAGGAAGGAGGGAAGCTGACTCTATGCTGCTTGCCTAACACACATGATTCACAGAAAGGCACAGAAGTCACAGAGTCCTTACCAAAATAACCAGCCCTACGCATGACATCTAAACCCTTATTGCTCATATGTCCTAGCCTATTATGCCACAAAGAGGTCTTATCAGAACATACAACATTCACAGACTCAGTAAAAGGTTTAGCATGACACACATAAAGGTTATTCACCTTCTCAGCTTTAAACAACACAAGAGAATTTTTCAAGATTTTCATGCAACCATTCCCCCATTTTCCCTGTAAACCACTACTCTCCAAAGCAGCAACAGATAACAAGTTATGACACAAATCAGGGACAAGCCTCACATTCTTAATGGTAAACACAGAGCCACAAGAAAACTTCAGACATATATCACCCACACCAAGCACATTGCATCTCTTATTATCAGCTAAGGACACATAGCCACTATCACATAATTCATATGTAGAAAACAAATCTCTAAAGGGGGACATGTGATAGGTACAACCAGAGTCAATCAACCATTCATGCTCAGACAGGGAATTACGCACAGAATTAACATGGTCACAAACCATCAAAATATCACCAAGGTCACATTTATCAACAGCTACACTAGCATGCTCGGTCTTCTTAGGTTTAGGGCAATCCTTAATGAAATGGTCAGCGTTACCACAATTGTAACACACTCTCTTCCTAGATTTGCTCCTCTTTCTCCAGGCTGACTAGTGTTCTTACTTTGACTATTTTGCTTAGAGTTCTTAGACCTACCCTTAGATCTACCTCTAACAAACATAGCCTCACCGGAGTCCCTGGACTGACTAGCACTACCCCTAGCATGCTTCAGGTCTAATTCCTTACTCCTTAACCCATTAACAACAATATCTAACGAAATCTCATCCCTACCATACTTAATAGCGGACTTAACATCATTATAAGAGTCGGGAATGGCATTAAGTAATACTATGGGAGTATAATCGTCTATGTGTTTATCACCTGCCTGTTTGATATTCTGTATCAGTTTATTAAACACATCCAGGTTCTCATCTATATCCTTGGTCAGGTCAAGCCTAAACCTAAAGAATTTCTCAAGTAAAAACAACTTCCCGGGCAAAGAGGTATCAGTATAGAGACTATCCAATTTCTCCCACAATTCCTTAGCGGACTCAAGAATACCCACTTTCCTAAGCACAAAATCAGACAGATTCAAGTAAATAGTAGAACAAGCAGTTTCGTTCATTTCATTTTGCTTAGCCTTATCTTCTGATTCAAGGAAAATACCAGTGACAGCTCTGAAAACTTTTTGTTGTATTAAAACACACTTAATTTTCTGTTTCCAAATATCAAAATCTGTTTTTCCATTAAATGGAAGCATACCATACTGATTAGCAGCCATGGTATCAACCACAAAACAACACAAAGCTAAACAGACAAATTTGACAGAAAATAATCCAACCCGGGATATAAAGTATACACTTTAATAACCCCGGGCAGCATGCAACAAATAGCAAATATGGACAGTTTGGCACATAAAACAACTCCGGGCAGCAATTAAAATTAATTAATTCTACCCCTAATACTCAATAAACCACCTCTACGCATAACAAATGAATTAAATAACACTTAGCAATTTAATTAACACACTAAAACAATCTGCCACAAAGGAGAGGGTTTAGCAAACGCACCTGGGAGGTTGGCGGCCGGGATACAATCTACCGGCGGCCCGCGGGGAGGGGGAATAAAATTAAATCCGGAGGCACCCGGTGCACCTAGGGTGTCTATAGCCAATTTACCTTAGCGAAACCCTAGAAGAGGGTTTCGACCTTACCTACCCAATTTTTAAGAAAATGGGATTTTTCTGACCGGCGTTGACCGGCGTTGATCGGCGGTCCAGCTGCTCCAGCAACTCCAGCAGTCCAGCAGGTCAGTCCAGCGGCCCAACAGCACAGGTCCTGCAGCAGTCCAGCTTCTCCAGTAGACCAGCAGCTCCAGCAGACCCAGTCCAGTTCAGCAACCCACCAATGTTCAGGCCCAACAACTTGGTTCAGCCCAACAGCTTCTGCGAACAGGGTTTTGTCGGCTTCAGGGCTTCTGCGAAGAAATATTCTTCGTCCTTGCCGGCTTCAGGGCTTCTGCGAACAGGGTTTCGTCGGACGAGCAGTTCCAGCAACGTCGACTCCGGCAGTTGTGGCTGACTCCGGCGCAACTCTCAGACGGCTGCAGATGGCAACGGCGGGGCGGCAGATTTCCTTCTCTGATGGAAATTGCTCTTCAGGCGGAACTGATATACCTCCCAGACGACGAGCGCGCCCTCCCTGAGACGGCAAACTCCAGCGGCGAGCTTTCAGTGGCGAGCGGTCTCCAGCTACGAGCTCCGGAATCGACGAACGGCGAATGGTTTTGGGCGTTTAAAACTCCAGCGAGCCTTCTCAGTGGCGAGCAACCTCCAGCCACGAGTAACAGACCTCAAATCGGCGGCGGACGGCGGGACGGCGGCGGTGAACGGCGGCAGACGGCGAAACTGTCTCTGATACCACTGTTAGAATCGTATCCGTCTCCGGCTCAGGTCTCCAACCACTCTAGACTAAACTCACACACACCCTCTAGGGCTAGGCCACAACATCTCCCATGTTTACTCACTCTTCTTCACTCCACAAAGGAACTCTCACACAAGGAAAGGAAGAAGGAAGACACTGCTCTCTGGAAGAGGAATTCACGCAGGCTTATCTCAAAGGGGCAAACAAAAGGACTACAAATAGGCTGCCAAGGAAAGTCAGAGGTGAGGCTTATCAACAGGGTGTCACAGGCTGCCAGACAGAAGGTGCAGCGGACAACAACAAAAAAAGGGGGCTCACATATTGTAAGTCAACAGGCACCAATGAGTGATTTCAACTAAGGGAATCAAAGTGGGAGTAAACATGGGGTGCAAGCCTTAATAATAAAGTGGAAGGGAGGCCTTGGTAGGATCAATACCTCCAACAGTATGGGTACACCCTAAATTTCAAATGCACCATAGCAAAGCCTATACAAGGTGTGCTACGGTACTTATAAAAAATGAGGTGATGTATTTATCATGAATTTGAATTGATTGTTCCAAATTACTCATGGTGAACAAGGTATGATGGTGATATCATATTATTTATCTTTTTATGTTTTTAAATTTAAACTAGTAGTTCACGACTTCACGTGGTTTGGTTGCATGGTTGAAATTTTGAAATAATGACATATCAGGAATATTTGACATTTAGTGATTAGCGGATAACAGATCATGTTAGCGGGTTGTCAATGGTGGTTTAGTTAGCGAGTTTGACTAGCAGAATAAATTGACAGGTTGTTAGAATATGTTTGGTCATTTTGCTGTTTGACCATAAAATTAATAGAAACATCATATTTCAAAACGCTAACTCAAAATTATCATATTTACAATATTTTCATTTCACCAGTTTTGTCCAAAATTTCCATCATTTGCAAAGGAGCCAAAGATTCATTATTTTTTGGCTTGAGATTATGATGGAATAAAGCAAAATGGCTCACTAAACTGTCTGCGCTTCTTTGTTATGAAGCAACAGTCAGTCCATGCAATTTTGGACGGGATTTTCACTATGGGTCATCCGGAAACAGTCTCTCTGTGCTTTAGTATAGGGGTAAGACTGCGTACATCCGACCCCCCCTTACCCCACCGTAGGTAAATGAAAATGAAAAATGAAAATGAAAATTGAAAATGACCAGTTTTGTCCAAAAACGCTAGGGTAAAAAAAACTTTAAGAGCAATGAACATCTAACCATGAAATAGATACTCGTACTCGTTAGCCAAGAATAACTGAATCAACTTCTTTGCAATATATCCTCACGAGAACATTACCCCAAATACTAAAAACAAAACACATCAAACTAATGTCAAACTCCAAAACCGTAAAAACAGCACAAACATAATCCTAGCTTGTGCATATATAATGTACAACAGAAAAAATAAACAAAACCAATTAAATAAAATTAAAAAAATTCACTATCAAAAGCTAAGGCGGATCTGGAGTCCATAAACATGATAAACTCAAGAAAAACTCACATAACGGGTGTGAAGCTCTTCAATTGGCCTGGTTAGGTACTTAGGTGTATTGATAATAGGTAGGAACACTATGCTTTTACTAAATAAAACATCAGTGTAATACATAACGGAGTTCTAACATCAGTGTTTCCCGCAGTTAACGACTTGGAAGAATGGATTAATGGAAGATACGACGTTACCGAGAAGATGGTGAAATTCACAGTTTCTAGGGAGGTTTTTGCCTTCTATGTGGAGCCGGTGTGTTTTCATTAAAGAATTTGGTAAAAATATGATATGTGTTTACTCTCTTCGTATTTGAAAGTTCTCTACAATAGGTTTGGCACACCATCTAACGGTGAAATAGTAGGGATAATGAATAATGTAGAAAAAGTAGAAGAGAAGATACAAAGTGAAAAAAGTAAGAGTGATTGAGCATTTTTAAAAGAAAGACTTGCTAAAAACGGAAAGTGTATCAATCTTTTAAATACATCAAAAAAGAAAATTGTAGTAAGCTTTAAAAAATCATCATTTATTTTGGTGTGGACATTTGACAAACTATAAAATCTAAGCTTTACTTTGGTGTGGACATATGACAAACTAGGGCTTCTTATTTATGATGTTTTCATTTGGACTGTCTCTAGTACCAGACCAGAATAGACCATATACATCATTTGCTTATAAGAATTACTTGTATTATATAATTCAGCATGCAAAATCAATAGTCACGCGTTTAGTTGAAAATGATTCATAAGCTTATAACAGACTATGACACAGACTCGATGTAAAAAGGAAAGGAAAACACATAATTCGTAAAAAGAGGGTGTACCATATACACAACATTCAGTACACCAATTTACTTACGTGTGAAATTATTTACGATACAAGACTGGAAAACAACAAGCTCGGGTTGGTTAGTTGTGAATCTAGAGTCTAGACAAATAGTAGCAATGGTGAGATACTCTGTTAAACATCTTAAGGATCAAATTATAGGCAAATTTTTCACGTGGCCTCATCAAAGACTTTATTAGAAGCTTTCATCATTTTAAACTGTAAAGTATATCAGTATATGTAATCTCTCATTCCCTCTCAATGTGAAAGTGTTATTTTGGTTGGAAGTACCCACCGGGTCCCTCCTGTGATAGAGTAGGACTGGTAATGTTCAAACTACAGCGTGCAAAATAAAAGGTACAGATTCCTGAAAGTTACATGCACATATATGACCTTGTTTCAAACTCTATAGTTTTGCAAATATGGGCTTTCTCTTCTCTCTTTGTGCTGAAATTGCCTCTTTCAGATCATCAGATAGAAGGACTCCGGAGTTCCAAGTGGCAACATAATCTAAGGCTTGGTCCATTGTCAAATCTCTACTCTTCAACAACACTGCTTTTGTTCCAATGACGGCGAGTTGAGACTTTTGTGCTATTCCTGTCAAAATGATTTCAGCACATTTGAACTTGTCTAAAACTTTGGATCGGATAAGCAATCAAACTACTAGCTTAAGTGAACACTGTGCATAAAATCTTAGTGAACATGGACGCCGTTCCCTAACCTATATTTCCCACTTCTCAGCTTTATCTTTCAGTGAGTTGTTTAAGGTTTGACCCTGTCTTCACCTCGTTTGGTTCATACTTTGTGACTAGAACTGAAATATACAGAGACCTGAACCTAGTTTTTTTCAAGGTGAGTTCTTTTAGGTTTTTTTCATTATATACTCCTTAACATATTCAGCTCATTTGACTATTTCAGCAACAAGTTCAACCAATGTTAGTGTTACCAAACGCCCAAAGGGATATTAAGTGCTTGAATGCTTTAGATGTTCAATGACTGGCTCCTAAAAACGTGCATATCTCCCAGAGTCAAAAGTATTCTAAGTGGATGTCAAGTTTATGCCACAATTTGAACGAGTTATAGTGTCAAACTTCAATCGCCTCTACTGTTGCTGTAATTGACTTTGAGGCATATGCATAATAGTTTAGCTTATGGTTGGTTCTTACATTTAAACTAATAATGTAAACAAGAAGAATTGGAAATCGCATAATGTCTGAGCATGAGTTTCATGTTGTTATCATAAAGAAGAAAATTAAAGATGTCAATTATATAATCAAATTGGGTTTTTTAAAATTGGGATGCAAAAGGAAAGTTACCTTCAGCGACAATTCTTACGCCCTCCTCCAAGGCTTCTTTGGTTGCAAAAACCTTAGAAACCAAGCCTAACTCCTTAGCCTCCGATGCAGTAATTCTCCGGCCGGTCAAACTCAACTCCATTGCATTTCCAAACCCAATAATGCTCGGAAGCCTCTGAAGTGTCCCGAGGTCAGCTGTAATGGCCAAGTCAACCTCTTTCACCGAGAAAAAAGCATCAGCAGAGCAATACCTAATGTCACAGGCGGTAATTATGTCAATTGCACCGCCGATGCAGGCACCGTGGATGGAGGAAATCACCGGTTTCCTGCACCGTTCGATCGCCGTCACGGCATCCTGCAGGAATTTGATGTCGCGTCGGAGCTTCTCCCCGGTGCGGCCAGGATCGGACGATCGGGATACAATTGAACCCGATGCTAAAACATCCACATCGATGCCTGAGCAGAAGTGTTTCCCGGCCCCAGTTAAAAGGATAACGGCGACGTCGGGGCTTTCGTCGAGCGAAGCAAGTGCTTTTGGGAAGTCCGTGAAGAAGTCACGTGACAGAGCGTTGAGGCGTTCGGGTCGGTTCAGATATATGATGGCGACCCGAGAATCTGTAACGATATGAAGTGATTTGTACTGGTATTCCATTTTCGGCCTAGGATCCGATTATTGTTGTGCCAAAATGAAGTGATGATATATATACAGATTTTCAAGAATTTGGTGGCAAGGGCATAAGGCTAATCGTTTATGTTTACGGTGAATTCAATTTTTACTCTTCAATATTTTCACCTACCAAAAATCGTGTAATTAAGAATAAATTCTACTTTTGGTCCTACGAGTTTTAAGTCAATTCTATATTTAGTCAAGATCTTTCACTTTGTCCACTTTTGATACATGACTTTTGTGTTTTCGCTCATATATGGTCCTTCCGACATTGTTTTCGATGGTTAAAGTCACCGGAAAAGGACCACAAATGGTTAAAAAATATTAGTCAAATACTAAAAGTGGACAAAATAAACGGCATGGACTAAAGGTGGAAATGAAACAAAATTCGTTGGACCAAAAGTGGAATTAATTCTTAAATATTACTCCCTCCGTTCCTAAATAAACTTCCAACTTTCCTTTTTCGTCCGTTCCCATTAAAACTTCCGCTTTCCCTTTTTGGTAAAGAATTTGTGGTTCACAACATTTCTTACACATTTCTCTCTCCTCTGCACAACTTTCCACCACACAATATCCAATATCTTAAACTTTGTGTCAAACCCATTTGGAAGTTAAAATGGGAACGGAGGTAGTACTTTTATTATTATACATCATTTTCTTCAAATATTGTTTGCGAATATCCATTATGATTTAAAAATTCAAACATTTCAATGTAAAAATAAATAAATTTGGAGTTTATATTTTTGTGTTACTTCGTACCTATTTGTAAAAAATTTGAATGATGTAAAAAAAATTAACCATGAGATCTTAATTTCAGCACTTGAATCTATTAAAAAAATGGGTCTAGAAATCTCCATCAGTTAAAACATCATATTTTTGTCATTTTATATACGGAGTATGAAATATTGGTGACATATGAAAGACCATAAAAAGTTGTGAAATTTGATGCAATTTTTGTATAAAATTAAGTACAAATAAAAAACTTATAACACTTTAAAATAATTTGGGATTAATACTTTATAACGGTCTCACTTTTTTTGTGCACCTGCTGCCAGCACTCCCATCACCACCCTCTTGGCCACTTCTCCCCTTAGGTCAATAGCCAAGCAAATCCCCCTACAAGGGTGCCCCATTCCACTTTGGCACCCTTGATTACAATGGACTAGAGCATAAAATGCGATGAAAATATTATAATTGGCTTTTCACGATTAACATTGCCTACAGCCTAAGAGAACTGAAAATTTGGTTAGGCCAAAATGATCACATTTTCCAATTTAAATTAACTTTCTAATCATCATTTTACATGTGATGGATAGTGTACCCGGGGGTAGCTTATCCGAGGGGTTATTGCGGAGAATAATTAGAGAGAAGTCAGAGCAAGTAAGTAAGAGAGAGAGTGTATATTCGATATGTATTAAGCGTATTTTGCTTCTGTTTTACAAATGGGGAAATGTGGTGCTATTTATAGTAGTAATAAATGCCAGATAGGGACACGTGTCAAGCATCCATTGCCCGAGGGGTCACATCAACTGGTTGGCGCTGGCAATCGCATGTGGCAGTATTTAATGCGGCTGTTGGATGTGACGTCGTACTTGGTACGGTGATTCCGGCGCATGTGGAATGGATTATGTCGGGAAAGGTGCCCTCGGCTGCAGGTGTTTAGCCGAGGGCTCTGAGTGCCGGGGACCCCCTTGAGCCGAGGGCTCTAGATGCCGAGGGCTATTGATTTTCGCCATTTTCTTCCGGTAATTCTGTTTGCTTGAGTTGGTCATCCTGTGAGAATCTGGAACCTTCGGCCAGGGGGTCGAAGGCGCTCCCAATGTGCTGCGTGGGTTGCTCAGTACTCGGGGCGCCGTGTTTTGGGTCTGCTGTGCCCCCTGGGCCTATTGGACCTTTATCAGAATAGTAGGAGTCTATGGGCCGGGGGTTCCTGGGCCATATACTCCATCAACATGATTTCATTCGACCAGTTTATATATCTTCTGACTTGATCTATGTAAATGTGATTTAACTAAGAGAGGGCAAATGGGTCAAAGCGCATATCAATTACTGGATGAGTTGGGTAATGTGTGATTCTTGTTTTTCAAAAAATAAACCAGGGCGGGGTGACACGGGTAAATCCTAATACAGATTCGACGCTTCAGATAGGTTCCAAGATTTTGGAATTACGGGTACCCAGACTGACCTTAGACATATTACATGCTTTAAAAGTTACTCTCCTAAAACTCGAACGGAGTTTCTCATTTACAAGCAAGCTCTATTCTCTAACTCTCTAGCCATGTAATATGACATTGATACTCCGTATTTGAGAAGCTAACACAGAGCCCTAGTTGGCGGCTGCTATACTCAGGGGTCACGGCTCAAAATCTCCGTAATCCCTAGCTATAGCGGCTACTATCCTTTGAGAAGAACCGATCTTCTATCATCCGAATTGCAAAGTTGGGAACAAAGTCTAGCAACAGCCGAAGGCAGAAAACATCTAATATACCCCCTCTATCCCGTTGGAATGTTCTCGTTTGCCTTTTTTGGATGTCCCGTTGGAATGTTCTCATTTTCCTAAATGGAAAGTTATCCTACATCAAAACAGGGTCAAACAGTGCAAAACAGTGTCAAACAGTGTCGAAATAGTGCGAAACAGTGTCGAAACAGTAAAATTTACCCCCTGGTAAGTTTATTTCCTTAATATGTGTGATTGTCAAACCCAGTGGCGGACGGTGTAGTGTTGAAGGGTATGCACTTGAACACCCAAAAATTTCAATTTTTTTAAATCAAAACGACGTCGTTTGATGCGTTTTACAAAAAAAAAATTAAAAGCCGTCGTTTTGCTCAAACTTGCGTATTCAACGTTCGTTCCAAGCTAGGTCTTCTTCAGACTGAAATTCTTCCGCCTTGGTCGCTAGTCCTGAAATCCCAACTGCTGCGGCCTACGAGTCCTACGATCACGTGTGAAGGCTGTGAAGACCTCCGAGCTCCAGATTCTTTGCCGACCGGTGTGGCGGTGACCAGCAGACAGCAGACCAGATTGCCGCGATCCCACGAGCCCTGGTGCCTTGCGTGGCTGCGTCACAGCGCTAGTCAGATTCTCCGAGCTCCGGAATTCCAGATTCTCCTGCTGTCCTGCAGGTTGCTTGCTTGCTTGCTTTCTTTAAGAATTTTTGAGCATTTGACTTTCAAAATCGGAAGAAATACGAATGATATGCGCTGGGCGGCTTGTGCGCATGACTATGATGATGATGAATGATGATGTTGTGATGTATGGGCGTATGGGTATGGCTATAGATTATTGAAAAATTGAAATGCTCCCAAGATCCAAGGCCCTGCCACTACTTTCCCAATGTGCAGAAACCACACTAGGTAGAAATTAGATCACTATTAAATTGAATGAATTGATAAATTGGTTTAGTATATATATTTAGATAGTATGATTTATGGTGATTTAATTTGTGTTATCGTTAATGAATAAGTTTATTTTTTCCGTAAACAGGTTTGAAGAATTTAATGGAAAATCCAAATCAACATCAGTTCGTCCTCTCAACCACAATCTGAAGTGAACTATAGTATTAAATATGATTATTGTGATATACTTTTAACTTTACTTTAGTTACGAACACCCAAAATGTAAAGGTTAGATCCGCCACTGGTCAAACCCGGAACATTCCAACGGGACGGAGGGAGTATTAGGAATCTTGGTACTTACAATCTTGATTTGGTTGATGAGGTATTGGACAAGTTAGGTATCTATTAATATACAAATCAGCGTGTAACTTACGAAATGAACTAAGGAAATAGTAGGCCACAGTGGGAACAATGTTCCCGCCTAACTATTGTAGTATTACTTGGGCCACAATTGTGAAAAGTTATGATATTTTATGTGAATTGGAAGGTTCAAAATCTCTACGGCTCTCACCTTGCATGCAAGTCATGGGATGGGTTCCATTTAAAATCAAAAACTCCATATTTTTTGAAGTGTTATAACTTTTGTTATTTGTTATCCGATGTTTATAAAAATATAACAAATTTCATATAATCCATTTGAATTCAAATGACATACTTCATCTGTAATATGCATTGAATTGAAGAATGACATCCAATTACATCCTTCAATTTCTCTACAAACATTGTATTATAATCTGAATAAATTTAAACATGTATCGATTGAATGAAATTGTTACCGCATATATAAAAAGTATGTCACGGATTTGCCACGGATGATTCAAATGTTGGCAAATGAGGTTAGGAAAATATAACTGTTAGTCAAATGTGCAAATGTTTTTCAACCATCATATCCTAGAAAGCACCCCTAATGCTAGTCATAAGAAGCAAATGTCCCTCGAGGAGTAATAATTAACTTATTATAAGCCTGAAACTCTTTAAAAATCGTCAAACATCGATTCAATTGACTGATTTTACCGATTTTTATTATCAACTCAAAAGTAAACATAAAGTTACTTATATTGCTAAATCTTTTAAACACTGTATACTAAGCTATTAAATGACACTACAATCTTTTATTTCACTTTATACTAAGCTATCAAATGACATTACAATCAGTGGCGTATCTATAAAAACTCGTGAGAGGGGGGCGAACTTGCCTCGTATATTATCATATGCACGTTACGTACTCACCACATTAAGAAAAATATTGTAAAATCAATTATAAATAAGAAAATTTCACTGGACAAAAACTTTTTGAAATTATACATAAAAATTCATGGTAAATAAAATTGACTTTGTTAGAAATACATTTTAATGACAAGGCGTTTGTAATTTTTTAGAAATTACGTTAATAAATGAGTGAATCAAATAAGGAAAGGATCAAAGATATACTTAGAATTGATTTAAGATACGAATCGACAAGTTTATCAAAAAAATAGTTTATATTACTTACAAAAATGTACCTTGTAAATGTTAGCTTTTATGAATCATATGTGAAACTAATATTTTAATTATATTGATGTACCTTAAATAAATTTTATGAATCATATGTGAAACTAAAATTATGATTATATTTATATAATTTAAATCTATGTAAAGAGAAAAGCTAATTTTTTAACTTTTTTGTTGAGAAAAGCTAATTTTTTATGTTGAGCCATTATAAATTTGTTTAAGACTTCAAAATGGGAAAAATAGAGACAAAAATCACAAATGCATGTGGAGGATTCGTACCCTGGACCTTTTTGTACCATACTCGTTATTAAGATACTGTATAAGATGTCTATTTTTCAGAAACAAATATATATAATAAAATATATTAGTGATTGGGTAGGGGTTGAGTGGGGGTAACTGCCCCCTGCCCCTACCCACGGTAGGCCCTGACTGAATCTATGACTCACATCCCAAATCTCTTGATCGATGGAGTCTTCATGCTAACAAATCATAGAGTATTAGATTTGAAGCCTTTGTCTTCACCAAAATAACTTTTCATTGTAGGCCACCATCTTCAAAAAGTTTTTATTTAATTGATATTCCTTATATTTCGAGATATTATAAAATAAGTCGTAATAAATGATACTCCCTCCATCCCAATTTGATTTACAAAATTTCCTATTTTTGTTGTCCCAAAATGGTTTTCCATTTTCTATTTTAGGTATGTAAATAAGAACAAAGTTACAAATTTACACTTATTTTTACATTTTCACCATTAACCTAAAGACATCTACTTTTAAACACATGGAAAAAATGTAAAAATCAAGCATCATTTATTGTCATTCCTTAATTCTTGTGCCGGTAAAAGTTTGCAATTCAATTCGGAACGGGGGTACGATATCTAATCTATCACTTCGGTCAAAGGCTCAAAGCAATACAAACAATCTCACTTCAGTCGTTTAGTTTCATTAATTTAAAAGTATTTAACAATTTCAACCTTTATTAGAGTATTATAGTTTAATTTGTATCTACGAAACTCCGAAGTAAACATAAAGTTCACAAATATAAATTACTAAGATAAGTAGATAAAAATATGTTATAGTACGTATGATCGTCTCAATTTGTATATAAGCATGGTAACGGTTAGAACCTCAAAACATGCATCTAAGGACGTTCTGGCCTCTTTATCTACAAATAATTTTTTACTCTTTTGGAATAGTTTTTTTTTTTTGAAAGATCCAAAAGGAATAGTTAAAAAATAAAACTTAAAATATTTGGTGAATAAGTTTTTTTTAAAGTACCAATTACGTTAATGTAATACGGAATGGAAAATTGAAAGTCTATTATAAGCACACGTTTTCTGATTTTTCTCCTACTTACATGTTTTAGATTTAAAATACTTGAAATTACACATATCGTTAGACTACTTTTTATTTTTTAAAACACCAAAATGGAAATCAGTCGACCTTTGGCATGTTGGATGTCGGGCAGAATGTAAACAGAATATAATAAATATAATGGTGGTCCAAGAAGAATGATTAATAAAAGGTCGGTGTCCTTTTGGAAATATAAAAAAAAAATTAGACAAAAATCTTTCTAAACAAAAAAAGATTGTACCATTCAAAAAAAAGATGTTGGGCAATGCGTCCACGTGTACGGTAAGCATCACTAATTCATTTGGGCCAGGTCTGGATCGGATTTGAAATTTCAGATACGCCGGTACACGGGTCAGTTCCGACCCATAAACAGGCCTGAAAAATTGCTGATTAACCATTACGGACTTAGGATGCGTCCAGCTGAGTAATTCTTGAATTTGGTAATAGTGAACATTTAAGAAGAATATAAATAGAATGATTATTATTTTATTTTTTAAATAAGATTTATTCACTTCTAATTCATTGTACCAGCACTACATCATCTGTGTATTTCAACTTTGTGTCGACAAACCGTAGCTTATGCTCTGTATCTATCCTTTTTATAAAAATTAAAAGCATGTTTGAAGAAGTTCAAAACATTAGTCCTAACACTTAAGTTATTTACAATTTAATGTTGTTATTATTGTGTATTGTCACATGTCAATTCATGTCCACAAAATTAATGATAAGCTGATATTGTTTTTGTACAATCTCTATAAATGAGATTAGCAGTGTTCAAATTTAAATTTTTCTAATACATGTGATTGGGAAGTATTGAAGATAAACTTCATTTTATTTTTTTAATATAATTACAACATTTGGTTAATAATACTTTCACCTCTCTTATTTAGATATTTTTTATTATTACACAAAACTATGTTATTATGCAAAACTTAAAATGGAATATGACAAATAATTAATAGAGTAGGAAATATGAGAGTAAAAAAGGAACGAGGTTGACTACATAAAAAATATGGTAAGTGGAGAGTTTATAAACAAAGAATCACTCTTTATCCTGAATTTAAGAAAAAACTCAACTTGATTCATGTGGTTAAGATTTATTTGAGTTTAATACATTTACTTTGTCAATATTTCACAATAGTGATGATTAACAACACATACAAAGTAAAATTTTGTAAATTAAAAAATTTTCACCCACAATTTGTATGACCAAATGTACGTGTTTACATGACAAAAGTCTATTTTAAAAAACTTTTCCCTAATTTACAAATATTATTCTCCCGTGCATCGCATGGGTAGAATACTAGTAGTGAACATTTTAGAAGAATATAAATAGAATGATTATAATTTTATTTTTAAAATAAGATTTATTCACTTCTAATTCATTGTACCGGCACTACATCATCTGTGTATTTCAACTTTGTAAAATTAGTAAAATTCACTTCTCCAATTCGTTAAGGGAAATAGAAACATCTCATTTTTTTTATTTTGGAAAATGATTTAGTAAATGCATTTTCCTGTTTTCGTTTCTTTAGTTTTTCAGTATATGTTTCTGTAAACACGTTCTCTGTTTTCATTTTGTCAATCTTAAACTATCATGTTTAGTACTTCCATCCCCTTAAAATTGGGACAAAAGGGCGTGGTGCCATTTTTTAGAAAAGTAGGGTTATGTGATTTATAATGAATTGATAAAGTGTGAATAATGTAAAAATGAATTAGACCACATAATTATTAACAAATATGATACGAGACAAATTTAATAGGAATAGATGTAAAAAGAAAATTTGAACAATTATAGTGGGATGTAGAGTAATAAAAAGACGGTTAATTTCTCATCTTAATTTAAAACCCGTCCGTCCCGAAATGAGGATCGTCTCCAAACCTACTACTCCTACTAAGTAGGGCATTCCAGGCCCGTCACCCCAAGTTCTGTAGAACATTTGATTTATGGCTATGTTTGATACTTCCTCCGTCTTTTTTTAGTTGCAACAGTCAACATTTCACGTTTGTCAACGCACAACTTTGATCGTCATTATATTTAATTCTGTATTAGTAAAAATAAAATAAAAATTAGATTATAAAACTTAGTAATGAGACGAATTTAACAACATGTTTTAAAAAAAAATAATTCACATACATTAATAAATAAAATGTAGTTAAAGTAAAGTAAATGAATAGTGTATATATTCCAATGTTGCAATTAATGAGATACGGAGGATAGTATTGTCAGGTTTTCACCTCTCCAGCTCAGACCACGCTCATACAGCACACACACCAAAGCACCACCGGAAGGGACAAGAACACTCAGACCAGCCCAGCCATCTCAACGCACGCCAAAGGTCAGAAAAGGGGAAGCACAGAGAGAGTACCACAGAGGGACCGGAATGGAGAAGAGACAGAAGTCTCTCTCACTCTCTCTTAACCTCACTCTCTCTCTCTCTAACCGAAGACCTCTACGTCAACCAAAGGCGTAGAGAAGCTTAAGTACCCGGGCAATAGGAGAAACCCTAAAGGAGGGTTCCAGAAGAAGGGCTAGCGGCAGAACAACATGGGCCAGGGCAGAGGTACGCAAACAGGCCCAACAAAGAAAGGAGAGGACTGCCTTGGCCCGTGGGGCCAATACCTCCACACTCTCCACCTTATTGGCCATCATTGGTGGTGCATGGTATCACAAAGTAACATGAGCACGTGGTTCATCATCGCTGGGTCACCAGTGATATCCTAAAGACATAACTGGCAAACAAATTGGAGATACACAAAATACTCCCAAAAGGAAATTGGAGAAGTACCCAAAGTACTCTCCCTAACCGTGAGAGTAGATTCTCTCAAGCACTATGCTTTCAAGAATCTACCCTCCAACATACCCAAAACCTGCAAACAGAGTTAACCGCAGTCCAAATTCAAAATTCGTTTACAAGACAAAAGTTTTTCAGCAGATAGACACTTCGTCCCCATGTCTGCAGGGTTGAACTCTGAGGGTATCTTGCACAGCTTCACTTTACATGCATCTAAAACATCACGAATAAAATGGAACCTCACATCAATGTGTTTGGTCCTGTCATGAAAAACAGGGTTTTTGCAAAGCTGGATAGCAGACTGGCTATCAGAAAACACAATAGCATCCTGTTTAAGAAAACCTATTTCAGCAACAAGACGACTTAACCAGATGGCTTCCTTGAAAGCTTCTGTAGCTGCAACATACTCAGCTTCAGTGGTTGATAAGGCAACAATTGGTTGTAACTGAGATTTCCAACTAATACACGACCCACACAAAGTGAACACATAGGAAGTGGTAGATTTCCTATTGGTTTTATCATTAGCATAGTTAGAGTCAACATAACCACTCAGTTTCACACCTTCAGTACACTTAGTAAAAATCAAACCATGATTAGCAGAAAATTTCAAGTATCTCAAAAGCCATTTCAAAGCATTCCAATGAGGCATACCAGGATTAGACATAAACCTACTCAAACAACTCACAGCATAGGCAATATCAGGTCTAGAACTAACCATCAGATACATCACAGAACCTGTAGCATTGGAGTAAGGAACAGACTTCATAAGCTCAATTTCAGAATCAGTCTTAGGAGACTGATTCTTACTTAGCACAAAATGAGAGGCAAGAGGAACATGCACAGGTGCAGCAGAAGACATATTAAACTTACTCAAAACCTTCTCAACATACGAAATCTGATTTAGAACAAGAGTATGCTTGCTCTTGTCCCTAATAATGTTAATCCCAAGTATCCTCTTGGCATCACCAAGATCTTTGTCACGCCCCGGAACTAGCCGGACACGTCAACAACCCGCCGTACAGTACGAATAGCCAACCGCAGTCCAACTCATCCATACTATACAAGGCGTCATGAATATCATTTACACATAGTACATCCATAAACAAACATAATGTAAATCATTCATTTACAACAGTGGAAGCATTTGATAAAAGTGTCTTAGCCACACTTTGGCAAACATGGGCATGCAAGCCCCAAATAGTTATTCAAATAATATCCATGAGCATTATTATAATTGTTTGAAATCAGAACGGAAGAAGCACGAACCAAGTCTTCTTCTCAGAAACTTCCCGAAACAGCGGCTGGTGGTAGCAACCTTCAAGTTCTACCTGAAACTGTGAGGTGGCCTCCCCCGTGAAGGGGAGGTCAGTACTTGGAAGCATTTGACAAGTACAATGACAACTATACTAAGTATAATTGAAGTTTAAATCTCTGAGGCCCTCAATCTAGAGCATTATTACATTATAGTTAATCCGTTCATTTAGTATCAATTCATCACTATTTACTACGGTCTAGAGCCCATCTCCTAATCACCGTTATCTACTACGGTCTAGAGCCCCGCTCATAATCACCGTCATCTACCGCGGTCTAGAGCCCAGCTCATAATCACTGTCATCTACCACGGTCTAGAGCCCAGCTCATAATCACCGTCATCTACCACGGTCTAGAGCCCAGCTCATAATCACCGTTATCTACATCGATCTCGAGCCCGGCTCATAATCACCGATTCTTTATAATTCAAATTCTTAGGATCTAATTCATCCATTTCTCAGCTAACATTTCCAACTAATATTTCAATGTTAGTTATTTATTTATTTCAACATAATTCTTCTTTCATGCATGATTGGCCTTAATATCAAATATCACATTTATACTTTCATGGCTTCTCCTCATGGTATCAAAGTATACTATCTCAAATGAAATTCATGGTTGATACAACCATCATACACTCATATTCATAACATCTAAACATACACAATTTATTCATAAATTTGTATATCATGCATACTATACTTATAATCAATAGTAGTTTTTATTTAGGCATTATTAACCATTAACAACCCATGCACATCACATTTGTATTCACTTAGGACATCCCATGAGATTAACCCAAAGATTATATGCAACATAGTCGGCCATCCTCACCTTAATTAAGCTCAAGCACGTTCTACGCTTCTCGATTGAACTTTGACTAATTTCGGCGAACTTTGACCAACTCCGGCGAACTTTGACCAACTCCGGCGAACTTTGACCAACTCCGATGAAACTCCGGCGAAGCTCAAAAATACTTTAAATCAAGTTCCTAACAAGGTTTTATCATCACAAAACCCATATCAACACAAATAACCTATAAAAGGTTATTTTCCGGCAAACCGGTCGATTTGGCTTCTAAGTCCGTTTTTGGACTTAGAAACACCTTCCAACCCCTCGTTCTACACTTCCAAACATGTAGAACAAATCTATGGGTCGTCCATATCCTATATCAGTCATATGGTAGTTAGGAAAATAAATAAAAGGTTGTTATATGGTCATTACCTTAATCACCACCCTCTTTCCTTCCCTTTCTCTTCCTTAAACTTTCTTCTTGGACTCCCTTGAGCTTGAGTTCGGATTTGGAGCTATGGAGATGAAGTTTGCAGAGCTCCTCCCTCCTTCTTTGTGTATTTGGTCGAAATAATGAGTGTAAGGAGGTAGGGGTGGTTCCTTCTTGTCTTACTTGACAATAATGAGAGGAAAGGAGGTCCACTCCTCATTTGATGCCAATTTCCTCCACATCCCTCATCCTCCTTCATGTGGTGCGGACAGTTCATGTCCTTTTTTATACTCAAAAACGTGGGTTGGCCCCCACTTATGTTGGAGGTCAACCCTTAGTGTCCCGGAGTGTACAATCGGTCCCGAAAGTTGTATTTTCCGGACTGTTTTAATTATGTTTTATTTTATCGGGTCAAATAAAATACAACACTTGTTCCCAATCCTTATTGGACCTTAGAATCAATATGATTCTCCAACTTTAATTTAGAAATCTCCGGAATCCCTTTTTGGGCCGTCATCCGATAATTTGCCGATACCGATAATTTGGCCACGTTTGACCAACCGGTCAACCCTGTGCCATTGCTATGGACCAATTAGGATATCCACCACCATATACATATTTTCTAGGCCCAGATGAATCTAATATGTGGTCCCGATAATATCGGACGGTCCCCACTCCCGATGTGGGCCCCACGTGCATTTTACTATTCACACGGAAAATTAATACAAATTCACAACCTCGTAAATTCACTAAAAATTTCATAGGGTTCAATAAATTATTCGCTTAAAGATAAGTACATTTGGGGACGGTGTTACAATCTTTTATCGCAAAGTTCTCACAAAGACATTTTTGAACACACATAATAGATTTAAGACAAGGGCTAATAATCAACATGTCATCCACATAGATTAACAAGAACACAGGTACAGAATTAGTATTCTTGAAATAAAGACAATGATCACAGGCAAATTCACAAATTTCATAGACTGCATACACTTGTCAAACCTAATATTCCATTGCCTAGGGGATTGCTTCAGGCCATACAAGGTCTTCCTAAGCAGACAGACATTGTCACTCCTCTTGGGATCCACAAAGCCCTCAGGTTGAGTCATGTAAATTTTCTTATCCAATTCACCATGCAGAAATGCAGTGGTGACATCCATTTGTTTCATCTCCCAGTCATGGTGAGCAACCAATGCCAACATGATTCTAACAGTAGTAAACTTAACTACAGGAGCAAAGATTTCAGCATAATCTACCCCCTCTTTTGAGTAAACCCCTTGGCAACTAACCTGACCTTATACCTAATGTTATTACCCGGTTCTTCCTTGACCTTAAACAGCCATTTGCACTCAACCACTGAACTGGCATTAGGTCTAGGAACAAGGGTCCAAGTCTGGTTCACTCTTAGAGAGTCCATGTCACTTTTCATGGCCTCAAGCCATCTCTGAGACTCTCTGGACCTTATAGCTTCACTATAGGTCTTAGGTTCATTTAGGTCTAGGGCCTCAAACACAGTAAAAGCAAAATCAGATATATCACACGCAGTAAAAGCATAATCAGACAAAGTATCAGATTTTCTCTTAATGGTTCTTCTACCCCTATCCCTAACAAGTTGGTAGTCATGCAAATCAACATTATCATTCTCAGCAGAATCATCAAACACATTGGTCTCACCAGACAGAGAATCATTTTGCACATGGTCATCTTGAGTATTGAACTCCACCTCACCGGAGGTAGCAGTATCAGAAGAAGTATTAACATGCACATCAGAAAGGATGACAGGAACAACAGGAGGAGTGTCATACATAACATCAGGAATAATAGGTACAGAAGGAGTCTGAGGCTCCACCTCAACAGGTGTCCTCTCAGGCTCATGCTCAGAAACAGGTTTAAGCAAGCAAGGGAAATCAAATTCATTAAAAATTACATCCCTACTTATAACCACCTTAAAACCAGGCACACTTCTATCCCACAACCTATATCCCTTTACCCCATCAGGATAACCCAAGAACACACACTTTTTGGATCTAGGATCTAACTTATCAGTTTTCTGATGAACATAGGCAGCACACCCAAAGACCCTAAGGTTTGTTAGGTCAAGAGGCCCACCAGTAAACTTAACTTCAGGGCATTGACCCCCTATGGGAACAGAGGGAGATCTATTAATCAGATAGGTGGCAGTGGTGACTGCTTCACCCCAAAACTTCTTAGGTAAACCTGAGGTAGACAACATACTCCTAACCTTGTCAAGAAGGGTTCTATTCATCCTTTCAGCCACCCCATTCTATTGGGGGGTGTAGGGCACAGTCTTATGTCTCCTAATGCCAGAAGTGGCACACAGTTGGTCAAGCTCTTGGTTACAGAACTCTAGGCCATTATCAGTCCTAAGGGTCTTAACATTCTGTCCAGTGTGATTTTCTACAAGTAACTTCCAGGCTTTAAACTTCTCACAAACATCAGACTTATGTTCTAGAAGATAAACCCACACTTTCCTAGAGAAATCATCAATTAAGGACAAGAAATACCGTTTCCCCCCATGTGTGGGAACACTAGCAGGACCCAAACATCAGCATGCACATATTCAAGCACAGAGGAGCACTTAGTCATATTAGGATAAGAAGATAGAGGGAACTGGACTCTATGTTTTTTACCAAGCACACATGATTCACAGAAAGTCAAAGAGTTCACAGAGTCTTTACCAAGGTAATCATGTTTGTGCATGATCCCTAAACCTTTATTACTCATATGCCCTAGTCTATTATGCCACAACAAGGTTTTATCAGTATGCACAACATTCACAGCATTCACAGAGTCAATATAAGGTTTAGCATGACACACATAAAGGTTGTTCACCTTTTCAGCTTTAAACAACACCAGAGAATTTTTCAAAATTTTCATACTCCCATTCCCCCACTTTCCCTCTAGTCCACTACCCTCCAAAGCAGCAACAGATAGCAAGTTGTGACACAAATCAGGGACATGTCTCACATTCTTAAGAGTAAACACAGAACCACAAGAAAACTTGAGACATATATCACCAACACCCAAAACATTGCATCTCTTATTATCAGCCAAGGAAACATAACCCATATCACAATTCTCATACTTAGAAAACAAATCCCTAAAAGGAGTCATATGATAGGTACAACCAGAATCAATTAGCCATTCATGCTCAGTCAAGATATTACGAACAGAATTAACATGGTCACACACCATGAGAACCTCACCAAGGTCATCTCTTTCTATAGCTACACTAACCTGCTCAGGTTTCTTAGGATGGGGACAGTCCTTTATAAAGTGGCTAGAATTGCCACAGTTGTAGCACACACGCTTTCTAGACTTATTCCTCTTCTTACCATTTGGGTTACTATTTTTAGCTTGGGCATCTTGTTTCTGATTCTTAGACCTACTCTTAGATCTACCCCTCACAAACATAGCCTCACCAGAATCCTTGGGTTGACTAGAGATACTCCTATTATGTTTAAGGTCAAGCTCCTTACTCTTAAGGCCATTCACAACAATATCAAGAGTGACATCATCTCCACCATATTTAATAGCAGATTTAACATCATTATATGAATCAGGAATAGCATTAAGCAACACAACAGCAGTATAATCATCAATATGTTTATCACCAGATTGTTTAATGTTCTGGATCAACTTATTAAAAATATCCAAGTTTTCATCAATGTCTTTGGTTAGGTCTAGCCTAAACCGAAAGAATTTTTCAAGCAAAAACAGTTTACCAGACAGAGAAGTATCAGTATAAAGATCATCTAACTTATCCCACAACTTTTTAGCAGAATCCAAAATACCAACCTTTCTAAGCACATAGTTAGATAGGTTAAGATATATAGTAGAGCAGACAGTTTCATTCATTTCAGCTTTCTTAGCACTATCATCAGAATCCAAATAAAGTTCACTTACAGCTCTGAAAACCTTTTGCTGGATTAAAACACATTTGATCTTTTGTTTCCAAATGTCAAAATCAGTTTTTCCATTAAAAGGTAACATACCATACATATTGGCAGACATGATAAGGAACATAAAAAAGGATAACACTGAAGAATCAGTGGCAGAAGACAAGGTAAATGAAAGATAGCAAACAGAGAGACAGAGAACCAAGGAGCTAGGGTTCACCAGTGTACCCGGCTGCGGGCTGACAGGCCACACAGATCCGAGGGCCACTAGAGTGACTGGCAGGGAACCTGTCAGTCCTAACCTCAGGTGCCGAGTCACAGAGGCAAAAAACCCAGTTCACAAGGATACCAAGAAGGCACAAAAAAGCAGTAAAGTAGAGATAAACACGTAAAGGAGACAGAAACACGGAATATCAGATCAATCAACTCAATCCCGCAAACACAAAACACTCATGCAGACCACTTCACACACGAAGGTAAAGAGAACGCACCTGGGGAACGTCAGTTACAACTGACAGCCAGACCAACACGGTCAGCAACAAGAGCAAAGCGGGGAAAGGGGGTGAATCTAGTAAAACACCAAAGAATCACATAAAACCGGAGGCACCCGGCAACCTAGGGTGTTTATCGCCGATTTACCTGAGCGAGAACCCGAGGGTGGGCTTCTCGACTTACCACTGAGACGGAGATCTGCGGCGGATGGCGGCGGAGGAGCTCCCGGGCTGTAGGCGAGGACGACAGGAGTTCCGGCTCTGATACCACTGTCAGGTTTTCACCTCTCCAGCTCAGACCACGCTCATACAGCACACACACCAAAGCACCACCGGAAGGGACAAGAACACTCAGACCAGCCCAGCCATCTCAACGCACGCCAAAGATCAGAAAAGGGGAAGCACAGAGAGAGTACCACAGAGGGACCGGAATGGAGAAGAGACAGAAGTCTCTCTCACTCTCTCTTAACCTCACTCTCTCTCTCTAACCGAAGACCTCTACGTCAACCAAAGGCGTAGAGGAGCTTAAGTACCCGGGCAATAGGGGAAACCCTAAAGGAGGGTTCCAGAAGAAGGGCTAGCGGCAGAACAACATGGGCCAGGGCAGAGGTAAGCAAACAGGCCCAACAAAGAAAGGAGAGGGCTGCCTTGGCCCGTGGGGCCAATACCTCCACAAGTATGATGTAATATAATGCAATGGAATGAAGTGCGTGATGTAATACAAAATGTAATGTAATGGAATGGAGCATGGATTAGGGTGAAATAAAGAGAAATAAAGTGACAAATTTCGTGAGACATAAACATTAGTCATCAATGACTATTTTGATAAATGAAAACAGAACCAGTGAGTGTAGCTAACCGGTAGCAAAAGAATGCCACAAGGGTTAGGTCCCGAGTTCGAATTCCGGCAACTACGATGAGAGGTTACTATGCTAAAAATGCATAAGGTCTCTGCAAGTACCGGGAACAAAGTCCCACCTTTTTTTAATGAAAACGGAGCCAATTCGCTACTTGACATGTAACCACTACCTGCAAAGATAATAGTTCGATTGTCTAAACTGTACAACATATTCACATGTAAAATAGGTAAATGGCTGTATATGAAGGTGTCGACGACTATGTGGCAATGGACCATAATTCATAAATGTTGGATTTATTTATGTAAAACAAAATAGAGCATACACCAATCAACAAACAGTACATTAAGACGTACACAGACATTTGAGTTCACTACTTTTAGTCGCAATAGATTTTTGTTTTTACCATTGTCGCAATAGTTCACTCGCTTTATGCTGTGAATTGAATTTGTCAATTCTTTCGATTACATGCATGTCGACCAGAAAAAAATAGGATTAAATGACGGTAAAGACCTATGCTGATATGCTCTCGATTTATTGACTTCAAAGGATGAATCTAACAGGACTTAAATCACTTGTCCCTTAAAGATCGCTTCTCCCACCACACGAACTCGTTGCCGCCGTTATCATCGTCTCTCTTCTCAATCGATGAGCTACTCACTGAAGGTAGGGTGAATTATGGGTAGCAAGATCTCCCCCATCTCGATTCCCTAGGTGGGAAATGAACCCAAGACCTCTCACAAAGGAGAGGTTTGGATGTGGATGTTGATCCATTGAACTACACACATCTTATCATTATATTCAAATCTCAATCACATGATTAATAATTATGTCAAATAGAAAGAAGACACAAGAATTGATGTGCATATACAATCTTTAATTTGCTAACAATGCAAGAAGTTGATGTAATATGTCAAGAAAATCACCAGATAGTTCTCAAATCACAAGTAACTACTATAGGAAGTACAACATATACTGCAACTCTACTTGAATGAGTGCACATTCAGGAATATACTACTACTTTCATCCCATGTTGATTGTCCGGTTTTAATTATATTTGACACGATTATTAATGAAGTGATTGAAAAACAATAAAAGTGAGAGAGTTCAAGTAACTCTTAGATCATTGTAGAAACGAGAATCTAAAGTGTTCCATTACATGCACATTTAAAATTTTAACGGAGAAATAATAGGGGAATATTATCTCCATCGACTAAGGTTTGAACATAAATAGGAGGTGGTGTAATAATTATTTGAGAAAATGTAACATATGTGATCGTTTAATACGTAGTATATTGATAAAATGGGAATAACTTATTAATGATTTAGAACCATGTATATCGATACTACTGTATTTGGTATGAAAGAGCTGTATTTGGTATGAAAGAGATGTAGTATGACAGATGAAAAACGATGAGATAAATATCATGGGACAAAAGGAGTATAAAATTGTTGTGATATGATAATTTCATAATACTCTATTTAAATCATGCTAGGCACAATAAAAAATTAAATGAAATATATAATTAGCCCGTTTGGTGACCCTTTTTTCGACTTATCATGCTTATCAGTCTGCTTTTTCATCAAACACGTGATTTTGGATTTCACACGCTGAATTCTGTAATAAGCTGAAAAAGTATGGGTGGAGTTCATTTTCTAGCCGTATTGGCTGAAGTTATTATAGAGGATCATTTTAGCTATTTTTGATATAATTTTTTATTTAATTTATTAATAAAAAAATATATTAAATATCATTGTTTCATGAATCAGCAGAATGAGCCAATACAGCCAATACAGCCAAACTAGGGGTGTAAACGAGCCGAGCCGAGCCCGAACTCACATATGCTCGAACTTGAGCTCGAAATTATTTTGCATGCTCGAACTCGGCTCGAGTTCGATCGAGCCTAAATATTATAGCTCGAGATCGACTCGAAAGCATTCACTATAGATCGCGAGCTGCTCGAGATCGACTCGACAACCTAGACAATTAATCTCAGACCTTGCAAACATTCTGCTTGTCTGATTCTGCCTATAATAGGCCAATGGAGATGAGCTGCTTTATAGATGGATAACAGGAGTGACTTCTCCTCACTTTCCGGTGTGGGAAGCATAATCTTAGAAGTTTAAAACTTAAAAATGGAGCAGGAGACTCACGAACTACAAAAGTTGAGGAGGAGGGGGTTCGAACTCAGGTTGCCAACGTCAATTTCAACTTTCAAGTTTAGTGATTGCCCAACTCATCTACATGCACGGATGTGCTAATAATGATCTCAATTGGTTTTTAACCTTGTTTTGTATGAGCTAATAAAGAAATTAATACTTAACTCCATATTATTAGAGATTAAAATGATTACATATGATCATAATAATAAATAATACTAAATTTAGTTATTACTATTATAATATCATAAGTATTAGATATAAAGTAATTATAAATTAGAATAAATATTCCAAATAAACACACACACATATTAGGGCTCGCGAACAGGCTCACGAGCCACGAGCCTAAAATAAACAGGCTTGGTTCGAGCTTGTTAAGCATTCGAGTCGAACCGAACTCGAGCCGAGCTAGAATATGCCGAACTCGAGTCGAGTTTTTTTCGAGCGATCCACGAGCGGCTCACGAGCGGCTTGGCTCATTTACACCCCTAAGCCAAACGGGCTCGATGACTTCTTACTTCTATATTATTAAAACAAAGATGGTGAAAATGTTATCTCGTATATGCGGTGTTTATATTAGTAGCATCTAACGAATATAAATATGTTTAATATTACACTAATGATCGACCACTATAATATTACTAGTCATAGTCTTTAATTTTTCATGAATTTAGTTTCAGAAATGCTTTAGGAAAAGCGTTTAACTTAAATTATATTACTGGCTCTATTTATTCAAATTAGTTAAAAATGTGCAGAACTCATATCAGCTCAGACATTTGAATTATATATTTTGATATTCATGCTAGCTACTAGCTAGGTACAATAGATGAACGTGTTTATGTTTATGAACTGATTAATGTGTGATATCATATTAAATAAAATCAGATGAGACTTAAATTGAACACTTCATAGGTTCACTCGCAGCTTAATTTATAATAACGGGGTTTGATATCATTCTACGTCCCTAACCCGTAATTATGAGTAGGGGAAATTATGTGACGACTAAAACATTCATCAATTTTTAACATATGACTAACCAATTTAAGAATGGCTATATATTATTAGTAATAGTTAAATTGAAGGAAGAAAAAGTGATATCAAAACACATCACATCATTAATTTAGGAATAAAAACTATTTCATCATATTTCAAACATAACAAACTGTTTTATTCATACTTCTAATTAACTACTCTCTCGGTCCCACTAACATTGGGATGGAAGAAGGTGACACGATTATTAAGAAAGTGAGTTTATGTGGTTCATATTGAATTAATAAAGTAAGAATGATTAAGAGTCACACAAACTTTACCAAATATGGTATGGGACAATCTTAGTGGGATTTACTGAAAAGGTAAAACGAGATAATCTTAGCGAGAGGGATGGAGTATTTTCTATAAGAGTAATGATCGAATAAAGGAAAAGAAAACCCAAGGAAAACAACAACGCGAACATGTCAGTAACGCCCGTGACGGATTCTTAATTCACAAGAAAATGAAAATAAAATTGCATGCGTTTAATGAATCATGTGATTTGTACGATGGTGTGATATCATTATAGTATGGTATGTGGTTTGTACTTTTAATTATTGTACACCAACGTGCCTTACATGCTGTGATTCCGCATATAATATGGTAATGATATTCTAATATTTTTTTCAAAAGTTTATCTACATTTAATTATATTCTTATAAGTTGCAATATATATTGATGTCATCTAGCTAGCAAGTGAACATACCGAATTGTTTAAGCTTAATTGACATGCATCTGCATAGAGTAATAATAAGGATTGTTAAAATATTTTAATCAGGGACAAATTCAAGATTTTAAATCAAGGGATGTGAATTTTTTTTCCCTGGTGTAGTGGAAAGACTTTTGTTTTCTGCTAGTTTTGTGGGTAGAATATATTTCGTTATCCCAGCTTTTAATCATTTTCTTGTTCTTAGCCCTTACAATCATCAAGATTAAGCTTGTTATTAATTACCAAATACTCCATACTACATATTAACTTTTAAAGATATTTTCAAATGAATTGGTTTGATTTGGTTTGATCTAATTAGTGTGGTCTCATAAATGTGTTGTCTATGTGTGTTTTATAACTACCGAAGTCTAGTCTAGTCTGATTTATTTAAATACGGTCTGATCTGGTAGTGAAATAAGTACAAGTAAACAAGTGTAATTCTTACCACATCTAGCTACTAGATAAATAGATTCACCAATACTTCCTCCTCATTTGAAATATTTAAAAGATCACTACATTAAGTCATGATACAATATTTGATCTGGGAAATAGTAGGAGTAATGAATAGCGTAAAAAGGTAGGAAAGAATGTGAAAAGGTAAGAAGGAGGAGATAAAAAGTAGAAAAAGTAAGGGTAATTAGGTTTTTTTAAAAGGAAAAACTTATCAAAAAGAAAAATCGTACCAAATTTTAAAATGCATCCCATATAGGAAAATGTAGAAATTTTTAAATATGAAGGAAGTATAGGAGTATGAATCACACTTGGAGTACACACTTTGTGTACACACTCTTACACACTCATGTCTGTGAGACATTTTTTTTGTCTGTCCCAGACAAAACGTATAAGAGTGTGTACACAAAGTGTGTACCAATAGATTTTTTCATAGGAGCATAGCATAGGGCGTATAGCATATTGTTAATATGATTTCTTACTGTTAGTTGACTGGTTCTATGACGATACAATTATAGTAAAAGCATGCATCAAATGTATCATTATACTACCTCGGTAACAAAAAGTCTTCACATTTTAAAATCTTCTCATCATACTTTTAATAATTTTGAAAATAATACACTATTCCATCTAATTTTTAGGATTTATCCTTCCAAAACATTATTCTACTATCTGCTCATCAATATTTACTTCCAAAGTGGGAATATTTTTTTTTAAGAATGAATTGAAAGAGAAGAATGGTGTAATAACTTTTAATTTGCCATTTTTGTAATATCTGAAAAGGACAAGAGATATAACTAATAAAGTGGAGCAAATTATCATAACTGGAGTAAAAAACGAAAAAGTGTACATATACTTTATTCATGACTCATACGTACTATAATATTACTCGAATAGTTTTTCAAAAGTATTGATCTACCGAATTGTATCATGAATGTGTTGCAGTACGTGTCACACACCACAATATTATATTGTGAATTATGATAACTCGAAGAAATTAAATAATTGTGGATTCGACTATCGCGTCATACGTTATAATTAATCGAGCGCAAAATAAACTAATCATGTAAAAATGTCGAAATTGGAGTAGAAACAATATGAAATTTCAATATATGAGTAATTGAGTACTATTTATTCTCCCAAATCTAAGTAATTAGTATCATTATGGATAAATATGATCGATTATAATGTTAGCATTGTCATATTAATGTATGATATTATCAAAATATAACATCATTATTTTTAGTATTCTTCTAAATCTATTATGGTGTTTGCAATGATAAAAAATATAACATGATAACAACAATTTACTCCTATTTACTAGGGAAATAGTGTTACTCCCATTCCCAAATTTCACATTATTTTCAATTATATATTTTGGAAATCCTTTTTAATTTTATTTTTAAAAATTACTTAATAATACTCCCTCATCCCATATCCCTTGATCATGTTGACCAATGATATCTATTAGAATAAAAAAAAATTTAAAATATATGAATTATATGCAAGTGTTTTATCAAAACTTCAAAGGAACTTTAAAAACATTTAAATTTATACATTTTACGAGAATATAATCGCTTTAAAATCATTGTTCAAAGTCTATCATCATTGTCTAAAAAGGTTATGAGCTCGTTTAGTAATACAAAAATCCACTGAATCGGTTGATTCTGCTGAACTTTATGAAATTCTGGCTGAAGTGGCTGAATGAGCTAATTAATTTTGTTGATTTTTGAAAAGTTTATATTTAAAACATATTTTATTAATAAAATGAAAAAAAATATATGTAAAAATAGCTAAAATGATTGTCTACAGTAACTTCAACCAATACAGTCACACAAGTAATTCAAATCTTACTTTAATTTTTGTTATTATTAAACAAGTCAGCATGCGTAATCAAAAGTTACACGTTTGATGAAAAAATTGACATATAAGACTAGTTAGCTAAATAACAGAATCACGAAATGAGCTCTACATTGATCAAGTTTTATGGGTGAGAAGTACATACTTCCTCCGTCCATTAAAACTTTGCCATCTTTCCTTTTTGGGATGTCCCAAAAAACTTTGTCACTTTCCCTTTTAATAAATTATTTTGTGGTTTCTGTTATTTCTCTCTCCTCTGCACAAACCTTAATCACACAGTTTTTAGTTTATTATTCTCCGTGTCAGTCAACTTTGCCAAAGTTTTAAGGGACGAAGGAAGGTAGTAGTAGCTAAGGTGACATGTAGGCGGCCCTCCCATACACTATAAATACTAGCTATGCTGGAGCTTAATCTTTTAATGGTTACGTGCTCCTTCTACATATACTTTTCCATTTAACTCCAAGACATGGCTATTCTCGACCATCATCACCCATGGCTCTTTGTGTTTGGAGTCTTAGGTAAGTTTTTCAGTTTTCAACTAATTTAAGTCTTTTTCCCTTCCTCAATTAATGTTCAAAAACACCTCCAGATGCTATTGATGTGTATGAGTACAAGATTGGCAAACCAGCTTGCATACATATCATATGCGATAGTATATCATTAGAACATTAATTACTCTCTCCTTTCCCGAATATATTTCCTACTTTCTTTTTTGGACTGTTCTCAAAAATACTTCTCACTTTCCCATTTTGGATAATTTGTGTGACTCACATTCATTTTACCTTTTTCTTACACAACCACAACCATACATTTCCATTTTATTCCACTTTCTTAATAAGCGTTCCAAGTCAAACCGGGAAGAAATTTTAGGAACGGAGGGAGTATTTGTTACATTAAATTAAAAATCCGTTTTAATTTATTTGTTACAATATGGCCGGGAATGCTGAAGATATCTTGATATTTCCACAAAAAAAAAATGATATTTGTGGTCTCTTGTATCATGAGTATGACAAGTAATGAAATTTTTCTGGTATCTCGAGAAAAGTTGAACGATAAAAAAAAATAAGCAATACCAAAACGTTTTGATGACTATTGGGAAGTACCATCATAATATATCTTTGAAAAATGCTAATACTCTGATTAAGCTGACTTTACTAAAAACTAAAAACTACAACGCATTTCATAGATAAGTTTTTGCTCAAGAAATTACTAAAGCTAGTTATTTCTTCCCTGTATATAAAGTGGAAATTATTCATATAGGTATAAAACCACCGACTTTTTCCACAAATTAAGAGTGTACAAAGTACCATTAGTATCATAAACTGATAAGTTTATCCTTGCTCAGCTCATATGTGTAATTATATGTTGATTAACTTATTGAATTAAAGGCTATATATATGTTTGTGAGTACCGAGTATGATTAACTGTTTGACAAGCATTTGAGAATACAAACGACTAACACGTTTTTTTGTGTATTTAATGTTTCAGGAAACATCATATCCCTCTTAGTATTTCTCGCACCACTGTAAGAATATACGGAGTATTATTAATTTTGCATTGTTGGGAACAATATCTAATCATAAAAAATATTTAAAGAGCCCCATATTATTCTTTATGTGTTATATGGGTTAAGGTCATCAGAATGGCTTTATTTGTAGTGAGATTTCTACTAAAAATTTAAATAATTATGATGATGTTAAATTAGCCCATATGATTTCATAGAGGAGTCATTATAGAAGAGTAATATTATTATTGTTGACTATAACTATTATCATTTGACATTTGTTTCCCTAAGACTTGTTTTAGTGCTACGCTTGATAAAATTATATCAAATAAATGCATATGAACTTAAACAAATCAAACCATACTAAAATTGTTTAAATACATAATTTATTTATATATATGTATGTCTAGGTTTTGGTTCAAATAAGAACATGATCTTAGGAGAGAAATGAGAATAAATCTGGATCGTTGGATTTGTTTTAAGTGAAATTCAATATGCATTAGATGAAACTGCAATGTGCATTAGTTGTAATTGAAATGTGCAGCACAAATGATACGATACAATGCCATTATGTGAAGCTGAATTGTGCATTCGGTTAAATTGAAATGTGCACTAGGTGAAACTGAAATGTGCGGAATAACAAGTACTATGTGATGTTATTTTTGTACCTTTTATTCTGCACATTTCAGTTTTACGTAATGCTCATTTGAGTTTAACTTTTTATTATGCATATTTCAATATCATCTGATTCACATTTCAGTTTCAACAAATGCATAACTCAGTTTCACATTATATATCCAACGATCCAGATTCATTCTAATTTCTCTCCTGGGAATACGTCTATATCATATGAATTAATGGGTATATAATATAATGATGGTGAAGGTCAACATTCGTCCGAATATGGAAAGCGAAATCAACGATGGGGTTTCATTCGGTGCCATATATTGTAGCACTTTTTTCCTCCATGCTTTGGATATACTATGCTTATATCAAGAAGAACGCAATCCTTCTCATCTCCATCAATTCTTTGGGAATTCTCATTGAGGCCATTTATGTCCTCCTATTCCTTATCTTCGCCTCAAAGACGGCCAGGGTAATTAATTAAGCAACTTCCTAAGTTATTAATTATGTTTAGACAATATTAATTAATTAATTATAATATGGAAATATTTTTCCATATTTGTACAAAGTAATTGCTTGATTTTTTTTATCACGCACGTGTTTAATTAATTAATAATGTGTGGATGCAGCGTCATACGTTGATGGAGTTGCTCGTGTCTGTCGGAGGGTTCGCCTTGATTTTCGTGGTCTCATGGTTTCCGTTCTCCGGTGAAGATCGGATTAGCCTGGTTGGCTGGATTTGTGTGTTCGTTTCTACAGCAGTTTTTGCTGCACCACTCAGTGTTGTGGTAAGAGTGATGATGCTAGTTAGCTTAATGTCACTACGAAAAAATAAAGATATTGGCCCAGATTTGTCACGAATTGATCGACTTTGGAACGGATTATAACATATTACCGTGCTAAGTATCTGGTGACAAAATGGCATTGATTTGACGTATCCGTGTGAAATCCATGACAAAAGTCCTATGAATTTTTGCAAGTTCGTGCCAAAGATCTTTGTCAGATCCGTTTTAATTCCGTTGTTTTTTTGTAGTGTGTAGGTCTACCAAATATTGCAACATTCTTTTAAAAACAGAAATTACTTTGGGGTAAAAGTAGTATTAAATTCAAAAATAGTAATACAGTAAATAATGCGCAGTAATAACTATAACTATAAATACTGTTAGTTATTTATAACATTAATTTTGCCACTAGTAATGTGACATTAAACATGGGAAACATGGCAGTATGATTTTATTAATTATACTTTCATTAGTGTCTGGTAATGTCTTGTATGGTTGCCACACTACTCCTGTTTCTATAAAAACATACTCCGTACTAGGTATTAAATTACTCCTATATTTGAGTTATACATTACTTTTACTCATATTTAGGAACATTTTTCTTTTAAAATTACTTTTTATTTTCATTAACAATTTATCATCAAACGTTTGTTTACAATCGCAAAAATAATTGATTTAAAAAAGCTAACACATCCTCATAAATCTATGCAGTTTCAAGTAATTCGAACCAAGAGTGTAGAATTCTTGCCCTTCTACTTGTCTTTCTTCCTCACAACGAGTGCAATTATGTGGTTCGGTTATGGTTTAATGATGAAGGACTTGCGCATTGCGGTAATTAAGTAGCTCTCTTTTCTAATTCTCCTTCATTCATTCAATTTGTTATATTAAATATTAATTAGTCGCATAACAAAAGTACCAAAGTGTAACTCTTAGGTCCTTTGTAACAGCTAATCAAGTTCGCTAGGAAAAATCTTGCACGGAATTAAGTTGTTTTTATTTTTATGTGTTTCAATTAGTTTTGCCACAATTTTTAATAAAGTTTTTGAAAAGATAAAAGTTGTGATTGAGATTTGAGGGTAATAAAGTGAAATGTTGTGAACCCATATTTCTTTTCAAAAATGGAAATGTGACACTTATTTTGGAACAACTTAAAAAAAAGTAAGACAAATAAAATGGAACGGGAGGAGTATATCTTTGGAAATTATATAACAATAACAATAACATTACCCTAATGCCACAAATTCTCCCATATATGGTGGAAAAAAGGGTGATCGGATGTACGCAACCTTATCTACCTCTTTACTAAAGCGCGGACTTCGGAGAGACTGTTCATGAATGGCCTATTATGAAAGTCGTGTCGAAAATTGCATTGATTAATTGCTGTTTAACGAGTCATTTTGCTTTATTTCAGCATATTCCCGAACCAATGAATAATGGTTTTGTGGGAAATGATGGAAACATCTTTAGGATTATAAGTTTCTTTTATGTATATAAACCTAAGTACCTAACCAAGCTTCAATAACAACTTTAGACTTGGGGTATGACCTTCCACATGTCCACTAACGTGAATGTTTTTTTCATTCAATTATGAAGTTGCCAAATATTTTGGGATTCTTCTTGGGATTGCTCCAAATTTTGTTGTATCTGCTGTACCGAAAAGCAAAGCCTGCTATAGTCATGGAGGAAGAGGATCCCAAAAAAACGTCGCAAGACCACGTGGTGGTGGGCATTGAATTGCAACAAGACACAACGTCTAGTCAGACAATTCACCCCGTGGATTCAGACACGTGTTCCAATAGCAGTGTTACAAGCAAGTGAGAGAGAGTGCATGTGAAAAACAAACAAACAAGGTTTTTTGGGAAGGCTTCTCATAAGCCGCTGCTATTCTGACACTTGGCAGCAAATAAATGGACGGTAGGCTCTGGTCCGGATCGAGATTAGAAGAGATGCTCAGATGTATGTGTAGCGTTTCTGTTAGATTATGTACGGTTTCATACTTTAAGTAAGTTCTTTTTTTATTATGAAACTTTAATTATGTTCTTAAATACCAGTATTTGATTAATAGTAGAACCCGACATTTCAGTCGGCTGTAGTAATAAATACCGGATTATACGATGTGAGAGATAATCACGGGTAACTCGAAAGGGAATATTATTGATCTCCACATATTATCCCCTAACTTCTTGCATTATTGAAAATATGTCTTGTTTAATACACCTTCCTTCCCATATAATTATCTCATTTTTTCATTTTTGGATGTTCATCCATTATTGTCTCATACTATCCTCCGTATCTCATTAATTGCAACATTGGAATATATACACTATTTATGTACTTTACTTTGACTACATTTTATTTATTAATGTATGTGAATTATTTTTTTTGAAAAATGTTGTTAAATTCGTCTCATTACTAAGTTTTATAATCTAATTTTTATTTTATTTTTACTAATACAGAATTAAATATAACGACGGTCAAAGTTGTGCGTTGTCAAACGTGAAATGTTGACTGTTGCAACTAAAAAGAAACGGAGGAAGTACTATATTTGATAACATTTGTGTGGTTCTAATTCATTTTTACTTTATTTCCATTTTATCAACTCATTATGAACCACATAATTCTACTTTTCTTAAAAATCACAGTACTCCCTTCCGTCTCAATATAAGTGGGACGGAGAGAGTAATATCTTTGTATCTTGTTAGTTGAGGAACTCTTTCTGCATTGTGAGGCCGTTTGGTAACACTGTTTTTAGGGTTATCAGACTTATCAGCCAACTTTTTCATCAAACACGTAACTTTTGCTTTCGCGCGCTGAATTGTGTAATAAGCAGAAAAAGTAAGGTTGGAGTTACTTTTCTGGCTGTATTAGACGAAGTTACTTTAGACGGTCATTTTAGCTATTTTTACATATAATTTTTTCTTTATGTTATTAATAAAATATATTTTAAAAGTATTTTTTTCTGAAATCAGCAGAATCAGCCAATGCAACCACTTCAGCCAGAACTTCATAAATTTCAGCAGAAACAACCAAATCAGCCGATTTTTATGCTACCAAACGGGCTCTGTAATGTTTACTTTGAGCACTCTTATAGTCCGTTTGGGAGCACGAAAATCGACTGTTCTGGCTGATTATGCTGAAATTTATGAAATTATGGCTGAAGTGGCTTATTCTGGTGATACAAGAAAAAAATATTTTTAAAATATATTTTATTTATAAAATAAAGAAAAAATTATATGTAAAAATAGCTAAAATGGTCATCTACAGTAACTTCAGCCAATACAGCCAGAAAGTAACTCCAACCTTACTTTTTCGACTTATTACACAATTCAGCGCGCAAAAATAAAATTTACGTGTTTGGTAAAAAAGTTGGTTGATAAGCCTGATAAACCGAAAATGAGGGTTGTCAAACGGTCTCTTAGTTCTTACATGAAATAAGATCATTTATCTATAGTGATGATGTGTGAATTAATGGTTAAAACTACTACTCCAAAAGATAAATTGGACATTATTAGAATGACTTCTGTTTGATTTAACTCGAAAAGATTGAAAATAAAGTATGAGAAATACTTGGGCGGCCTCTTTTAAAATTTATCATGAACCTCTCATTTTACACTGCATTTGATCTCTTGTGTCCTCCAATCGTTAAGGAACGTCTTACTTGACATTCCCACTATAGCTTGACACATATGTTTGTGAGTTCAATTTCATTTGTTTGAAATAAGTTGGGAAACTGCCCAAAATATGAGTAAATGATGTTTGAAATTCCAAAATAAGACTAATATGTTTTTCTTTTAGAAATAGGAGTTGTTACTGTCATGATTGAAAATTACTGTCATTAATTATAATAAATACTGTCATGTGCACTGTAATGCAAGTATTTGATAGTCGCGCCTACAATATGGCAGTAAATACTATCATGTTAGGATGTTTTTACTTGAACTGTAATTTGATGGTTTGGTCTGGTCTGAACTGGTCTGGTCTGGTTTCTTTATATTTTTATAACTATCCAAGTCTGGTCTTGTCTGAGCTGGTCTGATCTGATCTGGTCTGGTCTGGTCTAGGGGAAATTACAGTCCAAGTAAAAACATCCTTCTTATTTCGAGAATAAACACATAGTAGTCCTATTTCTAAATTCCAAACTCAATTTACTCCTATTTTGAGAAATCTCTCAAAAGTTTTTTTTTTTTCGTTTTGACTTCGACTCAACATTTTATATTTATTTAAATAATTCGTATGGAGTATAATTTTACAAATTATTATTTCCTTTTGAAAATCAAATATTCAAATGGCATCATACACCCATCATATAGATTTATTGATATTTCATTCCGGTCTGGGTGCGCGGAGCCATCGATGGGTTGGGTCAATCAAGGATTCACAAATTTTTATGAGTAATTTTATTCATAGTTCATAATTTACTACGGTCTACGGAGTATTAACAATCACAAAATTAAATATTAATAAATTTAATAAATAAAAATATACGGAGTACAAATTACAAGAAGTGTGGAGCAAACAATTGAGGCCAAAGAAGAATCAAGTAGAATTAACTGAACAAACGCATAATTTGTTCACTCATTTAACTGTACAAGCTTCTGGCACATTTTGGTTTGGAACTCATCGTCCTACTCCATACATTTTTTCTGAGTTAGAGATCACACATGGCAGAAAGTAAAGAGCAAAAGGGAAGGAAAACATAGACGAGAAATATAAAAAAAAAACCATTAAATTGCCTCATATATGAATTCAAATACATAAGACAATTTTGTGTGCGTAGACAAACAAGTGTGTCAAAGGTGTACACAAAAAAGTGTATAACAATCATTTTTCACTACATAAAGAGTACCTATGAGTCTATTATTGGTTGGCTAATTGTTAAATAGACTAATTGAACATCTTTTTTAGTGTAAAGAAATTGTCCCATATAGGACTAAACAACTTTAAAAAATCCTAAAAAGGATCTTCTATGTTTATTTCTCTTAATACGACTATATTAAGCCTATATTAAAATATACGTGTTTTAGCAGTACAAAATTGCCCCTGTTCTCTACCCGTCTGGTCAAGGCGTAACCGTTTTTCCTCCCCACTTCTTTCGCTTCTGGATTATCAGTTACGATGATTTTCCCTTCCTTTACGCTACTGAAATTTATCTCCTTCCGTTTTCACTGTCATCGTTCGTTTCTGTATCCAAGTAAATTCACATGCCATATCTCATCGTTGCAAGGCGCCTACCATAATCCACGGCCAAGCGTATTTGGCTAGTTGAAGTGTTGCAATTGTTCTGGTAACAATCAACTCCTAAGATTTTTATTTTCTGCATAATAATTCATTTTCTTCACATTCGGAAGTTGCAGAACAACATTACGATATTACTCAGTATATTTTAATTTTTTGTTGTTAACTGTGATTGTTATATATTTCAAAACCTAAAATTGTGTATCATGTTTGTGTTGAAACCTGGAAATTATGGTTTTAAGCATACATCTATGTTCTTTTGTTGTTTTCGTTCTCATCATGTGACTTCTTTCCGCGTCTGTTTTGTGTATTTATTTGGAATTAAATGACATAATCCTGGCAGAATCCTTTTTTATAGTTGTCATACTATTATTAATTTTATTTGACCAATTTATATTTCTTGATCTAGTTATCCATATGGATTCCATTGTCATGATTATGCTAAAGTTGGGTGGATGTTGGACCAATGAGTATTGCTTCTATAGTTACCTGACATTTGTTATTCAAGTTCTTGACTCATCTACATATAAAGACTTTATAGAGCAACTTTCTTCCATATTAAGTGATTCTTACCATGGAACAAGTGACTTAAAGTTATCTTATATGGTTGATGGTTGCCCTCCACCTATGTATATCAATGGTGAAGCCAGTTTTTGTTTTTTCCTCAACCTTAAGGTTCTTCAGACTGATTTCAGCATGTACCCATTGTGTGTGGAATTCTCAATTGATGATTATAATCCTTGCACGGTGCTTGCAATGGAAAATACTATAGGTCATATTCGTGCTTCACCATCTGATGTTTCTTCTGAGGAATATGAAAACATTAGTTGCCAAGAGTCTGAATCCACCTCTTATGCTCTTGTTCAACATGAATCCAATGTCACACAGAAATCTCAAAGTCCCATTCCAATCAATGATGACCTATGTCATAGTCCATCGTCTACTGTGAGTCCTTGTCAGTCACCTCCTACTCATTTACTTTGTACTGAGTCATCCTCCTTCCATCATAATGTTGAAGTTATCACCCACTACCATCCAACACAGATAGTGAAGTATGCCATATACAATTCTAAGTCTGACCTTAGTCACCATTTGAAGTTGTATGCAATTGATAATGGATTTCAATACAAAACACTTACATCAAAGAAAGGTGTATTGCATGTTGTTTGTTGTGATGAGGACTGTAAATGGGCTGTGAGGGGTGTCAAGTTACGTGGTGTTCAAATGTTTCAAATTAGAAGGTATGTTCCCATGTTATCTTTTTTTAACTTTCTGTTTATGTATTAATAATCCACATATTTGGCATTTCTTCCAACATAACACAGGAATTTGATTTTGCAGGTTTGACTCCACACATACATGCTCCATTGACTTTAGGCAAGGCAAACATAGACAAGCAACGCATCGCACCGTTGCTGAGCTAATCTCCCATAAATTTTTGGATGCATCAAAGAAACCGTATGCACCAAAACAAATTCGGGAAGACATGAGTGTGGCCCATGGCATTTCCATGTCATATAAGAAAGCATGGAAAGCCAAAAAGCTAGCCATGCAAAGGCAATTTGGATCTGATTTTGAGTCTTATCAGAAACTTTCTTCCATGGCTTATATTCTAGAAAAGAGAAACCCGAATCCTGCAATTTCTTTAATAATTGGTGATGAGGATGAGTTGCGTTACTTTGTTTATGTCTCTTTCACCTTGGAGGGAGGCATGGGATTTTTGTAGACCTGTTTTAATTGTTGATGGGTCATTTGTGAAGGCGTACTATAAGGGGACACTACTAACAGCTTGTGGCCAAGACGCTAACGGTCATATTGTACCTTTAGCGTTTGGAATATGTGATTCCGAATCCAAAGCTTCGTGGAATTGGTTTTTGAGCCAAGTGCGTGATACTATAACCTTCTGACCTGATATGTTTATTGTATCTGATAGACATGAAGGTATTCTAAGTGCTATTAAGGATATTTTCCCTCATGCTCTTCACGGATATTGTGTGGAGCACCTTCGACGTAACATGGTCCCACAGTTTAGGGGTGCAGGTAAGAATTTGGGTTGGAAATTCAAGGCTGCCTACATGGCTTCGACACTCAATGAATTTGAGGAATGTATGTCCTTGTTGGATTCTGAGGATATTCGTATACGACCATGGCTTGAGAAGATTGGTTTTGAAAAGTGGGCCAAATGCATGTCTGGTCCTAGGAGATATGATGTCATGACTTCCAACTGTGCTGAATCTATGAACAACGTCAATGTCTCTGCAAGGGGGTATTCTGTATCAAAACTTGTTGATTTCTTGAGGGAAAGAATGCAGCAATGGTTTTCTGAAAGGAAGGAAATTGCTAAGAAAACACGTACATTTTTTGCTCCCACACGCAGGGGCATAGCCAGGGGAGGGCCAACCCTGACCCTGGCCCAGCCCAAATTTAAAAAATGTCCATATTTTTAGTGTAAAAAATTCTGTGTAAAATTTTTTCCAAATATATTCTTTGTACTGGCCCAGTCTGACCCAGTGCTCTGGTTCCGTCCCTGCCCACACGTGAGAAGCATTTGGTTGCCCTTCAAGGACAAGCTTGCAGGATGCAGGTAACTCAATGTGTGCTAAATTCGTATACATTTATTCGCAAGAAATATGCATTTTATTTTAATTTTTTTCCAGAGCTATTGTATTGTATAGTTGGCAAAATATCCAAAAATATGGCATTTGTTTACGACCGAAATCCCTCTTCCATGTTTCCCAGACCTTATTCCCCAAACCATTTCTGTGAATATCCATCATTTAACTTTATTATTTTTTATCATATTTAAAAACAACATCAGGTGAAGCCAACATCTTATACAGAATTTGAGGTGGTTGATAGACATTGTCGGTCATTTATAGTTGATCTGAATTCTAAGACATGCAGTTGTGAGGTCTTTCAATTGTCTCATTTCGTTTGTGTGGATGCTATTGCTGCTATTGGTACCAGGCCAGCCATGTCATGCTATGATTATATATCTAAATACTACACCCAAGATTACTAGTTAGTTGTCTACCTGGAGTGGCGTTATGCACCCTATCTGTGATGTGGAGTCTTGGTCGGTTCCTCCTGATATTTTGAATGTTCGTTGCAAGCCACCTTCGTGTCAAAAAAGACCACCCGGTCGTCCCAAAAAGTCAAGAATTCCATCAATTGGTGAACATCGCCGTACGAATCATCAAAAATGTTCCCGCTGTCATGCTATTGGTCACAACAAAAAAACGTGCCGCAATCCACTGCCCATATCAAATGACTGATGTTTTTTAGTTTTCTTCTTTAAGACTTTTTAATTATGGTTTCATCGTTTTGAAATGTCCGTGTTGATTACATAAATTTGTGCATAATTTAGAACCACTAGTTTGCTCAATTCATGTATTTGGATTACATGATATTTTTATTTCCTTTCTACGATTCAGTGTTTTGCACTTTTGTTGATGAATATCATATTTTCAATTCCACCAATGTTTATGTCATTTTTTCATCTTTATTTGTGCCATACAACCCACAAATCGGGCCTTTTTTTAATTGCATGTCAACAAATCAATGTTGACATTATTACACTTCATCCATATATGCCATTGTTTTGGCATTACACACCAAATAAACACAATTGATGTGTATAACAAATGTATTAGTCACAATTTGTTTAATGCCAATAAAAAAATATACATTGTACAATGTTGATCTCAACAAATCAATGAGACATTCCATATTGTAGTATAACATTCAGCCACAAAAGGCATTTTAACTTATATTGAATGGCAAAAAGACTACGTTTGGAGACGTCTTTTGTAGAAACTTTTTCATTCTGATTTAATTGCAAACAACTACACCTAAAATTTAAATCCAACACATAACTCAAAGTGTCAAGGACATACTACACCATTATGCAAAGCACTCAGTCAACATTGTAAGCAAAACATCAAACATTAAACGCAAGTATTCAAAAAACAACATTTCATTCAAGTTTCAAATGCAACTCCTCAGTCACTCCTTCTGTTTTTTGCCTTCCTCCATCCTCTTGTTGTAATACATAACTAACTCTGTGGCCATCTTTTTACTATACATGGGCATGTCCTTTGACTTGATCTCTTTAATATCTAGTCCCATCATCAAAAACTCGGCAATCTTCAATACGTACATGCCACAGTTCCCCCAACAATAATGAAGCAACAATACGAATTAAATCATTTTGTATTACATATTAATATTCCAATTATGACATTTTTCTGAAAAATACTATACACGGCAGATTTTACCCGTCTTTTTGCTGTGGGCAATCCTCGGCAGGCTCCAACTCTAACACTTCGTTATCCATACGCTCATACCCAATTTCATCATAAACACTATGCACGTCCATGATTTTTGGCAGCAACCACTATATGCTCTCTACAAACGGTCTAATGTCTTTTAAACTATCAACCCTTCTGTTCTTGGAGTTGTAAACTCGTATCTTTCTTTTTTTAACTTCCAAAACAAGTAACACCCAGTGGTTGCTATTGTTAAGAGGGAGGTATACGAACTCAGATTCTGCCCAACTCCTAGAGAATGGTGAAACGCTGCCTTGAATTTCATCTTCAATCATTGCAATGTTCGTTGCTTCTATAATCGTCGTGTCACCTTTACTAACTTCTCTTCTCTTAACAGAAACATTATCATATTTCTCTTCATTTCTCACTTCGCAACCTCTATCCTCGTGTTCCTTTTCCAATGAAACCTGCTTTTCTACTTCTTTAGTCCTCTCAAACACATTTTCTTCACTTCCATCTTCTACTTGCGCTTCCTGGAATTTTTCTTGTGTTTGTGGACCAAATAGTTTATAATTTGGCATGGTACTCATCACTGCACCATCATCTCCTTCACCTGCGGTTCGCTCTGCTTCATTCTGTTGACCTCCTTGTGCTACTTCATCATCTTCTTGTGTATTTTCTTTTTCTTTGCTTTCCTCTCTAACCCCTTCAGTCTCTGCCTCATCCTTCCTGTTCATGGCCTCCAACAACCGCTTAAGCATCACCTCCTGCCTCTTTTGGGTTTTCCTCACTTCTTTTAATTCTGCCATAATCTTGGCATCCTCCTTGCTAAGTTTCCTAAAAATTCTTAGTGTCAAATTAGTCTTTCTGGCAGTTCCAAACCCCGCTTTACCACCACTATCATCCCCCTCCTCATCCTCCTCCTCTTCATCCTCAGTTTTCATTTTTTCTTCCAATGTTTTCTATTTTCTCAAATACCTTCACCCCATCAACCCTATAGCCACCATCAATTCCAGGATTACTACTCCTCTCAGAACTTGTCATTTCTTTACATAATAATATTGGAAAATTTTCACATTCGACATTTGTAGGCTCCATCCTTTTTCATTCAAACCGCAAAATAACAACATAAAATTAAAAAATTATAATTTAAATGCAAACACCAGCTATTCAGATTCCTACCTAGTAATTAACAACTAAATGATATGTATTACCTGTTCATTCTTGAAAATGATTTTGCTAAGAACTTCCAGTGATGGTTTTTTTGCAAATTCCCACTTCACTGCCCTTGGTATGCGAGTCTCTCACCCTTCAATCAAACTGCATATATCTGCTTTTGTCAGTCCTGTGAAGGTTTCAATTGCTCAAACTTGTATGGTTATTAAACATCCTGGCAGTGTGACGCATTGCCCTTTATATTTCTTTAAACTCTTTGCATTGGTCCTCATGTTATCCACCAACTCAGCCCAGACATCATCCCCCACGGATATTCATTGAATTCATCCAAGTTTTCTACCAAATTCACATACATGGGTGTAATTCTCTTGCCACCTGGTTCCCAAACAAACCATGTGAGAGTACATGGAGCAATGCAAGCTTCACACCATCATTTTGCTCTGTTTCAGGATCTTCGCTATTGTAATTCATTAAAGCATTTTGACAATCACTTCTTCTCACCCCTGATGTGTTGCCAAAATACTTTCTCCAGAACGTTCCCCGCAAATTCTCTTCTACAATGGGTTTCACTCCACCAAATTTAAAACCCAGAGCCATGCACAGATCATTTTTCATGAAAGTAACTAGGTTATTTTCAATATGAAAATGAATGCCATTTACATCTTTCCTCCCATTCACCCTTTTAACATAGTTGCACAGAAAGCCAAGTTGAAGCTGCCCGCTAATTGTACGCATCTCTTCCACATCCAACACCCAACCGAATGCACTCCTCCTTAATTCCACTAATTCTTCAGATTTAAGTTGTTTTTTATCCTCTTCACAACCTCACTCAAACTGCAGTAGCAATTTATCCTCACGCTTTATACATTTTGCAGTTGATTCTTTTCAAATGCTCTCTGTATCACCTAAATAAGCACAAAACCATACATTTCACACATCACTTTTACAGTACTCTTATTATTATACCTAATATAATGTGCACATGTGCAAGATAAATGTCAGATGTTCAACGGCATTGATGTGAACAACATACTTCCTGCCATTTATCGCTGAATACCGTACAATGGTTTTGTCATTTCTTCCAACAACCTACTTCCTGCCATTTCTGCCATTCTTAATGTCTAACTTCCAAGCTTCATCCATACCACCAGTTCTTAAATTCTGACATATTCACCTAGTTTAGTTTCCAAATTGTATCCAATATCAATTACAAGCACACTACACACTACCTTTTTAAGTCTAAAACTCCTATCAAATTTTTCCACTGATTTCATCATTGATTTGTCCATTCTTCCAACACCACACTTACTGCCATTTATGCAATTTAAACTTCCAATCCATTTAAGCCATCTAACGTTGTCAACATAACTACACTCTGCCATTTTTTCCTTCTTTCACTTTCCAAGTTATTGGCAATATGAAATCCCACCAAATTCCACCCCCTAACTTCAACAATTTCCCATTCTGGACTACCTATGCATTTATGAAGACACCATATTGTTTCACAATAATTACTAATTCATCGCAAATAGTACGGCAAACTAGGACCAAATATTTAACATTACAAAACAATTAATTGTAAAATATGACATTCTATTGCATTCGTTTCATCTGCAAAACCATAATCACAAATTGTACTAAAAACTAGGAACAAATTCTTCCACCTTTTCGTTCAAAACTTCTGTACATATGGCATTTTATTCCTTATTTTGCTCACAATTCCAATTGCAAGGCGATACAAACCAAAATCTCAATATTGAATGTTCACAAGTAGAAAATACAAGGTCTGCTTTCTGTCGCTGTCTCTGTCGTCCACGAGTCTGCTTCGCAACGTCGTCACCGGCCATCGTCGCACTTCTACTACTTCCCTTGTTTTCGTCTTCCACCGTTCAGGCTTCAGTTCTCCGCATGCAAATTGAAATTTGCAGATGGCAGAACACGCTTGAGTAAATCGGGTAGTTGCCTTTGCAACTTGATTGGCGAGCCTTGCGCCGGAAAAATCTTCCATAATTATTGCCGCACCTCGGTTTCCTATCTTTTCGGCCTCTCTCCTATCCCGATGCCGCCCGGATTTTTCGAAAATTTCCGTCGGTTGAACAACCGATTAATTTTATGCGGAAGTTAAAATTGGAAAATCAAGACCTTTTAAGTCCTATGAAACATGACTCACATTTGGAGTCCTATTTGTGCATAAAAAAGTGCTTTTAGTCCTACTTAGGTAAAAAAACTCTTTAATGCATGGGCTCAATTGAGTGTCTTTTATAAGGATGCCTATTTAGATAATTGTCTCTAATTGTAGTAGAGGGCAAGAACCTTCTTAAGAAGTCCAAATGGCTTCGGTTAGAAAGAGCAATATAAATGAAATAGAGAAAAGTGTCAAATTGGCCCTCGTACTCTGTACGGAAAATCAATTATGTCCTCATATTTTAAGTTTCATCAATTAAGTCCTCCTACTTTGACATTTTCGTCAAAAACGACTTTTAGCAGGTAATCCGTTCAATCAGCAGGTTACCTGCTGATGTGGCACAAATGTGGCGCACACGTGGCCTGACACCGAGCACGTGTGGCGGTCAAGTCAACTTTTTTCCCTTTTCCTTCTTCTCTCTTTTTGTTTTCTTTCTTTTTTCTTTTCTTCTTTCTCCTTCCCCACCCCCCTTCCCTTCGTCTGCGCAGACCCATTTCTTTCCCCCATTTTCTTTCTTCGTTTCTTTTGGTTTTCCTTTTCTTCATTTAGGTGCTTCTCTTTCTCTGTTCATGTTCGTGCAGAAGAAACAAGGACGAGATCTAGTGCAGCACCACAATTCGATTCCAGAAGCGATGTTCGCCGGAGTTCGTTCCAGAGCAGCCGGGGAGTTCAATTCGACCCTAAAACAGAAGCAGCAGTTCGCGACTTCGCTCCCTCTCTGAAGCTCATTCCAGAGCATCACCGAAGTTCGATTCGATCGGAAAATAGAAGTGACGATTCGCCGGAGTTCGTTCAAGAGCAACACAGGAAACGGTTCACGATTTTTGAGATTAAATTCGAGTTCTTTGGCTAGAAAGGAGTCTCCATATAAAGTTTGAGCAACTGGGGATGAGTTTTGGGGGCTGATTTGTAGCTCGCCGGGACTTCTTTTGGGACTCTTCCGGCATTTTATCCTGCGATTATGAGGCTCATCGCAAAAAAAATGCAAAAGAGGTCACCGCGCACCTAGTCATATTTTTAGGGGAAAATGTCCAAAAATGACACTGTTGGTTTTAATGAAGTTCAGATTGGACACTAAAGTTTTATGTAGACCAAATAAACACAAATTTAAACTTTTTAAATCCATTTTAGCTGCCCTTTAACATCCCCTTTAGATGACCCTTCTCTATCGTTAAACAACACAACCCCAATCTATGAAAACTAAGTTTGTGTAGAGAATTGGAAGCCTTCTGTACGTTTGAACGGCGAACTAGGACCAAATTAAGGATGGGGTCTCAGTAGCCTTCTGTTTACCGGAGTATGAAGAATCGTAGGGCTGCTGTTGAGATCAATTTCTGACGATGGTCTGCAGCAATTTTCATCCGGTGATGAGCGGCAGAGAGATGTTGGTGTTATCGGCGGGTGTTGATGTTCGTTTGTTGCGTCAGATCCCGAGGCTACCGGATCATTGTGAAGAATAGTGGGCCGTTGTCCCTGTTTCTTTGCCGGACTGATTGTGCCGTTTGTTGGAGAGAAAGAAATCTGCGGTTGAAATTCAGAGGAGTCTTCGTCTCCGTTGTCGGTGCTCGTTCGCCAGAGGATAAAGCTGATCGGTGAGCTGCTTCCGAAGCTGTACATCACTGGTCCCGTCGGAAACGGCGTGGGAGAAGATGCTAGTGCTGACTTTTTGTTGTTGGCGCCATTTGTTGGAGCTGCTCGTTTGCTGATTCAGTATCGAAGTAGGAGCTCGATCTATCATTTTTGCTGCTGATTTGATTTGAAGTAATGTTTCTGTTCACCGCAGAAGATGTGTGCCGTTTGCTGCACATGGGAGAACCGGAGAAGAAGAGTCGAATCGACTGGTTCTGATTTCTGATGGGAGGAATGGGAGCAAGCGAGATGAAGTCCATTGCTAATCTCTTTCGGTGCTGCTTTCTAACGGCATCAATCGGAACAAAATAACGGAGCAGTTAAGGGTGACTTAAATGGATTCAAAAAGTTTAAATTTGGGTTTATTTGATCTTCTTAAAACTTTAGTGTTCAATCTGAACTTCATTAAAAACCTTAGTGTCATTTTTGGACCTTTTCCCTATTTTTAGTTTAATTTTCCAAGCATCCTCCATTTTTGCGGCAACCGTTCATGCGGTGAATCTTTCACAAACGGGAGAAGAAGAATGGTGGCCATGGAAGAGAATGAAAGAAAAAAGAAAAGGGAACGGAAGAAGAAAGGGAAAGGGAAAAAAATGGAAAAAGAAAAGAAAAATTGATGTGGCACGCCACACGTGCGTTGTGTCAGGCCACATGTACGTCATATAAGCAGGTAACCTGCTTACTGGTCGGTTTGACGGATATCATAAAGTACGAGGACTAAATTGACGACATTATATGTACGGGAGCTGAATTGACTTTTCGTATAGAATATGAGGGCCAATTTGACACGTTTCTCAATGAAATAATATAAAAAGAAAAGTCATCATCATGAAAGATGAAAATAAAGGGTGGCAACCGGAAATACTTCATGTCTACTAGATGAAGTCATGAAACTGCTTAATGAGATTAGTGACACTTTGCACTTACCAGACTAAAGGCATCTTAACGTTCCATTTCTAGAATTTAGCCCTTGGAAAATGCTAAGTGTACATATGATGTACACAAAGTGTACACAATATAAAAGGCCTCAAAAAAATCTCATTTCCTTCTCTCCCTTCTCTCTATTCTCTTTTCCCCTCTCCCTTCTCTCTTTCCTCCATTAGAATATATCAAAAAAAAATGAGAGACCATCATCCCTTCGTTCATTCTCTTTTTCTCTACCTTTTTATATCAATTTTTCTATATTATTTGCACAAAATCAGCTTATTCATCTTATTCCATCTATTTTTATTAATTTTTTATTTTTTTCAAATTACATGTAAATTTATCACACATACAACCACATCATTCATTTGGATATATATAGACAATTAATTTTTTTGTTCACCTAGACAATTGAAATTGATCACACCGACAACAAAAGTTGATCACACAGACAACTATTGTCTGTGAGACGCACAATTATTGTCTGTGTGGTAAATATTGTCTGTGCACACAGACAAATAATTGTCTGTGCAACATGAAAATATTGTCTGTGCAACATGAAAATATTGTCTGTGCACACAGGCACTGCAGTTATATTGTATAATTTACAAGCTATTGTCAGTGTCAGACGGCTGTCAGTCTATTTTCTACTAAAAGATACTCCGTATTATTTTTTAGATCAATTAAATATCATTCTTGCAAAGAAATTATTTGGTCATTTATTTACATCAACATAAAACAAGGATGGGTGCAAAGTTTTCACATCATATCAGTCATTTGACCTTTTCAACATAAAACTTACATGAAGTTCAGAGGTTAAATGTGATTTATCCGATCATACATCTTTGCACAACACTTGTCCATCTACACTACAACCATAGCTTTGCATCAAGTAAGAAATGCACCATTAGTGACTCCTTGCAAAGTAAGTAAAAAATCTATTGAAATGTACTTATCCCTCTGTTATACCATCTAAATTTTGCTTAGAAAACTCAGCATAACCACAGGTGCTCCATTATCAAATAAAGATATTGCCGGCTGTTAAGAGCTAGTTCAATAATAAAAGTTGATTCAAAGTTGTTATAGAAAAAGTTAATCACAAAAAGTCAGTCCTAAACAGTACCAGGCCTGATTTTGAACCGATCTGGAACCGCTACCGGCGGAACAGGTCCATAACTAGGCCCAACACAGTATGTACATTCTGGCTATGCCAGTGGGTGAGGTGTAAGTCAAATGGTCAAAACAACTAATCTTTCAATTACCAAAAGTCTTAAACAATACCCTCTTTTGTGGAAGAACTTAGATAACCTCACTATCGCATATGGGTTATATGGGCAAATTGGCAAATCATATACAACATTCAAATAAACGATGAAGCATCCAAGGGAAGAATACATATATATCAGGAGAAAATTGTAACAGGACTCTTTTAAACAAAACTTGTGTCTTGTGCTCCATTATTTTGAAGGTCAGTAAACGTCATAAGTGAAAAAGCTAAGGCAAAGTTTGGGGGTGTTATTAAACTCATCTGTTACTTCCTCTGTAAATAAATATACACCCATTGTTTGCATTAGCGTTCTTGTGGTTTTCCAAGAAACCCAAATGTAAAAATGGAGTCATCAAGAAATAAAATTACAAAGATGGCCTTCTCTAACAACACATCTCATTCCCACTCCCCAGAAGTGATTGAAAACCTCATCCATTGTTGCTATCAAAATCGCTATTACTGCTTTGCTGTCTCTTTTCTCGAAACTTCTCACCCCACATTTTAGCCTCTGCCACAGCTCGTTCTCTTTCTATATCCTTGTTTAACTTCCTTACAGTTTCCCTCGGGGAATCTTCCTTCTCGGATCCATCCAAGTCCCATTTCCGGCCTGATCCGGCTCCCAGGCTATCTTCGTTCCTTAATATTCTCGAACCTCTCTTTTCATCCTTACTATCAGAAGAAAGCTTGTTACAAGGGGGAGTAGTAGCACTAGGATCATATGTTTGGTTGGCCAAGTAGGATAGGGCAGTGACGACATCTCCGATCAGAGGACGAGCTGCGGCCTGTTCTTGGATACACATGGATGCCACAGCTAGTGCCTGGTAAAGGCTTCTCATTGGAAAATGACCTTGTAGCCTTGGATCAGCTAGTTTTGCGAATTTCCGGCGATCATTGAACAGTGGTCGTGCCTGCATTTTAACAATTCAGATTTTTTGCAACCCATGTCGAATTGTACAAAAGAAAACGTTGCACTTTTGGTCTACGTTTAATAGGCCATTTTCTACTTTTGGTACCTAACTTTCATTTTTCTACTTTCGGTTCCATGACTATATTTTCTATCACCTATGGTCCTTCCGGCCATATATCCAGTCATTTTTTTACAATTTCTGGTTGGTTTTGCTGGATAAGAGGTAGTAAAGTACCAAAAGTGGCAAAAACAGTTAAGCACAAAGAAGTAAAAGAGTAAACATTGATTCTTTTACAAAATCACCCTTGATGTTTTTGAATATTGCAAATAAGCCCCTTAAGCAGCCAGACTCTTCACAGTGGCACTGGATGATGATGTATAATTATACTAGTAGGATTGGATTTTTTTTCCAGACTAAAGTACAACCTCAACATTTGTCTAAAAGATTCTTTTTACCAGATAAAATGTGTTGAACAAAACACGTGTAACCAGCACATTCATGGTTCTGGTTAATATCATTATCATTATAGTATATGACCTTTTAATGTCAAGAGGGTTTTTAAAGGAAAATATGATTGGTCAAGGGGCTAAGTTTTACCATTATGAAACTTCAAGGGTGATTTGGTGATTCCAATTAAGGATGTTTTTACTTGGACTCTAATTTGATGGTCTGGTCGGGTCTGAACTGGTCTGGGAGGAATTACAGTCCAAGTAAAAACATCCTAACTCCAGGAGAGATAAAATTAATTAATCCGAGAAGATGACGATGAAAATAAGTGCAGGGGGAGGGTATACCCATGCAACAAGGTTCTGCTGCCCTTGAGGTTGGGTACTGTCAATGGCCTTACGTCCAGTGATAAGCTCTAAGAAGACGACACCAAAACTATAGACATCAGATTTTACGGTCAACTGTCCTGTCATGGCATATTCTGGGGCACAATAGCCGTAGGTCCCCATGACCCTTGTTGACACATGTGACTTATCACCAGTAGGGCCAAGCTTCGCTAGCCCAAAATCAGAAAGCTTTGGGGTAAACCCTTCGTCTAGCAATATGTTTGATGACTTGAAATCCCTATATATTACTGGAGGGTTGGCTTTATCATGAAGATGCTCCAAGCCTTTGGCAGCCCCGGCTGCTATTTTCATTCTTGTGTTCCAATCCAATGGTTCTTTATCTGGTGGTAAATCTGCAATGTAAGGTCTCAAGTTATCTCTGCGATTACTTGAAAAATACTCACAGGCATGTCATTAGAATGTGTGGTAATATCTAGATAAGAAACAGCTGAGATAATTAGCTTTCACAGTGTTCTTTTCAAACTAACTACAAATTTGTTCTTCCTCAAATATGGCAAAGTGTTGTAACTTGTAACCCAGCTTCACTCATCTTTTCAACAAGAACACTCCAATTTGGATATATCTAATTGGTTGACATTAATATTCATTTGAGAAGTAGAAATTACATGTTTATTTAGTAACATTTACTGTTTTGTACTTTTGGTTGATTCTTTTTTTATATTCTGTTTTTATTTACGGAAAAATATAAAACATGTTTGGTAGATGTGTAGATCTGTTCCGAAAATATTATTTAATAGAATAAAAAACAAAATCTTTTATAAAATCTCTAAATAATTTATAGTGTCCAAATTGGATGTGTTTACGAAAGACGATAAAATAAAGAACAAAAAGGGAACCTTTTCCCCATGAGTTGTGAACAAATACACAACCATCAAACATATTTCTTTATTTATGTTTTCAGACAAGTAAAAACAAAACGAAAAAGAAAAGAAAAGAGTTGCCAAACAACACCTAAGAATTAGTTCTTTCTGTTTTCTACCTTCATGGAGTTGAAACTCACAATGAAACTGCAACCAAAATATAATTGCAACTCTTATATCTGAAGTGTATCTTTAGTTTTATTCGTTTCTGTAACTGTCACTCCGTAATCCGTATTATTAAAAAAATGCCCATTAAAATAAATGCATTTATGCATGTAATCATATAGCTAGAATGAAGGGTATAGTAATATGATTTACCATGAAGGTGATCTTCCAATGATCCCAAGGCCATGAATTCATAGACAAGAAGCCTCTGGTCACCATCTGCACAGTATCCAATCAAGTTAACCAAATTAGGATGGTGGAGAAGGCTTAGCATAAGTACTTCTACAAGAAACTCTCTATTCCCTTGAAGCCCATTCCTATCCAATTGCTTAACAGCCACAGCCTGCATCCCATTACAATACATTAGACCATAATCAAAACTCATCCAAAGCAAAATATCAATGAAAGATGGTGGGCAGTGATGAAATCAAGAGGAATGAGCTGACTAGCACCAAGCTTGAAAAGTTCAACAGTTTGAATAAGAATGTTTAGTCATGCAGGCACACACACACACACACATATATATATATATATATATATATATATATATATATAGTTTTTAGATTTCTTCTCATTTTCCTTTCCTTCCAAATCTCCCATATATTTTCCTCCCTATTTTCTTTATATAACATTTTCCGGATTCCAGACACTTCCTACAAAACACAGATGATGGGCGGGGATGAAATCAAGAGAGAGGAGCTGACTTGCACCATTCTTGAAAACTTTCAAAATTTAATTAAAATGCTAATTCATGCACAGTCGCACAGACACACACATAAGTATATAACTTTTAAATTTTTCTTCAGTTTTATTCTCTTCATATTTATTCTCAACATTTTCAAGATTCCAAAAGGATCCTACAGAAGGTCAAGAGAAAGGAGCTAACTTGCACCTCTTAAGAGCTTCAAGATTTGAATAAAACTGCTAACTCATGTACACAAGCATATATAAATACTAGTATGATAAAAGGTATAATGAAATAACAAAAATTGCCTGGCCATTAGCGAGTCTCCCTTTATATACACGTCCAAATCCACCTTCTCCTATGAAAGATTCAGGCCTGAAGTTACTTGTGGCAGCTGCAAGCTCACGAAAAGTGAACGTATGTGCTGCGATTTGAGCACCAGGTAAATCCTTCAAGCCTGAAGGCTCTCTCTTCAAGCTAGCACTACTTCTTGATTTTAATCTGTCTGCTCCTGTTAATAATAAAACCATACCAAAATCAGGTTTCAAAAATCTCAATTAGATAACCAAAAGTAGAAAGATGGTGTTTTCTCCAATGCAGTAAATAATGGTCTTTTTTCCTGATCTAGTTGTCTATGGAAATCATAATGGACTGGATTGAGCTTAAACCATATTTATAAAAAAAGCAATGTAAGAATCAAACAATTGACATTCTCTCAGATTTCATTCATAGCAGCATCAAGATTTCAATAAACTAAACTTCCCAAGATCCCATCTTTAAGGACATTAAAGAGATGGAAAGAGCTAAATGCAAAGTTATATTCAATGTCTATCATAGCATCCACAAGTTCAATTAAAACAACTTAGAACATAAGCCAGTGAATGAATCTCGTATAAGAAATAAACTCAAATCTATATTAAACCCATGAGAATGGTTCTTGAGAAAAGCAGCAGAACCTGAAGATAATCTGGACATGTGAGATGGAACAGTTGGATGAACTTCATTGGGATCATCCCTTCTTTTGTTCAGCGTCTCCTCCTCTTTCGAATCAAAACAAGGGAAGCAACCCATGCGATTCCCTCAAAGATTAAAACTTTACAAAACCCACTTTCCTAAAATATGTCAGATTAACTCAAAGAGCAATCCAGTTGACAACTTCTACATCTCAATCCCAAGAAACATAAAGCAATTAACTTAATGCGTCTACAGAATCTGGATCTTTGTGCACCAATCGACCAATCTGGGCACCCGTCTTCCTGATCAGCGCAGAGGAGACACATACAATTTACAAACACTCAAAGAGCAGCAGCAAGAAGGATTCGGGAAAGGCTTTTTTAGCTATTTTGCAAGAATATCAAAGTGAACACACCAAACGAATGAAAGATAGTGTTTTTGCGACAGAGTTGTGCCCGGCTTTGTTGCGTCTTTCCAATACAATCTCTGCCCTCCACCCCCACCCACCTGGCTATGGAAATGTACACATATTTGACGTGTGAAATACGGAGTATGAACGCGTATAACTGTACAACAAGTATACGATCACAAAGTCTACATTTATACGTACTTATAGGTATTACTACCCCACCCCTCATCCGCCCCTAAACGAGTCCACGGCTCTTTGACTAGCAGTTATTATCACCTAATCTGGAAAATATTTTCAGTAATTAGGACTCCGTAGTAGTTAATTCGTTATTGCTGTGAATATCTGATTGAGTAATTGTCAAAAAAAAATACAACTTTTTTGCAGACTTGTAATTTTTTTGTTACTTTGACATTGTAATCTTTGTGGATGGTGGCTTAGTACAACATTTTTCTATTTGGAATGGCTTATCTGGTGATGGTAATTCTAATCATAGTCCGTTTGATTACATCAAAATTGACTGAATCACTAATTATGCTGAAATTTATGAAGTTTCGCCTAAAGTGATTAGATTGATTGATTTTACTGAAGTTTCCGCTGAATTGGCTAAATCGACTAGTTCTAAATGTCTTTATATCACCATCATCATCATCATATAGAATAATATATATATATATATATATATATATATTATATATATATATATATCCTTTCAATAATAATAATAATATATATCTGAAATTCTCATAATTTGCTAACTCTCTCCGTCGACAAATCTCTTCCGACTTGTAGTTCAGATGGGGTGAAGGGGGATCAATGAGACATATTAGAGGAGTAAAGTCTTTGGATATGGGTTACACGTGTTTTAGCTAGGCTACGTGATAATAATGATATAATAGAAATGAAAAAATAGTTTTATTTATTACGAAGCGAAAAAATATGTGATTATCTAGTAAATAAGTGGCTATCAATAAAATTTCCCTTTACGACCAACTGAAGGGGTGATAAGAATAAACATGGATGGGACGGTGGATGCTAATAGGGGAATGAGAGCTTAGGGCTGGTTAGCACGTGATGAGGAAGGCAGATTCATTCGAGGAGGTTGGGAGGCCTGTCGGGCAGATTGGTCTGCAGCAGCTACAGAAGCTGTTGGAGTAAGAGAGGCATGCCTTTGGGCTAAAGAACAAGGATGGTCTAAAGTAGAAGTTGAGACAGACGCTTTACAAGTGTTCTCACGACTGTCGGAAGATAACGGGGATTCTTATTTTGATCTTATTATTGATGACATCAGACACATACTTCAATCTGAAGCTAGTTTTTCAGTCAGGTTTTGCAGACGATCCGCGAACCGAGAAGCCCATGTACTTGCAAGGGCGGCCGTTTCCAGTGTGGGTGGTAAATTATTATTTAGTTCTATTCTGAATTGTATCTGCAGCCATGTAGCGAATGATACCTTAATTCATTAATAAAAGCTGATATTTTAATTGCAAAAAAAATCCTTTTCATTATTGCATCCTATATGTCAAATACGGAGTATGACATAACATGTACAAATAGCCTTTTTATTATTTGAAAATCATCACATAAATTTTCATACATAGAATTGTATCACATAAGAACATTAACTTTGGAAAAAAAATTCAATTCATTTTGACCATTTTCATCTCCTATAGTATGTCATTTTTTGGAAGAAAAAAGGGACAAATAGAAAATATATAACTTAAATTGAAAAAGAATCTAAAAATGTCACAATCTATAATTTTTTTGATAGATTTGAATGAGACCCATATTTATTATTATACTTAAAAATTATTAGTTTAGCATTGTTTCCCATTCACACCCAATAAATATTTAAATATAATATGTATTATTGAATCAAAGTGTGATGAGAATGGCCTCAATCATTTGCCACGTTTTCTTTCAAATATCTAGCAACCACAAACTCAATGATAATTACAATTGTGCAAAATTTTCTCCTTGCACACAAATCTTCATTTCACAACCATCTCAAACTATCGTCCTAGAATATACATAAACAAAATCCATAGTTTACCAATAGATCACATTAGATCCAAACGTATGTAAATATTATATCTTGCATTGCAACTTTCTATTATCAAGGGAAAAAAATATGTAAATTTGAGAGCATGAATCCGTCAAGAAAAAACATTAGCAACAATGAAAGTAATAGATCCAGCAGCCCTATATCGCGCTTGTTTATTACCTCCAGCATTAAGAGGACTAATTCAGACTCGCAATGTCATGATGATAATTGTTCATTGGACATTTCTATTGATAACATTGATGAAATATATCACGATGTTGATGAATTCATTGACGTCTTATCTGCCGGTGACAGGAGCGCCAATCCACCCAATGTTCCTGACATTGTCGAACAACTATGTAAAGCTGTAGAGTCCCGGATCAAAAAATATGTTTCTTGTGAAAATCAAAATAAATTTGGCAATGTGACTGAGAAGGACGTGTTCTTCATCGAAGCAATAATGCGGTTGTCAAAATTGAATAATGTATTTGATGAGTTTTCAACAAGTTTAACGGCCTCATCATGGACTAACCGGATTGGAATTGTGTTACAACAAGCAATGGCTTTCATGGAAGAAGAGGTATCTTGCTTACTTGATTGTTCTAGAAATTATAACAACTCAACAACACACAAATCATTCTCCTTGAATTCTAAGGGCGAGGACATCTCTCCTAGCGGATTGGAATCCGTTCAAGGAGAAAATTATGCAATATACTCATCAGAGATCGTTTCTTTGATTAGTCGCATATGTATCGCCATGATCACAGCTGGATATGAGAATGAATTTTGTCAAGCTTATACGATCTCACGGAGAAATTCATTTTCTGAAAAAATGAAAAAATTTGATTTCGAGAGAATTAACGTGGAAGATGTTCAAAGAATGCCATGGGACACTCTAGAGGGGGAGATAATGAGATGGATGGGAGTGGTAAAATTCTGCTCCGAGACATTTCTTCCCGGAGAACGGAGACTCGCCGACTCTATTTTCTTTGAGTGTCCATCACTATCTCAAAGCATCTCAAGCAACTTAGCTCGTCCAATGGTGATTCAGCTCATGGACTTACCGGATGCAGTGTCAATGATGAAGCGCTCAGCCGAGAAACTCTTCAAATTCCTAGACATGTATGAGACAATTCGCGATCTCATATCAACAATCAATGATTTATGTTTTGATGACAGTCTCAATGAGGTGAAATATGAGATGGTTGTTGTTAGCGATAGAATAGGGGAAACGACTGTTAGCCTTTTTCTCGACCTTGAGGAATCAATAAAAAATGATGTATCGAGGACTCCAGTCCCCGGTGGAGCAGTGCACCCTTTGACGCGCTACGTCATGAACTATCTAGAATACACCTTTGAATACAAAGACACCTTGGAGCATATATTTAAGCAACATGCTAAACCAAAATGTCAAGTCTGTGAAGAAAAGATATTACCGTCAGGTGCAGAAGTAGTGATTGGTAATAATTATGGTAATGATAATCATCATCATCATCATAATAGTAATAATAATGATGATAGTAACAATAACAATAGTGAGAATAGTAGTATTTGTTGCACAACGCCGTTCTCAATACAAATTGTTACAGTTATGGGTCTCCTAGATACAAACCTAAAAACCAGGGCAATGCTTTACAGAGATCTATCACTGCGTGACATATTCTTGATGAACAATGGTAGATACGTTCTTCAAAAAGTAAAACGGTGCAACAAGATGCATGAATTAATGGGTGATGATTGGTGTCGTAAAAGATCGGGAATTGTGAGGCAATACCACAAGAGCTATCAACGGGAAACTTGGGGAAGGGTGTTGAGGATTTTACGTCATGACGGATTACAAGTGAACGGGAAAATTGCAAAGCACGTTTTGAGAGAAAAATTCAAAAGTTTTACAAATGCATTTGACGAAATACATAGAACGCAAAGCACTTGGGTTGTCACCGATGATCAACTTCAATCAGAGCTTCGAATTTCTATATCTTCAATGGTTATTCCGGCTTACCGGTCATTTTTTGGGAGGTTTAAGCAATGTCTTGAAAATTCAAAACAAGCTGAAAAATACATCAAGTATCAACCAGAGGATATTGAGGCCTTAATTGAAGAACTATTTGAGGGAAATTCTATATCCATGGTTAGGAGGAGAATATAATGTGACATATTTATATTTGTCAATCACCCTTTGAAATTCACATCACACCCCCTCTTTTAAATTATAATGTATGTCTTTGATTTTTGTTTGTGTCATTGCTTTCTAGTGTTGAGACATTAATTATTACTACATATTTTATGGAGGAGACTACAACAAATCGGAGGCCTGAAATGTCAAACTCAACTCTTATTTGGACTTCATTGCAATATATTGTTTGTGATCTTACCCCACTTAAGGTTGTCCATTGTTTCACATTTTATAGGTTTCGATTTGACGATTTTGATTTGTGTGTGTCCGAATTTGAAAATTTCAATTCAAGAAACGAAGTCGCTAACTTAAGTCAGCTTCAATCAGCTTTGGCCATTTTTTTCGTTTTTGATCTATTCAGTCTACACTTTAAATAAAAAAAGTGTATAAACTTTTTGTTCTGGTTGTGTTATGGTCAATTTTGTTTGATTCAGTTTTTATCGAATTATTATCCGATTCCAGTTTGTCATATTTTTTGTTCAACCCCGTTAGTGAGAGTATCAAGGTGTATCAGGGCCTATAAACCTACTTGCCTTACTTCGACCAATCCCTACAGACCTACTTGTTACATATCAAGGCGTTAGTTGTGAAATTTCTATGATAATCAATCGACTATATCTAATTGACCACGTTGTTCATTATTCTAGACATGTTATAGTGTGTTTGTACTCTTACAAATATTTCTTAACACCCATCAATCTAGCCTCTAAAAATGTTTTACTCTCTGTCTCACTTTGTCTTTTCGCTCATACACATTTCTTATAAAAGAGAAAAGTGTCAAATGTGTCCTCATCCTATGTGTGGAAATTCAATTAAACTCATGTACTTTATCTTTCATCAATTACGCCTTTGAAGTATATAAATTTCATGATATTCGATTTGTGGTCATTAAGGCGCTGATTAATAGGTTACATGCTTATGCGGAGCACATACGGCCTGGCGGCGCACACATGGTGGCACAAGTCACATTTTTCTTCTTTTTCTTTCTTTTTCATTTTTTTCCTTTTCCTTTTTGTATCTTTCTTTATCTTTCCCCGTTCCCCTTTTCTTCCTTTCGAAAACCTGGAGATATACAGAAGGCAATCACAACGAGACCTAGGAGTAGGTGGTGAAAAAGGAAGATCCATTTGACGACTCTAACCCAAGTGGGACGAGAGTACGTAACGAGGAACGACTATGACCAGTGACGAGATGGATCCTCCCTAGCGACAGCTGCAGCTCAGATATGAAGTCGACGGTGATTGGGAGAGGATGATGGGACAACGCTCACATGACCTGGAACGATGACCTATTGGATCGGTGATGTTTAGTGATAGATAATGGTTACTTAACTTAAAATGGCGGTGACATCTTTGATCGACATCGTATGACTGGTTGGGTTGAGATGAAATGTCAGACGGATCTCTGCAATGTTGCTCGAGGGGGGGGGGGGGTCTCGATGATGGCTACCATAGGAGTGGTCGGTCAGTGTGGCCAATATACAATGGGTGGCCTCCAATGTTGTCACAGCAGCCTGGATGTAGGGGCGGAGCCAAGGGTGGTCAACCGACCCTAATGAAAGTTTAAGAGTATAGAGTTCTGAAATATCTTCGAATTGATATATTATGCCCCCCCCCTCCCGTAACTCATTCTGATAAAAAAGTTATGAATTCTGGAAACTCAACACTACCTAAACGTAAAATCAGCAAAATTTGATGTATACTATAGATTATTTTCCCAAATTTTAAAAAATAGGGTATAATTCACTCAATACTTACGTGACACGATTCAGAAATAGAGCAAAGATAATTTATCTTATTGTTACGAGTGCCTATCTATCTAAACTGTTTATGAAATATTCAACTCGGACATTGTTTAAAAACGATACACCATTTTCATTCTGTATATAGGTTGACTTTTGACCCCCCCCTCCCGAGCCATTTTTTGGCTCCACCACTACCTGGATGGCTTCAATCAAGACATCAGGTTGGATTCTTAGCTTGGCTAGAGGAGGTTGATCCACTTGAATGTAACTATCATTGGAGTCAATGGGTTTGACTTTTGACTGGATTTTTACAGACGTGCATTCTGTTGTGTCTAACCCAATAACCAATGTGTTACCCATAAAAGTCGGATTTGATGAAAATTACATACTTGGAGGACGTAAAAGATTAAGTACGGATGATTAATTGACTCTCCATACATTGTATAAGTGCATATTTGACACTTTTCTCTTTAAAAAATGAAATCTTTTATTGCTACTTAGATAAAAAACATTATGCATTGCATAGTTGTTTAAAATATGGGAAAATTATTCTATATATCCTACTATCGGTATATACTAGTTGCAAATATGGAAAACAAAATACAAATACACTAGGAAATTAGTAAAAAAACGGAGTTGACGGAACACTACACAAGTCACTTTTTAGTGCACACTAACAAAAAATACAAAACAAATATGATTCAGCCGTGTTTATTTTATTTTAATTACTTGAGAAATGGTTCATTTTAGATGTTATAAGAAAAGTAAATAATATTAAAATCTGATAAATTTTTTAAAAAATGTCTTTTTTGCAATAAAAGAGACTATTTAATGGGATGAAATACCACAAATTATACCGTGCATCCGGATGTACGGTCCTCACCGTACATCCGGGTATTTTTGCAATTAATTACAACTCTAATTGTAAAGGTCTTCCGTGTTGTGCTGCTCATTGATGTCCTGAGAGTTGGAGGCGTCGATCGATGTTGCTCGCTTGCTCAAGTCTTGGAGTTCCGATGGATGCTGTTCACCCGCTGCTCTCCTGGAGTTCCGCTCAAGGAATAATAGAAAGAACACCAAAAGAACTCCCATTGGAGTTCTGGGAGTTGTCTACGCTGCTCAAAGTCTTGAATTGCGCTTCATATTTTAGTTATGAAATCCCAAAAGACAAATTACAACTTCTAATTTAATATTGTATTTTAATACTCCGTTCTGGGAGTATTATATTTTAACATCGTGTGTTAATATTTTACAACTTCTCATTTTGTAATTTATGTGTGCTCATATGAAATTGGTATAATACTCATTTTAAAACGACATATTCATGCATCTCTCAAACATATTATACTACATTAGATTCACATTAAAAATGAGTTTTATGTTAAATTAAAATGAGTATAACGTCCAAAATGAATGAGCACACAAAAATGCGTTTTTAATATTTTTGATACTTATTTGGTAAGTTATGTATGCTCATTTGGTAGTAATGGTATGCTCATTTTAAAATGCCATATCAATAATGCATATTTTAAAATTATTATACTACATTAAATTCGCAGATGCTCAATAAAATAGGTCAGATGCTCATTAAAAGTATATTATTGCCACCGATTTTTTTTGGCCTGAATCAGTTACTGGGCTATCTCCCTTAGTTGGGCCGAGTGTACGTACACCCGGATGTACCATATAGGCACTGATAAAATACGGAGTAATGGATTATATGGAAAATTTCCAAATAGAAGCAAAAATGTTTGACAATTTCAAAATAAGAATGTTATTACCTCTATCTCCCTATTAGTGTACCATTGTGGTTTATGATGTTTGACCAACGATAAAACAACCGGATCCCTGTTGGCACTCAAATTAGTTTTAGAAAAAAATTACATATTCAGAAACTACATTAAAAGCTTTACAAAGTCACAAAAATCAGAATCAAATTTGAACAAAATTGATATATATATAAAGTAAGTGATTAGTGTTGACAAAGTGAATAGAAATCGAGACAATAATAGAGAGACGGAGAGAGTGTTTTTTTAACAGGAGTAACATGACGGTATTTATCGTCATTCAGTCATTACTGTCAAAATAGTTACAGTATTACGCATTGACATGGTAGTATTTAGTGTCATTAATTAATGAGAGTATTTCTCAAACATAACACTAACAATTCCTAATTTGGAAAGAAAAACACAATAAACACATTTTGAGCACATTCCTAACGGCTTTTAGTTTTTGGATGTTTAAAGGTAATTTCTCTAAAATATATAACTCTTTTAAGCACATTCCTAACAACTTTTAGTTTTCAGATGTTTAAATTTAAACAAAATCACTTGTTTAAATATACTAATTTGCTAAAGGGTCAAATAGCCTCATGTACGGGTCGTGTAAGCTCAATTTAATCCGTGTTTTAAAAAAGGTTCACTTCGCACATCGAACTGGCAAAAAATGGTTCAAATTTCATTTTTCACAGGTAAACAACTGGTCATTTTTTTAATTTTTGTATTATTTCTGTTTTTTATTTTTGATTTATTGCAATTTTGACACTTTTTAATAGTTTAAGTGTGGAATTGGACTTTTTTACCGGTTATTTCCACGTAAAAAATGAAATTTGAACCATTTTTTATCGGTTTGAGGTGAGAATTGAATCTTTTTTTAAAATACAGACGGAATTGAATTTAAATGATCGGTACAAAAACCTATTCGACCCTTTAGCCATACTAATTTTATAATAAAAAAGCAACAATCTTCCATTGGAACATAAGGCATTATTCGAGAGTATATTCGGGAATCGGAAGTAATAATGTACAAGAGGCTTGACCAGTTTAGGGCACACTCAAAAAAATTCAGCACCGTGCACTACTTTACCAACTCTTTTTATTGCTTATTTCATTTTTTTTTATGATGCACTACTTTCGTCTAAAAGTATTCAACTTGTGATTCAATTTATTTCTCACTTTTCAATTGATCCAAAAGGTGGAATCTCCCACCTCAGGAGCCCTCACCCGATCCGACAGGATGGTGGAGAGATTAGTGACGGTGACTCAGTCAGCAGAATGACAGTAGGCTTATACACCTGTGCGCACCAGAGACACAGTCTTATTTCAGATTCTGTGACCTCCACCCGATCGCGATGGGGATTCGAACTTTGGTCTATTGATCCAAATCTCTCACCACTCGACCAACTGAGCTACCCGTGCGAGTATTCTCACTTTTCTATAAGCATATTCATTGTATCATGGATCACTATCATGATCCAAAATTGAATTAAAACAAAGCTCATCATTCCATCAACGAGATCAACCCATTAATCGGGATTAATAATAAATAATAGTTACTGTGCCTAACTAGGGATGCGACACGCGAAAGGAACCCACAATCAGGCTAGACTGGACAACAGACCTCGAGTTTGGGCGGAGTTCTAGCGATGTCAGACTCTTCCTAGGGCTTATGTGACAGACTATCATCCGTGCATAGCTATCTGGCAGCGGCGGTGAATAACGGAAGGAACGTGGACTTGAAGGAAACAATGATTGCACAACGTTCGATACATTACAGGACTTTATTATAATTAATTGCATTAAATGTATCAGTTTTTCTCCTAGAATACTAGAACTTAAAATCTATAAATACTTCAGGTACATATCCTATCAAGGACCCGAATGCCGGAATAATAACACTGCCTTACGCTACCTAATTTTTATCTGCTCTCATAGATTAACTCTCGTAATTGGATTAAACTCTATCACATACGGAGTATAAACTTCAATTATACAACGTTTGGTTTTCTTATTTCATACTCAACGCAAATTTAATATTATTATCTAACGGGAGTAATAAAAGAGGCCCATGTTGAAAAAATCTGCTATCATTAGTTTATGTGGACTATCCATCAGGCCCAAATGAAAAAAATAATACTCCGTACGTAATTCGGAGTATACTCCGTATTATTTTTACATTTTAGCAGTTCAGCCAGAAGACGACGCTGCTGACCGCCTCCGGCCTACCGGTGACCGTGCAATAGTGTAGAAGAGAAGAGAAGACGAAATCCAGAACTCCTTACAATGGCGCTTCCCTTTGCGACACTGGTAAACTCACAACTCTCCATTTTCATTTGTTAACTTCTATCTCGACTTTCCATCTAAATTTACATTTCCTTACTTGCAGGTGAACTCTAGCTCCCTCACAGTTCCTCGAAATCTACCGTCTACCAAGGTATCTAGCTCTGTGTGTTTGTATCCGAAGCTTAGGGCATCCAGTTCGGCGGATTATGCTGCGGCTTCTCTATCATCTTTCTCCTCTTCGTGCTTCTACTCGAGCTCATTGAACCGAAAAACGCCGCTAAACTGCTCAGTTCAAATTAAATCCGGACGCTCAGTAGCTCCTATTCAAGCCTCTGCGCAGGTTAGTTATTGGTCGCCTCAAGCAATTAGATGAACTTTCGATTTTAACCTACTATATTTCGATGGATAGCTTCCAGAAATTGCAGCTCGATTCAGTGGTTCTATTTTGTGAAATAATGAATTTAATTATGAAATGCATACTTATCTCCGTTTCTCTCTTAAATCGGAGAAGAGTGCATCCTGATATTGTTTGCCTTTTATCTGTCTGTAGAAAGGCTTTATCGTGTAGCTTTGTCTTGTCCGACCACTCGCAACATCGTTTGAAAGTCTAGAGCCCATTTGATTGTTAAAAGTTGCTTAATCTGCGTTTTTTATTTATCTGCAAAAATTTACAATAAGTAGGTTTTTACACTACTTATTTATTTGAGATATATTTTCACAGAACACTTTTCCTTCCACATAAAATTTAGCACACAGGCCCTTATTATTTCCATTTTTATCCAGGTGGCAGAACCACAAGCAAAAGTGACAAGCAAAGTTTATCTTGACATAAGTGTTGGGAATTCCGCGAAGCCTGTTGGGAGAATTGTGATTGGATTGTTTGGAGATGTGGTGCCACAAACATCAGAGAATTTTCGTGCTCTGTGCACAGGTTATTTATTTTTTTATTTACTCCAACTTATTTATTTATATATTCTCATTACAACATTGTTTTTAATGTTCAGCCGCATACTGTTCTTAACATGCTTTGGGGTGTTCTTTTAATCAGGAGAGAAAGGCTTTGGCCTCAAAGGCTCGTGTTTCCATCGTGTTATTAAGGACTTCATGATTCAAGGAGGCGACTTTGATAAAGGAAATGTATGTCATTCACACATTTGAAATGCTTTTTGTTATGTTTTCCTCTATTTTCTTCTACTACAGTTCTCTCCTATAGCTTCTGTTTCTATTAGTGTTGCATATTCATGGTAAAAGAAGTATGTGTCCGTTTCCTAAATCCGAATAACATTTTTGTTGTCCTGTTTTAATGCTAATATCATAACTTAACTGTTTGTCTGTTTCTAGATTTAGTAGTACTGAAAATGCTTGCAAACTGGTAGCAACAAATTAACAATGCAGATTAGTTAGTCCAAAATGTTTTTTATCTGGAGATTTCATGTCCAGTCCGGTTGATTTGGTTAAGGGCATTGTGCCATTCTTAAATGATATTGGGTTGTTTGACTTTTGTACTGCTAATATCTTTTCCAACTGATTCAAGCTCTCTTAGTATTGCATTTACTATAACAAAGGAATGGTATGTTAAAAGGTATTGAATAGTTTGTTTGGATGAAATGTGTGGAATGCTAGCAATAGAAGTGTTAGGGAGTGTAACTGTCAACCCTTGCTTAAGATGAGGGTAATAAAAAATTAGGAGATCAAGTGGTGGAATGTAATGCCCAAGTGCGTAACCTTTTCTACAATTCTAACCCTCATTATCTTAACATCCCAAAGTAGGGGTATTACACACCATTTATTCCTAATCTCTATCTAAATCATACGAAGTATAACGTTAGTTCTTACCTTTTTCATCCTAAACACTCTTTGCACTATATCTATCAACACAACATGTTTCTTGTGGAATCTTTTTATCACTTTCAAAATAAGTACATCCTTAATCCTTTACTAACACTTGTTTTCAGTTCTACCAAATATAGCTGCTATTGGCCTTCTGCTTGTTATATGCTGTTCCCAACATGTAAAAGTAACTGATTTGAACATTATTTGTTTTAAGTGAAACAAATCTTTTGAAGTTCTGATGGGTATCTATGCTTCTCTGTGCTTGTGACTGACACTTCATCTCATCAGTTACTCCATACAAAGTAATTCAGCCTTGAATTGAACTATCTTTTGCAGGGCACTGGTGGTAAAAGCATTTACGGGCGGACATTTAAAGACGAAAACTTCAATTGTAAGTTTGACAGTTTTTGGTACATTTTGTTTCAACCAATATAAGCAGTGTATGTAAGCAAAAAACAAACAAACACAAACACACATTTCAATCATTGTTTAACAAGATCGAATTGATACAGTGACTCATGTTGGACCTGGAGTTGTGAGCATGGCAAATGCTGGCCCCAACACGAATGGAAGCCAGTTCTTCATATGCACCATCAAGGTATGTTGAAAAGAATGCAAATGATTCAGAGGGATCACCAAATTTGTTTTTCTTTTGCTGCACATCAATCCCTTATTCTGTGTTTGGTTTAGGGAAGAGAAGGAGAAATGAGAATTGTGTAAAGCTTTAAGGAAGAATGTTAAAGGATAAGAGAAATAGGCTAGATTTTTTGTTGTTTATTGAAGATAAATGAAGAAAAAGGTAGAGATTTAGATGAAATCAACCTCTCCCCTATTGCTCGATGTAAGATAGGAAATAAAAGATAGTCGGGGGGGACTATTACTTATTAGGGCTTGCAATAAGATACTCCCCTGTCCAATTATGTTTGTCAACTTCACTTTTCATGCACGGTCAACTGAATTTCTTTATATTCTCTTATTTAGTGTATCAAATTTTGACATTTAAATTCAATTTGTGGTTCAAAAAAATTGTAAATATAGTTAGAATTGTAAATTTTAATTACGAATGCTGATTTACATATTATTATGGGATATTTTACTTTAACTTCAGCCAAATCTTGTAACCCGAAATAAGAAACATGAAAATATGAAATGGGAGAAGGAATACTAAACAGAGATCAGGACATCAGTGGAGAAAGGTTCATTGAATATGAATATCTCACACCCAATCCACTTAATGTGCATTTTTATTAAACTCCTGGAAATCCTTGAAGTTTCCCATTTACACCACAATTCCTCTCCCTTACACATCTCTATTTCCTATTGCATCCAAAGAACATAATGTGAACGTTGCTGTTTGTGCGATAATGTTTTTGTGAACTGCAGACCCCATGGCTGGATAATAAGCATGTTGTATTCGGGCAAGTTATTCAGGGCATGGATGTGGTGAAGCTAATTGAATCCCAGGAAACAGACAGGGGTGACCGGCCTACAAAAAAGGTCATCATCAGTGATTGTGGTGAACTGCCAGTGGCATAGGCAACGATGATTCCTCCACTCCAGATGTATGCCCTTTTAGCCTCTCCCCGCATAGTGAATATTGACTGGAATACTCTTCCCATCAATAGACTGTTATGGGAAATTAAGGCCTTTTTCGTTTAAAGATTTGTGTATTTTTTGAAACTCAAATTTCACTATTGAGAAAAACTAAACTCTTGAGACTCCATGCTCCGTACCTCCCAATGTACTTATGGATGTATCATTTTCTTGTTTGGTGAACGTTAGGAACTCTTGAGAAAATAAAAAATATAACTCCGTATTTCTTAAGGTGTTTTTCATTCTAAAAATGACAATGATGGCCTTTTATATTTTTTCACGCTTCTGTACCAATCACCCATCATGGGACCCGATAACAATAGTAAGTCAACCGCCGGTTAATGCAGTTTATGTGGGAATAAAAAGTAATTGTCCGACTAAAACAGAGATAAAAACTCAAATTAGGACTTAATATGTTTTATCCTTCATATATGAGTCATCCGCTCCTATTATAAGTTTTTACGTTTTCCACAAAGTCTAAAATGTCCCTGTGTGTATCCTTTTCTCCGCCTCCAGCGATGATCTCCTTCTTCTTCTGCGCCATGCTCTTCTCCTGCAACTCCAATATCAATCCTCTTATCCTGCAACCTAAAATCAATCCTCTCCCCTGCAATTCCAATAGCGATCATCTTTTCTTGCACCTCAACAATTGATCCTTCTCTATGACGTCCAGTCCAGAACTCCAGGTTGTTCTGCTACTCCCCTTATGTTCTCTGCCTCTCTTTCCTTTTCTCTCATCCTCTTCACATTCGAACATTATCTCCCAGATTTCTCTTCCTCATCTTATTTCTTCTTTTCTTACTCTGTTTTGTAAAAAATGTCATCTTTGTTCTCAAAATGTCATGGAGATGACATTTCCATAATTCCATATATAAAAACATGACAGTCGTGGAGAATGTCAAGTTGGTGTCATTTTTACTCTTTAAAAATGTCAAATAAAAACTGTCATCCTGGTAAATGTAATGTCAAGACAGTGACATTTTTTCCAAATCAGTGTTGAATAACATAGCAATTATGCCATTTTCAGGTCCAATTGGTGAGAAAAATAGTATGAACGATTTAAAGTGAATTAGATGGAATTTATAAAAAAAATGAATATCCAAAAGAGAAGAAAAGAGTAAAAGTGGAAGAAAGAAAATATAGAAGCATTAAAGAAGAAGAAGAAGCTTATCTGGGGAAGTTGCAGAGGTGATGCAGAGACATCCTTCAACGCAACCTTCATAAGTCGTGAACGGAAGAAAGGTGGCTTTGCAGGGCAGTTTTGGTATTCCATCTATATTTTAGTCCTATGGTGTTAAACAGAAAAGTGATAGTCCTACGGTGGATTTTTTTCATAAATTTTAGTCCTATTTAGGTAAATTTCTCGAGAATAAATTATACAAAGGTGCTTCTACGGTGCATAACTGCATACTGCCAGTGTTTTGGTAATTGGTACACCTCATCTTTTAAGTTTTAACCAATCACATTATACTGTACGGCCATGTCATATCCTCTTTAACTATTGTACTAGTTTTTAGAATGTAAAAAAACATATACTCCATAGTACAGATAATCAACATACACACACATTCAAATATAATATCTCATTAGTTCATAAAAAAATGCATTCGTAATAGCATAAGTTCATGACAAAAAAGAAATAATGATTAAGTCTAAAATAACATTTAAATTATATACTTCATAAAATAACATATAATAAAAAGAAATAAGCGTGTACACATATTGAAGTAGCAAATCACATTACTACATAAAAGAATAATTCATAATTGCATAAGTCGATAACAAAAGTAAAAATAATACGGGGTTATTAAGAGGCCGTTTGGCAACCCTCATTTTCGGCTTATCAGGCTTATCAGCCAACTTTTTTACCAAACACGTAAATTTTATTTTCGCGCGCTGAATTGTGTAATAAGCCGAAAAAGTAAGGTTGGAGTTACTTTTCTGGCTGTATTGGCTGAAGTTATCGTAGATGATCATTTTAGCTATTTTTACATATAATTTTTTCTTTATTTTATTAATAAAATATATTTAAATTTTTTTTTTTCTTGTATCAGCAGAATCAGCCAATGCAGCCACTTCAGCCAGAACTTCATAAATTTCAGCAGAATCAGCCAAAACAGCCGATTTTCGTGCTACCAAACGGGCTCTAAGTCCGAGACATAATTTTGCAAAGTAATGGCAGAAAATAAAGCATAATAACGATAGAATAAGGCCAAGTTAACATTATCATCATCTTTATATGATTATCAAATAACACTCAAGTTAAACTAATCATTTTCACCTAGATGATGGATGACATGAGAAAGTTGTGCGACTGCTAAACTTATTATTGTTTATGTGTAAAAGTTAATACTACGTACTAAAAAATGTCACGTTTAGAAAAACCTTAATGTTGATATGCTTGTTTGGAAAAGAACATCACAAATCTAATATATAGTACTATTTTAAATTTTCGTCTTTTAGAATTTTAGCTTTAGTCATCATGCGATTAATTTTAGTATTTTAAAATAGTATATTTTGTACTGCAACAATACAAAAACACGGGGTCACGGGGATGAGGTTTTTTTGCTTTTAAACTATTGTTGATCCCCTATTCATTTGATGTATTCATTCAAGTGATCAAATGATGTTTTTATTTTTTGTAAAATACGGGAAATATACGTTTTATACGGGAAGTGGAAGTTTTTTTCCTTTTTAAACGGACCGACATTATTTTTCGTTTTAAACGCATTTTTTTGTTCAAAAAAACGGCACGTGTATAAAACGCTTTTTAAACGCAAAAAAGCTAACTAGGGGACCCGGACCGGTGGTTATATAGGGCGGGCTTTAGGCTTGATTTTTTTGTCCCGGCTTGATCCGCGCCCAACTGCACTATTTTTTATTAATTTTTGATTAAATGGGTGGTACCGACCCAGCCCGGCCTGGTATTATTTGGGCCCGGTCCAGGTCCCCGAACATACCCGGGTCGATACCGCCCACAGTATTGCTGAAAAAAGGCCCGCTGAAACCGGGCCTGGGCCCAACTCCACCCGGCCTGAGTCCACCCCTAATCTGCTAATCCCAGCCGCTTTGGGTTGAGAGTTGCTTCTAGAAATGAGAACCCTATTCCGATATACCCAAATATAAAGAAAGTAAAAGCAGATATGTTCTTTATTTAAAAATGAAACATAACAAAAACTAAGGGAAGTTCAATATTATTGGTAAGGGATTGGCATCAAATATTATTTAGGAGATTAGAGCTGGTTAGCAACTGAAACAGACACATACAAAACCAATAACAAATATTTCTCCATATATGTTCTCCAAAATTTTGACTGCAACATATTCTCCTAAAGAGAGTTTGAAAATGTTTTTTAATTCACCAATATCACCCACAAGTATGTATTTTTAAGGGACAAAAAAGTAAAACCATTCCGAATACCGGAGGGGAGAATAACCTGTGAACCAGCCATCAACTATGGCCTCTTTCGTGAGATCTTCATGCTTGCAATAACCAAACATGTGTCTAATTTATAGGGAAAGTTCCTGAAATAGGACTAAAACAGTTTCAAAATTTCAAAATAGGATTGTCATGTTTTTATTCCCAAAATAGGACTAATCACTGGCATGTTTAGAAAATACTGACATGTTTGAAGTCTGGTACTGCCAAAACATGACATTAATTAGTCAGTCCTATTTTGGGAATAAAAACATGGCAGTCCTATTTTGGAATTTTCAAATTGTTTTAATCCTATTTCGGGTAATATCTCTAATTTATATGAATATGGTAAACCCGACCTTTTGAAGATCCTTTTAGAATAAATTAATTTTAACCTAATCTAATGCCAATGTGGTTTGTTTGTTTGAGATCATGGTTTGTGATAAGCCTGTTTAGGACCGGTTTGGCTTATTCACTCACCCTTTTCAAATTTTCCTCTTTAATTTCTGATTTGGTGAGGGGGTTATAAACCTCTTCATTTTTGAAAGAAGGGACCTTAGACTTGTTTGAGTGACCGCAACTCTCTACGTTAATTAATTACGAGTATATTTTTCATCTATTAACTGGATCAATTCAGTTTTTTCTACAATCCAATACTGTCGATATATTCAATCAACGATGTTTTGTTTAACTAAAGACTTCTTTTTATTATTATATCGTTTTTCTCCAACATTTTTATGCGAATAATTATGATTTAAAGAGTCAAACATTCCGTCGTAAGAATATTTATATTTGGAGTTTAATTTTGTTCTTGTTACTTAAACCTATTTCAAAAAATAACTAAAAGACATGAGCAAAATATTTTAATCACGACATTTTAATTTTAGCACTTGAATCTATTGAAGAAAATATTTGACCCTAAAAATCTTCATCAGATGAAATTTTATATTTTTGTAACGTTATATATGCAATATTTGTGTCGGAGTATGAAAGATCATACAAATTATAAATTTTGATATATGTTTGGGAGAATTTGACTTTGTATCCCATGTTTTGAGGATATTGGACTTTGCACCCCATTTTTAAAATGATTAATGTGCACACCCCCATTAGCTCAAAAATTGTGAAAGAGTAGGGTGCAAAGTCAAATGATTATAGGGAAATTTACTATTAACCCCCTGAGGTTATGTCATAATTATTAATGCAACCTTGAATTTTAAAAAATCAATTACTTACCTCCTGAGTTTGGATCATTCTCGTTCTTTGCCTCCTCACTTTAGTATTTGTTAAATTTAAATTTAATATAATTCTTAAATTCAATGGAAAATGTTTATAAAATTAATTTTTAATGTAAAACACAACTTGGTATCATAAATATAAGTCATTGTTGTTGATCATAGTTAATAAAAAATTTTAAAAAAATTAAAAACCAAGATATTTTAGGTCTTAGGTCGATAGCTTTCGATTATTCAAATGGAATAATCATCACACATTTTGTCTTTTAGGCCCCTTATTGATACTAAACCTATCTTTTAGGTCATGGAATGATAGAAAAATCTTACTATTTCTTCTTTGCTACACACGAAAGAAATGTCATTGCGATTAATTCAACTGAATAAATTACAAATAAGAGTTGTGTATTCATAATGAAGAAGTGTCTAGAATTTTGATAACACAATTTATAAACAATTCTTTTTATGTATCCCATGAATATGACTCGTGAGTCTTCCCCTTAAATACTCTCATTAACTGTTACTCCACGATTGAGTAGTTAAGTAGAAAACAAATGATCATCAACAATGACTTATAATTACGATGATAAATTGTTTTATATTTTAAAAATTAATTTTAAATACAACTTTCATTGAATTTAAGAGGTATATTAAATTTAATTTAACAAATAGTAACGTGAGGGGGTATATAGTGAAAATGGTCAAAACTTATGTGGTAACTAATTGATTGTTAAAAATGCAAGGTTGCATTAATAATTATGATATGACCTCAGGGGTCTAATAATAATTTTTTCATGATTTTATAGTTAATTGAGATGCATACATTAAAGATTTTGAAAATATGATGCATAGTCAAATATCACACAAAATATGGGGTGCAAAGTATACCAATTTAAATAAGATGGGTTTTTTATTTTGTGTGGGGCCCGTCTTATTGTTACCTGCAACTGCAACCTCTATCTCTCATCTCTCATTATGTCAACCTGTCCTTCTAATTCTTCACCCAAGGGTTACCCTAATCCACTATGGCACCGAACTATACCTTTTAGCTTGGGTTATACTCCCTCCGTCCCTGAATTATCTTCAAACTTTCCTTTTCGGTCCGTCCCAATATTATCTCCTATTTTCCTATTTTAGCAACTTTTACCATATCATTTTACCCTAATACCCTTACCATCTTTATTACATCTACCCACAATTAATATCCCCACATTTTCAACCACACACCCAAACCGCCCATTATTACTCCGTAAACGCTCCCATTCCAACACCCAATTACTCCTCTCTCTCTTCTGCCGGTTTGTATTCATCTCTCTCGTCTCTTCCTGAAGCTTCCTTCTCTCTCGCCTCTCCCATTCCAACACCCAATTCCATTTACTTCTTCATTTTTTGCACCCTCTTTTGATAAGGCCTCCCACCGATACCAATTTTAGGTTTTGTAGATCCAATAATGGCCAAAAACGAGCCATTGAAGGTCATGCATGCCGATGCGGTGGTTGAAGACTCAATCGATGCCTTCAGTTGGCCCGACGTCCCTGATTCTGAAGATCAGAATCAGTCACCTAGGGTTGAAGACAACATCGAAGGAGGGTGGAATGCTGATGGCGAGAAGAGAGGTTTACAACAGGGATTGGGCCCTAAGACTGTTCCATCTGTCGTTGATGAATTTATTGCCATTTACCTAAGTCCAGTGGATGCCTTGACTTGGCCCGACGTCCCTGATTCTGAAGATCAGAATCAGTCACCTAGGGTTGAAGACAACATCGAAGAAGGGTGGAATGCTGATGGCGAGAAGAGAGGTTTACAACGGGGATTGGTCCGTAAGACTGTTCCATCTGTCTTTGATGAATTTCTTGCTGCATGGCTACCTGTCCCTAAAAAACCGAGGTTGTAGATCTTTACTTATTCTTGTTTGTGATGATGACTATCTGATGCCTTCATGTTTGGACTTGTACCAATTTGTGTGTGGTTAGTTTGCTATGTGTGTGCCTAAGTCTTGAAGTGTTTAAGCCACAAAGGTTAATCCTTTGTTGGCTTAAGCCTCTGTTCTTTCTGTGATGATATAGCATCTTGTCTAAGGATATGATGTGTTTGCTGTGGGTTAGACCATCTTCCAGGATTCTGTGATGATAAGATGCATAGTCTGAGAATCCTATAAGCCATCTTCTAGGATTCAGTGATGCTAAAATGCATAGTCTGAGAATCCTATAAGCCATCTTCTAGGAATCTGTGATGCTAAAATGCATAGTCTGACTATCTGATGCCTTCATGTTTGGACTTGTACCAATTTGTGTGTGGTTAGTTTGCTATGTGTGTGCCTAAGTCTTGAAGTATCTCTTGGACTTGCAAGTCCTGTGAGGCTCCTCTTCCCCTGGAAGAAGGTAGTACCTCTGTGAACTTTTGGTCATATAAAACCATTTTTCATCTACATGCACATAATTGAACATTGGCTCATATAGGGGCTGTGTTAGTAATGAGGATCTCTGTATGTGTGAGATTACCCATTGAAGCCTATTTATCATATTGGAGTCAGTGAGAAATGGTTTGATAGCATTTGTGTGTGCTTTCAGTTCACCTTTTTGGATGAGTCTGTGCACATTGCTTTTGGGGTACCCTAAGGCAGTTGCTAGGCTCCTTATACTCTTTCTTTTGTCAAGATCTATGTCCTTGACTTGAGCAAGAGATAGAATCCGTGGTTTTCTTCCTACCTTGCCAGCCATCTGTCTGTCCACGTTAATAGGTACACCTTCCATCTCACATTTCATTGCTTTCTCCCAAATGAATGAGATACACCTTTCTGACACGTTATATTTCTGTGCTATTGCAGTTCGTACGCCTCTATGCAGCTTTCCATTTTGAGAGTTCTGAAGAAGTTCCCCCAATATGAGCTGTCTAACTTCATTAGACAGTCTTCTTTTTTTCTGAACACTTTCTGTATTTTCCATGTTGTTGTCCTCTTTCCAGATTGCCCATTGTGGTTCGTATATGTAGACAGCAAAGCTGCCAACTTTATTTCATTTTTGGAGGGATTAGGTTTTTTTTGGACTAACTCCCGCCAATTATTATGGAGGCAAAAAGTCAACTTTTTCTTCTTTTGTTTGTGCGCAGTACGGGAATAAAGGGGAAGGGGGAAAATGGCCTTAGCTGGCTGTTGGGTACTGTTTAGTACCCTAAGAGGGGCAGTAAATAAATAAAGGGGCAGTAGTGTCAATGACTAGCCAAAAAGTGCTTTTTCTTAAATGTTGTGCCCGGCCGAATAGGGAGAAAAATCAGGGACGGAGGGAGTAGTCCGTATCAAATTTCACGTGAAAACCTCGTATTTAGAGTTCATAGCTCTCCCAGTGCGAAGAGCCTACTAAGCCTTTGAAAACCCCTAAAAATGTACTCCTTCCTTTCTATACGGGAGTATAGCCATTGACACAAGATTTAAGAAGGAATTAATAGGGGTAGGATAAAAGGTGTAGTGAGTTGTGTGTAAAGCTAAAAGTAGGAAAGAGAATGAGGGTAAATGAGTATATTTATTGAAAAAACTTACTAAAAGTAGGAAGGGAGACAACTAATAGAGAACATCCCAAAATGGAAAGAAGGCCATGTATTAGAGAAAGGAGGGAGTAACTTTTTTTTAGTTCTCACTAGTGGGTATACAAACTTTTTATTTTTTTTTCTTTTGTTTTTAAAAAAAGGTAATAACTTTTTTATTTTTGATCTGATTTTTTATAAAATTTATATCAACATTTTTTATTTTTTATGACCTTTCAAATGAGACCAATATTGCTTATGTAATTTTAAGAAATTATCGAACTATCATATTAATGAGTATCGGATTATAAGGAAAATCGAACTAAATTTAATACATAAAAATAATTGTGTAAATCACAATTTATCTTAAAATTGTGCATATAAAAAATTTATTGTAATATGTGAGTTACATATTTTTATGCGTAAGGTTACATATTTTTACACGTAAAGTTACATATATATAGACACGAGTTGCATTTGGCCTGCCTGAACGCGAGTTACATATTTTTACACGTAAAGTTACATATTTTTACACGTAAAGTTACATATTTATACACGTAAAGTTACATATTTTTACACATAAAGTTACATATTTATACACGCGAGTTACATATTTATACACACGAGTTGTATTTGACCTGTCTGAACGCGAGTTACATATTTTTACACGTAAAGTTACATATTTTTACACGTGGAGTAACATATTTATACACACGCGTTGCATTTGGCCTGACTGGACGTGAGTTACATATTTCTACACGTAAAATTACATATTTTACATATGTTAATATAATAGTTCGATAATATGTTAAAATTACATAGGCAATATTGGTCTCATTTGAAAGATTATGAAAAATAAAAAATGTTGATATAAATTTTATAAAAATGGGATCAAAATAAAAAAGTTAATACCATTTTTTAAAAAAGAAAAGTAAAAAAATAATAAAACCGTATGCCGGTATATGATGCTCACCGTATACCGGTCATAGGGTATAACAACTGCCCCAGATGGTACTTACATTAAATGTATGCATCTCAATTAACTATAAATAATTGACATAATGAGAGATGAGAGATACGTCTCAAGATGGGGTTTTTTAAAACCCCATTATGTCAACCCCGTTTTAAATAAATCATGCGGAGTAGCATAAATAAAAAAGTTATACCACTTTAAATAAAACGGGGTTTTTTATTTTGTGTGGGTCCCGTCTTATTCTTACTTGCGACTTACATAGTCACACTAGAAACACTGCTAATTGCATGCAGCACAATAACATTTTGACCCAAGAAAAGATTCATTCCTCGTAATAGATTGAGAGAGAACATTCTACTTCTCATATCTAGATGAATCATACAGTTATTGGCCAATGCAAAGATATATTCGTTTTGGATATTAAATATGATCGTTATGGATCATTTAGAAAGATTAATATACATAGACTAAGTTATTGAAATAAACACAATATCATGTTCTAGACTTGGTTGAATGTTCATTGAATGAAAGGACCGTATCACTATGAGCTCTACATTACAGGGTGTTTGAATAGTCTTCGCAAACGTCCTTATATATTAAGTTTGTCTCGAGAATCGTCTAGGAAATTGTTAAGACCTTAATTTGATTAATGCTTAATATATAAGGACCTATTGGTCACACAACAAGTGATTATACCTTTCAATTGAATTGTTAAAAGGAATTAAATATTAATTGGATTAAATAATATTTACTCCCTCCGTCCCCTTTTAAATATCCCGGAAGAAAGTGACACGAGTTTTAAGAAAAGTAGGTTTGTGTGGTTGATATTAATAGATAAAGTAAGAATGATTTTGAGCCACACAAACTTTACCAAATAAGGTATGAGAAAATTAAATAGGGACATCCCAATATGGTAAAATGGGACATTTAAAAGGGGAAGGAGGGAGTAATTTGTAATGCTGAAAAATGGATTAAAGATTAGTTAGATTAAACTACATTTAATTCATGATGTTGATGGAGAGTTCTATTTGATAGAATTAATTAAGTAAGATAAATTAGATTTTTTATACTTAATTAATTAAGATGTATTTATTTATTATTAAATAAATTGATATTTTCTTTTAATTTGGAATTAAAAGGGAAAAGGAAAAATAAATAATAATGGGGATGGAGAGAGTGGTGTGGCCCTCTTCCTCCCTTGTTATTATTTTATTTTATTTTTATCTACCTGTTTATTTAATTAATGATAATTACTGGTTCTGGTAGGACTAGAACTAATTAATGAGAAAATTTTTCATTGTGATTGAGAAACTGATTTAGAACTAGTATAAATACACTATGCTCCTTCATAATTGTGTGACTAGTTTTCTAGATTCAGTATTAACAGTTTATTTCTCTGCGAAGAGATTTCCTAGCTTTCTCTATGGGAGATCTAGCCATTCTTTCGGAAAGGAGAAATAATGTGGATACCCTAAGGTCAAGGATTATCATCGCTAGGCTGGAAGATTTGTAAGTTCTAACTCAGCTCAGACATGTTATTATTGTTATATTCGTTGTTTTGTCATAATCAGGGAAGATCCGTTTAGGAAAATTTTAAACTTCCACTGTTATACTTTCGAGGTACATTACATCAATTTCCTAACAAAGTGTTCTTGTGAGCTTTTGTATAACAAGCATCCTCTTGTGATCAACTTCGAGTTTTTGGTTGTCTAAGTTATGCTCATTCTAAAGATAAATCTGGTGACAAATTTGCCCCACAAGGAATTAAGTGTGTGTTTCTAGGGTACGCCTATTCACAAAAGGGTTGGATAGTGTTTGATTTACAAAACGGTCATCATTTTGTTTCATGTGATGCTCGTTATATTGAGACTTCTTTTCCATGTAAGGGACAAGATCCGCCTTCTGGTTATGAAAATCTCACTCTACCTCGTGATGGTGCTCATAATCAAGACTATCTTGCCTGAATATGTACTTCTCATATGGATGGTTACCAGTGGACATGTTGGATGCTAATCCTCAACGTGTCAATCAGCCTAGCGTCTTGACACCCCATCATGCAAGTCATGCAAGTGATGAGCAACAATCATCAGAAGCATCGTCACCGCAAATCATTCCAATTGATTCTGAGACATCACAATCAATTGTCTTTGAACAACCAGACGCTTCTTCAACACCACCCGCACGACATGGCGCGTGCCAGGGAAAGCCCTCTGACTTGGCATCGTGATTATGATGTACAATTAAATACTGTGAAAATAAATTCTCCACCCGTTGTTCACTCTTCTCCATCGGTTGACTCAGGTAACTCGTATTCCTAATCTCATTATGTAAATTATATATAATCGTTTTTTAGTGCCACATCGTGCATTTTTGGGCAGTGCCGATCCTAACTAAACTCGGACCTGAGGCGACCATCGTAAATGGGCCCTATACATAGTATTAATGTTTCCAACCTAACTTTGAATTAAAGATTCAATACGTGATTTCCGTTTCCTCTTTTGAGATCCAGACAAATGTTTGGGAGGCATGGATCTAAAAAATAAAAAATACATACTCTAGTGGTATCCTTAAAAATATATATTAGTAATTTTTCTCTAAAAATACAAAGCATATAATATTATAATTTAACTAATTGTAAATAGAGAATTCCATAATTGCAATATTGATAAATGATAACCCTAAATAAAAAAATAAGCAAAGAATGAACTAATATATACAAATAAGCAAGATTCTATAACTATAGTCGGTAGAAGATTAAAGAGTTAAAGCTAGATCTGTTGAAGGAATTCAAGGGAAAAAAATGTTACCTGCACTAGTGCGATTGTGCATTTGTGCGAAGCCAGAAATGCCCAGAATCACTTCTCTCAACCAGAGTGTAGTCAAGTAGAGAACAGGCTGAGCAGCTGAACTGAGAAGGCCAGCAAGGACTCCCGACATGGATGTTCTCCAATCCTCCTTCAGTCCTTCGCTCGTGAGTCCATGACCGCTTCGCCTCTTCGCTAGTTCGCTTCAATTCCTAATTTCTCGTCTGTTGGTATCTTTCGTAAACGGCAAATCGTAGGGGCAGGTTGGTTTAATTGGGAGGGGTCTACTAATTAGATACTCCCTCCGTCCCATATTTAACTCTGGTTTTGACCAGACACAGGTTTTAAGATAGTGAGATTTGTGTGGTAGAGAGTTATGCAGAGGAGAGAGAAATGTGTAAGAATGGTTGTGAACCACATATTCTTTACCAAAAAAGGAAAAAGGAAATAAATTTGGGACGGACCGAAAAGGAAATTATGAATATAATTCCGGGACGGAGGGAGTATAAAATACATATATGTGTAATACTAATTTTTGAAAAAAATGGACCCTTAATTTTTCAGATTTTTTGGGGCCCTGAGGCTTGGGCCTCTCCAGCCTTACATAAGGCACATGCATGTTTTTGGGGATCCATTTGAGCTTCCAAGGAACCATCCACTTTCCGTGAAGCCATATATGACCCACGGTGGAGAGAGGCAATGCAACGTGAAATCCAGGCTCTTGAGAAAACCGGTAGGCTGACTCTCCAGTCATTGTCTCCGGGAAAAGGAGCTATATATTGCAAATGGATGTTTAAAATTAAATATAAAAGTGACGGGACTATCAAACGTTATAAGGCCCACTTAGTTGTGTGTGTGAATAAGCAGGTGCAGGGCATTGACCTCACTGAAACCTTTTCACCAGTTGCCAAAATGGTGACTTTTCGTACCATTTCACATGGCCGCCACCCGTCATTGGGAGTTGCATCAAATGGATGTGGACAATGCCTTCTTACATGAGGATCTTCGTGAGGAAGTACATATGCATTTACCAGCAGGCTATTCCACATCTACTCCTGGTCATGTATGTCATTTATCTAGATCACTCTTTGGCCTTCGTCAAGCGCCACATTGTTGGATTTCTAAACTCACCATTGTTTTTGAAATCTTACGGCTTTCGTAAGTCACGAACCAACTACTCCTTGTTTACCCTTTAGAGGAATAATCACATTTTGTGTGTTTTGATCTATGTTGATGATCTTCTTTTGACGGGAATTAATAACGAAATGATAGTGGAATTTAAAGCTTCTTTGGCTTGTTTGTTTCCGATTAAGGATTTGGGTGTTATGAAATATTTTCTTGGGATTGAAGTAGCTCCCAATCCTACTGGAACTTTCTTATGTCAACAGAAGTATTTTCTTATGTCAACTTTATAATTGTGTCATCATTTTTTCAAAGGAGGCCCACACCATGGATCAATTTGGCTCTGATATCATGTTAAGACCTGAGGTTCCATCCTAAAAGGTCAACCTGATAGGAGGAGTCCAAATCTTGATATAGTGTTTAATTGCTTTTAAGATATACAGTGTAGGACAATAACACCCCTCCTCACGAACAGACACTTTGTCTGAATCGTATCATCATTCATTTTTTCCTCAGTTCGTCATTGTCAATTTTTTATATAATTGTGTCGTCATTTTTTCAAAGGGGTCCCACACTGTGGATCGATTTGGCTCTGATACCATATTTAAGACCCGGGGTTCCATCCTAAAAGATCAACCTGATAGAAAGAAGAGTCTACATCTTAATATAGTGTTCAATTTCTTTAAAGATATTCGGTGTGGGACAATAACAAATATTTAGTTTATATATTGTGTATATGTGTATACAAGGAATACGGCTCGAAGTGCAAAAAAAACTTCAATTTTCCAAGACTTCTCTGATGTCGGAAATTAGAAATGCACTTTCTAAGAGCCACTTGTCTTCTCAATCTGCCGGATGAGAGAGATACCATAAGCGTGTGTTTAATTAATGTCCTTTTCGATTACACCTTGCAAAAAATGGTGACATGAAAATGATAAAAATATTTTGGAACTTTTTAAATTAATTGATCAATCTTCCGATCCGTATATTAATATGGCCATTTTTCCTATAAATCAACAAATTAAAGGGATGTTAAAAATTCTATTTTTCTTTTGAGTATTACATAGAACTGTAATATTTTGCTTGTATTGCGTACCACTTTAAATCCCTTCAACAAATACGATAACTTTGTGAAAATGACAATCCCACTATTTTTTCCATCTATAGTTTGAGAAGTAGAAGCGGTCTCTGCCTTGCAAATTAGCAAAGGTACCGTAGAATGTTCCTACAAATTATAAGGAATAATATTTCGTCAAAGTTATATTTATGATTTCTCTTTAGCCTTAGCCCTAGCCCTGAACAAGTTGTCCTAGAAAATTTTGAGATTGGATGCCGCGCCCTCTTTTTTGTACCTAGCATCTAGAATCACCTACATGACAAAATAGCCAATTCAACAATTATCTATTCAACCTAACCAATTCATTATTGAACATACCCCACCATTATTTTCTATTTTTCGAACTTCTAGGTAACCTCATCGCAATTAACCTCACCAAAGGATATGCATTTTAATAGTGAGCATGATTTTCGAGAACTTGACTGCCTTATAATTTTTCCGTAGCCTTTATGGCCCCATGAGCTCCCGAAGGAATTCTTCACCAACCAGTAGTGAGTTCCATGTTCTGTTGTGCCATAGCCAACTATTAGAATGACATACCTTACAAGTTTCTCTAGAGTAGGGAGCAGATGTTTCCACTGTTTCCCTTTTCCCTTTTGGAGGGCCTTTTTTTTTCTCGGGCAACTCATATTGTTAAGATTCGAGATTCCATCCTAAAAGGTCAACCTGATATGAGGAGTAGCCCAAAGCCTTAAATAGTGCTTAATTATTTTATAGCTTTCCGGTGTGGGACAAATACTTTAACACAATCCTTCAGCCCGAACCGGGCTGGATAAAATCGGGGTGTATAAATGGGCCAAACGCCCCCCTTAACAAGTCACTCATAATCATGGGTGCTAAACAAGCAGTCAAACCACAACCCGAATTGGCTCTGATACCCTGTTAAGACCAGTGGTTTCATCCTAAAAGGTCAACCTGATAGGAGATGTAGCCCAAAACCTTATATATTGTTTAATTATTTTATAGCTTTCCGGTGTGAGACATATACTTTTAACAGATATCATTCGTACATCACGCCCTATGAAATAGCAACAAAAAAAGTAATACTCTGATGTGGTCGATATAAAGAAAGAAATGGTACGCCTAAACTAGTGAATAATTATAACTAAAATATAACTTCTATAGATATATACTAGTACGGAGTATATATTTACTACAGATGTACTCCAGATATTTAGAAGGGGCAATACATTCTTTCTCCATGAGTAAGTTTGCTAACAAAACAAATTAAAGGCTATTGTGAAATTCCAAGTGAAAAAGGGCCTTTCAATGGGTGTTGGGGTGTTGCGATTGGTAATGTGGCAACAATGAAAGCATACCGGGGGACATACTTAGAAAATAAAATGTAAAAAATGTATGTATAGAATTAATGTAATAATCTATACTCCGTAATATGTATATTGTACGGAGTATTATATATAGGGGAATGTTCAAATACAAAGAGATTTTCTAATGCAAAGTGAGAATACATCTTTTGCATTCATTTCCACATCTAATGGCTCAAAGTGAGCCAAAATGCACTAAATTTGATAAAAAAACAAGGTGATATTTTGTAAATAAACCGAAGGTTTTTACCACTGCAAAAAAGTGCAACAGAAAAATGCAATAGTGCAACATGATGAGGAAGAAATGTAATTGTTCATAGTTTGCACGAGAACACCTATTTTTATTTGAACTCTCTCCTACACATAAATGCTCACGTCTGCAAATTCGGATAGCATTCCGTCTGATCTTTTTCAAAACTAACGCTTAACACTTGAAAGTTAATAATAGCATTCTCCTCTACTCCTTTTCACCACATTACAAGTTCTTCAAGGAGTGGGGGATTGGAGGACCCGTCCGAGAAAAATCACAAAATGTTAAACTTTCCCCAAAACATCAACATAATCCTCTAAGTCCAAAAATGTGGGGGACTGAGGGATTGCCCTCGGCAGAACATGCAAACGCAAAACTCCTCAGTACTTTACAAACCACAACAAGACAGCATTAGAGGACAAACACAACTACTCATTTTCCCTCAAATACCTTTCGCCAAAAGGAGTGAGGGACTCCTGATCGAGTATATGGCCCAGGAACCCCTGACCCACAGACTCCCGCTACTCTAACACAAGCCCAACAAGCTCAGGAAGCATAACGAGCCCAAATCACAGCGCCCCAAATATCAAGGAGCCCACATTGCACATATGAACGCCTTCGGCCCCTAGGCCGAAGGCTGCCGAAGACTCGAAATCCCACAGGACAGCTGGTTTTGGACATACGAAGCTACTGGGAGAAAACCCCGAAATCAATAGCCTTCGTCACTTAGAGCCTCGCCAACAAGAGGCAGTGCCTTTGAGGAGTGGAATACCAGTAAATGGCGCAGCGGAGATACTGCATCTGGACAGACGGGTACAATCTTCTTTGCCGCTGCTACATCTTCAATTTCAACTTTTCTGCCCCTCCCTTTGCAAACCGCAGTACCGTCCCTCTTTCTCATAAAATCCATCGGAGAAACTGAATTGGAATGAAAGGCGTGGTTAGAAACCCAGGAGACACGGCGGTGTTCAAGACCAGCACGTGGTTAATCAGCATTAGGGTTTTGAAAGGCAAAATTGGGTCAGTAAAAGAACTGCACTAATCAATTTAGTATACTAATTAGTTTACTGTGTATATTAACTACGATTTAGTATCTAGACAGTGCCAAACAGTGTCCAAACAGTGCCAAACAGTGCACTCCACAGTAAAGTCAAATTCATTTTCTTAATATGTGTGAAGTCAAACTGGAAACTTAAATAAGAACCGGGGGAGTACTAACTCGTATTAACTACTCCCTCCGTCCCTTATAACTTTTCCAACTTTTCTTTTTTGGTTGTCCCAAAAACTTTGCCACTTTCTCTTTAAATCAATCAATTTGTGGCTCTTGTTATTTCTCTCTCCTCTGCACAAATTTCTATCACACAGTTTTTACTTTATTATTCTACGTGTCAGTCAAACATGGCAAACCTTTAAGGGACGGAGGGAGTAATAAGTTTAGTATATATATTATCAGTTGTTTAGTTTCACCGTGAAATTAGAAGATACACAGTAAATTAAATTGTTTCCAATAACCTTTTAAAAAATCATTGTAATTCTATTATGATAGAGGTGATGTGTGTTCCAGTGTGCTCGGGAATGGGGATTTTCTCATTGGGTAACTCTTTTCATGTTTAAACGTTTTGTGAAGGGACGGAGGGAGTATTACTTCTGAGTTTTGTGTACCTACTTTAGCTAACAAAGCAGGGACTTGTGTGGCGGTGGATTAATTATCATTTCATTAAATATGTTTTCAAGCTTATGATTTATTTCTTTACTTTTTTTGGTGAAGGCACTTCCATTCATGCACTCTTTGTTGGATAGTTTTAGTTTCAAAGTTTGTTGACACTAAATGATGTCTTTTTGCATTCTTGTATTTGACACTAAATGATGTCTTTTAGAATACTTGTAGTTGACACTAAATGATGTCTTTTTGCACCCGATGAGGTACGTTATTTTGGAGTTGCTGCTGGTAGCTAAGGATGACTAAATATTAATGTTGATGTTTCATAATGCCAGGAAGAGAAGCAGAGTGGGGTTTTCTGATCGAGACTGAGATTCTTTGTATCTGCAAGTGCTATACCTTTGCGAGTGTAGCAAAGATCCTCATAGTACCTGAAACTAATTGGGTGCAGTTATAAGAGAGAGAGAGTCGGCCTCCATTTAGCTAACTTGTGGACGATGTGTGGGACATGAAAATCTGTTTTTTAGTAGGTGACAACTCCGGTACCTATTTAAAAAATGGGGGTACCGTACTTATCACTCACATGATTGGTCCAAATCATTATATCATTTTGAATTTAGATTTAAATAATTCAACTGCAACATTCTGATTCGTCCATGTGGACAAAGGTATGGTACCTTAAGGGTACCATAGAATCTACCTTTTTAGTATTGACCGAAGATGAAAACTTAGTTTGTTAGTATTTCTTTTAAGCATACTAAGGGCATCTCCAACAGTTTACACCATTTTGTACACTAAAATGGTGTAAACATCACATCATACAGTATTTTATCTCCAACGGTTTACACCATTTTCATCACCAAAAAGGAATATTCCCTTTTTATTCTTTTTACTAACTTTTTACCATTGTTCTATTTAAGTATCTAATTATCATATATTTATACATTAGCCCCTCATTTAATATTTTGACATTTCACACATTATTTCACACATACAAACTAAAATACACCATTTTAATACTTGTATGTATTTTCACGCATTTCACTAATTAAAATACAATAGTCAATATTTCAGATTGTTGTTGTATAAGGATGTTGTTGTATTTTTTATAAACTTTATTTATAATATTGTGTTATTTAAATGTTATTATATTTTTTTATCAAATTAATTGTTTTGATTGTTGTTGTATAAGGTTGTTTTTACTTGGACTATAATTTGTTTCAGATCAGATCAGACCGGATTATACCAAACTTGGGTAGTTATAAAAATACAAAGAAATCAGACCAGGCCACATCAATTCAGATCAGACCAGACCAAATTAGACCGGACCAACAAATTTCAGTCCAAGTAAAACTTCCTATTTTGTTGTTTTAAACATGGGTCAAAACTATAATAACCAAAACTTTGGGTCACATTTGAAAGAAAAAAATTACAAAAAGTTGATGGTGCAACAAATGGCGCACGCCATATATGGCGGAAACCATTCCCCCCTCCCCTATTTTGGTGTAATGGTGTCAAGTTTGGTGCTATTGTTGGAGCATTTTTTTTGCCAAATACACCATTTTGGTGTCAAGTTTGGTGCTCGTTGGAGATGGCCTAAGAGGGTTATTAATTGTCTTAGTTAGAGTAGCACCATCAATGTCTAATGAGTGCAGTTCATTGATCCTCCCAGTTGTATTCTCTGAAATCTGAATTGTATTCTGTATAATATATATATATATATATATATATATATATCATGATATTATTAATGATAATTTTCTACATAGTTGTGACTTGTGACAAATGATTTGTAACTTTATGTATTTTGAATGATGACAAATGTTGATAATTGTCATTTTAAATGCAGTTTTGATGACTAATTTTGTTACCAAATAAAGCAGTTGTTAAAAATGACACGTGTACCCAATTTTATGACACTACGTTTTTATCATGTACACTTTACAATGACGAACTAAATAATTTAATTATGACAATTTTAGTGTCACCGCTTCAATGAGAATAATGTATGGTTGGACTCGGGCCGGGAGGCCTGATCCGGAACCGGCCCGGGACCGGTACTGTTCCGGCCTGGCCCGAACGGGTGGCCCGGTCAGTGACCGGTCCGGGTAGACCCGATCCGGTGGGTTTCCGGTCCGGGCTCGGGTTACCCATAACAAGGCACGGGCCCGGTTCGGGCCCAATGTTTTTTTTTTTGGTTTTTTTCATTTGTTTGGGCTCCACCGGGTTGGGCTTGATGTTTAGGAGGGGTTTGGGGTTTGGGGGGTGGGGGGATGAGGGGGGGGGGGGGGTCAGGGATGGGTAGCTAAGCAAAAAAAAAAAAAACAAATCCGAGGCCCGGCCTGGCTCGGACCGGACGCGGTGGCTACCCGAGCCGGTCCCGGGTCCAGCTATATAGAACCGCCGGCCCGGGCCCGACCCGGCCCGAGTCCAACCATAGAATAATGTGAATCGTCACTAAAAGTTCTCTTTTAATAACTATTTAAGATTTGTCATTTATTATCATTAGTATAGATGATGAAATTCATAATAACATGACAAAATTATTGATATAAAAGTGACACGTTCATCGTCACTAAGAGTGATCAATAATGGTGACAAGGAATAAGATTGTCACTAAAAATGTTATATAGTGATGAATCCCAACATTGTCATATAACACCTTTTGCCACGGAGCTACGGTGATGATCATTGTGACGCACATGAATCGTCATATAAATGTTTTACTGAGAAATAATGAAGTTTACATGACAATATTTTCCGTCATGTTTTATCAAATTTCTTGTAGTGAATCTCATCGCATTTATTACTACTATAAATAGCTGTCCCTTTCCCCTTTGTAACACACGACTTGAATACTCATTATAGATTCGAATTCTTTATCTCTCTTACTTATTTTGCTCTGACTTCTCTCTAAGTTATTCCCCGCAATAACCCCTCGGATAAGCTACCCCCGGGTACATTATCCATCAGCAATGCATTTGCAATTGCTCATAAACCTTCTATTTGTTTTCCTGAAGTAAACATATATTATTTTATGAGCCGAATTGTATAAATAAAGGTGTTGGAAGCTTTTAATTAAGCGTCTATCCAAACCTAGAAACAACACATGAGAATCTTTTGATTTGAATTGTGTTTTGATTATATAATAAATAAAATATCTAGTCATTATATTGTGAACACCTGAAGTGTTTGTATACTAATTTGAGATCCTAGAAGGATCAAAACACGTCTCATTTAAGTTTTATGGATAAATATTTGAGAATACTCGATTATTAGATGTTTGATGTGCATATGTGCATTAACACCAAATTTGATGGTCTTGAAATACACATTGCAAAATCATGAATTTAAACAACTGCTTCTCCTTAGAAACTCTTGAACAATTTGGTTACAAATGTCCATCAGATATGTATAAATAATGATGGAGGTTTTGTATACTAAAGATTTTTATTAGCCGGAGATTTTCAAATTATATGGAGTTGATTGAGGTGAAACAATTAATTGGTCTAGAAGATCGAGTCCTATTCTTTTTTCTTTGTCAAGTTTTTCCCAAAGGGTTTTTCATGGCAAAAGGTTTTTAGGTAATTTGTGATTTTTAAAGAGTGAGAAACATACATAACATTCAAAAGACTATTAACCTCTAGAAGAGTGATTCTAATATCAATTCAGAATATAGTACCCTGAAGATCTTTATTAGTCCTTATGAGTTCAAGCAATTTATTGGTCCGGAAGATCAAATGCAATTGTACTCTTTTTCCTTAACCAAGTTTTGTCCCACAAGGTTTTCTTGGTCAAAGGTTTTAACGAGGCACTTTGTGATTCTCAAACAACATATTATGATATATAAGATCTTGGAATATTATTATTCTCCATAAAAGTGAATTTAAAAGTAATCCAGAAGATTAGGCCCTGAAGGCAAATGATTGCACTCTTTTCCTTTTCTAAGTTTTTCCCATGTGGTTTTCTTAGTTAAAGGTTTTTAACGAGGCGGTTGTGTAACACATTGTTTTACATATATGTACTCTTTTCCTTGATTGGTGTTTTTCCCAAAGGGTCTTTCCAACAAAGTTTTTAATGAGGCATACACAGTACAAATATTGCTACAAGAAAACTTGGAGAGAAATCTTGAAGTGATGTAATCAACAGGAGGAGTATATATGCATTGCACTCTTTTTTCCTTTACCAAGGTTTTGTCTCATTGGGTTTTCCTCGATAAGGTTTTTAACGAGGCGGCGTCACTAACACATATAAAGAGAATAATGTATATTTTTCTTGTAATTTATTTTATTTATCAATATACATCCAAGGGGGAGTGTTATGTAATACTACGTATATGGATGCTCATTAGTCCCTTGCCCAGGTCCATATATCCGGCTCATCTCATAAGTGTAATCCCTAGCTCCCTCCTGTATATATCCAATGATGTGAAAGAAGAATGTGTGTTTTTGGGTCCAGTTTAGAACAATCATCTCCAAAGTTAGGGATAAGGATGTTTTTACTTGGACTGTAATTTGCTGGTCTGGTCTGGTCTGGTTTGATCTGGTCTGGTCTGGTCTGATTTCTTTGTATTTTTATAACTATCCAAGTCTGGTCTGGTCTGGTCTGATCTGGTCTGGTCTGGTCTGGTCTGAGAGGAATTACAGTCCAAGTAAAAATATCCTAAATATAAAGCGGGCAAATACGCAGGCCTGGTTTGTGGTAGTATATTGAGGCAATTCAGCCCGACCAGTTCCAGTGTATTCAGATCATGTTTTTGCTAAGTTTGGTTCCAAGTACGGAGTATTTTTTTCATGTGGACTTATTTCAGTTTGAGACCGGACCAAATTTAGAGACCGTTTGGTAACACTGCTTTTCAGTTTATCAGACTTATCGATCAACTTTTTCACCAAAAACATGTAACATTTGTTTTCGCGAGCTGAATGTTGTGAAAATAAGAAAAAGTAAGGTTGAAATTACTTTTTGGCTGTATTGGCTGACGTTATCATAGATGACCATTTTAGCTATTTTTACATACATTTTTTTCTTTATTTTATTAATAAAATATATTTTAAATTTTTTTCTTAAATCAACAGAATCAGCTAATGCAGTCACTTCAGCAGAATCAGTCGAATTAGCCGAATTTCGTGTTACCAAAGGGGCTCTTAAATTGATCATATTAGACCAAACTATTTTATGGGACCGAGATAGTATTTTACAAGTTGAAGTCATTCCCACAACAGTCCATGAGTATACTGGTAAATTTTACATCTATTCATGGATATCATTATAGTATCATACTTCCTATGTCCCTCTAACTTTGTCTCGTTTTACCTTTTCTGTCCATCCCATTATGTTTGTCTCATATCATATTTGGTAATATTTGGGTGGTTACAATTCATTCCTACGTTATTCACATTTTATTCATTCAATATCAATTACACAATTCCACTTTTTTTTAAAAGTTGTCTCACATCCCTTTGTGCCAAATATAGCGGGACAAAGGCAGTACTACTTTACTCGGTTGGAACACACTTTTCAGCCGTGTTGTCCAAAGAAGTCATTTCTCTGATATTTTCCCCCAAGTCATTTACAAATAATTACAATGGATCAGTGTTCTCAAAGGCGGCATAAGGCGGGGCCTAGGCGCACCTAGGCGTGAGGCGGCGGAGAAACGCCTCGCATTGTAGAAAGGCGTGGAAAATGCGGTCAACTCAAAAGTTGACCACCAAAAGCGTGAAAAGACGAAGCTTAGGCGTGCTTAGGCGTGAAAAGGCGAAAGTTTTTCATATGAAATATTTTTTGCAAATAAAAACTGATTAAATTTAAAAATAAAGTACTTTTAAACATGTTATATATGGAATCTAATATGGAATAGTAAACAACAACAATGTATCCTTTTGTATTTGCACTTTTTATAATATATTAGGCTCAATCTTGTATAATATATTTTGGACATTTATTTTCTTCTTCATATATCAGTATTAAAATAATAATTATCAATAGAAATCTAAAACGCTTTTTCCCGCCTAGGCTTCGCCTATTCCCGCCTAGGCTTCAAAGGCTTGAGGCTTGTCCTCGACGCCTTGCCACGCCTCACGCCTTTTAGAACACTGCAATGGATAGATTTATCATTTCTTTACTCGTTTGGTAAGGTTTATTTATTTGGTTGGAATGTTATTAAAATATTCATGGTGAAATTATATTTTTGTCTATAATATTCACTTTAGTTTATACTACGTACATGATATGCCAAAATCCCATATTTTACTCAAAGAATATATTATGGGGTACAACAAAAAATAACTTCTAACAAAAAATCCCATATTTTTTTTGAAAACTTTCACGCTGATGTAGTACTATTCTTTACTTTCTCTTTCTCCTCTTATTCAATTGCCATCGTTTCATTTTCACTTGTCAATTGCCTTAAATTTTTAATATATTGAATTCATAACGGTGTAATCGTTTAATATTTTTGCAAGGGCAGATATATTTTGAAAATGTCCAGGAAGATTTAATACTTCGTACGTTGTAAATATTCATAATACAATTTCTTGAGTGATAGTGAATTTTCTAAAAAATGCAAAAAAACTGTTGTAACTAATTAATAACGAAAAAGTACAACTTATTTGAATTTTGCTTCGTGTTCACGCTGCTTACGTGTCGACTTACACGCCCAAGTGTAATTGTTTATGCACAAACATTTGAACTTAGGTTTAGTAAAGTAAAATGTCTATGACTCTAAAAAATAAATTGTTTGTGCACAGATGATTTGGAATTACAAACATTTCATTTATTAAACTCAATCGTAATTATCTGTGCATGAACAATTACACTTGGACGTGTAACCGGACATTTACACGAAGCAAAATTTAATTTAGGAAGTGTTTGGAACTGATTCTGATTTTGCTTCTTTTTTAAAGTAGAAGCAGAATCAGAATCAGTTTTCAGAAGCTGGTCACCCCAACTTCTAAAAAAACTGATTGTAGGAGTAAATCGGAGCATCAGAATCACTTCTGCACTTTTACCCAAACACTCCAACTTCTATTACTGCTCCCTGAAGGAGTAGAAGTTTTTTTAAGAATCAAATCCAAACACCCCTTATTTAGCCATCTTTTTCATATGAATAAAGTTAAATCGTTTTTCACCACAAAAATGTTTGGGGTATACTTCTTTGTGAACCCATTCGTATTTCTCTTCTCAATTCTTGCTATGCAGACGACATAGGATTTGACTATACAACTTTTTATGTGGATAGAATTGAGATATTTATTCTAAAATAGCACGCGATTCATGCAACTTGGTTCGAAGAGGATTCATAGGATCTTAGTCACATGACCATATGACAGACACGTCTTACTAATGCATGACACAGCGACACTAAAATACAGAAAAGGGGACCCACTTACAGCACATGTTAATATCCCGCCTCAGGCCGAACAGTGCCATCGGTCCTGTTATTCTACATAAACATTTTGTGTACCTTGTCCAAAAGCTGGAATCTCCCACCCTAGGAGGAAGGGGCCTCTCATACCCCGATAGGATTTTTGGGAGGACGTTAATCACGGTGACTCAGTCGGCCCAATGATGGTAGGTCTTTTTACCGTGCGCACCAGAGACCCAGCCTTATTTCAGGTTCTGTGACCTCCACACGATCGTTGCGAGTTTAGAACCTTGGTAACTTGGTCCAAATTTCCCACCACTGAACCAATTGAGCTACCCGTGCGGGTTCTACATAAACATTTAGTGTACCTGTGGGCGTTGCTCGGAGTGACACTAAGTTTTAGGTCCCGGGTTCGAATCCCGGCAACTGCGATGAGAGGTTACTATGTTAAAAATGCATAGTCTCTGCAAGTATCAGGGACACAGCCCCACTCTCTATCTGTCAGATTGAGATTATAGTTCAATTTATATCATCCCAACGTATCGTCCGATCGGAATTAGAGGACCCTCAAGGATGAGGTGTCATCCTTTTTTTTCATTTCATAAACATTTTGCGTACATTTTGGAGAATGACCCTATTTTATGAGCTTGTTTAGAAAATGTGATACTCAAAATAAGTCTTATGAGTCAGCTCGAAATAAAAAACGTAAGTTTTGATTCGTACAGAGTAATAATTAATATATTTAAAAAGCAAGGTACTATTTTGGCTGAATTAGCCTAAGTTACTACAAAAGATAATTTCAATTAATTTTTCGTATATTTTTTCTCTATTTTATTAATAAAATGTACTTTGCTTTCTTCTTCTTCCATAAATCGGAACACTCAATCAGTTAAGTCATTTCATCCAAAATTTCATAAATTAAAGTCGAATTAGTCGATTCATTTAATTTCAATGTTACCAAACAGACTCTTAGTCTCAGTAACATTGAAATTAGTTGAAGTAGCTGATTCTACTTATAGACTTATAGTTTATTAAGATCTATCTCAAGTGGCTAATTTTATTGATTCATGAAAGAAGGAAATTTAAAATACATGTTTTTAATAAGGATTATTAGCTAAATATATCGCCAACTATCATCAAATTCACAAATCTATCTGATACTTTCACTTTTATTACAAAAAGACTCAAACTTCAACTTTTCTCACAATTATACTTTCAATGGATGAATTAGTAAAAATTAAGAATAATTTTATATTTACATTTTATATCTTTTCGCTTCTTTCTAGTTTTAAGTTTACAAAATTGTATTAATTACGAGTATATCTTATTGGTATTGATAAAAATGTGTACTTTTGAAAAAACAAAAAAAGAAAAGCATAATTGCTGGAAAAAAATGATGTTTGAGTTTTTTTTATAAAAGTGAAAGTGTAGGATAAATTTGTGAATTTGATGATATTTGGGATAAAATAAGCTAATAATCCTATTAATAAAATAAAATAAAAATTATAAAAAAAATAGTTAAAAGGATCATTTACGCCAATTCAGCTAGAAAAATAAATTCAATTTCATTTATTTTGATAATTGCAAAATTAATTGTGCGAAATCAAAAGTCATATGTTTAATACAAAAGTTGGCCGATAAAACTCATAAGTAGAAAAACTGAATTGCCAAACACACTCCATAAATTTTGCATGTGTCCGGGCCAAGCTATAGATTTTAAGAATGAGCGTGATTTTTCTGTCCAGATGAGACTAGGGTTGAACTTTCAGGTTTTTATTACGGAGTAGATTTTCCCCACATCTAAATAGTTCATGTATTTCAAGATTATAAAAGGCCAATCCTTATGTGGGCGTTTGTATTTTGGCGGATTGGAAGCAACGTGCTGCAAAAATCATCTTTTGCTATTGCAAGAAAACGACGATTTGAGGTAAAAATCTATTACCCAAACACCCCATGTCCTCCAATACTGACCTAACGGTTTAAACGGGAGTCTTAACGCTGGGATTGTAAAAAACTTAAATAAAGAACCATATTCAATAGGGAGTATTAAATGATCACAAAATCTCATTATTTATGTGTGTCATTAAAGTACAACCAAAACTGATTGATATACACATCCTTGTACACACCTTATACACAACATATTTGTGAAGCTTTTTTTTGTCTGTGAATCCGGTTCACAGACAATATTTTGTTTGTGCAAAACATGTTCTGTGAGTCGATGTTCACAGACAAAATAATCTTTCATAAACATAGGTGTGTAGAAAAGTATGTATAAAAATATGTACAAAAGCTTTTTTGAAATACAACGGTGGTTCTTTGACCGGTCAATAGGAAATTGAATGCCAATTAAATATCTCCTCCGAAAGAAATCGCCTTTTTTGACTGGCAAAATCTTAGGTAAACGTGGATCACGGATTCACGGCCAACATGCTGACTGCTGTTTTTTGTTTGGTTGATGACTACTTCGTCCGTTCCTTAAAACTTTACCAAGTTTGACCGACACGAAGAATAATATATTTCCTCTATCTCTTAAAATTTTGTCATCTTTCTTTTTTGGGACGTCCTAAAAAACTTTGTCGCATTCCATTTTAATCAATTATTTTGTGGTTTCTGTTATTTCCCTCTTCTCTGCACAAATCTCAACCATATAGTTTTTACTTTATTATTCACCGTGCTGGTCAACTTTGGCAAAGTTTTAAGGGACGGAGGTAGTAGTGAAAACTGTCTCATTGAGGTTTGTGCAGAGCAGAAATAAATATCATGAACCACAAAAGCATAAAATAATTGATTAAAAAGGAAAGTGATAAAGTTTTTTGGGACGTCCCAAAAAAGGAAAGATGACAAAGTTTTAAGGGACATAGACAATATAATTTTACACGCACAGATAGCTCAGTTGGTTCAGTGAAGGGAAATTTGGAACATTGATCAATGATCGAAACCCGCGACGGTCGTTTAGAGATTACCGCTCATGCGTGCATGGTTGGACCTCTGGTGCGCACCGATATAAAGCCTACCGTCATTGGACCGATTGAGTTATCGTGACTTACTTCTCCAACAGTTTGTCAGGTCATGGTGTGGGGGCTCGTGGTGTTGAAGATTTCACCTTTTGGAACAACAAATTGTTTGGCTTAGTAAAGTAGGTAGCGATAAATCAAATAAGTATGTTTTTACTTGAATTGTTTTCAGTCATAAACCAGACCAGATCAGATCAGTTCAGACCAGACCAGATCAAACTTGGATAGTTATAAAAATGCAAAGAGACCTGACATTTCCAGACCATACCATACCAGTTCAGACCAGAGCAGATCAGATCAGACCAGATCATCAAATTACGGTCCAAGTAAAAATATTATAAGCATAAACTCCGAAAGACCCAATGGATGATACCTTGGAAGGATAGAATTGTTAATGAATAATGAAATAGGACATGTGTTATTAAGAAAAAAATTAATCTTTTAACTTTCAATTCGTTTCACAAATTTCACAAATGTAAATGTATCTTTTTGTGTGTAAAGGTTGTGTAAATAAGTGTAGGAGAGGGAGCAACGATAAAAATAATACTACTGCTTTTAGTTCATTAATTAATAATTAATGATTTTCTGAAAATGAAAGTAATTAAAATTTCAACATGCACTTGGTCTACACGTCGGGTTGAATATACTACCAAAAATTCAGAAACCGGACCTGCGTATTTGGGCGCATTATATTTATCACTATCTTTGGGGATGATGAGTTTTTTCGCTTGTTAATAATGTTTTTTCAAAAATGATTTTTGTAGACACTCTTATACACATTTTTGTACACACCTATGTCTGTGAAAGCTTTTTTTGTCTGTGAACATCGATTCACGGACAATGTTTTGCACAAACAAAATATTATTTGTGAACCGGATTCACAGACAAAATAAAAGCTTCACAAACATGGTGTGTATAAGATGTGTACAAAGGTGTGTACATCTGCGATCAATTCTTTTCCATAATAAAGGAACCAATATGGGTAGTAATTGTTCATTTGTTATTCATCATACCGTTATAATGCTAGGTTATTTTGCCGGTAAGGTGGACCTTTCGGTCTCTCTAAAAAAGGCATTGTGAACAATCATTTTCACTTCTGCTCAATTCTGCGGCTGCTGAGTTGTTGTATACCCAATTTGCAAACAACGTTTTTATGTTATTGCATCATGCATGTCACACAATACACGTTGTGGACTAGCCAGGATCTTCCTTTCTTTTTTTATGGTTAAAAATGGGTGAAATCCTACTAGGGTCAAAACTCTTGGTCCAAAAGGTGGAATCTCATATCCCAGGAGTCCCCACCCTGACCTGACAGGATGATGGGGGAGTTAATCACGGTGACTCAGTCAACAAAGCGGCGGTAGGCCTTATACACGTGCGCACCAGAGATTCAATCTTATTTCAAGTTCTGTAACTTCCACACGGCCGTTGCGGGTTTCGAACCTTGGTCACTTGTTCCAATTTTTCTACCACTCTACCAACTAAGCTACCCGTGCGGGTTACTAGGGTCAAAACTCAAGTGTATAGACTATAGTACGAGTCATATCTTTGAAGTTTGAAGTATAAATTCGAAACAAATTTACACGGATCTAGCTGGATCCAATCGCACGTATATAACTCGCTCCATCTCATTGGATTTTGCCAATTTTCTCTTTTTCATTCTCTCAAATAACTTTGTCATTTTCCTATTAAAGTAACTATTTTGTGATTCTGCGCATTTCTCTCTCCTGCATAAATTTCAACCACACAATTTATATTATTCTTATTTATCACCTAATTCAAGGAGTGCAAAGCTCATTGGGATGGAGATAGTAGTAAATAATACTCCCCCATCCCAATTTGTAAGATACTTTACGGTTTACGATGTTTGACCGATGATAAAGCAAATTGATCTCTCTCTTTCCATCCCGCTAGAAGATCCCCGTGAACGGTTTACGATGCTTGACTGACGATAAAGCAACTTAATCTCTGTTCATACTCTGATTATTTTTAGTAAATAAAATTAACATATTCATAAACTACATTAAAACCGCTACAAAGCCTAATAAGAAAAATGTAAATTTGATAAAAAATTGATTTATAAAGTAAAAGATTAAAAATGATTTAAGTTGACCATGTGAATAGTGGACGAGAACCTTCTAATGGGACGGAGGTAGTAACAGACTAACAGATTAAGAGTGATTTATGTTGACCAAGTGAATAGTAAATGTATCTTACAAATTGGGACTGAAGGAGTAACTTTGAAAAATAATGTTAGAACACTATGATAATAGCATAATACATTCTCTCTCCCAATAAAATTGAGACATGAGGAGATGGTGCGCTTAATAAGAAAGGTTGATTTGTGTACGTGGTTGATATTGAATTGATAAAGTAAAAATAAAGAACGATTCAGAATTACACAATTTTACTAAAATTTAGCATGAGACAATCTTAGTATGACAAAACGAAAAAGAAAGATAAATACAATATTAGCGGTTCGGATGGAATAGTAAAGAGCATAATAAAGATTACATTAATTCTCTCACATACCGTTGAATGGATACCATAATAGATTGAGTGGTTGAATGTACTTTCATTCTTTAAAAATGTAAGAGAATGTTTGGTAACATTCAAATACTCCCTCTGTTTTTGAAACAAGTTCCATATTTAACTTCACACATATTAAGAAAATAAATTTGACTTTACTTTGGAGTGCACTGTTTGGCACTGTTTGAACACTGTTTGGCACTGTTTGAAATTGTTAGACATTGTTTGACACTGTTTTGATGTAGATAATTTGTCAAATAAGGAAATGTTTGAAAGTGGAACTTAATTTTGAATCTGCCCGAAAAGGAAAGATGGAACTTCTTTTGGAATCGGAGGGAGTAATAAATTTGCATGTAAAATGTGGATATATAATAAGTTATTAATACATCACTTTGTTTGATTTTTTAATGTAAATTGTAAGTTTTTTTTCAAACTTTTTAAACTATAGCATATAAAATATTTTGTTTGGCTGTGTGGGGATGGTGGAAAATCCTTTACATTTTAAACTATAGCATATAAAATATTTTGTGTGGCTATGTATAAAGCAATTTACCAATGATTACAATTTTATTTTACACGTAAAGTAAAGTGGTAATTTCCCTGTAATTTAAACGGAGTATGAAATTATGTAAAGTTCAATTCTAATGTATAAACTACCAAACTAGCTCCTTGTCATGATGAAAAGTTTGGCACTAAAAAGTTAAGTTTACTATACTAAACTTTATAGGATTTTTTTGGAGAAATATTACTAAAATAAAACTATTACACAAATATGATTAATAGTTACTACTGTCTCCGTTCCAAATTGATGATTCCATTTTTTTGGACACGGAGATTCATGAGAGGAATGGAATTCCAAAGTTGCTCTTATTTTTCCCATTTCCTTAAGTGAGTCTTCTTTCTCTACTTTTGCAATAATACGAAACACAAATTTTTATTTCATGGATCCTCCATAAATAACTTAATATTCCACAATCGAACTTTAATTGAACTAAGTTCGTTTTTTGTTAATCGAAAAATGCAAAAAAATAATGAAATTTATTTATTTTTACATCGAAATGTGGATATTTTATTTCATACTTATTCACGGAAAAAATTAAAAGAAAAACATTACTTATAATAATTTAACTATTGTTTTACTAAATTGATATATATAAAAATATGCACAGTATTATTTAACATTAAACATTTTTTATGCATGGCTAACCGCCGCATGTGGGAATCCTTAGAAGGGTGACTGGGTGAGCCACCGTTTCAAGAGGAACGACGAAGACTCTTGTCTATCTAAGTTTAAAAAAGTGGTCTATACACTCATATGAGTGGTGTTTTCTTCCCTAGGATTTTCAGGGGTCTTCTTCGGTCAATTTTGACAGTGGTGTTATGGATGGTTTCTTCTCAAATTAATGAGGATGATGTTTTGCTGGCGGAGGCTACGGCGTCAAGGGCTGCGAATGGGATCCGAGCGATGGAGGATGAAGATGAAGTGATGATGATTCGGTCCCCACTTGAACCGCCGCCATAGAGGCTCTGTGAGACTAGGGTTCCCGCCGCTGTCATGGGTCGTCTGATCCATCAGTTTATCTTTTTTAAGTTTGTTTTATTCAGGTTTAGTTTTTTAATAAGGAACTCTGTTCTTATCGTTTTGTTTTTTGTTAAAGTTCATCGTACCAGTTTTATTATGATGACTCAGGTTTCAACTACATTTGATATGGTTAGTGGGGGTTGGATCTATTTGTTCAACAAAAGATGCATTAAGCCCATCTGGTGGTTAGTGATTCGTATTGCTCCTTTAGGGGTGATCGTCTCTATGTCTAATCGTATGACTATAAGTAGTAGTTGGAATGTGAAGGTTGTAGTCCGTGTTGTTCATTTTGATATTAATATAACGATCCTGATTCTAATGATATCAATATAGGCGATTTCCTTTTCAAAAAAAATATGCAATTTATTTTATTGACGGTTATGAAATGCAAGGAAATGAGAATCAAAACACTATTTTTATATGGACGAACATTTGTGACATTTTGACCTCTAGTCCTCCACACCAGTCCAAATGATCTTAGAGGGTTGGAAATGAGCATACTTCGTGTAGAGGAAGGGTCGTCGGGGTCGGGGAAAGTGAGGAAGGGTTTGGAGCAAGAATAGGATGACAAAGTTGTAGATTAAAAATAATGCTAAGGGTAAAAACTGAAATTGAAAATCATTTTTCTTGCTAAAAAGGGGTAATTTGAGTTTGCACCCCATTTTATTGTCTGAACCGGACTTTGCACCCCATTTTTTGAAAGTTTTTTTGCACTCCAATCCCGTATGAAAAGACAAAATGTCCCTCTATTAGCAATTCCGTTGGCCTTCAACATATTCCTGATTGAGGGACATTTTTGTCTTTTTATACGGATTTGGGGTGCAAAGACAAAGTTTTTTTAAAATCGAGGTGCAAAGTCCAATATGAACAATAAAATGAGGTGCAAATTCAAATTACCCTTATACTCCGTATATGTTGGGACACACCAAAAGGAAAATATGATACCATCAAATTGGGGTGGAGGGTGTACAATATAGTACTCCCTTCGTCCCTTAAAACTTTGCAAAGTTTGACCGGAACGAGGATTAATAAAGTAAAAACTGTGTGATTGAGGTTTGTGCAGAGGAGAGAGAATTAACTGGAACCACAAATTCTTTACTTAAAAGGGAAAGTGGCAAAGTTAGTGGGACATCCAAAAAAGGAAAGTTGACAAAGTTTTAAAAAACAGATGGAGTATCATGATAACTTAAGTTTAAAAATTGAATAAAAATTACTATGATTTCATTACCACTTTAGTCACTAGTTACATTTTTGTAAATAATGTTTATTTTAATCACATATATGTAATTATTTCAACTTTATATTACCTCCGTGCCGGTGGACTTCACCAAGTTCGAGATATAAGAAAAATAAAATTGTTATTGAGATGTTTGGAGAGGAGAGAGAATTGAGTAGAACCATAAATTGCTTTAATATGAAAGTGACAAAGTTTATTGGGCAATTAAAAATGGAATGTTGACAAAGTCTATTGGACAAAGAAAGTAGTATATTATGTTTAATTACCTCGGTTGCATTAAATTTTGTCACTTTAAATTAAGTGAGAAATAAGAAAAGTAAAAAAATATGAAATTAGAGTTTATGAAGAGGAGTGAGAAATAAAAAAATGCAATTTAATTATTTCAATGAGAAAGTGATAAAAGTTTTTAAGGCAAAAAGAAGATATTTGGTAAAATCCAATGGGATGTTGGAGTAATTCTTTCTACTTTACTAAACCTTGACCATTTGGGATCTTGGAGTAATTTCCAGTTTTAGAAAAAAAAATGTACAATGTTAAAAGCAAAACCTAATTTTGGGACGAAGCTTGCTTTTTTTCTTGGAGATGAATTGCCTCTTGCTTCAATAATAGGAGTGCTTATTTCATTATTTGACCATTACCCCCCAGGTTTGTAAGAAGCAAATGCTCCATATGCTGGAGAGAAGAACTGAATCTGTATTTACAATGCCCCAAGATTGAGGGGGAGAGAGTAAGGAATGTACATATAGTAATAATACTCTAAATACCCAACAAGTTCAAGAGTACACAAACGCGCACACGAACACACACTGCCTAACAAACAGCTGAGGAGCATGATTTTATCAGTCCCAAGTTGTAGAGAAATTTCTCAGACCTAGACCTGAACAGATTCCCAAGAGAGAATTTGCCAGTTGGCTGTTCAGGTGGCAAGTTGGCATACACGTCATCCTTGACGCGGAGAACGGTTGAGCCTATTTCTTTCCTCACGGCCTCAATCGTTTCACTTTTAACAGGGCATCCCGATGCATCGGTCACATAGAAAGAATTCACGGCTTTTAGGCCCCGCGTGGTAACCTCAGCTCGAGAAACCGATAGCCCATTTTCCCTGAATATACGAGTTACGTCCGATAGGAGTCCAACCCGGTCTTCCATACACAGCTCCAGTCGTATCCCCTGCAATACAAAACAAAATGTTTCACAAAATGATTATCTTTTTGAAGGAGGCAAGCAGGTCCCAACATTAGTTTATGTGTAAAGATAGATTTTGGTACCGATGAAGTTCGCCTCTTGATAGCTGCCTCCAAACAATGGATTAATCGTTGTCTTTCTGCTTCTGAGCTAATGGGGCATCCATCTGTATGCCTAATGTAGTATTCCTAAACATTTCAACAGGAAAGCACATAGATAACATTTAGGTTTTGTTCGGAATCCAGGAAATCAATGCCAAGGAAAACAGGGTCTTCTTTGAAATTATAAAGGAAAATCAGTTCTGGTTATTACTTTTAAAAAGTTCACAAATATTCATTTTCCTAGTCTCTTATAATTGAAGTATATAAATAAAAATTAGTCCCCAAAAACATAGTAAAAAGATTTATCGACTCCGGACATTTCTTTTCCGAGTTTCCGTCAAACTTTCTTTCCATACTAATTTAGAAACAAGGTGGTGGAAGCTACAGTTGTTCAGTAGACAATGAAGGATATGATCCATCTGAACTCTGAAGTAAAAGTTTAATCTATTATCAGGATATATCCTTAAATATTACTAGTTCAATACCCCTGGGATAAAATTGTAATTTTTAATACGTAGTATTAGGACACAAGTGTCACAAACTCAATTACCAAGAGTCAATTGGGATTAATCCTATTGGTAACTGTGTTTACGATATTTTTATCCTAAAATGAAAATTTAAAATTTGTGTCCAATGACTATTTGAAGTAATAATATAAAAGAATTTATCCCTTTTATCTATTTAAATTATTATTGCACTGCGGTAATGTTGTTGTTGTTTTGTTATCTAATTATATTATTATTATTATTATTATTATTATTATTATTTATTGTATCTAATGATGATGAAGATGATGATTGTATTTGAAAAAGAGCAACTAGAAAGGAGATTGAAATTGAACATATAATACCTGATACGCCTCTGGCCCTTCAGCAATGATAGTACCATGATACACAACATACTGCATATCAGTTATTGTGCACACTGTATCAAACAACAGCTTGGGCCGGTCCGGACACCTCAAATTCACCAAGGTGTAACTTCTCTCTACACAATTCTCTACAGTCACAACCGGTCCTCGCCCATTTCTTCCCATGTCATCGCCATTGTCTTCTTTGTCATAATCACGATCGGCATACATCAATTGATGAAGCCTCCTCTCTTTATGTGTGGAACCAACAGACACTGCACTATTAGCACCCGTCCTGTCTCTATCCCCCATGAGAACATATAACAGGAGCTGCTTTATTTTAGATAACTTATCCTGATCATCTATTGCCGACCCGTTTTCTTCATCCGTGATATGTACGACGGATGCCATTCTTGAATTGTGGGTCCAAACTTCAGCAGCTACTACGTTGCATTTATTATCAGTAAGAACCGCAAATATCTCTGAAAGCAAGCCCGGTCGGTCTCTTCCCGACAATTCAATCGTTGTGTGCTCAACTGCAGATTGAACACCAACGGATCTTGCCAATGACCGGAAGCTATAACTCCTTGGTCCTAGCGACTGCAAACAATGATAAAAATATATATATTTATTTTAAAAATTTGGATTCCATCTTTAAAAAAATTATTCCTGAATGCATGTGTTCCTTATGGGCTTATGGCCAGCCAGTCATATATCTGGTCTGTGCATTTTTAATCGGCCCCTATATCATGGTTTCAGTTAGACTAATACACGCTATAAGATTCATCTAATGTGATGAATAACCCAACATCTTATATTATACAGAGTATGTTAATTTGTTGTATTATAGTAGTCAATATGCGAGACAAACTCTGCCAAGCTTTATTGTTCCATAAAAACTTTTGGCACAAATCAATCCATATAGGTTTGAATTTCATCCTAAATGGAGCTTCTTTTAGTACACACATTCCTTGCAAACGCTAAGAAGCTTATCTGATATGCAGAACAATCGAATATCTTATATGTTAGTATTTTTTTGATATTTAGTAGACATGAGACAAACTCTTCAACATTATATTGCGCTATAAAAACTTCAGCATAATAAAAATGACACAAATCAAGACATTGCGACAAGAATCATGTAGAGAGAAAAGAACAGCAAAAAAATTGTGGATTCACCTGCTGAATGCGCTCCACAACATTATTTTCAGTAAGCTTTTTCCCATACTGATCAGTAACGTGAAACACTACAAAACAAGATAAAGAACAAAACTAGCTGAGGTTTTTTAATAATAATAATAATAATACCAAGGGAAAGATATAAAGCTTAAAGAATCGAGACTTTACCATCCATAAACCATTCTCCATCAGAAGAAATATAAGCACGGCGAATTATGAGGTTTAAATCAGTAAGAACTTGAACCACCTCCAACAAGCTTCCCCTCTTGTTTGCACTATCAACCTGTGTTTTTTTTGCAAGAAGTCATTCAATTAAGACTTAGTCCCATCATTGAATTAGTTGCAATATCAAAATAAAGAATTAAGGTTTCCTAGTAGAAGATTAAAAAATAGCCTAAGAGTTTAGATATCTTTTCTAATTAACTGATATGGATAAACTTGATTTTCATACCAAAACATATAGATGGAAACTTTTCCTTAAACAAACTTTAGACTTAAGAAATTCAGAAAACATCAACATACCTTGATGAGAGTTGCTTTCTTGTCTGACAAATTATCAACAGTGACCCTATAACCAAGATTTTCACTCAATCACAATCAACATAAGATAAAACAAAAAACCCAATTCAAGTCTCAAGATAACAAGATTGAAAAACATCAATTTTTTTAAACAATCATTTTTTTTAAAAACAAGAAAATACAGAATACAGTACCTTGGGGGATTCATCCGGAGCACAAGCTTCTCGAATTCATCATCAACGGTGACAGAAGAGGACCAATAATCCATAGCTCAATCTCAAATCTATGGCTCCTTTCCACAGAAAGAGTGTTCTTGAAGGAGGAGGTGTATGGCGAGGAAAGGGCCCGTTTTGTTGGTTAAAGCGGGGAGGGGAGAGGGTGGGGGGACAGCCAGTAGGTGTAAAGGCTGGCTATTGAGCTGTACCAAGAGTTTTGGGGTACAAAATTACAGCTTTCTCTCTTATATTAGCAAGAAACGCTAAAAATTATAGGCAAAAACGAATTAGTCTTTGATCAAACCTATGTGTGATTCAAGAAGAGGCAGGGAGGCAAGGCTGGCTACTGCTCCCACTACTACTGAACACACGTTGCTCCTGGGCTTTGCCCCTGTGGGTCCCACACGGGCCTGGACAAAAAATACCCACTTCCTCCCCTGCCTTTCTTGCTCTAATCATAGAACAGGTGTTCGGTCTGGTTGGATGGTGGGGGAGTGGGCGATGCGGGCGTGCGGTGGCTAGAGATTTGAGATATGATGATGAGAAACAGACATACGCAATTAGAGTCCTTCTCTATTTTTATCTCTGCGATAATGGGGTTTATCATTTTAAATTGCTTTTATGTCACTATCTTTTTTAGTAGACATCATATCTTCATTTGGTTATTTGAAAGTGAACTAACAGTGATGGTACATTTAAGGAAGCATTTTTTACGCAAACAACTACCGCGGGGCTTCAGACCAGGTGTAATTTGATTCTCCCTCCTCAGTACTATTTGATAATCGCGTATTCCACTCATAATTAGGAAATTTTGATTAGGGAAAATGGTCATATCGGCTCTCTAACTAAGTTAAAAAGTGCAAATCACCCTTTATATAGAAGTCTCTGTCCAACCTTCGTCATTTTGAGGAGGTTCACGATGAATTTTTTTGATGAGATATTTTAGCATCTTCTTTAAGTCTAGTTTACTCATATCATATTTCAGATAAAAATTCAATTGGCACGACAATCAAATGATTTTCTAATTGTATTGCGCTGTTTAACTGCGCAGTTATATTCAAAAATTCATTTGACTGCGTTTCCGATTGAATTTGTAGCTAAAATTTGATATGAGTAAACTAGACTTAATTAAGAAGATGCTCAAAAAACTTTATCAAAACATTCCACCGGGAACCGTCCCAAATGGCGACGGCCGGACAGAGATTCCTATATAAGGGGTGATTTACAATTTTTAACTTAGTTTAAGGGTCATTTGACACTTTTCCCTTCTGATTAAATCGATGAGATCGATTGATTCTATTGATGTATGAAAAATTCTAATAATAGAACAAAGAAATAGTTATATGAGAAAACTAAAACGGTTAACTTCAATCAATTTAGTCAATTGGTTGATAAAGCAGATAAGTCAAAAAACAGAATTATCAAAGGAATTATGAATCTACTAAAATTAATCAGATACAATTTGGAATTGATTAACTCAATAAAGAAAAATATATGTAATATGTAAAGTAGTTTTAATGGTCATTCGAAGTAACTTTAACCAATTCAGTCAGAAGAGTAATTTCAAACTAACTTATTTAATAATTACACAATAATTAACAGACAAATCAAAAATAAATAAATGAACAAATAAAGCAGGTAAAATTAACCTCTATTTTCAATAATAATCCCAAAGTATTAAATATTAATTATTATTTTCAATAATAATAACTCGAGGTATTTAAATTGCTACTAGCTTATGAGATTATCCCAAAAAGGTATTATGGAATAAATTTATTGATAAATTATAACTAAAATAAGTGTAATTTTTTTACTTAAAAATAGTCACTAAAAGATACTAATATAACCATTACGTTTGGGATGTCATATGAGAGCGTATATAGTGCATCCGGGTGTAGGTACACCCGGCCCAAGTAAGAAAGAGACTCCACCCACTAATACAGGCTAAAAATAATTCGGTGGCATTTTTGTAATTTAAGCAAAAAATCACGGCTTCAGCTAAATGAGCAATATTGTACTTTTAATGAGCATCAGACCTATTTTATTGAGTATTTAAAATACTAACAATGAGTATCACGATCTCTGCTTCATATCTTCTAATTCTTTTTTCTTTTTCTTATTTCTTCTTTTATAAAAACTTACGGAGTATTAAATTATATCTATAATACACTCCTATTAATTTCAATATGCGAGTCTAATGTAATTTGATACTTTTGAAAATATGCATTGATATAACAATTCAAAAATGAGCACAACATTAGTACCAAATGAGCATACATAACTTACAAAGTGCACATTGATATGAAAATCGTAAGGTTTGTTAGTTGAACATCACGACATTTTAATTGAGCATCAAACCTCCGCTATTGACATTAAAATCACGATTTCTGGTGAATGAGCATTAATGAACTTTTAATGAGCATCAGACCTATTATGTTGAGTATTAGGAGTCCAATACTCAGAATCGTGATTTCTGCTTCATAGCTTCTAATTCACTTTGTTTTTGTTGTTTTTTCTTTTATAAAAATTTATTACATTATATTTATAACTAACTCCTATGAATTTCAATATTTGAATCTAATGTAGAGTAGTACTTTTAAAAATGCATTGATCTGACATTTACAAAATGAGCACAAGATCAGTGCCAGATGAGCATACGTAACTTGCAAAATGTGCATTGATATGAAAGTCGTAAGGTTTGTTAGTTAAATATCACAACATTTTCATCGAGTATCAAACATCATCGATTGAGATCGATGAAAATCACGATTCCTGTTAAATACGCATTAATGAATTTTTAATGAGCATCAGACCTATACAAATAAGCATATGTAACTTAAGAGATGAGCATTGATATGAAAATTGTAAGTTTTGTTCATTGAAAATCAAAACATTTTCAGTGAGCATCAAACTTTCATTATTGAGTATTAGAATCGTGCGGTTGAGTATCATGATTTGTGGTCTCTTGTCTATAATCACCTTTTATGTGAATCTAATGCAATATGAAACTTTTGAAATATGCATTGATATAACTTTTTAAAATGAGCATAACAGAGGTACTAAATGGACATACATAACTTACAAAATGTGTTTTTAAAAATCTTAAAGCTCATTTGTGTATGTTCATTCTATTTAGTAATTCTACCCATTTGAGTTTAAAATAAAATATAGATTTTATAATAGTTATTTTATACATTTTCATAATAATAGAATATATAACATTAAAGTACTAGTATAAGATTACTAAAAAACAAAAATAAAAAAGATAGGAGAACAAACAATAAAAAACAATAAAAGAAAGGAGAATAAAAATATTAAAAAGAAAGCACAAACATTAAAGTAGCTACAAAGGAGAAAGGAGAATAGAAAGGATCTGCCTCACTCACTTCAGGAAGGGCAGCGTCTCATCCGAGGAAAAAAAACGACAGAAATTCAGCTCAGCCTATTAACTATCCTAAAACTTGCTATGAAATACAAAAAACCCCTGGTGTGCATGTATACCTGGATGTAGGATATAAATTTACGATGTCATAGGTTGTCCGTCATCTTTATTTCAATTACAATTTTATCACGTATTCTTAAAATTAAATAGATTACTAGGCTAGTGATTTTAAAATTAAACCATTTTTAAATTTACTTTTATTATTTGAGGTTTTTCTTTAAATATTACGGAGTACTAATAATCCCATTTTAATTGTCCTACTTTCCTTTTTGGGTTATCCCAAAATGGATGTCATTTTTTGGTAAGAAATTTGTGGTCCATATCATTTCACTCCATCCCACTCAAATTTTAACTACAACTTCTACTTTTCAATAACTTTATTAATAATTGTGCTAAGTTGAAATGATCTGAGACAATATTATGGGACAAAGGTATTAACTATTAGTGACTATAAATTTCAACACATTTATAATCACTACTAGTTATCAGTATTCCTTCTGTCCCTCTAACTTTGTTCCATTTTACCTTTTTCGTCCGTATTTGGTAATATTTGAGTGGTTAGAATTCATTCTTATTTTATTCATACTTTATCAATTCAATACCAACTACATAATTCTACTTTTTCTTAAAAACCATATCACGTCCCTTTGTCTCAAACTTAGGAGGACGAAGGTAGTAATATTTTTGTCTGCCACACTTTAAAAAGTACAGTAACATTAGTGGAATTATTTCTTATTTTTAGTTGGAATGATTTTAGCTCGAAACATAACCAATTAACCAGGTCAGGTCTCATCAAATTTAAGCAGATTGAACTGCTTCATTTTTAATAAAGATAAAAATACAAAAAAAAAACAGACATCAATCCATGTTACATAAATGAAAATCTCAAAATTTTCCAAAAAATAATTAAAATTTCAAATCAATTATTATTATTATTAAAATATTAACCCAATCCACATGTAAATATGTAATACAGTGTTACGTAGTACGTAGTACTATTATTAGAAAACGCAGCCTGCTAATCATCATTACATAAATGGCTTATTATCATTAGATTTTTAATTTTGATTTTACAAGGTCTCGATTGAGATGAGCCATCAATCATTAGAGAATTGTCCCAGTCCATCCATCTCTAATCTATTCATATCCTCGTTCTTCTTCTACCGCAAACCCACGACACCTCCCGTCCTCCGTAGGGTATGTTAGGATAATAGGATACTACCTCCGTCCCATAAAACTTTGCTAAAGTTGACCGGCACGGAGAATAATAAAGTAAAAATTGTGTGGTTGAGGTTTGTGCAGAGGAGAGAGAAATAACAGAAACCACAAAAAATTGATTAAATAGGAAAGTGGGAAAGTTTTTTGGGACGTCCAAAAAAGGAAAGATGACAAAGTTTTAAGGGACAGAGGGAGTATATGTTTATATACTGGCCTTTCATTTTTGTTGAGAGTATAAAAAAGAGAATTCTCAAAATAGATTAAAATATAGAGGAGTCAATTTTAAGATTTCCTAAATACGGAGTATGAGTTATAATATGTGATAGGACAAAAATATACTTCTAACCACGCAACTTCTACCGCTCTCGGTCTTCAGACATCACGTCTATACAGCTGCCATCGAATTACCGCGGGATCCCCTGATTAAGTAGGATAGAAAATATTTAGTCATATTTAGAAAATATAAAATACGGGCTCTTATTTAGTCATGTTTTGATCCAACTATTCAACTAAGGGTAATTTTTTGAAAAATAGATGAGGTGATTTTGGAATATTCCTAAGATCATGCTTCGATTCCTCAAATTTTATGTCTTCAAATTGACTTCTTTTTTAAAGTACTAGTAATATGATAATTCCGTTCAATTTAAAATGTGTGCAACTTCAACTATTTAAGGATTCATACGCGGATTGAATTATATATATTTCAAATATGTAGCACTCAAATGGACTAAATCATTGAAAAAAGAAGTGGTCGATTCTCCCTCAATTAGGGTTTTAGCTCTTCCACCGATCTGTTCCATTGAGCGGCTCTTCAGTTTGGGATTTTTCCTGTGACGAGTTACTTGGTACGAACAAGAAGCAGAGACACCAATAGCAAGAGGATGACATCATCGAGTGAAGTTCATGGACGAAGTTTGGGGTTAAAGGTTGAAATAGATCTGCATTCGAGGTCATCTAAGATTGATGGCGAAAGTGAAGGCTTGGCTAAGAATATGATTTATAAGAGCCAAAGTGAGGAAGAAGCTACAGTACTGCTAACTCGTTCCCTCTTGAACCGTCGCCATGGAGTGCTAGAGAATCTGTGGTTTGGAAGAAAACGAGTGAACTCTGTTTTAATTCCTTTTTACTTTGTTTGTGTTTTTATTTCGAAATACATGATGTTTTGGCTGGGTTTTTATTTTCTAGCAGAATTTTTTTTGAATTTAAGGCAAGTGATGTAACACCGTCCCCAATTGTGTTTACTTTTATGTAAATCATGTATTGAACCTTATGAACTGGTTAATGAATTTATGAGGTTGTAAATTTTTGTTATTTCTTTTGCGTGAATAGTGAATTGCACGCGGGGCCCACGTCGGGATCGGGGACCACCCTATGTTTCCGAGACCACATATTATATTCATCTTGGTCTAGATAATATGTATATGGTAGTGGAGATTCTAGTTGGGCCATGGAAAGGGCTTAAGGTTGACTGATTGGTCAAACGAGACCGAATTTCCGGTATTGGTAAACTATGGGATAACAGTCCGAAATGGATTTCGGAGACTTCCAAATTAAAGTTGAGGAATGAATATTCATTTTAAGAGCCATACGGGTTGAGAATGTGCGATGCATTTTATTTGACCCGATTAAATAAAATATAATTAAAACTGTCCGGAAAATACAACTTTCAGGGCCGATTGTACAGTTCGGGACATAATGGGATGACCTCCCACATGAGTGGGGGACACCCCACGTTTTTGTGCTCAAAGTCCAAGTCCAGTTGAGACAACAAAATAATGTGAGATGAGAGGCTATGGGATGTAGGTTAAAGGGGTTGGGTGAGAAAGGACTTGAGGTGGACCTCACCACTCTCTTATTTTACAATTGAGACAAAAGGAGTCTACCTCACCCCTCCCCTATCACTAAGCTCGACCAAGGTACTCCAAGAGATAGAGAACATCCCTGCAAACACTATTTCGAAACTCAACAAGCAAGAAGCTCAAAGAAAGAGTTTAAGTTGCAAAGAGGGTAGAACCCGCACGGGTAGCTCAGTTGGTCGAGTGGTGGGAGATTTGGATCAATGGATCAAAGTTCGAATCCCCGCAGCGACCAGGTGGAGGTCACAGAACCTGAAATAAGGTTGGGCCTCTGGTGTGCACGGGTGTATGGGCCTACTTCCATTCTACTGACTGAGTCACCGTGACTAACCTCCCCACCATCCTATCGGGTCGGGGTGGGGGGCTCCTGGGGTGGGAGATTCCACCTTTTTGGATCAATTTTTTGGATCAAAAGTTGCAAAAAGGGTAGAAATCTTGAGAAAATAAAGGTAATGGCTTCATTAACCTTTTCTCCTTTTCTTGAATACCTCATTATATAGAGAAACATAATAGGACCCCTAGGCTTGTTCTACATGTTTAGAAATGTAGAATGAGGGGTTGGAAGGTTGTTCTAAGTCCAAGAACGGACTTAGAAGCCAAAGTGACCGGTTCACCGGAAAATAACCTTTTAAAGGTTATTTGTGTTGATATGGGTTTTGTGGTGATAAAACCTTGTTAGGAACTTGTCTAAGGAGTTCCTAGAGCTTTCACGGAGTTTAAAGGGCCGCCAGAGTCGTCGCCGGAGTTCTTCAAAGTTCGCCGGAGTTTCGCTGGAGTTCAACCGGGAAGGGTAGAACTTCATAAAGCTCATTCAAGGTTAGTGGATGGCTTAATGTCTTGTAACTCTTGGGTTAAGTATAAGATTACCTAAAGAAATGTTATAAGTATTCAAAATGATGTTTAAAGGAATTTAAGCATGTGATTAACCAAAGTGATTTGGCTTATGTGAATAATACTACATGATTATGCATGTTAAAAGTATAAAATGTGTATAAAAACATATGTGATGTTTTGGATAATTAAAATGAGATATTTTGGTTGTTTAAGACCCAATACGTGTTGTATAAAAGTTTCGGACCGGTTGGAGATCATACGGGGGTTCAACGGACAGCCGCCGTTGGGCTAAAGAATTTAACACATAACCGGCGCCGGGTTAGGGCTTAACCGGTGCCAGGTAAGCTGCTTCCACGGATTCTGACTTTCGCCGAAATGCGGTTCAGGTCCGGTTCGAAGGGGGTATTCACCCCGGACACCCTATATAAGTATATTGTGCATGGAATTGCATGGAATATGATATTTAAATGGTAAGTTTAATACCTAATGATTAAACTCGAAGACTTGGTCTAGTCTTGATAAACGATTATGATATAGACCCTATCCGTGCATGATAAGCGGTAGATCATAGAAGTGAAAGTAAGATGGTGGAGAACCTAGGGACGACGGTACTGTCCTCAAAACTCATATGATTAGGTGGTGGAGGACCCAAGGACGACGGTACAGTCCTCAAAAATCAAATGTATAAATGGTGGAGACCCAAGGACGACGACACTGTCCTCAAACCTCGGTGTATGAATGGTGGTGACCCGAGGACGACGGCACTGTCCTCAAAACTCGGGTTATAAGTCGATTAGGGCCAGGAGGAGTCATATACACTCATAGGTATATGGGTGGGTTGGGTTCGAGTCAAGGACATTGGCTACTACTATTTTCCCAAATAAACAATGACCTACGGGTCAGGTATTTCCAAGTGTGTATATATACTGATATGTATGTTATAACTTGGGGAAAGTACTACAGTGTATGTATCACCCTATATTCGAGTCTTATACTTGAAACGTTAGTTACTCTACATTTAACTTGCTACTCGCTCAGTACTTGTACTGACCCCTTCGGGGAGTCCACCATTTTCAGGTTGAAGCTAGGGTTTGCTACCTGCACCTTCTCACGGGTGAAATCAATTCAAGGAAGACGTGGTTCGTGCTTCCTTATTTCCTTTCAAACTACCAAACACTTACTCATAGATATTTGATTTACTATAAACTATTTTGGGCCTATGAGCCCATGTTTCGGCCGGTTGTGGCTCATGCTTTACCGTTGAATATTTCCGCTATTCGTTGGTTTGAATGTGATGTTGTTATGTATGTTTACTACTGAGTGTGGACGAGTTGTGTTCATAGATACTTTGTATGATTAAGTCACGTGGACTTGTGGGTGACGTCTCTTGGTCATACAACGGTTGTACACGCGCTTAGATGTGGTCTGGGGCGTGACAAGGGATGAGAAGTCTGGTTTACCCGTCATTGGCCCAATTAAGCCCATCAGAGGATCAACGAATCTTATTGCTTCTAAGAAGGTGATAGATTCTAAGTTTGATTCAAGGGCAGACGGTAGACAGAAGGTTTTTTGCCATTTTGTATCTTGCTTAAGTTCTGTTATTATTGTAATATCAATTTAAGCTTCTTTCTTCCAAAATATGTAACACTCAAATAAAAAAAGATTTCCTTCATCAATTCCCCTGCAATCCATGCGAGTTACTAACATTACATCTCTATGCAGCAATAAACCTGCATGTTCCATTTCCAATCCTTTTGTTATAGTCTTATGGGTTTTGGTATATGAAATATGAAATTGATCTTTAACATTTGAAGACTCAACTTTTTTATATGAAGACGTAAACATCTCAATAAAGATATGAGAATATTAGAATGAGTTGATTATAGTCCAATTTACATCCTCACAACTTACCGTCCGGTCGGTGTTGGGAGGCCCTCAGGGATGTGGATGACATTTTTATATTAGAATGAGTAATATCATGTGACACAGTAAGACATTCATTTTATGATGCAAAATTTAAAATATGGTCCTCATTCAATGAATATTGTCACATTTATATGCTTTCCTAGGATATCCAAAATTAATGCCTGGTACATCACCTCAACTTATTGAAGACCAACTCTTAGGAACTCAAACAAGTATAAACACTTCCTTCATATTGTCCTCACTTTTGTCCTAGCAATTCCTTTTGAATCTATTCAATGGTATCATGTCTTTGATGGATAGTGTACCCGTGGGATAGCCTATCCGAGGGATATTATAAGAAATATCAAGAGAGAGGTTAGAGCAACAAGTAAGAGAGAGAGAGAGAGAGTAGGTATGTATTATAAATTAACTCGAGATTCCGATCTGGGATCTTTTACAATGAAAAAATAGCTAGCTATTTATAGTTGCCATAAATGCGGTGTAATTAATGAGGGTGCACGTGGCAAGTAACCAGCGGTGGAGAGTCAACTCAGCTAGGCACAACATGTGACACCGCATTTAATGTAGTGGTTGGACGTGACACTGCATTTAATGTGGTTATTCAGAGCATGTGGAGAGGAGATCCTGTCGAGGAGAGTGCCCTCGGCTACATGCACCCGGGGGCTGCAAGTGTCGAAAGCAATGTTGCCATCTGGGACTTGGTGGTGTGCTGGGGACGTACGTAGCTGGGGAGGACTTCATGTGCTGAAGGACGTACGTCCCCTGGGGCCTTCAAGTATAAAAGGATGCATGTCCCCGAAAACGTAGTTGGGGGGGCTTCATGTGCAGGAGGACGCACGTCCCCAGAGGACCGTCATGTGGTGAAATACGTACGTCCCCAAAGGTCCGTCATGTGGTGAAGGACGTACGTCTTCAAAGGGCTGTCCTATGGTGAAGAACGTACGTCCCACAGGGCCGCCATGTGGTGAAGGACGCACGTCCCCAAAGGGCCGTACGTAGTTGGAGCCCTTCATGTATTAGAGGTCGTACGTACCCAGGGCTCTTCATGTGTTAGAGGCCGTACGTACCCATGACTCTTCATGTGTTAGAGGCCGTACGTACCCAAGGCTCTTCATGTGTTAGAGGTCGTACGTACCCAAGGCTCTTCATGTGTTAGAGGTCGTACGAAGATGGAGCTCTTCATATGTTAGGGGTCATACGTACCTAGTGCTCTTCAGGTCGTACGTCCCCTACACCTTGTTGTAGTATGGGTTGTCCGGAGCCTTGTTCGCTGTACTTGGGCCACCTGAGCTTGTTGGACCTCATTGTAGTAGTGGAAGTATATGGGCTGGGGGTTCCTGGACCATATACTACATCGATCTTTTTTTAGTCATACAACTTAGTGACATAAATATAGCTGTCACGTTCTTGTTACCAAAACGTTTTTTATAGTCCTCACTCGGATTGATATAAAAACTGGAGTTTTGTAATTGTCATATACGAAGTAATAAAGCTCATCACTATTTTGGAACAGTCATTGGTGTAACATCTTAGCTTTATTGTTTCATTCATTTTTTTTTTTGATAATCCAGGTGTCGGGGCTTACGCTCCCATAATCCTGAAGTCTATGAACTACCCTCCAAAGCCCCTAGACAGTTAAATCCGGATCTGATCACAGTCAGCCTCGTCAGTACTGGCTCCAAAGGACGAATCCAGCAGGACTTACATCACCTTTCAGGCTGCTCCTCCCACCACACGAACCCGCTACCTTCATTACCATCCTCTCCCTTCTCAGCCGCTGAGCAACTCCGTGAAGGTAGAAAGAATCATTGGGAGCAAGACCTCCCTCATCACCCCTTGGTGGGAATTGAACCCAAGACCTCCCACAAAGGAGAGACTTGGGGGTGGATGGTCATCCATTGGACTACACCCACCTTCCCTTATTGTTTCATGCATTACTCTATCAAATGGATTAAAGTATTTCAAAGGAGTGAATTAAACAAAAGTTACTCTTAGATGTTGTGATTGAACATTCAACAAACGCGATGTCATTCCAAATAAAAAATACCAGCTATCCCATATTACCAGAATTCTGTGTCACTTCTTCGCAGAATTGTTGATCTATTCATGTCAAATTTGTGTCAATTCCGTTATTTTTTGTATTATAACACTTCTATGCGTATATATGTGGCTAAATCAACATATCTTCTTGACACACTGTCACGTGTTTTCTCCAAATTTGTAAAATTAACGTGCAAATCCTTATTTCTAACTTAGCCCGGCAGTGTCTAAGTTACTTCAGATTTAAGAGATCGATTCCATCCACGGTTGAGTCTAGGAACTAATTTTTGGAACTTTTCTCTCATATACTAATATAATACACATCATTAACCTTTTATAGCTGCTTTCACTTGCAACTTTGTGGTATGATTTGATTTAGTGCAGAGCACGTGGCTCTCACTATACATTTGTAAGGACAAGGGTATTATTATCTGCATAAAACAATCAACGAAACAAAAATGTAACATAATTAGAGTCACTTTAATAACTTATTTTTTGGTTTATCAATCATTTTTTAATCAAATCTTAAACCTTTGATTGAAAATGAATTATGTAATACTGCGTAAGTAAGTCAGCTTTGAGTTTCTTTTTTATTTTATTTTGTTGAATATGGCTATTTTACTTTTTCCTCTTTTCTGTATTTTATTAATAGAATATATTTTAAACATTGAGTTATTTTTTTATAATTCAATAAGTGCAGCTAACCCAACTTTTTAAGAAAAAATTTCACTAATATTACTCGTAGGAAAGTAGTAGACAAAAATGTGACTGACTATATTTGTGTAAAGTTACTAGAAAAATGCTCGGTGTACACAAAATGTCTACACCTTTTGTGTACACTTGTCTGTCCCCCGCAGACAAGTTGTCTGCCCACAGACAACTCTATATGATGCAAACTATGTACAATCATAGCAACTAAAAGTTATCAAGTCACATTTTTATCCATAATTTTTTAATTAGTAATATTTTACGAAAAATCTCACTTTTTAAACAAAAAATTCATATAACGCATTTAATCGGTTCAGTCAATTACAATATTACCGTCCTACGTTTATCAATACACTTGTGTGGACATGCAGTGACGAACCCAGAGATTTGTGAGAGCGAGGGCACACTAGACACTAAATTTAGTCTATAATAAAAAATTCGGACCCGAAGCGAGGGCAATGGTTTTTATCCTAAATGCTACTAGTGAATTTCTGGGTCCGAAGCGGAGGCACATGCCCCCCTAGCCCCCACTATGGACATGTGGTAAGTTGGAGTACATGAGTATGCAACAAACTCTATATTGCCGTTATCTTTGTTGCCAAACTAAAACTCTGCCTGTGAATCTCCTTACTGGGGATTGAGGTTTTTACAAGAATATTACTAAAATAAGTCATATTTACATAAATATGACTATTCATTACTACAATGTGGTTTTGTGGTAACTTAAGCTCAAAACTTGAACATGAATTATTATGATTTCATTACTTTTCTAGTGATTAGTCATATTTTTGTAAATCATCTTTATTTTGGTCATATTTATGTAATTATTTCTTGGGGATTCTAACGTCTTTTTTACTTGTACCATTATTAATAACATAAATATTTATGAGTGTGCATAAAAATCGAACCGAACCCGCACCACTTCATAATGGTACTGATTCGAAATATCAGATATTTAAAAGGTTCTATCGATTTTTTCCCATGAAATCGTACCATTTGAAACGGGTACGGGACTGGTTCTAGATTATGAGAATCGAAAAATATCGGATTAGGCTGTTCAAAAATAGTACATTTGAGATTTTAATGTTTTTTAGATTTCAATGAAACTCTTGTTGAGACCAACAATTTTATAGCTCAAATATGCATTTATTCGTTCAAAAATAGTTAAATGTGTGTGCTTATATCAAATATAATTTATAGAACATTTGGTATAGATCGAAAGAATACTAAAGTTTTAAAAATTAATAATGACTATTCACTTCCCATGTTGTGGTGTATATGACTATGTTACATCATATTTGTGCAGTTTTGCAAGTTCATTAAAATGGTTTAAATCTTAGCTTCTGCGATGCAACTATGAGTCTGTTTGGATAACAGCGGATGCATCAAACTGCTGCTTCTTTTTAAAGTGAAAACGCTGCTTTTAGGAGCGGGTTGGTGCGGATCTGCCGAAAAACAAACACCACCTATGACCTATGAATTAGAACTAAAGTAATTGCCCCAAATAGGATCAAAACATAGTTAAAACTCCAAAATAGGAGTTCATGTTTAATTTTCCTTAAATAGGACTAAACATTACCATTATGCCCTTAATATAATTAAAGCCCCAATCCATCGTCGGCTATTGAAGTCTGAAGAGCAGTGAGCGAGCTTCTCTCCCTCTTCGCTATTTTTTCCTCCACCTTCGTCAATCGCTTCTCAGCCATCGCCGAGTTTGTCTCCAGTCCCGCCGCCTCGCCTCTCCAGCCGCGCCGTCTCCCCTACCCGATTTTCCATTGTTGTCGCTGGAACTAAGAGTATGCTTCTATTTCATCCAAGGTAGGTCCTCTTCTTCCTCCTTTTCTTCTTCTTCTTCTTCTTCTTCTTCTTCTTCTTCTTCATCTTCTCTTCTTCTTCTCCTCCTCCTCATCTTGTTCCTGGTGCTCTGCTTTTTTATTTTTATCAATGAGATTCTAAATAAAAATTTGATTTTGAAAATCCATATGAAGGGTTCGATTTCAACAAAGAACCGGTCAAATTTTTATTTTTTTAGATTTGGGACTTCTGGATATGAAATTTGAGGCTCTGTCAATTGTCCTTCGATGTTATATTGGTATGGTTTTTTTTATTATGCATGTCATTCACCTTCTAAAAATGCCACATGATAGACAATTGTTTGGAGATATGATGGCAATTTTTTGGAGATGGCATTATTATGTGTTTGAAAATGCAATGATTTTGACATTTTTGAGAAATGATGACATTTTTATGACATGAGAATGTCATGATTTTTTATCTGAAAATGTCATGTTGTAATCTAAAAATGACATGTTATTTCATCTAAAAATGACATGTTTTTGTCTTTGAAAATGTCATGTTGTAATCTCAAAATGACATGTTTCTGCATCTAAAAATGGCATATTTTTGTCTTTGATGTTATGATGATGGCAATTTCACCTGAAACTGATAACTTGCTCTCCAGAGGAGGTAGTCGCAACAGAAAAGATGTCGACACCTCCAGGGGAGAACTTAACAGTGACGGATGACGCCATAGCACTATTCTCACCGGAGGAAGAGAATAACACCGGTGGTCTCGCCGGTGGAAGCGGTAGCGTCCTCGCCGGTAAGTGACGTCGATGGTGTTGGTGGCGATGAATGCGCAGAGGGTATTATTGGTGTAGGTAGTCTGGAGGCATTGCTGCAAATCGTCGGTGGAGGTGCAGCGATCATGGGCCTTACTTCATTAAGGGTAATTTGGTCTATCAGTACAATTTTGGTCCTATTTTGGTCCATAAAACATGACCGCCCTGTTGTGCAATTTTACTCTATTTTAGTCTCATTTAGGGAAATCTCTCTTAGAATTCGACACATAACGTAACAAAGATGACAAGCGATGAGTTTTTCTATCATATGCCACAATACGATGCTATTCTTTTTTGTTTTCATTTGAATTTAGTGAAGACGATGTCTATCCAGTGTATCATTATTCTACTTTATTTTTCTTAATTATATTACACTCTTTATGTATTTTCAAAATTTAGAGACAAAAATGTAAGCCGTTTGAATCTTTCCTAGAATTTAATACTCCCTCCGTCCCGAATTGAATGGCAAACTTTGACTGGCACAAGGATTAAGGAATGGTAATAAATGATACTTGCTTTTTACACTTTTGTCCATCTTCCTAAAAGTAGATGCCTTTAAGTTAATGAAAAAAAGTAAAAGTAGGGGCAAATTTATCACTTAATTCTTATTCATATACCTAAAAAAGAAAGTAGAAAACCATTTTGGGACATCCAAAATAGGAAATTTTGCAAATCAAATTGGGACGGAGGGAGTATGTTCTTTCTTTCAATTATTATAAGCATTTCATGTGAACTTGTCATTTTGTATCATTTTGAAACGAACTTGTAGCAAATGATTCCAACCTTATAAATCGTTAAAAACCTCACCCGTATATATTTAGTTTTGTTATTTTACTGACCGGATGGTTCTGGATACCAACTAGCTCTAGGTATATCTATCACATTTTTCTCATTACTACGCAGCATTATTTTAAAGTGATTATTCAGGTTGATATCGTTGGGTTGGAACCTTGGGTGTGTTTTGAAAAATAAAGAAAATAATTAATGAAAATTTTAACAAAAATGATTAAAGAAAACAGAAAGAAGAAGAATTTAGCCAAAGCTCGTGCAACGCATGATGTCCTTAAAACGTATTTGTTGCCTCCCGGGGTGATAGGAGCATTGCAACGTTCGTTTCCCAGGATACGATAACTACGAGCAATTGTTTGAACATTCAAACGAATTGTTTCGGCAAACGTGAACAAAGGCAGAACACGAAGAATTTTTTCAGGAATGCTGGAGGTGTTTTTTAGAGCTAAAGATTGCGTGAGTTCATTTGTGAACGTGTTGTTGCAAACCAATTGTTGGCATTGATTTGTCCGTAACTGTCCATTCAATTGCAAGAACGTTGGACATTTATGGACTTGTAAGGGTAGCAGCAGACTCAGCAGGTGGCTGAGGGCAGCAACCTCGGCAGGCAGCTGCGGGCAGTGGGCTGCTCCAACGAGGGCGAGCAGTAGTTTGAGAAAAATTAGGAAAGACGTTACAGGAAGAAGCAAAAATTTATTTTTATGTTTAGAAGATAGATTTTCGAAACTTGATCGGCACCCCCCTTGCGCGCGAAGAGAGCCTTTCCACCAAAGAATTTTAACTCCTTCAAATGGGGTTCCCTTTATAAGGGGATGAAAATCCCTTGGGTTTTCCAGTCTGGGATAAAACACATTAGAAACTCATCATTTTCTTAGTTTTCTCCATTTCAACTAGTGAACTTCGAGACTCAATTTCT